>JAPDPM010000013.1:2137500-2737500 GCA_032173925.1 Heritiera fomes | reverse complement strand
AAAGACCAGTTTAGTGAACCTATACGACGAATTTGTTCTACTGGGGAACGTAATTTATTTTCCCTTTTGACCCCAGAGAACATTACAGCGGTCGGTTGAGGAGTAAGCCAAGCTGTTTCCGGGACTTTGACTGTCCCTTCTAGCCTTCCTACTAGCTTGCGTGTGCCCGATGCCGGTCTTAGTCACCCGACCAGTGTTCCTACAGCCGAGACCTCTAACCCTATAGGTCGCCTTGTGGATGAGTCTTCTCCGGATTCGAGAGACGAAACACCTGAGGTCGAGGGTACCAGTGGTCCGGGTACCAGTGGTCCATTTGAGGAGGATCTTGAATGGACTCAGGGCAATGTTTTTGGGAGCCCTTTTGTTGACTTCCCAGCATATCCTAATTTGGATAACTTAGAGGATCTTGGTGATCTTATAGGTTTCCCTTTTTCTTTACTTTATACATCTATGTGTGTGGTATTTCAGGTTTTAGGTTCGTTAATAGCTTCTCTTTGTACTATGCAGATATGAACTTCCGCGATGCTATGCGCAGAAGGGAGGCCAATGCTTCTGCTGGGGCGGCTCCTCCTCCTCAGCAACAGCTACAGATCGGGGCCGTTTTTGAACATCCTCGTGCTTCCACTCCTCCTCCTCCTACCGGCGGATCTAGCCATACTAGGCCAGAAGGTGGAAGGAACAAGCGAAAGAGGCCCCTTATCCGTGATCGTAGCTCAGACGATCAAGGGAGCTCTGGATTGCAGAGGAGCGAGTCGGCCCGACGAGAAGGTGCTTCTCGTGCTACCGAGGATCAGTTGGCCCCCCATCAGCCTAGGCGCAAATTTAAGAAGAAATTGATCATTGAGACCTCGATGCCCACAAGACCGATATTGCCTAAGGTAGCTAATCCCACTTTGAAGCGCTACTTAGTCGATAGTGGAGTTGTCGTAGATGGCGAGGACTTCCAAACCTATCCCGGAGTAAATGATAATGACAGCATTGAGGAGCCTGGGATAGCGTCTCGCCTGGCATGGAGCACTATTCTTCCTCGTGACGAGGCGGGGCTGTTTACTAATCTGACGGAAGCCGAGAACAACTCTGACTATCTTTCGATGAAGGTGATAGCGTCGTGCTTATATGGTAGTTATACTTTTCTTTTTCTTTTGTCGGGTTTTTAATTTATTTTTGTTATCTTGTTTTTCCAGTCAGCTCAGCAAACCGCGGCTGTTAATGCTCGTCATAGGGCCCTCAGGGAGAAAGTTGAAAAAGAAATTGGTGAACTTCGAGAGGCGAAGATGGTGCTCCAGAACGAGGTTGTTCAACTGCGTCCCTATGTTAGTAAGGTTGAGGAACTGGAGAAGAAGAATGCGGAACTAGAGTTCAGGTTGAGGGAGGAACAGGCGAAGGTAGCTTCCCTTCGGGGATTTCAAGAAGCCTATAACAAGGCGGTGGAGGATCAAGACGCCATGAGGAGGGAGCGAGATGAGACTGCCGATGAGCTGCAGAATTTGTTGGACCGACAAAAAGAGGTCCGTGCTGAGGCTATTCGTGAATACCGCCTGTCTCAACACTGCTATGAAAAGAAGGAAATGCTTTCGGCGGGATTCATCAAGTACGGCTTCTACTTAGCCCATTCTTGGTTAGAAAAGAACCGACCCAATGAGTCTTTTCCTGAACTTCTTTTCACCGAAGAGGCCCAGTATTATGAAGCTCCTTCCTGGACCAAATACGAACCTGACTCATTAAGTCCGGACGATTATATAGAGGTGGGAGCCATCGATAATCTGGACAATCTTGAGGGTCCATGGCCTCCTCGACAGCCATGTAGCCTTCCTGAACCTACTAGGCTACGTGATTGATCTGGGCCGTCAGCGACGCATGATGAGCCTGAACCGATCGAGGCGGGTGACCAGCCTGAGTTCATCAAGGCATTGATAGGGTTGGACAACGACGAATTTCAAATTTCTGACTCTACAGCCGTTGATCCCGTGTCAGATAGTGCGGCTGTGATTGATCCTTTAAGTAGTGCTCCCTCTCTCGAGATGGCCTCTTCAGTTCCTCAAGAGCCTGATTCCTCGATTGTTCACGTTCCTGATCCTTCGGTTGTTGAAGACTCTGGTGCTAACGCTCCTGATCCTTCGGTTGTTGGAGACTCTGGTGCTTAAGGCGGCATTTTCTTAGCTGGACGACCTTGTCCTCAACTAGATTAGGATATTTTGTATTTCCTTTTGTTTGTTTTGCTCAATGTAAAGATTCGTTCTTCAATGAAAAGTACGATTGCTTTCTGTGGTTTTTCTTCTTTCCTTTGAATGAATATTTTGCACTAGTAACTGCTATATCACAAAACTTGACAGAACATTTTGTGTTAGAAAGAAATTAGTAAGCGTTCTTTTGCACCATGCTGCTCCCCAAGTTCTGCTCTGAGACGATGTTATAGTCCGAGGAAGAACTTTTTCTTGAGCATTTTTTTTAAAATTTAATCAGCCAATAAGCCAAAATATACATATTTAATTATAGCGCAGATGTATTATAACGTACCTCGTAACAACATATTTTTGTGTCCATTTTGTCTTATTGCTCAAGGACTTATTTCTGCCGGTTTTGCGTTTTGTCGCATACGGTCTTATTTGTGCCTTTGTTGCGTATTTTTCTCGCTCAGGGACTTAATTCTGCCGGTTTTACGGTCTTATTTATGCCCATTTTGCGTGTGCTTCTCGCTCAGGGACTTATTTCTGTCGGTTTTACGGTCTTATTTATGCCCATTTTGTGTATGTTTCTCGCTCAGGGACTTATTTCTGCCGGTTTTATGGTCTTATTTATGCCCATTTTGCGTATGTTTCTCGCTCAGGGACTTATTTCTGCCGGTTTTACGGTCTTATTTATGCCTATTTTGCGTATGGTTCTCGCTCCAATTCCTGTTAATACATAGACTGTCTAACAAAGTGAATTAGAAAATATAGGAAGCAAATAACTGGCTTTATTCTGGAGTCAGATGATCTTAAAACAAGAGTACTTTGCGAAGTAATAAAGTAACATATGGGAAATAAAATATAGAAATTATGGAAGGTGTACAACTTTTTACTGCCAGTATGGTTTAAGGTGGTTGGCATTCCATGTTTTCAAGATCTTCTTTCCCTGTAAGATCTCCAAGATGCATGTGCTAGGTCCGATCATCTTCTTGATTCTGTAAGGTCCTTCCCAATTAGCTCGGAGTTTTCCGTCCTCCCTATGGGCGTTTGTAATAGCTGACTTTCTCAGTACCAGATCTCCTTCCTGTAGTTCTCTGTTCTTAACTCGTGCGTTGTAATAGGCGGCGATTCTTTGCTGGTATGCAGCCAATCTCATTTTTGCCGTGTCTCGCAATTCATTGATCAGGTCTAGATTCCCCTTTAGTCCCTGAGAGTTAACTTCTTCGATGTAAGGGACCAATCTAGGTGACTCGGCTCCAATTTCAACCGGGATGAGGGCTTCAGTCCCATACACCAAATTGAATGGTGTTTCCCCTGTTGATACTTTACTTGTCGTTCTGTAGGCCCATAAGACACTAGGGAGTTCATCTACCCATGCTCCCTTCGCCTTATCCAGTCTGGTTTTCAAACCATGCAGTATAGTTCGGTTGCTCACCTCGGCTTGCCCATTAGCTTGAGGATAAGATACAGAGGAGATTCTTAATTGGATGCTTAGTCCTGCACAGAATGTTCGAAATGCGTCACAATCGAACTGTTTCCCATGGTCCCCGTTAAGCACTCGGGGGATCCCAAAACGGCAAATGATCTCCCTCCTAACCATTGCTTCCACCTTTTTTTCAGAAATTGTAGCCAGAGGTTCCGCCTCTATCCACTTGGTGAAGTAGTCTGTGGCTACGAGCAAATATTTCCTCTGTCCTGTGCCCAAGGGAAAAGGTCCCAGGATGTCTAACCCCCATTGTGCGAATGGCGTCGGTTGAAGAGTACTGTGGAGGGTCGAGACTGGTGCAGTGACTATAGGGGCGAACTTTTGGCATTTTTCGCACTTTCGCACCTTGTCAGTGGCGTCCTTTTTTAGGGTAGGCCAATAAAACCCCGCACGCAATATTTTCGTGGCCAAGGCTCGGGCCCCTAGGTGTTCACCGCATATCCCCTCATGAACTTCAGCCAGGGTGTACTCAGCCTGTTGAGGTCCTAGACATTTTAGCAGAGGCATAGTAAATCCACGTTTGTAAAGTTCTCCATTTACCACAGTAAATCTTGCACTTTGCAATTTCAGCCTTCGGCTTTCATCTTTGTCAGTTGGAAGTGTGCCCCCCAATATGTAGTCTTTGATCAGGCTTCTCCAATCACCTCCAACCTCGACGTCGCAGACATCCTCTTCTTCGATACTTGGCCTAGCGAGTGATTCCACTTTGACCATACCGCCCTTTAGTCCTTTTGAGGAAGCCAGCTTTGAGAGGGCATCTGCATGACTGTTCTCGGATCGGTTTATCTGGGTCAATTGAAAGTTCTGAAACGATTGTGCTAATAATCGCACCTTCTGCAGATAGGGGACCAAAGTCGGCTCTCGTGCTTCATATTCTCCCGAGAACTGGTTGACCACTAATTGTGAATCGCTATGGGCCATCAGATTGCTAGCTTCTAGTTTCTCCGCCAGTTTAATCCCAGTTATTAAGGCTTCGTATTCAGCTATATTGTTCGAGCTTGGGAAATTGAAACGTAGGGAATACTCATAGGTCTCCCCTTCGGGTGAAGTTAGCATAATTCCAGCTACATTACCATCCATGTTGCGAGCTCCGTCAACAAACAACTTTAACCAAACTAATTCTGTATCTACTTGAGTCTCCCGACCAGTGCATTCTACGATAAAGTCGGCTAGCGCTTGCCCTTTTATTGTTTGGCGAGGTTGGAAGTGTATGTCATATTCACTTAATTCAATGGCCCATTTCGTTAAGCGTCCAGAATGTTCCGGTTTCTGTAGTATTTGCCTTAAGGGTTGATATGTCAGGACATCCACTGAGTGAGCTTGGAAGTAAGGTCGTAACTTCCGGGTTGCCATCACCAAGGATAGAACTACTCTTTCGACTAAGGGATATCTTGCTTCGGCATCTAGCTGGACTTTGCTCACATAATAGATTGGACAGTCCTTGTCTCCTTCCTTTCTCAGTAAGACTGCACTTACGGCCTTCTCTCCTACGCCAAGATACATGAGGAGGTGATCTCCGTGTTGTGGCCGAGACAATAGCGGCAACTCTTTCAAGTAATCCTTCAACTGCTCAAAAGCACTATTGCACTCTTCTGTCCATTTGAAGTCTTTTCCGGCCCTTATCGCTTTGAAGAACGGCAAGCTTCTTTCAGCTGATTTAGATAAGAAGCGATTTAAAGCAGCTATCCTCACTGTCAACCTTTAAATCTCTTTAACAGTACTGGGTGGTCTCATGTTTAGGATGGCTTGGACCTTCCCGGGATTAGCTTCTATCCCCCGATTAGTGATCATGAATCCCAGGAATTTTCCAGATCTCACCCCAAATGAGCATTTATTGGGGTTCAATTTCATTTCGTACTACCGCAACACATTAAACACCTTCGTCATTTTCTCGACGTGAGATTCTTCCCTTCGGCTTTTTATAATCATGTCATCAACATAAGCCTCCATGGTGTTGCCCAAAAGGTCTTTGAATACCTTGTTCACCATGCGCTGGTAGGTTGCTCCTGCGTTTTTCAGACCGAACGGCATTACCCGATAGCAATATGTTCCATTATCGGTAATGAATGAGGTTTTCTCCTCATCTTCTGGATGCATCATGATCTGGTGGTATCCTGAAAAGGCATCTAAGAAGCTAAGCAGTTCATATCCACAAGTTTCATCTACCATCTTGTCAATTCGAGGTAGTGGATACGAATCCTTGGGACAGGCCTTGTTCAAATCTGTGAAGTCTACGCACATCCTCCATTTTCCGTTGACTTTCTTCACCATCACAACATTAGCCAACCATTCTGGATAATTCACTTCTCTGATAAATCCTGCCTGCAATAACTTTGAGATTTCTTCGTTTATAATTCGCTGCCTTTCCTGAGCGAAATTTCTCTTCTTTTGCTTGATCGGTTTTACTCCTGAGACTATGTTTAACCGATGACAAGCAACATTGGGATCAATCTCGGGCATATCTGCAGGGGTCCATGCGAAAACATCAGCGTTTTCCTTCAGGCATTGAATTATTTCTTCGTTTACTCTTTCAGGCAGATGGCTCCCCACATACACCACCTTCGTTTCATCTTCTCTATCTACTTGAACTGGTTCCATCTCTTCATCAGGTTTTGGCTTGGGCGGTTTTTCAATCGTAAATGTTTCCTTCCTTTGAATCCCCTTACAAGTGGTGGACGCGATATTACACGTCCTAGCCCTCCTTTGATCTCCTCTCACTTGTCCGACACTACGGGGGGTTTGGAATTTCATTAACAGATAACAGGGATGTACTACCGCTCTCATATCATTCAACAATGGCCGCCCGAAGATCATGTTATACGCAACCGACGTTGCCTTCACCACCATAAATAATACTTGTCGAGTGACACACTTCGGGCTTTCTCCCAATGTCACAGGTAGCTGAACTGCACCTTCGACCTGCACTTTTTCTCCTGAGAAGCCATACAATGGTGTGGATACTGGCTTCAGTCTATCATTCGAGATGTTCATTTTTTCAAAGCAACTCCAGTATATCAAATTCACCAAACTTCCATTATCACCCAGGATGCGACTCACTGGATGCTTTGCTATCACTGCCGAAATCACCATTGGGTCATCATGAGGGATCATTATATCTCCTCTATCGGCTGGCGTAAAAGCAATGGGCTCTTCATCATGCTTTTCTTCCATTACCGAGTTAACTTGATAAGCTTGTCGGGCGTAAGACTTTCGAGACGAGGAAGATGAACCAGCCAACGATTCACCCCCGGATATCACATTAATAGCAGGCCCTGTGGGTTCATTATCTTCTTCTCTCTCCCTTCTATCTGTTCTCCTGTCATTTTCTCTCCTGTTACCATCATTTCGCCTTGCAGTTTCCCTATTTTCACCTCTTCTGTCTCTAGAGTTGTCTCTAAAGTAATTTCCTCTACCTCATGCAGGATAAGTGTTCCTGCTGCTTTTCCACACAAACCGATTTATCTTTCCATCACGTGCTAGCTTCTCTAGCTGATTCATTAAATCCCTACATTTTTCTGTCGGATGCCCATGTGTTGAATGATAGTTACAGTAAGAGTCTGTGTCACGGCCCATAACCTCGGATGTTTTCCTTGGGAACCGTATAAGACCTGATCCCTCAATAGCAGCTAACACGGAAGCTCGAGACTCAGTAAGCGGGGTATAAGCGGTATATTTCATTGTAGAGGTTTTGTCAATCCTCCTCGGCTGACTAGAGGATGCTTCGGGGACTTCTCTTTCTCGTTTCTTTCCTTCCTTAGATTCTCCATTACCCACCATTTTCATTACCTCTTCTTGGGTGACGTATTTGTTGGCCCGGGAAAGTAGGTCCGAAATCGTAATGGGCTGGTCTAGCGACAGCGATTTTTGCAGTTTTTCAGACCTTGTTCCTTGTAACATGGCTGCCACAGCTATACCAACTTGTAAGTCCCGCACTTCCAGAGTAACGTCTCTAAATCGATCGACGTAACTCTTCAATGACTCCTTAACTCCTTGCTTGAGAGTAAGTAAATAAGTCGGTTCTTTCTTTCTCTGACTATTCACTACGAACACCTTAAGAAACTCATTTCGGAGTTGGTCAAAAGAGACAATAGACCCCTCAGTCAGGTTATTAAACCACTTCATTGCATGCCTGGTCAGAGTTAGAGAAAAGGCTCTGCACATTATTTCGTCTTCCCATCCATGTAGTAACATCAATGCTTCATAATTCTGCATATGATCATAGGGGTCTGTCTTTCCCGTGTATGTAGTCATTTGTGGCATCTTGAATTTTGGCGGTAAGGGTTTCTGCAGGATGGTTGTGCAAAATGGTACTCTTCTTCTCTGGCTCTCCTCCGTGGACACCAATTTTTTCTCTTCGAGCACCTGTTCTATCATTTTCTTTATATCAAGTGAGGGAGTGATTTGACTCCTGGCGTGAGATGAATCGGGCAAGTCTTCGGCAACTATTTCCTTTCCTTTTCCTTGAGGTGCATTAGTTCGCGCCATTTGTGTACACCAGGTGGGATCGAACTCTGATTCGGTTCCCCAAATGCTTAGGTCGTCGCCACTGTTCCTTCCAGCACCTCCAATACCAGCAGTATTAGTCAAATCATGGTGGTGGGCGGAAGACCCTGCCACTCTGTCGAAACCCTGTCGCCACGATGCTTGTCGCCCGACACCAGCCACCTGTCGCCTGACATCCGGCACTTGCCGCATGAAATCTGGCGCCTGTCGCCTGACCCTTTCCGCAGGTTCCAAATTTACGTCCTCGTCAGCTTCCCGCTGGGTCCCTGCGACAGGCACTCCGCCTCCCAGTCCTGCCGCCTCCTGGTGCATGTCATTCTCTTCGATGAGAAGGTCCTCCTGTCGCAGAGAGGGATTCGCCGCTGTTGCATCCTCTGGTCGCCCGTCAGCATGGGGCGGGGCCCCTCGATTTGTTTTTCCTACCAGATTCTGTACGGTCGACGGCAGACCCAATGCTGGGAGGGCCCCTTTGAATAGGTCTACCATGGCTTTCAACGCATGAGTTGTTTCTTCACTCTGTCGCCTTAAGGCCTCGAATTCGGCTACAGATACAGTCATTCTCTCATCTTCTATGTTCGCCTGATTTCTATGGCGTATTGGCTGTTCAGGGGAACTTACGGAATTCTCATCACTGCCTGTTCTCACGTTAGTAGATCTAGTTCTCACCATCTTAAAAAGTTTGATTAGCTTTTATACGTTTCCCACAGACGGCGCCAATTGTTGTTGCACAAAACAACAATAAAGATATGCTGACGTCAATGGTCGTAATCTGTCTCCACGTGTCTCCTTCAAGCTTCTGGAAAAGAGTAAAAAGTCAGAGGGACGCAGGGGTGGTTCCCTGCGTAGACACTCCGATGCTTAAGTCAGCCTCCAGTTCTTAGGTATTGGGAAACGTAAAAGCCAGCAGTCAAAAAATTAGGGAATAGAATTATACCTGGGCCCTATTTATAGACGAATATTTGAGATTAATTATCTGGGTTGTTTGCGTCCTTTTACTAAGAGTTTGTTTCCCAATAGGATGCATCTTCCGTGGATCTCGGAGTTAGCACGAGCCTGTCGCCGGCGAGAGAACCTGAGGTGTGACACTTCCAGGCGACAGAGGTCTGTCGCTATGACGACTCGTGAGAGAGAGCCGCGTGCCGCCTATGTGACAGCAGGAGATAGTATGTGGGGTCTGTCGCCTGCGACAGATACCCTGTCGCAGGTGTAACTTCTCTCGCCATAGGCCACGTGTCCCGATGACCGTTTGCCGCGTGGGACCTCCGATGATCTTTTGGGCTTGGCCCAGTGTAGATAGTCTTTTGCTATATCAATATGATTTTAAAATATAATGTAAATTATGTTAGGTTCCATACACTGCCGATTGAGTTTTTTTTACTCTACAAGCGGTGTTAGGATTATGATACATATTTTATAAAAATATTAAAAAATAATAAATAAATAAATAAATATAACATGTGTCATAATCCTAATCTCGTTTGTGGAGTAAAAAACCTCCATCGGCTGTGTATAGAATAATTATCTAATTATGTTATATATATATATATATTATATAAGTATACTTAAAAATAAATTAATAGTGTCAGTTAATTTGACATGTTCAATTATCAAATTTGATAATAAACAACTGATCCAATTAACAAAATAAACTATTTCTTCTAATAGATTAATATTGAAATCGAATAAACTAAATGAAATTAATATAATTTATCGATTTCAATCAATTTAATCAATTATAGCCGATTAGTGCTCATCCCTGTTTTTTTTTTTTTGATCAGAAACGGGAAGTTATTTATTTATTGCTCCAGAAATACATCAGGATCGCTAAAAGATAAGGAATCTGTTGAATCCCAGACCTTAAGCTCTCCAAAATTACTATCAATCCTTGCTACATTATGAGTAAAGGAATTTATTGATCTACTAATATACTTAATACTAATTGAACTAAACTTGCCCATTAGCAAATGAATAACTGCCAGGAGACCACCTCCCTCCCAGTATGAAGTCTTTGTAGAATTTATCTCTTGGACCACCAGCAAACAGTCACTCTCCAGAATGGCCATCTCAAAACCAGCCTTTAAAGCCATGTCCAAACCAAACCGAATGGCCAATACCTCAGCATATAGCACTGTAGGAATATTTGGCATTGCTGTCACGGCACACAGATGCACCAATCCTGAATCAGTTCTTATAACCAGCCCCAACGTTGCTTGAGAATGGGAAAATGAGGCATCAACATTAATCTTAACTTGACCCATAGGTGGCAGCTGCCAATGTAATTCCTGATTCAACACTCTTTCTGTCCCAGACTCTGAAGGAATGGACCTAATATCATGTAGAAGCAGTGAAACCCGAGATGCAAGAATCGAGGACATCTAACACTTTCTATCGTGAAAAGCTGAATTCCGATTATTCCATAAAATCCAGCAAACAACAGCAAATTTATCTTGAATTTCCTTTGTCTGCAGCTGAGTAAACAAACCATCCCAAAACTGTAAGTCAGATAGAGGATCCAACTCAATCTCATTAATCCAAGGAACCGTTTGTCTCCATACATCAACACTAAGTGGACACTGGAAAATTATATGGTACCAGTGTTCCTTAGGTGACCCACAAACCGGACATAACTCCTTCACCAGAATTTGCTTCATTCTTAACTGTCGTGTAGTAGGCAAAATATTATGCAATAGGCGCCACATGAAAAACTGAATCTTAGGTAGTGTATGAAGAGACCAGATGGCTTTCCAAAACGGTGCCTGACCCATTCCTGAATGTTTGCCCAATAATTTCCTGGCAACATAGTAAGCCGACTTCACTGTGAACTGCCCCAATTGAGAATCAGTCCAAATAAGCTTATCAGGCAACAGGGTTGAGGATAAAGGGATGGATAGGATTGCATTGCAGTCCTCCCCAACAAAAAGCTCCTGCACCATATCCATGAACCAGGTTCTGGAATCCTTATCAATCAGAATAGCAACTTTCATAGGTGTTGGAGTACCTGTAAACTGCTGCACCGGTCTATAATATGGAGGTTTGCGAAGCCACCGATCCTGCCAAACATCAATGAGCCGCCCATCTCCAACCCTCCAAATAAATCCTGCATCCACCACTGCTTTGCCATGCAATAAACTTCTCCACAAATAAGAAGGTTGGGAGCCCTGTGTGGCATTCCAGATAGGACCATAGGGAAAATATTTCCCTTTCAAAACTCGAAAACACAAGGTGTTATCATTGTGCATCAGCCTCCACCACTGTTTTGCCAAGAGAGTAAGATTAAATGATTCAAAATCTCTAAAACCCAATCCACCCTCTGACTTAGAGTGACATAAGTCATCAAACCTTTTCCAATGTATTTTCCTTTTAGCCATAGTTCCACCCCACCAAAATTGAGCAATCATGCCATTAAGTTGTGACAACAAGAAGACAGGTAACCAGAAGCAAGACATATAATATTGCGGTAAAGCCATGGCCATAGATTTAATAAGTACACATTTACCTGCAAATGATAACAGATGGTTTTGCCATCCTTGGACATGATTCCAAAGTCGATCCTTAATTCTTTGGAACTCCAGCCTTTTTGATCGCCCGAACAAAAGTGGCAAACCAAGATACCGGTCATTGACAATTAGACTACTAACATTCAACCTCCCCATCAGTGAAAGTTGCTCTCCCCGAGACACATTGCTACTGAAGAAAACAACAGATTTTTGGAGGTTTACAAGTTGCCCTGTCTCAGTTTCATAGATTTTAAGAACTCTCATCACTGATTCACATGCTCTGGTTGTGGCTTGGAAGAACAGTAGAGCATCATCTGCAAACAAAAGATGAGAAATCGGGGGAGACTGACGTGCAATTCGTAAACCAGAAATAGTGCCCTGTCTCATAGCATCCTGTAGCAAAAATGATAGTCCTTCAACACTTAGAATGAAAAGGTATGGGGAAAGCGGATCACCCTGGCGTAATCCCCTTGACGGAAAAATCTTCCTACTACTCATCCCATTAATCAGAACTAAATAGTTGACTGTACACACACACTTCATTATTAACGAGATCCATCTCTCTGAGAAACCCAAAGCCCTCATCACTCCTTCCAAATAATGCCACTCCACTCGATCGTAGGCTTTCGCCATGTCCAATTTTAAAGCAGCCACACCGATGTTCCCCGTTCGTCTTTGCTTCATATAATTGAACAATTCAAATGCAACCATTGCATTGTCAAAAATACTCCTGCCTGGGACAAAAGCACTATGTATATCCCCCACAATCTTTGGTAGAACCTGCCGCATCCTATTTACCAGAACTTTAGACACAATTTTGTAGATAACATTGCACAAACTAATAGGCCTATAATCCTTGATTGTCTGAGGTGCAGCAACTTTCGGTATGAGCACAATGGTAGTGTGATTAACCCTGCTAATATCAAGATCCCCATTAAGAAAACGTAGGACAATACTAACCACCTTTGGACCCATAATATGCCAATAAGTTTGAAAGAAAGCCACCGTCATGCCATCCGGTCCCGGTGACTTTCCTTGCTGCATATTCCTCACCACCTTGGTCACCTCTTCCTCCGTAAACTCCATTCCAAGTAAAGCATTATCCTCCTCTGAAACCCTACTATCTATGCCAGAAATGATGACATTAGTAGGAGGGAAACTTGTTGTGGTGAAAATATCAGTAAAGTAATTCATTATCTCACGATGAATGGCTTCCGGAGTATCAAGAAGACCCCCCTCAGCATCTTGCAACCGCGTAATAGCATTATGTCGTCTTCTATGCGAGGCTTTGGCATGGAAAAAATGGGTATTACGGTCTCCAGCACGCAGCCAAAGTGCTTTTGATCTCTGCCTCCACATAACCTCCTCTGAATGTAGTAATTCCCGTAGTTGGGACTGTATACGACTAACCTCCAACCAATCTCGATTAGGTAGCGGCACATTCATAAGACGATCAAGAGAAGCAGTATAACATCGTATCTGATGGCCCACATGGCCCATTTCTCTCCAATTCCATTCCCGTAAAGCCAAACCACAAGCAGTAAATTTGGAGGTGATACTGTGGAAGTCATATGCAACTTGATCTTTCCAGACACCTAATACAGTCTCCTCACACCCACTATATTTAAGCCACGTATTTGCCGTTGGCTGCCCATAGTGTCAACCAAAACAAAAGAATGGTCCGAGGTAGTGGAAGTCCGATGCTCTTCAATGGCATTAGGAAAAATTCTCCACCAATCTTGGGTCCCAAAACCTCGGTCTAGTCTTTCTTCCACTCTATTGATACCCTGACCACGCCCCCAAGTATGCCAATTCCCCTTAACTGGAAACTCCAAGAAACCACATTCATCGACAACTTGTTGGAAAGCTTGCAATTGCCCAGGAGGCCGCAATGGACCTCCTTGTTTTTCCTCACTCCTCAAGATTTCATTAAAGTCGCCTGCACAGCACCAAGTCAATGTAGTCTATCTACGTAACTGGCGTAAAAGAGACCACGAATCACACTTCCGGCTAGTAACAGGGTTGCCATAGAACCCCGTGAATCTAAATGATGAACCATTGGTGCCCTTTATAATACAGGCATCAATATGATGAGAAGAATAGGAAGTAATGTTCACTTGGAAACTATCATTCCACATAAGACTTAGACCACCTGATCTACCGCAACTATCAACCACAAAACAACCATCATAGCCCCATATATGTCGTAACCGAACCATTTCAGAACTTTTCCTCTTTGTTTCAGAGAGGAAAAGTAGTTGGGGTCTATAGGACTTGACCATTTTGGTCAATTCATGAACTGAGCGAGGGGACCCC
This sequence comes from Heritiera fomes, assembly GCA_032173925.1. Lineage (NCBI taxonomy): Eukaryota > Viridiplantae > Streptophyta > Magnoliopsida > Malvales > Malvaceae > Heritiera > Heritiera fomes. The sequence continues at coordinate 2,723,530 of JAPDPM010000013.1, read as the reverse complement.
AACCCTCGACAGTTCCAACAGATTGCTCTCATGGTGCCCGGCAGGGTTGGCTTGAAGAGCCAACCTCTGCCGATGGGAAAGTATCATGAAATTCAGCCCTAGCCAAAGCCTTTTTCTCCTTAACCCGCTTATTATTAGTATCACCATTTAAGGAAACCAACTCATCCAAGCCACGTTTCCTGATCTCTACACTCGCATGCTTCTGCATAGCCTGTGAACCCTGCCACATTTTCCCCGTTGATTTTCGAACACAAACCTCAGTATCTGTAAGCAGAACTGATGGCAGCACCTGAGTTGATGAAACCCCAGAAACTGAACTGAATGACCCTAACATCTCTGCCCGCAGCCAAGGTCCATAACCCATTTGCACAACACCTATTGTCTTCCTCTGGCCAATAGCAATATCACAATCAGCCTCCATATGTGTAAGGCAGCCACAAACATAACAGAAATCAGGAAGACGCTCATAACGGAAAGAGACCACCATAGAACCACCATCATCAGGCAAGTGAATTCTCGTCCCACGTTTCAGTGGCTGCATCACATCCACGACAACTCGTATGCGCAACCATTTACCCCATGCCACTGTATCCCCATTCATATCGAACTCCTCTACAGAACCAATACTTTCACCAAGAACAATTCCCATCTTTTGCGTCATCATGCGAAGGGACAAACCGTGAACCTGGACCCAGAATGGGTAGAAACGAAGGACAATCTGCTCTGGTATGGCTGTACTATCAAGTTCTGACAGTAACAATAAAGACTTATTAAAAGACCATGGTTGGAAAACCAGAACACGATCTTTATCAGTAGAGTTCCCAAACGAGAAGATAAACATGTGATCACCAATCTCTCGAATGGACAAGTCAGCGGTAACTCTCCAAACTCTTGCGAAAACAGTCCTCATTGCTTCAAGATTAACCATTCTCTTGGAAAGTAATTGCCCAGCAAGCAATACTTTTCAGTTTGAGATACCGAAGAAACCCAGTCTTTCTCAATAACCAGATTATGGTTCTCATCATCTAGACTCTCAGACATCACGCAGTATCAGATTACAATGCAACACCAACAACAAAAACAAAGGACACAATCACACGGTGCATGAGAACACAGTGAATTGGCAACAAACTTGCACGTAAAGACAAGAAAGAGACTCTTACAAACTGTTCTGAAACATGTAACCGTCAGGAAACATGTAACCGTCAGAGAGAAAAAGAAAACACCAACAAAGAAAACTCTTCCTTAATTTACCCTTTTAGTGCTCATCCCTGTTTGTTTGGTATAAATGGAGACAGAAAGAAACACTTTAATGATGATTTGTATAGGGATTTATATTTGAGGTATTTTCATTGTATAAATCTCATAAATATATATATATATATATATATATATATATATATATATACACACACACACTATATTACAATGTACATAGCAAATATAACAAGATGTCTACATAAATGCTTATTTGAACATTTTTTTTGAATGACAAGTAAGTATTCATTAATTTATGTGTAATTTTTTTTGTTACAAGAGGAATATTAAATAATTGGGGATGGAGATGCTTGGATTCGAATTCAATACTTACAATATGTCACAACTCATCCTTAACCACTAGACCAAGAGGTTGTTAGCATTAATTTATGTGTATATTTAAAACAAACAATAAATACTAAAATTTATTAATTTCTCCACATTTTCACTTTCCTAAAATTTCTCTACTTCATAAAAAATTTCAATCTTTTTTAATAAAATTATCTTAAAGTAATTTTAAATACTATCTAATCCAAAAAATTCAAAAATATATATAATTTTAACATTATCTTTTTGAAAATCTAAATAAAATATTAATTTTTATCTATTTATATTATAAAATAAATAATTTAATTTTAATTTATTTAAAAAATACTTTATTAACTAAATTGAAAAGTATAAAAGTAAGCTATCAATATCATGTATATCATTTAAATATTTAAAATTATTATTATTTTTAAATAAATTAAATTCATGTATAAAACATATAAATTTACAAATATATATGTTAACGTACGTATTTAAATAAATAAAATTAATTCCTGCATTGCACCAATTATTCTACTTGATATAATCACGTCATAATCATTCTTCTATATATGTATATAAAATGCATATTTATAATTACAATTGTTAATATTTATCTCAAAAATGTTGATCTAACACTTGAAAAAATTTTAAATATACTTTTAATTTTTATTTTAACATTTTGTTAATGTGCTTAATAATATCGATTATAATGTTTTCATTTTTTATTTTTTCTAATATTTGTTGAATTTTATAATTTTTAAATAAATATTTAATTCTTTTATGATTGATATCTGTATTATATTATATGTATTTTATATATGATTATTATCTAATGCATTGTTAGTGGAGTTTTTAAACTCTACAAGCAACACTAAGATGATGATAAATATTCTTTATTATTATTAATAAAAAAAATAAAGCGAATGTATGCGTTATCATTTTAATATCATTTGTGAAGTTTAAAAATTTTACTAGCAGTATATTAAATAATAATCATTTTATATTTACTCTAAACATATAAATTAAATAATATTATATATTTATATAATTAAAATTAATTCGTGTAATATGCCAACTTATTAAATTTACTAATTAATAAAAGCTAATATATATTATATTATAAGGTACATGACAAATATGGTATTCTATTTGAATGACATGTAAGCATATACTAATTTATGTGTAAGTCAAAACAAACAATAAATACTAAATTTCTCTACCTTTTTACTTTTCTAAAATTTTTCTAATTCTTAAAATTTCTCAATCTTTTTAATAAAATTATCTTAAAATAATTTTAAATACTATATAATCCAAAAAATATTTAAAAAATATAATTTTAATATTATCTATTTGAAAAACTAAATAAAATATTAATTGATATCTATTTATATTGTAAAATAAATAATTTTTTAAATTAAAATTTTATTAACTAAACCGAAATGTATAAAAGTAAGCTATTAATATCATGTATATTATTTAAGTATTTAAAATTATTATTTTTTGAAATAAATAAAATTTATGTATAAAACATATAAATTTACATATATATATATATGTTTACTTACATATATAAATAGATAAAATTAATTTGTGCATTGCACAATACTTTCAAATATATGCTTTCAGATATATCTTTGTGTTATATATATATATATATATATATATATATATATATATATATATATATATATATATATATAAAAGAATGCATATTGATATTATATGTATATAAAATGCATATTTACAATAATGGTTATTTAGGTCAATAATGGTTATTTAGGTCAATAATAAAAATTTACCTCGAAATATTGCATTAACACTTGAAAATTGTTAAAATATACTTTTAGTTTTTATATAACATTTTGTTGGTGTGCTTAATAATATTATTTATAATATGTTTTCATTTTTTATTTTTCCATTTATTTATCTTATGTTTTGAATTTTATAGTTTTTTAATTAAATATGTAATTTTCTTATAATTGGATATATTTATATGTATTTTATATAAGATTATTATTTAATATACTGTTAGTTGAGTTTTTAAATTCCACAAAAAGGACTAAGATGATGATATAAGCTCTTTATGAATACTAAAAATATAAAAAAAAGAAAGGGAATGAATGTACCATCATTTTAAAATCGTTTGTGAAATTTAAAAACCTTATTGCCAATAGATAAGATAATAATCATTTTATATATTTTTTAAACATATAAATTAAAAAATATTATTTTAAATATTTATAAATTTAAATAATTAAATTTAATTTATGCGTCTCATGAGTAAAACCTAGTTTAATATATAATTCGTTCACAACTTTTTTTTAAGCAAAGATTAAAAATTATATTTGTAACCAAAAGAAAAAATAGTAATTTTTTTTAACAGCAAAAGTCCTTTTTTTTTTTTGGTTACACCTCGGAGATATCATTTAACCACCAATCTTCCTTTGTTTTTGACTGGCCAACCATAAGGAGGGCCCTATTGCTAGTTACTTGCTAAATCCACCTTTTTTCGCGCCCATTTCTCTCTCGGTCTCCCTCTCTCGTCTTCTTCGATTCTCTCCCTCATTTCTTGAAAGAACTGTTGTAACGATTTTCGTCCGGGGATCTAATCGTTTAGACGTTAAAAATTATGGAGTCGCCACCAATCAATTTTAACTTAGGTGTGATTGGCCACCTATTCAAAACTAAGGATAAGTGCATTGATCTATGTTCCAAAATTTGGATTTGGCAGTACGGTTACGTGTGAGGAAGGTATTAGCACCCCCACAACGCCTGTCCAATGGACGGTACCAATTAATCATGTTTTATTTTTAGCAATCTTGATTTAATTGGTCTTTTATTCTTAATTAAATTTTCTTTTTATTATTTTTCTTAGGATATTCTCCAACACTTTAATCGAATTCCCAAGGAAAATTTGTTACCTCAAGAGTATTCACAGGACACACTCATCCTTGTGAAGAGGCTCCGTCGTCGGTTTTATATTTTTAATTCTCTTGTAAAATTTATTGAAATTATAACGAAAATCTTTAATATTGAAATTATTTTCCCTAAATTTTCCAACATTTTGGTCAAATTTAGAAGAAATATCTTTTCACTTAAGAATTTTCTAAATATCGCACACTCGCGAAATTCTGAAATTTCATCATCGGTTAGGTTTTCATTTACTACTATTATAAAAAATATACATTTTTATTAAAAGATCATTCATTATTATAATAATTTATTCTTGAATTAGACAAATTCCTACATCCTTCAACACTTTGATCGAATGTAGAGAGTTGGAATTATTAATTTTTATTCCAAAATTTTCCAACACTTAGGTGAAATTTGAAAAATTATTTTTATTTTTTTATAATCATAGATTTATTTTCAATTTATTAGCTCACCTGGAACAGTTCGTCTCACACAAATAACTTTTATACTAGAGCTCGCCACTTAACAGCTCGTCATGCACAAGTTAACTTGCTCGTGAGAACTCTATTTGGAAATTATTATTATTTTTTATTACCTTTTTCCTAAAGATTTATTTTTAATCTACTCGCCCGCCTGAACAGCTCGCCATGCACGAGATGTCGCCTTTTACTAATTTGCCAGGCATTTACCTTTTTCCTAAAGATTTATTTTTAATCTATTCGCCCGCCCAAACAGCTCGCCATGCACGAGATGTCGCCTTTTGCTAACTCGCCAGGCATTGACCTTTTTCCTAAAGATTTATTATTAATCTATTCGCCCGCCCAAACAGCTCGCCATGCACGAGATGTCGCCTTTTGCTAATTTGCCAGGCATTGACCTTTTTCCTAAGATTTATTTTTAATCAACTCGCCCGCCCGAACAAATCGGTTTTTTAAAAAATCAAATTTTTATAACTTAACAGCTCACCCCTAAAAAGTTAGTTTTTGCGAAAATTTTCTCTACATCCTTCAACACTTTGATCGAATGTAAAGAATTGAAATTATTAATTTTATTCCAAATTTTTATTATTATTTTTATTAAAGACTTATTTTTAACCGACTGGACGGCTTGAACCAACACTCTTCCTAATAGGTCGCCCGTGAACTAGAGTGTAGAGAGATCGCCCGCCCATTATAAATCACCCATGCAAGTGAACTGGCAAGTAGCGAGCTCACCTATTCAACTAAACTATCGTTGAGAGTTCACCCGGCGAAGAAGATTTAATAGTGTTTTGTAATTATTTGGGTGAGGTAGGTTTAGTTAAACATAGGATTTATTTAAAATTTCTTAAATAAGGAAGGCAGGGTACACTTACAATGTTTGGCTCGTTGAAGTTTTGTTAAGCTCGCCTTTCAATCTTGTGGATTGGTCACCACTAGTCCAACTGCATTCGCCTCTCGCCACTACACTTTCTTCTTCCCAGTAACAAATGTGGATACTGCTCACCGTCATCTTCACATTCTCTTCACTGCTCCAGTCACCGTCCCAATCACACCAGAACTGATATTGAGATTTTTGTTATGGTTGAATTCTCTCTTTCTCTCTGTCTCTCTTTCAATATTATCTGTCTCTGTATATCTTTCTTTCTTTTCTCTTTGTCTCTCCGTTTTTCTCTTTTTTTTCCTCTGTGTTTCTGTGTTCTTTTTTCTGTATCTCTGATCTCCTTTAGACTATTTATAAGCATTCTTAGTCGAAGAAAATCAGACGAAATCTTTGAAACCAGGGATTATAATCCATTGTTCCGCTGGTTTCCATTATTCCGCTGGTTTTTTCTGAGCATTCTTAAATGCTTGCTTGAAAATCTTGGTTTTTTCTTGTGAATGTAGAGTTGCAGAGGATCTTGGAACTGATCTTCCTTTCTTCTTTATCTTTTCCGAGCAACTTTTAGTCAATAAAATCGAAGCAAATTAATTTTCAGGAGACTTTCACTCCAAATGAGGTTTGTCTAGAGGTCGGCGAGGATAGCAGAGCTAAGCTTAGGGTGGCTTTCTGACAGCCCTCACACAGGTGTTGTTGACATTGTTCTTTCTTTCTTTTTTCTTTTCCTCGAGCAGCTTTTTATGAATTCCTTAGTCAACAAAAGCGGATCAAATCTCTAAGATGAGGAGATTATGATTGCTTTACATAGTCGGTGTCAGTGAAGGTGGTGAGACAGTTGGGCTCTAGCGACCACAAAGCTGGCGAACACCGATGGGCGAACTGGCGACCACAAGGCTGGCGAACACCGATGGGCGAACTGGCGATCTCAAGGCTGGCGAACTCAATTTATTATTATTATTATTTTTTTAATTATTTATTATTAATTTTATTATTAATTTTATTATTTTATTTTTTTAATACTGATTTTCTTTTCCTTCTTTTTTATATTATTATTATCATTTATTTTTTTTTACAAATTCAAACGTATGATTAAATAGATTTATTATTCCGGATAAAATTAAGTGTCTACAGCTGCCCCTCTTTGCGTATTGCTGAGAATCAGGAATGGGGCAAAGACAATAGACAACAATTTTGTCCGACTCATGGCCTACTTCTTTTTTCTTTAAGTTTAACAATCTTTTTCTTACCAAAAAGCTCTTCACTTTAATTTGGCTCCTCTCTCAAGAGGCGAATGACTTTAAAAAATAAATTGGGCTCCTCTCTTTCAAAAGGCTCACGACTTTTGGAAATAAACTGGGCTCCTCTCTTTCAAGAGGCTCACGACTTTTGAAAATAAACTGGGCTCCTCTCTTTCAAGAGGCTCACGACTTTTGAAAATAAACTGGGCTCCTCTCTTAAGAGGCTCACGACTTTGAAAAATAAACTGGGCTCCTCTCTTTCAAGAGGCTCACGAATTTGAAAAATAAACTGGGCTCCTCTCATAAGAGGCTCACGACTTTGAAAAATAAACTGGGCTCCTCTCTTTCAAGAGGCTCACGACTTTTGAAAATAAACTGGGCTCCTCTCTTAAGAGGCTCACGACTTTGAAAAATAAACTCATAAAAGGTTCTTGATTGATCATAGTTTAGCCTTTTCCTATCGAAAGGTAACTCTATGTCTGGCTAGTTATATACCCAAATCCTACCCAAGGGGTTTTTATTCACATGTACTATTGCATTATCATGATGCAAATATTCTCAAATGATTAATGAGATGTATTGCACAATTTTTGGGGATGTGTATATAAAATGTGTATGCTTCTTAAAGGGATGCAACACCTATTATGAGATAAATTTTAATTCCGAGTTTCGCAATCTTATGCCCTTTTTCCTTTCTTTTCTTTTCCTTTTCTTTTCATCATTCTCCCAAGATGACCTTCAACCTTTGCATTCATATATTCTTAATCCTGTGTTATGCCAGCTAGGTCTCATCACTTAATCTCAAACTTCCTTTAATCATCATTCAGCTGGTACCATCATATTTTTCCTCATTTACATCTCACTCTTGTTATTGTTAAATCTCTTTTAAGTAATTCGAAAAGTAAGTGGACTATGAGACATACTGCAATCGTGAATTTCTTTCAAAAGATGGATAAGAGAAAATGAGTGTTAAGTTAAGACAACAAAAGAGGAATGTGTTCTTATTCAAATGAAAGGCAATTTAAACAGATACAGTGAAATGGTTGATCAAAGTTTCACAAGAAGATGCCCTTACAATAATTATTCTGATCATTGTGAATTAATCCAAAAATCTTCTTTTGACTTCACTGTTTAGCCGATGGCTTTAAGCTTCAGAGAATACCTCAAACTGAACTCTACCCCTCTTTGTAAGATATTTGGTTACCAATCTCATGCACCATTGCTTTCTGTCTAAGTTGCCCATTTTCGGGTTTTCAACTCAAACATTCCCATTTGGATTCAAGTCGCCCTTTTAGGTTTTCGCCTTGAACCCCTCCTTATTTTTTCTTTTCTCTCTTTTTTTTATACATAATACTTCTTTACTGCATCAGCATTTATTGGATTGGGAAGGTCTCTTTCGTCCATTTCTGCCAAAATCAATGCTCCTCCTGAGAATGCTTTTCTTACTACAAAAGGGCCTTCTCAATTTGGAGTCCATTTGCCCCTCGGGTCAGGGATATTAGGTAGAATCTTTTTCAAAACCAAATCCCCTTCTCGAAAATTTCTAGGACGAACCTTCTTGTCATGTGCTCGCATCATCCTCTTTTGATACAATTGCCCATGACATAGCGCTTTGAGTCTTTTTTCCTCAATAAGGTTCAATTGCTCATATCGGGCTCGGACCCATTCAGTTTCGTCCAATTCAACTTCCATAAGGACACGCAAAGAAGGGATTTCCACTTCAATAGGCAAAACTGCCTCCATCCCATATACTAATGAAAACGGAGTGGCTCCTGTGGACGTGCGAACCGATGTACGGTAAGCGTGCAGAGAAAAAGGTAACTTTTCATGCCAATCTTTGTATGTATCTGTCATCTTCTGAATGATCTTCTTGAGATTTTTATTTGCAGCTTCGACAGCTCCATTCATTTTTGGACGATAAGGCGCCGAATTGTGATGCTTAATATGAAATTGGGCACATGCTTCCTCAATCAACTTATTGTTGAAATTTAGAGCATTGTCTGAAATGATCCTTTCTGGTAGCCCATACCGGCAAATTATCTCTTTCTTGAAAAACTTGCACACTACAGACTTTGTCACACTGGCATAAGATGCTGCTTCCACCCATTTTGTGAAGTAATCAATCATTACCAAAATGAAGTGGTGTCCATTTGAAGTTTTAGGGGTAATTGGTCCAATAACATCCATTCCCCATGTAGAAAATGGCCAAGGAGTTGTCATGACCTGTAAGGATGTGGGAGGGGTATTTATCTTACTGGCATATATTTGACATTTATGACAACTTCGAGCGAAGTTGATACAATCACGGCAAACTGTCTTGCGCGCTAATGGCCATCCCGCACAAGCTGGCTTGCGCAGGATGACTTTCGGTTGACGAAGAAAATCCGAAAAAAACTCATCAAATCTTACCTCTTCTTCTTCTCTTTCAATTTCTTCACTTTCATACTCTTTATAGCTATCATAATAGCTACTCTCACTCATATTTTTTAATTTTTTGAAGGTGTCGTAACGGCTTCGCGCTCGACGATTTAAAAAAAACATTTAAAAAACAAAGGGAGTCGCCACCAATCTTTTTTTGTCTAGGTGTGATTGGTCACCTAAAATATTTATCTTTTTAACAAAATCTCAAAATTAATTAAGTTTTATTAAAAAGATAATTTTTGGTCTGCGAAAACAAAGTTGGGTCCGGGAGTACGGTTACGCGTGGGGAAGGATTAGCACCCTCACGACGCCCGTTAAAAAACGGTACCATAATAATCATGTGTTATCCTTTGGTTTTAATAAAATGGTCTTAACTTAATATTTAAAAATAATTCCTATTTTTGTTGCAATCAATTTTATTCTTTTAATTTTGAAATATTTAAGTTTTATTTTTTATTTGAAATAAGTGAAAATCTTTTGTATTGAAAATTATTCCGAAGTACCTCAATACTCTGGTAGCATTTCGGATAATTTCCTTACCTAGAGATTTCTTAAGAATCACTACTTGTGAGTTCTATAGAATCTCATAATCAGAAGATTCACACTCGTTTCAAAAATTATTATGAATGCATATGATGCAAACAGTTAATAAATGATGCAAATGAATTTTTTGATTTTTTATATAAATATTTCCTTATTTATTTTAAATAAAAATTCTTATTATTGAAAAATTGCACTAAGTATCCCAATACTCTGGTAACACTTAGTGAACTCTTCTCACCTAGGGATCAGTCAAGAAATCACTACTTGTGAGTCTCATGACATCCCATCCTCGGATCTTTATTATTAATTTCCTTTTTTCTATTTTCTTTTAAAAAACTTATTTATTTTTATTTTTAATAAAAATTTAAATTATTGAAAAATCATACTAAATATCCCAATACTCTGGTAACATTTAGTAGACTCTTCTCACCTAGGGATCAGTCAAGAAATCACTACTTGTGAGTTTCACGACATCCCATCATCGGGAGAATTCCATTTATTTTCTTATTTATGCATTATTTGTTTACTTATTGTTTTCTATCAATACATTAAAATATATAGACAAATGAATAGACGATTAAAACGGAAAAAGGAAATATACCCTCCTCGGGCGGGCGAGCTCTTTGAGTGGGCGAACGAGTGGATGTTCTTTCTCCTCGGGTGGGCGAGCTCCTCAAGCGAGTGCGTGGACTTCCTTTTCTCATGCGGGCGATCTCGTGAACGAGAGGGCGAACTCGTGAATCTTGCTTCTTTTGCACAGGCGGGCGAACTATTGGATGGGCGAGCTCCTTGGGCGGGCGAGCTCGTGAAATGGTAGTTGAACTCACGCTTCTTTTCTACGGGTGAGCGAGCGCTCGGGCGAGCACTCGAAATCTTCCTTCTTTTCGAGCAGGCGAGCCCTCGGGCTAGTCCGCGGGATTTTCTCTATTCTCGGGCGGGCGAACGCGTGATCTCGATCACTTAAAGTGGGAACAACACGCCGATCTGACTTTCCTTTCCACTGGTGGGCGAGCTCGCGAGTCGCACGGATTCCGGGCCGAGTCAGGGGCGACGCGCGGATCCTTGGCTTCCTTTTTCACGGGCGGGCGAACTTGGGCGGATTTCGGTTGGGCCAAGTCCGCATGCGGGTCGCCTACTTACTCTTCGTTTCTCCTTAGCTATAAAAGGCAACCCTTTTTTTTAAAAACCCGTTTTTCATCAGCTTTCACGCCCAAGAAACTCAAAAAGCTAAAACTCAGAAACCTCTCAGCCTCTCTTTCGCCAGACCACTGCCGACCACCATGCAACGCCTTGCAATGGTCTCCGTTGGTTTTCCGGACAGCCCTAACAACACTCCTCCCAACTTCCTCTTCTCAGATCTGGGATTCGTTTTCCCCGAGAACACTCCCAATCTCATAGATCTGAACACGTCGAGAGCCTCCTTACCCATTTTTGTTTTGTTTTGTTTATTTCTGGTTTTGGATCTGGTGGTGTTTTTTAGTTGTTGTTGTTTGGTTTGTGTTTTACAGGTTGAGGGTTTCAGATCTGGGCTTTGTGTTTGGAGGTTTTAGTGAAGTAGTGTGGTGTTGGTAGTGGTGATGACGATGATAGTAACTTAGTGATGGTAATGTCGGTGATAGCGATGATGGTGCTTATAGTGGGGTGTTTGGGGGTTTCTGCTCCCTTTTTTTCTCCGGAAGAAGTTTGCTTAAAAAGAAAGATTTTGGAGCCCTTTCCCTAGCCTTTCAGAATCAAAGGATCAGTAGGCTACTGTTGGGTCGAGATTCACGGGATGGGGAAGATGGGACAATGGGTGAGGCTTGTGACAGGGGAGAAAGATTTGGTCGCCGGCGGCAGTAGGGAGGGGCGATCTGGGTAGGTTTAGGCATTAAATGTGATGGGAAAAAATAAATAATAAAAATAAAGATAAAAATGAAAATAAAAATAAAAATAAGAATAGCAATAATAATATTAGTAATAAATATATTAAAAAAACATATATATAATAATAACTATTAGGGCAAAATTAGGTGTCAACAGAAGGAAAATAGAATATGATTGATGAAGAAAAATGAGAATTGGAGAAGACTGCAGCGGAAGGGAGAAGACTGAATAACAAAGTTGAAGCACGCAGCAGAGGGAAAAAAGTGAGGGAAAATGAGTTGTAAAATCATTTTTAGTTTAGGATATGCTGCTTCATTTTGTATTTGGATATTTTTGTCTTTTCTCGGATTATAGTAGATAGAGCAAAAAAATGTAGTGAAATACAAAATAACCTTAATATCCTAAACTAAAAATGATTTTACAACTCATTTTCCCTCACTTTTTTCCTTCTGCTGCACTCACACAACTTTGCTATTCATTCTTTTCCCTTCCGCTGCAGTCTTCTCCATTTCTCATTTTTCTTCATCAATCATATTCTATTTTCCTTCAAAAAATTGAAAAATATGAGTGAGAGTAGCTATTATGATAGCTATGAAGAGTATGAAAGTGAAAAAACTGAAAGAGAAGAAGAAGAGGTAAGATTTGATGAGTTTTTTTCGGATTTTCTTCGTCAGCCGAAAGTCATCCCATGCAAGCTGGCCATCAGCGCGCAAGCTGGACATCAGTGCGCAAGACAGCTTGCACAGGATGGCCAGTCCCGCGCAACCTTACTTGCGCGGGACGGCCATTAGCTTGCGCGCACTCACACACTTGTTCTTTTTTATTTTTATAATTAATTATTTTTATTATATAAATTATATAATTATATAATTTATAATTTGTTTAAAAATTGTACTAATTCCTTATATAACTTATTGTAATAATTAATTATTTTTATTATTTTTATTTTTCGTACGTTTAATAGTGATATTTTTCAGGTATTTATGGACTCGTTTGCACCAATACCTCCGATTGCATGCAATTGGCATCGGTACCGATGTGATTTTGCTCGTGAGTGGGAGCTTCCATATGTATCTCGCATTGAGGAATTCCGAAATTTGTTGTCGAGATCAAATGTTGCTATTAAAGAAACCATTGATTTAGACGAACCATGATATTTTATTAAATATTACTGTATTTTAACATTTATGCCTTTGTATGAATATATTATCAATTTGTCTTTGATATGTATGCCTTCTTATGATTGTATTATCGATTTACGCATTATATGTTTTAATAATATTATCTACTATTATAAAGATAAACTCTAGGCATTAAAAAACAAAAATCACTAAATAAAACATTAAATTATAAAAAAAATTCATTACATATTTTAATAACATTGTCTAATATCATAAAGATAAACTGTATCTTTGAAAAACAAAAGTCACTAAATACAAATACACTAATCTCTCGACGCATCCGATATAATTGCCTTGCCTCTCCTTCTCCTGAGCCTAGTATAAAAACGAGTAACTGGTGGAGAAGCTATCTCTGATGTAACTGGTGGAGAAACTATCTCTTATGTAACTGGTAGAGGAGCTGGAGGAAGAGCTGTCTGTGATGGAGTTGGAGGAGGAGCTGAGGATGAAGCAGCATCTGACGATTCAGTTAATATCTCATGTAGGTCGTAAATTCCCTTTGTCAATGTCTCTACATCTTTGCTGCCACTCATGAGTAATTCAATGCGAGACATTGCCATTGACATGCGCTGCGAAACAATACATGAAAGAAATTTTATTAAATCAAATAGTATGAACAAATTTTATTCACTTAGGATTTAGTGTTAATAACTTACACTAGATTGATCAGAATTGACTGGGGGAGCTTGAAGCCTCGATCTGCGTGCTGGATTTTGTACGAATGGATGAGAAATAGAGCCATACCATGCCATATAGTCAGGAGCTGTCTCTCTTGGGACCACACACCTTCGTCCTCTATTCTCTTCTGTGAGGACATACATCGGCCATCTCTGCCATAGTTGATCCACAAACTGATAAACAACCTCATAAGTGGTGCTCGTACTACCTCTCTGTGCTCTATATGGTGCTAAAGGTCTTGAAGGTATAGTCTATACATAGCCCCACTGCCGTAACACTCTCTCTGGATGGTACGGCTCCACGACATCCCCAACTTTTAAGTAGATCGTGAAAAATGAGATCGGGGACAACGGATGCTGTCTTCGACTATCTGTATATGGATCCTAGCACATTTGATTACGCTGGAGGTCATTTAGATGCTCCCGCAAGACGTTCACATCTTGGCCATAACCACGTGGCTTCCATCGTCGAGCTCATGGAAAATTATCCTCGTAATTGAAGTTCAACTCTGGACTCAATGACGGAAAGTGCTCATAAATCCAAGCCTACATCAAATAAAACAGGATTTAGTGTTAATAAATTATATATAAACAAATTATAATTCACAAGTTATTTATATACAAGTAAATCTTTATACCTGGACAAGGGTCATATAGCCTCCAATCCCGTGTACTTTTGATCTGCTCGCAAGACCAAACTGCCTATACATATAAGCAAGAGCACCCGCACCCCACGCATATTCATTGATAATCGATAAATCATCTAAACAAGATAATAATGAAACAGGAACATGCGATCCACTTTTATCCACGAAAAGTGTGCACCCAAGTAAGTGAAGTAAGTATGCACGGGTAGCATACACTATTTCCTCGTCACTGGAGCTATCAGTCATATTACGAAAAGTCGATCTCAACCATTGCAACGTCACACTGGACCCACGACCGGTACTCGTCGCTACTTGAGCTTCTGTAAGAGACACACCTAGCAAACGAACTAACATTCTGATTGCATGCTTCATTGAGATATGCCGACATGATACGATCCCCCCAACCACTGGTACGCCAAGCAATTTAGCTACATCGTCTAAGGTAATCGTCATCTCCCCAAAAGGCATATGGAATGTGTTAGTCTCCAGCTGCCACCTCTCACAAAAAGCAGAAATGATAGTACTATTGCAAGTGCGATAACTACACTCAACCAAACAACCCAAGCCAGATTGCAAAACAATAGAACGAATACGTGACCGATCATTATCTAAAGTCCACATCGAGATTTTTTGTCTGTGATTCAAAACCTTCAAATGGCCTCGCTTCTGTATCGAAAACAACAAATAATAAGATCATTTTTAACAGATAAAATAGATCTGTATATTAAATTTAACAAAATAATTACCTGACCATCTCATATGGCAAAAGCCACATGTGATCTGAAACTTTTCAAAATAGACATGTTACTCGGGCCTCCAGGACAAGGCTCAGATACCTCCTCTGCATCATCTGAATATGCTTGCTCGGCATGCTCGGCCTGCTCGACATGCTTGGCCTGCTCGGCCTGCTCAGCACGATATCGGCTAACTCGTCGTCTTCTCTCAGAGCCTATAGGTCACCGCCGTCTTCCTTGAGATGAACCTCCACGTCCTGTTTGTGCCATGTCTGAACAAAAAACATTTATGTCTGTACAATGATACCATGATTACAGGAATAAAACAATAAGGCCAAACATCAATATTCAGTTTTAAGCACAACAATACTGAGACTATTGCTTCTATAAAAAATTGTAACTGAGTCACATGCTTATGTTTAAGAAAAACAGTGCTTGACAAATTATACCTGAATCTGAATCACGACCAAATGCAGCCTTTGAAGCCTCTGGCAGAGATAGCGACAAGAGAAGCTGCATAAACAAAACATTCAATGCATTAATCAAAAGGTATAATAAAAATGTTAAAGCTTAAAACCCAACAATGCAGTTCCTTGCGCAAGCCCTGTGCAAGCTAGATTGCGTGATGGCGCATGACCCGCGCAAGAGAGCTTGCATGAGACATAGGCCATCGCGCAAGAGAGCTTGCACACAAGGCATGTTGCGCTGGGGTGTGCCCTCGCTCAAGCTAGCTTGGGCGCAAGGCGTGCCCAAGCAGCAAGCTGGCTTGCGTGCAGGGCGCTCCGGCGCGCAAGTTGCCTTGCGCTCGGGGCTCTCATGCACGCAAGCTGCCTTGCGCTTGAGAAAGCCCCATGCGCAAGGCAGCCCCGCGCGTAAGCTAGCTTGACGCGGGCAGGCCCTGTGCTGGCACTCCCCAGCGCTGGCACGCCCCAGTGCGGGAAGCCTGCGCGAGGCATGTGGCCTCGCGCGGGAAGCTTCACAAGCGAGCCATGTCACCTTGCGCAGGTGAGCCTGCGTGAGGACACCAGCCGGTGGAGCCAAAAAATGAAAAAGAGCAAAAATTTACCTAGCTGTCGGTGTTGTTGTCGGTGTGGGCGTGGGTGTGGAAGATTTGGAGCACTCGAAGATCTGTCAAAAAGGAAGATGGAGGCTTTGCAAATTTGTTTAAGAATAGTTTTGTAATTTTATGAGGTATGTTTAATGAGTTTATGGGGACTGTAGTGTAAACTGAAAAAATTGTAGTGAAATTAGAAGTCTTCCAAATTCCGCCCTATAAAAAATGCGTATGGCTATTTTGCGCGGTTTGAGGTTTAATTATTTTGAAGGAACGAGGGGTTTTCCTGGTCTGCCTTCGGACTCGCTCTCACGGCGTAACACGGTAACAGCTTCGAGAACCAAGTCTGCAAGAGAGAATCACCCAAAAGCCACAGTAGTGAAACTTAGGGTTGCATCAGTTTTACAGTTTGCAAGAGATAAAATCATGGGAGGCAAAGGAAGGAGGAGGAGAGAGAAGAATTGTAGAGCTGCTCATGGTAGTCCGTCCAGACTACCGCCGCCTCCCGGTCCTTCTCGAGTTGAGGCTTTACCTTCTAAACTCCGCCAAATCCTGTCTTTCACCTCCGGTACTCTTCAAAGTTCCTCTCATCAGTTTTTCTTTCCCTTTGTTGTCGCTTATTAGCTTGTTTTCTTCCCTTCCATCTACTAACGGCTTCATGTTATTTTTTAATTAGGTTCTGCGAAGGTTTCAACGGACCGAAAAGCAGCAGATGGAGATTCTGAGAAAAAAGTGCGGAATTATAATTAAAATGACTGATTATGCTCTGTTTTAAGCTTAAGTTGGTTGATTTAAATTCAGGTGTTGTAATTTATCATGCAGCAGGAGCGAAGAGCAAATGAAATTAAGTTAAAAGCTAGTGAGATCAAAGATGGAAGTGATAATAAGCATTTCAGGAAATCTCAACATTCAGATAGCGTGGAAGAAACTATGCAGAATAGCGAAGATGCAAAGAAACACAAGAAAAGAAAGAGGAAGCAAGTAAGCGACCTCATGTTTGAAACTACTGTGGATAAGTTAGGTGGCAGTTCTAAACGACGAGAGCGCAAGGAAAAGTAGCCTTTACTTCTCTTTTCTCTTTCTCAATTCGCGATTAATTGGTCTCAGGAGTAGCATCTGTCTGCATTTTGCATGGAGCCATGGACTTCAAGCCTGAAAGCTAAATAAAATTTTCAGTGTTGAACAAAAATCTTATGGTGATATTACATGTAGTACCTTTGTTGTAGGTATTGAATAAATTTACGTGATTGCATAACAGAGCATGTTGCTCTAACTGGCGAACTTGAAGCTATGGCAGAAGTTCAGAACCCCCTTTGGGTCTAGATTTGTTCCGAGTGGTCTGTAAATGAAAGTCAAACAGCATAAGCTAGTATCTTAGATGATTAATCTATGCCCTTCTTGTTGTTTTGGCAACATGGCTATCCTCTTTTGCTCTGAGTGAACATAGTAAAGATTTAGTTTTAACCCATACTGCAAATGACAAATTATCTGCTGAATATGAGCATCATTTCTTTCTGCTTTTCGCATGGTACTTTACTTTTACTTTTGTGTATGGTTTGACCAGATTTTAATCCTTGTAGGTATTTTGAGGCAAAGAAGAAAAAGCATAAGAATGCTAGATCAGAGGAGAAATTGGACTTCTCTGGAAGAGAGAACATTAAATTTGGAGATGTAGTTGAAGCTCCACCGAAATTGGTTACAGTACCGAAGGTAATCTTTATCATTCGATATTTGCTATTACATTAAAGGTTATGCTTGTACCATTACTTTTCCACTCAAACAAGGAGTTTCTGCTTTTGCAGGGATCAAAGACCCTACTGGATGCTTCCAAGGAGAGACTAAGGTTACAGGCTATTGAGGCCTACAGGAATCGCAGAGGATGGACCTTAAGGCCAGGGGCACCTCAATTACCTCCCGTAACTGCATGACATTCGTTAAGACCATTTCTACTTCAAGCGTCCATTAACAATGTCAAATTGTTTCTGCTGGCATGAACTATATACGGATCACAAGTGTGAGCCCAATTTTGTTCAAGAAAATTGTTGTCCTTGATTTTTTTGAATTGCAACAGTATTCATCGCATAATCATTTCATTGCATGCTTGTGGCAGTTATCTTTGTTTAAATTGAATGGAGCACATCAGGATTCATTTCCTACTCTTTATTAAGATGATTAAATTTTGCACAAGGAAATTTCCACCTCCTCGCTTCTGGAGAGAAGAGACAGAGCTAACTAGAATGCAGGGGAGAAGAACTTAGTTGCTCTTTCCTAGAGCTTTGCATTAAAATCATCAGGATTTTCAATTCATTTGACATTCTGCTAGAAATGCATTTGATGAACTTGCCAAGTATTGTCTCAATAACTTTGGTTTCACTTGTTTAAGCAGTTTCCATAACTCAATTTATCAGACAAAAGCATGGATCAAGTTTCCTTGGTAAGTTACCATCATCTTATTTATGCTTGTGTAGGATAATATGCTAGTACATATATGAAAAGCGTGCAATTGGCTGTTATAAAGAACTGGGCCAAACAGATGAAACACTTCGTGAAATAACCAATAGAGAACAAGTTAAGTGTAACATCTGTGAAATGCTCGAACATGAAGGCCTCCATCAACATGAAGATTGATCATTGTCCTGTAGGTGACAGTTCTATTCTCATCACTTAATTTGAACATGAAGCAGCGCACAAGAACAGCTGCGAAAATCTTCATCTGCCTATAGGCAAATTCCTTACCCAGACAAATTCTAGGACCTGCCTGTCAACCGATAGAAAATAAGGTTCAGTATTTTCACTTCTTCAGCCCGTAAAATCACACATTGTGAAACAAAATGACAACTTTGGACTTTGAGGGCCAAGACCCAGAAATCAAATGCCGTTACACTGCTTTTTTTACTCCCTTTTGTCCATTTGAGGTTTTATTTTACACCAAATGTCAATCGGAACAATAGCGCTTGCCTGTTCTGGTAAAGAAAAGAGCTTGGCGCATAGAATAATTCAAAAAGTGCTGAACCATATTCTGCATACCTGGAATGCTGTAAACTTGAAAAGGCTTTCTTGTCGGAACATGCCATCCTCATCAAGCCATCTTTCTGGTCTGAAGTCCTCTGCATCATCACCCCAAATGAACTTCATTCTACCCATTGCATAAGGTTGATAAGAAACCATATCCCCTTTCATCACGCTGAACCCATCCGGTAGCGTATCATCAGACAAGCATATCTTTGCATCCTGCAATTGAAGTGAAGAGATAGTGAGAACCAAAGAAAATTTCTAGTCTTCTAGGTATGTATTAAATGCATTATGAGTTTACAGAACGATTTTCTAGATTGAAAGCAACTTTCCTTACCACTGGAACTGAAGGGTAGAGCCTTAATGTTTCAGTTATTGCTGCATGGAGATATTGCATTTTTTCTAAAGCTTCTTCGCTCATGCTAGCCGCGAATTCAGCAAAATCTCTAACCTCCTCCTTGTTAGATACTTCCTCCACTTCTTGTGCAACCTTTTCTTGAACATCAGGATGCTTGCAAAGCATATATATAAACCACGACAGAGCAGCTGCTGTCGTGTCTTTGCCAGCAATTATGAAGTTTAGAATTATATCTCGCAGGTATGTCGGATCAGTCTCACTCACTTGGAGAAATCTTGATAAAATGTCGTCCTTTTTCATCTGCATAATCCATGGAATACATTACGTCAATTATAATTCAATTGGTCATATAAACGCTTAATTAGCTCTAATTCACTCACTAAAGAATCCTCCTTTGGGTTGCGCATTTGCTCAATCTTGTTATGGATCAACTTATACACAAAATCATCAACAACTTTTATATTTTTCTTTAGTGCAGCTTCTGATCCGATGTTCAGAAATCTCTTGATCTTCCAGAAGATATCAACATATCGAAAAAGGATTGCTGCACTTGAATCATCAAAAGCAGCTGTGAACTCCTTGCCTTCTACATTTGATCCACACATGCTGTCCAGTTCAACTCCAAATGCAACCTTGAATATTGAATCTAAAGTTGATTTCATAAACAAGTCCTGCAGAACATTTAGTTATAGCATATTCATCTTATATATTACTTAGTCATTGATCTTGCCTATTAGGTGAACTTACTTGAATATCCCTTATCTCATTAGAATTTGCTGCCTCAGACACTATATTTGCAAGTTTTGCCACATTTTCGCGAAAGACAACACTGCTGAAATCCCTCAACACTCTTGTTGAGAATTCATAGCTTGACACCTTCCTCTGTTGACGCCACTTATCACCATCGACCGTGAAAATTCCATCACCTAGTAAATCCTTTAGCAAGCTGTAATTATACTCACCCTGCACAGAAAATTTGAAAAATAAAAAACAACCAACTATTATGCCTTTTGGGTGGCACCTTAGCATTTGACCGAACTGTAATTGGCTTTTATTACGACTAGATTGAGACGTATTTTCTCAATCTACTTCTGGATCTTTCTATATAATTAGTAATTAAGCTACTTCTTCTTACAAACCACTGGGTAAAAATTTTCTGGGCCAACAAATTAGTTTTGACTTTGAGGCAAGAGCATGGGCGTCGGGAACGTACCTTGCCGTAATTTGAGAAGTTTGTCTTGAGAATATATTCAACGTTGGGTGGTTCCGAGGTATAAATCTCATTCCTGAAAGGGCTAAGCAACCTGTAGGTCCGATACTTCCCTGCAAGATCAGTCATATAATGATGCAATCTATTGAAGTTGAGGAGTTGGTTAAAAACCGTGCCGCCAATGGGATGGTACTTTCTCTTTCTCTGCTTTTCTCTCAGTTTTGCTGTGAAGAACTTGACGGAGACGAGAGACAGGACCAGAACCAAAGCTATGAAGGTGACTGGGTTGGCGAAATCCATGGAGATGGCGGTTCTTTTTGGGCAGTGACAGAGAAGCTGTTGCCTGTCGATATCTGTTAAATTTCTGTGAAGACCTTTCTCCTTTTAAGTAGCTTCGGTTCCAACTTGTGGCCAGCCTTCTTCTTCTTCTTCTTCTTCTTATTTTTATTATTATTATTATTGTTATTACTAGTGTGAGCCCCTCACTACGTTAGGGATTACATAATTTTTTATTTTAAAAGTTTAAACTATTTAAAATTTATTTTTATAGGATATATATTTATATAACTCTTTCATGATTTAGAATTGAATTATATTAATAAAAATATAAAAATTAAAAAATAATGTATTTATATTTTGGAATTTATTTTAATTATTTAAATTCAACATTCATTTTATAATTTTTTAATTATATTGTTGATTTATAAAAAATTTATTGTGTTCTATTTCCTAAGTAATTATATTTAAATTATTTAATTCATTCAATGTTTTTAACCTAATCATTTTTAAATTAATAATTTAATAAATTTAATATATGCAAAAAATTAAGGAAGAAAAAATAGAAAAAGAATAAGTTTAACAAATATTTGTTTTTATTAATATAATATATTAT
This sequence comes from Heritiera fomes, assembly GCA_032173925.1. Taxonomy (NCBI): domain Eukaryota; kingdom Viridiplantae; phylum Streptophyta; class Magnoliopsida; order Malvales; family Malvaceae; genus Heritiera; species Heritiera fomes. Next base: position 2,701,862 of record JAPDPM010000013.1, on the reverse strand, counting down.
ATTTTTGGGTTACATTACAATATTATTTAATATATTATTTTTTGTTCTTTTTATGTATATTTTGGATTTTAATAGATAAAAATAAAAAAATTAATGAATAAAAAAATAAATATAATATTATTTTTGTATCTTTAGAAACTTGTCAATTAAAAAACCTCTTTAGGGATTCTTTTTATATAAGATTATAGATTTGAAAATAAAAAAGTAAAAAAAAAATCTTAAAAACCTTTTTTAGTAATTTTAAAACCTAAAGCAAAAATAAAAAATAAAAAATTAGATGTGTCAAAAGGGGACCTATTTGGTTTTATAAAAATGGTTATTGAGGATAAATTTCAGTTAGTATTTTCTATGAGATGAATACTTTTTTTTTTGTACTTCCCATATTTTGTTTTTGGATATTTTCTTCATTCCTCTCTCTTTAATTGTTTTTTTTTCTCCCGATCTAGCTCTCTCATAATCCACATCATTTCAAAACTTTTATTTTATTTTATTTAGAATCATGGAAAAAACTTTTAATGCCTTCAACAATTACAACATTTACTTTTTTGTCATTTTGGACAACTGTCGAGCTCAGAATCATTGAGATTCTTTTTATAGTACTAGAATATGTGTCCGCGCTTTGCTATAGGTCTTGAAACACTGTTTAACAATCTCTTGAAATCTAAGAACTGAAAAAAAAGGAAAAGCAAATAAACACTTGTTTCTAATCACAAATAGCTATTTGGTCAATCTTATTATTAATTAGAGTATCTATTCGTAATGGTTGGTTAACAAAAGTTTGCTATGTGATCAAGCATAATTGTTGCTTTGTAATTGGTTTTCTTTTTAGGGAAACAAATTTTAAAAATATGAGATTCAAAATTGGATTTTTGAGAGAGAGAAAAAATCGAGACACTTGTGATGCATGAGGTTTTTCTTCTCAAAGCAAGCAAAATAAAAAGTAAAAAAAGGCTTATCATAAAAAAAAAAAGGTAAAAAAAGGCTGGAGCATCGAGGAAGATGAAAGGTAAGATGCAAATTATCAGAAAAAGACAGATAAGAAATTTGAAATAAAATAATATGAATTGAGAAGGGGTATGAGGAAGTAAAAGACATCGGAGGCAGAGTGATAGTACAGGGAAAAATAGGTGTAGGTTCAGAGGAGAGGACGGTGGAGAATTAAAGCTTGGATACGGAAGAGAGGCAGCAAATCAAAGGAGTACATAGCTTGTAAAAAATACTAAAGGCAGACGATGGAAAAGAGGAGTAGGTGTAACCAAAAAAAATGGGAGTAGGTAACGTGGTTTAACGTGAAAAGAGGAAATTTCATAAAATTTATATATATATATATATTTTTGGTGTAAAAAAATTAATATTTGATGTATAGATTATTATTATTAGGAAGATAACCCTCTTATGCAGGGGATGGTACTTTCTCTTTCTCTACTTTTCTCTCAGTTTTGCTGTGAAGAACTTGACGGAGACGAGAGACAGGACCAGAACCAAAGCTATGAAGGTGACTGGGTTGGCGAAATCCATGGAGATGGCGGTTCTTTTTGGGTAGTGACAGAGAAGCTGTTGCCTGTCGATATCTGTTTAATTTCTGTGAAGACTTTTCTCCTTTTAAGTAGCTTCGGTTCCAACTTGTGGCCAGCCTTATTATTATTATTATTAGAAAGATAACCCTCCTATGCAGGGGTACTTTTTTTCCTTAAAAAACATTATATAGTATTTATTAAAAATAATAATAAATCAAAATAATTATTTTAAAAAAGAATAATTATTTCATATATAGTCGATGAAGTTTTTTTACTCCACAAGCGTAGTTATGATTATGATGCATGTTCTATTATATTTATTTTTTTTATTTTTTAATATTTTTATAAAATATGTGTCATAATTCTAATATTGATTGTGGAGTAAAAAAACTCCATCAATGGTGTATGGAATAATTATTAATTTAAAAATTAGCTTTAAATTGATATATATATATATATATATATTGAAATAACAAACACTTAAGTAAGATTAAATGAATGATCAATATCATAAATTTGTTTTATCAATTATGATTTTCACAAACCATATTAAGTGCTCTAGTTTTATCAAATATTAAACCATGATTTAATTAATTATCTTTGTTGGTTTTAATCAATTTAGAAAACATGTTTAATTATTGGTTTAAGTAATTTTCTTATGGAATTATTGATTATAATTTTGAGAAAATTACTTAATAAATATTTGGACTAAATTTTCATTTGATTGAGTTAAGAAATACTTACATAAAGTTGAAAAATGATTTGAGATGATTTAAAACCAAAGATTACATCGTTTTTCAACCCAAAAATGCCCAAAATCATCAATACAAGGACAAGGGATCGATCTTCTACAGTGAAGGGATCCATCCCAAGATGGTAAAAACTTTTGGAGGACTCGAATAGTGGAAGGGATCGATCCTCCCATTAAAAGGTCAATCCCACTCACGTGAAATGTGCCCAACGGCTATTTTTTGTGAGGGCCAATAGGAAAATTAGTTTTAGGCTTCACCAAGCTGAACAATCAACCAAGAGACTATAAATAGAAGCTTAAAAGTTTAAGACACCCAAGAGACTTCATTCTTCATCTTTTCCAAGCTTCAAAAACATTCCAAATGCTAGAAATTCAAAATCTTCTATCATTCTCATCTCTCTTGTATAGCATAGCACAAATCATTGCATAGATTTCTTTAGAGCTCAAATTTCTGTAATCATCCACCTACTTAGAGGTTATTTTCAAATATAAAACTTGTAAACCCATTCACAAATTGTAAAAGGGAGTGATCCCTTGAGAGCTTCATTGTAAGTGAGGTTTGAGTTGAAAAGGTTTTTTCCTTGAGTCCAAAAAAAGGAGTGTTGAAGGTTACTTTTGAGCTTGCGTAAAAGAGTGTAACAAATTCAATATAGTGAATTTGAAAAAATTCTTGGGAGCATATCAAGATAGAGGATATAGACAAAGTTGCTGAACTTCTATAAATCGCTTGTGTGCAATTCTCTAAATCTTCACTCTTTACTTTCTTGTGACTTGATTGTTTATATTGAATTAGGCAAAATAGCCAAATAAGCCCTCGACCTTGGGTCCAAAATGGAATTAAGCCCTCGACCTTTTATTTCATGAAAATCAGTCCATAAACTTTTATTTCAGTGGAAATAAACCCTCAACCTTCTAAAATTATGCAATTAAGTCCAAATCTGTTAAATGACACTAACTGCCGTTAGTATTGCACATGTGGCATGCCACGTGGCAGCCAAGTAAGCTATCCACGTCAGCTTTCACTAACGGCAGTTAGTGTCATTTAACAGATTTGGACTTAATTGCATAATTTAAGAAGGTTGAGGGTTTATTTCCACTAAAATAAAAGTTTATAGACTGATTGCCACGAAATAAAACGTTGAGGGCTTAATTCCATTTTGGGCTTAAGGTCGAGGGCTTATTTGGCTATTATTCCTATTGAATTATGATTGAATTGCATGCTAGAATAGCCTAGAGAACTATTATATAAGCTAGAGAATTTAGAAAAATCGAAAAACGAACCTAAAGATAGTTAAACTGATTCACCTTCCTCTTAGTTAGATAATTGAGCTAACAAAAATATTAATTTTTTAAATGGAAATGATAATACTTAATTTATCATTTAAACATCTTATTTATTTTTTTTTATTTTTTTCTTAAAATAAAATAAAATTATAACACAAAGTTAGAAGATTAAATAGATCAAAATAAAAAATGTTATAAATATTTAAATTTTTATTGAGTTTGACCCAAATTTATTAGTATCAAGATAAATTCAAATTAGGCTAATTCTTCATCACCACATTTTTTTTTTGTTTCTTGTAGTCTTAGTGTTTAATATTGAAATTATCTATTTATTACTTTATTTTCTCTTTTACAGCATTTTATTTTCATAATTAATGAAAAATTTTAATTTCATTTGTAGATTTTTTTAGGAATAATAGCCAAATAAGCCCTCAACCTTAAGCCCAAAATGGAATTAAGCCCTCAACGTTTTATTTCGTGGCAATCAGTCCATAAACTTTTATTTTAGTGGAAATAAACCCTCCACCTTCTTAAATTATGCAATTAAGTCCAAATCTGTTAAATGACACTAACTGCCGTTAGTGAAAGCTGACGTGGATAGCTTACTTGGCTGCCACGTGGCATGCCACATGTGCAATACTAACGGCAGTTAGTGTCATTTAACAGATTTAGACTTAATTGCATAATTTTAGAAGGTTGAGGGCTTATTTCCACTGAAATAAAAGTTTATGGACTGATTTTCATGAAATAAAAGGTCGAGGGCTTAATTCCATTTTGGACCCAAGGTCGAGGGCTTATTTGGCTATTTTGCCATTTTTTTAATAATTTTTTGTGTTTATTTGTGTTTAATTTTTTTAAAAAATGATATTTGGAATTTTTTGCTTTATTTTTTTAATTGTATCATTTTTTGAATTTTTATATTATTTGTAATATTTATTAGATTACAAAAAACAAAAAAAATCCAATCATTGCTCTAATTCATAAAATAGACATTAATCCTAAAAGAGATTCATTTAATATATAGTTATAAATTTTTGTAAATTTTTTTTGATAGATAGATTTTTGTAAAATAATAAGTATATATTATTCTTTCTTATTTTTATCTTTTTGTTTTGCAAAATATTTTTGTTCAAATTCATAAAAAAATCAAATTCATTAACCAAATGTACATGTTTAATATATTTTTTAAATTCATTCTAAATTATATTATTTTTAATGTAAAAATTTAAAATGAAAAAAAATGAAATAAAAAAAATTAGAAAAAGAATATAGTTGTCACAAAACCAATTAATCACAATGGCTCCATCTTGACAGGTGCCTAGCATTAACCTCACAAGAAGAATTTTTTTAGTTTTTTCTAAAAGGATGACTAATCTTCCTTACAATTCAATTTTTCACTTAATGTATGCACCAAATATAAGAAAGGATGATTATCATCCTATGCATTAAACATGATCGAAGTGTTTAATATTGAAATTATTTATTTATTACTTTATTTTCTCTTTTATTGCATTCGATTTTCATATTTAAGGATTTTTTTTGAAAGTTTTTGATTTATAGATTTATTTTTTATAATTTTTTTTTGTGTTTATTTGTGCTTAAGTTTTAAAAAATGACTTTTGAACATTTTTGCTTATACTATAATATTATCATTTTTTAAATTTTAATATTATTTGTAATATTTATTCGATTTTTACAGTTTTTGTAATTTTTGAATTTTGAGAATTATACGAATAAAAAAGGAAATTAAAATTTGATTTGAGATTTTTTGGATATTTGGTATTTGAATTTTAGTATTTTATTCAACTTTTTGTAAACCAAATTATTAGGGTATTTGATTTGAATTTTTAAAAAATTCTGATACATAATTTTGAATATTTTTTTGTTACATAAATCTCTTAAAAAAATTCTTTGAATTTTAATTTTTTTCTCTCTCCACTTTTCATATCTTTGGCTTCTTTTTCTTTTTTTTTTTTTGTATTTTAACTCTGGAAAGATAATAATAGTATTTATAAAAGCAAAATTATGAATATTTGATTTAATTATTTTCAAATTTTTTGAATTTTTATCGTCTCTCTCTCCTCTTTATAGTAAACTTTTTTTTCGTATTTTTTGTGTTTTAGCATCAATAAAATTTACAATCATAACATTATTTATTAATAAAATTTGAAATGAATCAACTTAATTATTAATTAAATTACTTTTAGGAACGTTTTCATTAATATAATTTTAGCATTTCATTAAAAATTTGGAATAAATTATTAACATTATCGGAGTTTTGAAAGAGTTGTGACTTGTGACTATATAAATGGTTTATATTTTGAAAATTTAAGTACCGTAAAAAAAACATAAATTTTAAAATTCATATATGTTCCATTTGAATTATTCTAAAGTATTATTTATAATTTTAAAAATTTTCTAACATTGTATTTTTTAAATTGAAGTATATACTATAATTAATGTTGACACCCAATTTTGTCCCATTTATTTTTATTCTATTTATTATTGTTATTATTATTCGTTTTTGATTTTTATTATTATTATCTTTTTTATTTATTATTATTATTATTATTATTATTGTTATTATTATTACTATTATTATTATTATTATTTGTATTTTATTTTTTGTTTTCTTATCCAATCTACTGTTACCAACCCCTGCCAGTCCCGTCCCCTCAACCTGTGACCCTTACCATTTCCGGCTACCCACTCCTGTCACCCCCGTCCCATCTCCACCAGCCCCTGAGGCCAGCTTACTCCTTCTAAAAACCACCGTCTGGTCACTGCCAAAAGGGGGGAGGTTGGCCATTTTTGCTTCTCTTCTCTCGACAACCCAGAGCCCCTGCAAGAAACACCCAAACCCAAGCTGCAAACTCCCGCGGCTCAACCCAAAAAAACCACCAACATCATCCTCACCACTCACCCGAGACCCACCTCACCAAACCCATCACAGCAAACATCCTCACCGAAACCCCCCAAACACCTACCCAGCCGCTACCAAAAAAACATCAAACACCACCTTTCCCGTACCAACCCCACCACCGAGACATCATCACTATCCTGGCCAACCACCTGAAACAACCCCAACAACCGTGAACCACCAAGCACACGCACACACACAACCAGATTCCATAACCAAAACCCACACCCAACCATCCCGAAACCTGCAAGAAAAGCAACAACAAACTGAAACCAGACCTGAAAAAAAATCAAAAATAAAAACGGAGAGGTCGAAGGTTTCGACCTCAGATCCGTGGGGTTAGGGCCATTTTTTGGGAAAACGAAGGTCAGAAACAGAAGGAGGGAGTGGAGAGCTTCTGAAAAAGAGTTTCCTTTTTGGTTTTCGACCACCGGAGATGGCGGTCGGCGGCGGCCGGAAATCGCCCGACAGAGAACCTCAAAGGCTCTGGAAATTTTTTTTGGTAAAAAGAAAGGAAAAATGAATTGAAAAAAAAGGGATAGGTTTTATAGCAAAAAAAAAAAAAGAAAGAGGACCCGCGCGCGACCCGGATCCGACCAGGGATCCGCGCGCCCGGCCGGCCAAAGGAGGGAAGATCCGTGCGCGACCCACCGACCCGACCCGATCCGTGCAACCCGGTCCGCTACCCGTATCCGTGCCAGCCCATTCCGTTTCTGGGCCCAGTGTGTTCGGCCCACTCCAGCTATCTTTTGGGCCATTTGAAGGGGTTTTCTTTGGGCTCTTAGCCCAAGCTCATTTTGGTAATTATCTTTTTTTGATTATTTATTTATTTATTTAGTGTTTATTTATTTTGTGAAAAAAAAAAGAAAAAGAGAAAATTTTAATTAGAAAATTAAAAATAAAAAAAACTAAAAAAAAGGAAAAAATTAAATTATAATATTATAATTATTATCATCATTTGTGTTTTATTATTATTATCATTATTATTATTATTATTATTATTATTATTATTATTATTACTTTTATTATCTTTGTTATTATTATTATTATTACATGTTGTAAAATAAGAAATTGAAAAATTTTCTTTTACTTGTATTTTCGTTAATTATTATTGATTAGAAAACGTATTTAAAAATAATGAAATTTAAATTTGAATAAATTTTAAATTTAAATTAAATTTGTCCGATGATGGGATGTTACGGAAGTCACAAGTAGTGATTCCTAGCTGATCCCTAGGTGAGAAGAGTCGTACTAAATGTTGCCAAAAGTATTGGAATATTTAGTATGATTTTTCAATAATTTAATTTTTTATTAAACATAAAAAGAAATAATTTTTTAAAAGAAAATAGAAAAAGGAAATAAATAATAAAATTTAAATTAAATTAAATGAAGTCCGATGATGGGATGTTACGGAAGTCACAAGTAGTGATTCCTAGCTGATTCCTAGCTGATCCCTAGGTGAGAAGAGTTGTACTAAATGTTGCTAAAAGTATTGGAATATCTAGTATGATTTTTCAATAATTTAATTTTTTGTTAAACATAAAAAGAAATAATTTTTTAAAAGAAAATAGAAAAAGGAAATAAATAATAAAATTTAAATTAAATTAAATGAAGCCCGATGATGGGATGTTACGGAAGTCACAAATAGTGATTCCTAGCTGATCCCTAGGTGAGAGGAGTCGTACTAAATGTTGCCAAAAGTATTGGAATATTTAGTATGATTTTTCAATAATTTAAATTTTTAATAAAAATAAAAATGAATAAGGTTTTTTTAAACAAAGAAATATAAATAAATCAACAAATAAATAAAGAAATTTAAAATTAAAAATTCATTTGCATCATATATTATTTGTCTGCATCATATGCATTCATAATAATTTTCGAAATGGGTGTGAGTCCTTCCGAGGATGAGATTCTGTAGAAGTCACAAGTAGTGATTCTTAAGAAATCTCTAGGTGAGAAAAATTATTTCAAATGCTGCCAAAAGTATTGGAGTATTCGATTTAATTATTCAATACAAAAGGGTTCACACTCACTTTCGATAAACAAAATCTAACCTTTTTTTTCAAAAATGAAAAATAATTTTGATAAATAATAAAATGCTTCAAAAATGCAATAAAATAAGAATTATTTTTGAATATCAATTCAAGACTATTTTATTAAAACTAAAGGATAACACATGATTACTATGGTATCGTTTTTTAACGAGCGTCATGGGGGTGCTAATCCTTCCCCATGCGTAACCGTACCCCCGAACTCAAGTTTTGTTTTCGCAGACCAAAAAATTATCTTTTTAATAAAACTTAATTAATTTTGAGATTTTGTTAAAAAGATAAATATTTTCAGGTGACCAATCACACTTAGTCAAAAAAGATTGGTGGCGACTCCTTTTGTTTTTTTAAATGTTTTCAAAATCGTCGAGCGCGAAGCTGTTACGACAGCTTGGCGACTCCACTGGGGACGCTTTTTGAGGGTCAAGCCATTCATTAATCTTGTGTTATCCTTTGGTTTTAATAAAATAATCTTGAATGATATTTAAACTTAATTCACTTGGATTTTAAAAATGATTTTGTTTGCATTTGCATTTTTTGTATTTTATTTTATGTTTTATATTTGCATGTACTCGTTGTTAATAAATTGTTGAGGCATTTAGGATAGAGAAAATAATTTAATTTGAGTTTGACGTGTTCTTTCATCACACACTTGCATTTGCATAACATGAGCTCTATACCCGGGTTCTGTCCTTCTTAGGAGGAAGTAGAGTACCTTTGCTCTCGTAAGGTAATTAACTCCGCAATGGCAATCGAAATACTCTCACTCAAATTAAATCTTACTAGTTCAGTGTGGACGACAGTGAGATATAATTTGAGAACTTTTAGATCTTTATATCCTAGCCCAGCATATAGAAAAACCTAAGAGGCCAGCCTTAGGTAAAGCCATGTCCAATTTTTGTAGAAATTATCCCAAAATTAGGACACGAGGGAACACAATTCGACCCATTTTCTCATAATAAAGGTATAATTGATTTTGATTTGAATTGTATATAATTTAAGTTTTTGATTTTTTCTAAAAAAGGGAATTTTGTAAAATAAAAATGAAAAAAACTATATTTTCTTTACAAAAGATCTTGTCAAAAAAAAACCACTTATTTTTGAAAAAATAAAGATGTGTGATAAAAATAAATAGAACAAATATGTAACTTTTCTTTTAAAAATACAAATAATTCTTCATTCTTTTTTTAGAAAAAGGGAATTTTTATTTTTTGAAAATAAGTTCATGAAAATAGGAACTAATAAAAATCCGTTCTCCAAAGCAAGAGGAAGAAAAGAAGTCTTGTGTATATTTGGTTACAACATGTTTTTATAAAAAGGTTTTAATTTCTTTCACTTTTCTTTCTTTAAAAGGAAAACATGAAATGATAAAAAATGCATAAACTTTTCTTTTTATAATAAAAAATGAAATAATTTGTTAGAAAAATGGTTGAGAAAAATATCTTTTTTTTTTGCCTCTTTCCTTAAAAATAATAAGAAGAAATTCAATTAGGTTTTTTTAATAAAAAATTTCTTTATTCTTTATTATTCGTGTAAAAAACTCTTGGGATAAAGGCAAAAAAAAAGTAAAATGAGAGGGATTAAAAAGAGAATGTGTTCTTTTTATTTTTTGAAAAAAAAGAGAGAGATTAAAAAAAAAGAAGAAAGGAGAATGTCATAAAAATGAAAGAATCAAAAATCTTGATTTTAGGAGAAAATTCATTAGGTTAGAAGGAAGGAAAAAGAAAAGAGAAAAAAAAAGAGAGAGTAGAAAAGATGTAGTATTTTACAGAATATAAATAAAAAAAAAGAAGAAAAGCAGAAAAGAAAAAAGAAAAAAAGGGTTAAGAGAGTTGCCTAGTGACAATAATGAGTGCAAATTGCAAACAAAAGAGAGGTGTCATTTTTTTATAATCATTTGGGCAATGTGCATATGAAAATAAATTTAGTAAACCTGTTTTGCATTTTATGTCATCTCACATCATCCATCATTGCATCCATGCATCCATTGACATGTGCGCATCATGTTGATTAGGCATATGTTCAAAAGAGTCCAACAATCTTAACATTTTGTTAAATTCCCTTGGAAGGTTGATTTTGTCTTTGTAAAGTGGTTCAACATGGAAGATGATCAAGTAACCCGAATGGACAAAGTGGAACAAGACCAAAATGAGATAAAGGAACAGCTCTCTCGAATGATGCAAGAAATTAAGGGTATCCTAGAAGTGAAGGAGACTATGAAAGGGAGTCTTGTGCAAGGAAACAATCAAGTTCAAGTGCCTGACAACCCAAAAGGGAACTTCCGAGGACAAACCTCTGGCAATGTGAATTTTCAATCAATTCTTGGTCGAGAGGCAAATTTTTCCAATCCTATTGGTGTCCTTGAGTTAAGAGCTTCAAATGAAAATCCATCAAAAGTGGCTTGGGGTCCAGTTACAGAAAGAAGGTATAACCTCTTGGAAGAAAGAATTCAACCAATTGAAGGAAGGAATGAACTTTATAATCCAAAGGAGTATTGCTTGGTGCCTGATATGGTTATCCCAGCAAAATTCAAAGTCCCAGAATTTGAAAAGTATGATGGGACCGAATGCCCTAAAACACATTTAGCCACATATTGTCACAAGATGATTGGGCATGCTCATGATGAAAAGCTGCTTATTCATGTATTTTAAGATAGTTTGATTGGGGCAGCAGCTAATTGGTATTTTAAGTTGAAAAGAGGCCAAATTCATACATGGAGGGATCTGTCTCGAGCATTTTTAGAGCAATATAAACATTTGATGGAGATAGCTCCAGATCGTTTAACCCTCCAAAGCATGAGAAAGAACTTGAATGAAAGCTACAAAGAATATGCTCTTAGGTGGAAAGAATTGGCATCACAAGTTCGACCACCACTTACAAATAGAGAAATGAACTCTCTGTTTGTAGATACTCTCCCTTCTCCATATTATGACAAATTGATTGGCAATATTTTTTCAGATTTTGCAGATTTGTTGTTTTCTGTGGGTAGAATTGAAGATGGGATAAGAAAAGGGAAGATTGCAGATACTAGTACAAGGAATTATGGTGAGAAGGGATGGGACATCTTTAGTGAGCAAGTTCAAGAAGCAACTATTGAACGATCTGACAAGAGGAAATTCAATGTGATGCAAGGACCCTTCAACAGTCATTCTCACCCTTTGCTACAATCCTTTTATCCTTACACTCCGGAATCCTATTCCCACAAGTTGTCACAGCCACGTTATCCTAACACCTCAGTCCCCTGTGCACAAGCCCCTCTGCCTAAGAAGCGCATTTTACCAAATGACCATGATATTGATCTTGACCATCCCGAGACCAAGATGAGAAAAAGGGCTAAATTGTACCATTCAATCCCAATGTCTTATACAGACTTGTTCCCACTCCTTGTCTAAAGTTACAAGATTTCCACTGTTCATGCCAAACCTAGAAAGCCTCCTTACCCAAAATGGTATGACCCCAACACCAAATGTGACTACCATGATGGGATTGAAGGACATTCCATTGAAAATTTTACTGCGTTTAAGGATAAGGTGCAAGCTTTGATTGACGCAGATCCAACGAAATTCAGGGAACTTGTCTGTGGCTATCATCATCAAGGGAAAAAGACCTAAGGATCAATGGTTCAAGGGATAACATGTCTTGCAATGGGAAACTTTTGTTTATGCTTTGTACATATTTTTCATTTCAAGATCACTTCTAAGGATGTGAATTGGATTTGACCAAGTATTTCATTTGCATTTGAAATTTTTGGATTTTTGTTAAATTGTGCTTTTAAGGTAAAAAAAAAACAAAAAAAAAGAGAAAAATGAAAAAAATGGTAACTGGGCATTTCTTTTGAAAATAAGAGCCCTTATAATTGCCAACAAAAGAAAAAATAAAAGAAGAGGACATAACAAAGTCTCTAGAGAATTGGTGATCGTTATTCCAGCAAATACATTCTCTTCGAACAATTTCTTTCTTTCAAAATCACAAGTTGGAACTTCATGGACCTTCATTTTTCACTCAATCATGGTGAGATTTTGAGGAAAGATAACCTTTATCTAGGCTAATAAAATGATTTGTTTGATAAAACCTTCTTGTTAAGATTCCTTAATGATCAAATAAATGACACTATTTTAGATTTGGACTTTGGTACTTTAATAATTGTCAAGATTATGCTAAAATCATCCAAACTTCTTTGAAAAACCATGGGTCCTAAATTCCTTGGCCAGTCTTTTCGACCTGTTGCTTGAAGCACACAAACAAGAGATATAGTAAACAAAGTACCTTAAGCCTTTAAAACATCCCAAATACCACAGTATTTCTTCCCTTTTCTCTCGGTGGAGATACTACGAGCAACATATGGTCAAAATGAAATCTTCCAACATGATATTCATTGGTCTATGAGGCATAATCTATGGATTTGCATCATTGCCATGGAAAGATTGATGCATGGGGTGCAAGACATTCTTAAAAAAGGAAAAAAAAGAAAAAAAGAAGAAGCAAAAAAAATAAAATAAAAAAAAATTGATTGTGACATCATGCACTTAAGATATTCGGATGATTCCAAACAATAAAGAAAAATCCTTTCAAAAAAAAGAGAGAAAAAGAAAAAAAAAGAAAAAAAATCCAGGAAGTCCAATCCAAAAAAAAAGAATGAAAAAAAAGAAAACATAAAAATAAAGCTTTCTTTACCCATTTGATTCAAGGAATAACTCTTCAATTTAAGTGACCATGTTTGAAATGACAAATGGCCATCTTTCGTCATCCATTCAAAAAATTTGAAAATTTATCCATTTGCTACCCCTTTTGAGCTTGATGAATTTTTTTAATTAACTCTAATCAAGGATCACCCTCTACATTGAGGGGCAAGTGCAAAAAAAAAAAGAAAGAAAGATCTTTTCGAAGAACATGAATGATCCAGCCCTGGTTTCTAGATGAAAAAAGAAGATTATTATGATGAGGGGCAAGTTTGAATTAAATTGATCTTCAAAAATTTTGGACAAACAAAAAAAAGGAAAAAAGAAAAATGGAGAAATAAAATGATGAAGGGTGAGACTTGATAGTGAAAAAAGTCTTAAAGTGAATCCTTCAATCATATTAAATGATCCTTGGTTTGATCACCTTCAAACACATTTTTGGGCCTTTTTATCCATTCTTTCAAAACTTCAAACCTTAGCCTACATTACATGCCTTAGAAAGTCCATTTCGATCGAGCTTGGATACTTAAACTGAAGAGATTGTTCCTTGAAGAGTTATAAAACCTATGAGGCACTTATCTCATTTTTTGCCAATATTATCCTTTGATAACCCTTACACTCCTTTCAAATGAATTTTGAATTTTTAAGTGCATGATGAAACAATCACAAAAAAAAAAAATGAAAGAATGAGGCTCTAGGGTGAAAACCCCAAAAAAGGGCAGTCTAGAGCAAAAGTGAGAACTCTTCGAGATCATTCATGGTGTTGTTAATGCCACAACAGAAACGACATCAAGAAAGTCGTTTTGAAGCAACCAATGAGCATCCCAAACCATCAAGATATCCAAGAATGCCTTTTTGAGAGCCATTAAAATGATTGGTACCAAGATTGAAGCTTTTGTCTCCTCCCAAAATAACATGCCAAAAATTCGAGCCCATCGTAGCTAGTCTTGACAAATATCAGAATCCCTCATTTGAAAATTAAAAGAATGTCAGTTTTGATTGCACTTTAAAATAAATCTTTTCACAAAAAAATTATTTCAAGGAATCTAGTGTTTTTAAAATAATTTAAACTTTCTTTTGTGAGCCTAGATGAAGGGACACCCATCCCTTTTCTCATCAAATGGCAGCTATCCTTCCCAAACCAAAACCTTGGCGTGTGAACTCACTCAATTGAGTTGATGAGAATAACTTACCATTTTCCTCCATATGCATTCAAATAGTGATCACCAATTTTTAAGAGAGTTGAATGTTAAATATATTGTATAATTGTGGGTCTTAGGTTCAACTTCCTTAGACTAGAGTATGAGGTAATCTGTAAAATTGAAAAGTTTTGACTAGATAAACAATTTTGAATAATGAAATCATTTATATCCCTCAAATGAAAAATGGGAAGGTTGTTTTACAGGAAATAATAAGCTCTTTGAGATTTCTTTGGGGCAATTTTGTTCGATTTTTTTTTAGTATTTCCAGTGAAAAATGAGGGAGAAATTTGATAATTATGGTGGGGCAATGAACTTCTTGTGTCTTCTCGGGGCAATTTTTATTAAGGAAAATTTTGATAGTGTTTCAAAATAATAGTAAAAAGGAATGTGATGATTGGGGCAACTCCTGAAGAATAATAGAACTTCATGAAATAAAGAATTTTGTTGACAAAGGGATCAAATAGAAAATTCTTGGATCATTGTGTTTGCATCTTTATAGTGCAAATTGGCATTTTCATAAGACATTTGAATTTGCATTTGAACAAATGTTGTTTACATTGGCATCACAATAGCTGATCATTCACTGAAATAAAATTGCATTTGCATCATCAATCATTGCATTTGTCAATGTTGAAAAAAAAAGAGAAAGGGAAAATAAGAGTTTTGTGTATGAGGAAAGAAAATGAAAATTGAAAAAAGAAAAAGAAAAGTTTTTGTGAAAGAGAGGAGTTTCTTTTTGAAAATGACAAGAATATCAAAATGTAGCTTGAAAAGCAAAAAAAAAAAGAAGAAGATACTTCTTTTTTAGAGAACAAAGGAAAGAAAAAAGCAAGAATAACAAAAGTCATACAAAGGGAGAAAATGAGATGAGTTAATGGAATTATGAGAATACGAGAGATAAAATGGAAAGTTCCAAAATTTTGAGAATTTGAGATGAGATAGCAAAGAATTGTTAAAGGAATTTGCAGAATCCAGAATCTTCGAAAAATAATTGCAATTTTGATGTTGGATGAAAATTTAAGCCCAACGAGGTTGGCACCTAGATGATGTCTAAGCCCGATGTAGTTGGCACCGTTGTGTGGTATTAAGCCCAGCAAAATCGGCATATAATTAGATGGGATTTTTAAGCCCAGTAAAGTTGGCACCCAAGATGAATTTAAGCCCAACGTAGCTGGCACCTAGATGATGTTTAAGCCCGATGTAGTTGGCACCATTGTGTGGTATTAAGCCCAACAAAATCGGCATATAATTAGATGAGATTTTAAGCCCAGTAAAGTTGGCACCCAAGATGAATTTAAGCCTAACGTAGCTGGCACCTAGATGATGTCTAAGCCCGATGTAGTTGGCACCGTTGTGTGGTATTAAGCCCAACAAAATCGACATATTATTAGATGATGTTTAAGCCCAGTAAAGTTGGCACCCAAGATGAGTTTAAACCCAACGTAGCTGGCACCAAGATGATGTCTAAGCCCGATGTAGTTGGCACAGTTGGGTGGTATTAAGCCCAACAAAATCGGCATATTATTAGATGATGTTTAAGCCCAATAAAGTTGGCACCCAAGATGAATTTAAGCCCAACCTAGCTAGCATCTAGATGAGGTCTAAGCCCGATGTAGTTGGCACCGTTGTGTGGTATTAAGCCCAATGAAATCGGCACATAATTAGAGATGAATTTAAGCCCAGTAAAGTTGGCACCCAAGATGAATTTAAGCCCAACGTAGCTAGCATCTAGATGAGGTCTAAGTCCGATGTAGTTGGCACCGTTGTGTGGTATTAAGCCCAATGAAATCGGCACATAATTAGAGGAGATTTTTAAGCCCAGTAAAGTTGGCACCCAAGATGAATTTAAGCCCAACGTAGCTGGCACCTAGATGATGTCTAAGCCCGATGTAGTTGGCACCGTTGTGTGGTATTAAGCCCAACAAAATCGGCATATAATTAGATGGGATTTTTAAGCCCAGTAAAGTTGGCACCCAAGATGAATTTAAGCCCAACGTAGCTGGCACCTAGATGATGTCTAAGCCCGATGTAGTTGGCACCGTTGTGTGGTATTAAGCCCAACAAAATCGGCATATAATTAGATGAGATTTTAAGCCCAGTAAAGTTGGCACCCAATATGAATTTAAGCCCAACGTAGCTGGCACCTAGATGATGTCTAAGCCCGATGTAGTTGGCACCGTTGTGTGGTATTAAGCCCAACAAAATCGGCATATTATTAGATGATGTTTAAGCCCAGTAAAGTTGGCACCCAAGATGAGTTTAAGCCCAACGTAGCTGGCACCCAGATGATGTCTAAGCCCGATGTAGTTGGCACCGTTGTGTGGTATTAAGCTTAACAAAATCGGCATATTATTAGATGATGTTTAAGCCCAGTAAAGTTGGCACCCAAGATGAATTTAAGCCCAACGTAGCTGGCATCTAGATGAGGTCTAAGCCTGATGTAGTTGGCACCGTTGTGTGGTATTAAGCCCAATGAAATCGGCACATAATTAGAGATGAATTTAAGCCCAGTAAAGTTGGCACCCAAGATGAATTTAAGCCCAACGTAGCTGGCATCTAGATGAGGTCTAAGCCCGATGTAGTTGGCACCGTTGTGTGGTATTAAGCCCAATGAAATCGGCACATAATTAGAGGAGATTTTTAAACCCAATAAAGTTGGCACCCAAGATGAATTTAAGCCCAACGTAGCTGGCATCTAGATGAGGCCTAAGCCCGATGTAGTTGGCATCGTTGTGTGGTATTAAGCCCAATGAAATCGGCACATAATTAGATGGGATTTTAAGCCCAGTAAAGTTGGAACCCAAGATGAGTTTCAGCCCAACATAGCTGGCACCTAGATGATGTCTAAGCCAGATGTAGTTGGCACCGTTGTGTGGTATCAAGCCCAATGAAATCGGCACATAATTAGATGGGATTTTAAGCCCAGTAAAGTTGGAACGCAAGATAAGTTTAAGCCCAACATAGCTGGTACCTAGATGATGTCTAAGCCCGATGTAGTTGGCACCGTTGTATGGTATCAAGCCCAATGAAATCGGCACATAATTAGAGGAGATTTTTAAGCCCAGTAAAGTTGGCACCCAAGATGAGTTTAAGCCCAACGTAGCTGGCACTTAGATGATGTCTAAGCCCGATGTAGTTGGCACCGTTGTGTGGTATTAAGCCCAGTAAAATCGGCACATTATGAGATGAAATATTAAACCCAGTTCAACTGGCACCAAAATTTTTAACCTAATTAAGTGGATGCGTGATTTTCAAGGTACGAAATGATCTTCAAGTCTTCCGGGCATAATCATATCTCTTTAAAGTTTCATTGCCTCTGCTACAAGAGGAGCATTTTCAAGAAAAAATTTAAAGTTTCATCGCCTCTGCTGCAAGAGGAGCATTTCAGAAGAAAATTTTAAAGTTCCATTGCCTCTGCTGCAAGAGGAGCACATTTCAAAGGAAAGAAAAAAAATTTTAAAGTTTCATCGCCTCTGCTGCAAGAGGAGCACATTTCTAGGAAAAGAATTTAAAGTTTCATTGCCTCTACTGCAAGAGGAGCTTTCTCGAAAAAAAGAAAAAAAACAACAAAAAAACAAAACAAAAAGAGAAGAAAAAAATTTTAAGTTTCATTGTCTCTGTTGCAAGAGGAACACCATTTCAAAAAAAAACTACTAATTAAAGTTTCATTGCCTCTGCTGCAAGAGGATCACATTTCATGAAAAACTTTAAGTTTCATAGCCTCTACTGCAAGAGGAGCACATTAAAAAAATGAAAAAAATGATGAAAAAATGAAAAAGAAAAAAAAGAAGAAGAAAAGAAAAGAAAGAAAAAAAAGACAGAGATTAGGTTATAAGCCGGACAAAATTAGTGTGTTTATTGTCCTTGCTCTATTCCTGATCCTCAGCAAAGAGGGGCAGCTGTTGAAACCTAATTTTGTCCCTTTTTTTATTATTTTTATTCTATTTATTATTGTTATTATTATTCGTTTTTAATTTTTATTATTATTATCTTATTATTATTATTATTATTATTATTACTATTATTATTATTATTTGTATTTTATTTTTTGTTTTGTTGTCCAATCTACTGTCACCAACCCCTGCCAGTCCCGTCCCCTCAGCCTGTGACGCTTACCATTTCCGGCCACCCACTCCTGTCACCCCGTCCCATCTCCACCAGCCCTTGAGGCCAGCTTACTCCCTCTAAAAACCACAATCCGGTCACTGCCAAAAGGGGGGAGGTTGGCCATTTTTACTTCTCTTCTCTCGACAACACAGAGCCCCTGCAAGAAACACCCAAACCCAAGCTGCAAACTCCCACGGCTCAACCCAAAAAAACCACCAACATCATCCTCACCACTCACCCGAGACCCACCTCACCGAACCCATCACAACAAACATCCTCACCGAAACCCCCCAAACACCTACCCAGCCGCTACCAAAAAAACATCAAATACCACTTTTCCCGTACCAACCCCACCACCGAGACATCATCACTATCACCGGGCCAACCACCTGAAACAACCCCAACAACCGTGAACCACCAAGCACACGCACACACACAACCAGATTCCATAACCAAAACCCACACCCAACCATCCCGAAACCTGCAAGAAAGCAACAACAAACCGAAACCAGATCTGAAAAAAATCAAAAATAAAAACGGAGAGGCCGAAGGTTTCGACCTCAAATCCGTGGGGTTAGGGCCATTTTTTGGGAAAACGAAGGTCAGAAACGGAAGGAGGGAGTGGAGAGCTTCTGAAAAAGGGTTTCCTTTTTGGTTTTCGACCACCGGAGATGGCGGTCGATGGTGGCTAGTGGTGGCGTAGGCGGCGGCCGGAAATCGCCCGGTAGAGAACCTCAAAGGCTCTGGAATTTTTTTTGGTAAAAAGAAAGGAAAAATGAATTGAAAAAAAAAGGATAGGTTTTATAGCAAAAAAAAAAGAAAAGAAAGAGGACTCGCGCGCGACCCGGATCCGACCCGGGATCCGCGCGCCCGGCCGACCAAAGGAGGGAAGATCCGCGCGTGACGCACCGACCCGACCCGATCCGTGCAACCCGGTCCGCTACCCGTATCCGTGCCAGCCCATTCCGTTTCTGGGCCCAGTATGTTCGGCCCACTCCGCTATCTTTTGGGCCATTTGAAGGGGTTTTCTTTGGGCTCTTAGCCCAAGCTCATTTTGGTAATTATCTTTTTTTGATTATTTATTTATTTATTTAGTGTTTTTTTATTTTGTAAAAAAAAAGAAGAAGAGAAATTTTTAATTAGAAAATTAAAAATAAAAAAAACTAAAAAAAGGAAAAAAATTAAATTATAATATTATAATTATTATCATCATTTGTGTTTTATTATTATTATTATTATTATTATTATTATTATTATTATTATTATTACATGTTGTAAAATAAGAAATTGAAAAATTTTCTTTTGCTTGTATTTTTGTTAATTATTATTGATTAGAAAACGTATTTAAA
Organism: Heritiera fomes; assembly: GCA_032173925.1. NCBI lineage: Eukaryota > Viridiplantae > Streptophyta > Magnoliopsida > Malvales > Malvaceae > Heritiera > Heritiera fomes. The sequence continues at coordinate 2,682,002 of JAPDPM010000013.1, read as the reverse complement.
AATAATGAAATTTAAATTTGAATAAATTTTAAATTTAAATTAAATTTGTCCGATGATGGGATGTTACGGAAGTCACAAGTAGTAATTCCTAGCTGATCCCTAGGTGAGAAGAGTCGTACTAAATGTTGCCAAAAGTATTGGAATATTTAGTATGATTTTTCAATAATTTAATTTTTTGTTAAACATAAAAAGAAATAATTTTTTAAAAGAAAATAGAAAAAGGAAATAAATAATAAAATTTAAATTAAATTAAATGAAGTCCGATGATGGGATGTTACGGAAGTCACAAGTAGTGATTCCTAGCTGATCCCTAGGTGAGAAGAGTTGTACTAAATGTTGCTAAAAGTATTGGAATATTTAGTATGATTTTTCAATAATTTAATTTTTTGTTAAACATAAAAAGAAATAATTTTTTAAAAGAAAATAGAAAAAGGAAATAAATAATAAAATTTAAATTAAATTAAATGAAGCCCGATGATGGGATGTTACGGAAGTCACAAATAGTGATTCCTAGCTGGTCCCTAGGTGAGAGGAGTCGTACTAAATGTTGCCAAAACTATTGGAATATTTAGTATGATTTTTCAATAATTTAAATTTTTAATAAAAATAAAAATGAATAAGGTTTTTTTAAACAAAGAAATATAAATAAATCAACAAATAAATAAGGAAATTTAAAATTAAAAATTCATTTGCATCATATATTATTTGTCTGCATCATATGCATTCATAATAATTTTCGAAATGGGTGTGAGTCCTTCCGAGGATGAGATTCTGTAGAAGTCACAAGTAGTGATTCTTAAGAAATCTCTAGGTGAGAAAAATTATTTCAAATGCTGCCAAAAGTATTGGAGTATTCGATTTAATTATTCAATACAAAAGGGTTCACACTCACTTTCGATAAACAAAATCTAACCTTTTTTTTCAAGAATGAAAAATAATTTTGATAAATAATAAAATGCTTCAAAATGCAATAAAATAAGAATTATTTTTGAATATCAATTCAAGATCATTTTATTAAAACTAAAGGATAACACTTGATTACTATGGTACCGTTTTTTAACGGGCGTCGTGGAGGTGCTAATCCTTCCCCATGTGTAACCGTACCCCCGAACCCAAGTTTTGTTTTCGCAGATCAAAAAATTATCTTTTTAATATAACTTAATTAATTTTAATATTTTGTTAAAAAGATAAATATTTTCAGGTGAGTAATCACACCTAGTCAAAAAAGATTGGTGGCGACTCCCTTTGTTTTTTTAAGTGTTTTCAAAATTGTCGAGCGCGAAGCTGTTACGACAATTGACATTCAATTTGAGGATTTATATATGATGCATTGACATCGTATAGCTTCTATAGACTATCACTCAACCGCATAATGTGTGAAGGCCGCAAATTCCATACCGAGTGTAATAAATAAAAGACATTAAATAAGTTAAGTGTTGAAATGTAATATGTAATAATTATTATTTCAGGTAATGAGAATAAATTTTCGAGTTTTGTAAATTTAGCAATCAATGATTAATATATGTAATTTAGAATTACATAGATAAATTCGACATATAAATATATATTAATTCAAAAAAAATAAATTGATAACTTGAACATTTATGAAATAAGTCAATGAATGTTTGATTTCATTTACAAAACTTGAGTACATGTAGTGTAAGAGATAAAAATATATATAAATAAATAAATAAATAATTATTTATTTAATTAATATATAGAATATCAATATGTTGAATTGGATGTAGTATACACATGAAACGTATGGAAAGAATATATATTTATATATACATATAAAAAACAAGAATATATATATATATATGTATATATTAAGTAAAAAAAAGGGTATACATATAATTTCTAAATGAAGGAAAATGATAGATATATTAATAATATATACACACACACACACACACACACACACACAACATATAAACATATTTATAACACATTAATACACACACACACACACACACACACACACATATATAAAAGGGAGAAAAAAAGGGGGATTGGCTTCCAAAGGAAGCCAATCACCTTGTAAACTGCTCCCACGTTTTGAAATATATATAATATATGCATAGAGGATAGGGAAAGTTCTAAATATACTCCCCATTTTTGTAAGACCCAATTTTATAATACTATACACCATAATTTGGTGAATTTTGATAGTGGAAATTAAAGAAATGATGAACGTTGATTTCCACTTTGGTGAAAAGCTCCTTAACTTAGGATGTAAATGGAGCAATTTCTGTGAAACACTCTATGGGACAAGTTTTATGATGAATGGCTCGCCAATGGGCGAGCAAGATAAAGGCTGATCGCCAATGGATGATGGCGAGTATGATTTAACGGCCTTATTGGCGAATAGGTAAGTTCGCCAAGTTATGTTGATTAAGATGATAGCCCGAATGAGGCGAGGGCTCTGATCGCCCAAATGTACCTAGGGTTGATCGCCCAAAGAGTGAATATGGTGAGTAACGTGATCTCCCATATAGAGGGGCAAATGATAGCCTAGTAGGCGAGTAAGGCAATAGGTACTCGCCAAATTTAAAATGTTAATGTGATCGCCAACTTGTGGCATGAATCATAGCAAAGTAGGCGAGTAGAACAATAATCGGTGATCGCCAACAATGTAACTATAGCTGTAATCGCCAAATCTTAAGTTGGCGAACTGAAATTGAATGGTGAGCTGAGGTCTCAAGATGAGGAGGCGAACTGGAATCAGCACGTGTGGACAAAATGGAAATAAAAGCTGACGATATGGGGAAATAAATTCAAACCATTGCAGCAAAAATTGACTTTGTACGCCACACGGCTGAAGAAAATTAAGAGAAGATATTAAAGTCAATAAAGAACTTATCCTTTTTGGTTGAGGAATAAAACAAAGAAGGCAAATAAGTCAAGAAACAGTACAAAAAAGATTGGCAGGCTGTTTCTTTGGCCACATGTGTCTTCATCCATTAATAAGGGTAGAAAAATTGACCCTAGCTGTCTCTTTCATCTAATTAATGCATGTTAAGACGTGAAATGATGAAAGAAGTGGAATAAAGGCCAAGTGATAGGTTCTGATTGGATTAGCATGGCTATATAAGAAGAAACACTTGAGGAAAACCGACTTAGCAAACTCCATCTTCTTCACGAAAACTATTCTACTGCAAGTTTATGTTCTGTTCCTTCCATTTCTGCCATGCTTGATCTACTAAACTTCATCCTTAAGTTGGCTAAACAAGTAAACCTGCTTGCAATACCTTTCCTCCATCGTTTGATGAGCTAAAGGAATAAGCAAAGTAAGGCCAACGTGAGACAGAAAGTGTTCTGTTCTGGAATTGCAGTTGGTTAAGGTGAGTTCCATATTTCTATGGTTCTCTTGATATTCAATGGCAGATTTCTATATTTTACAACGTAATAAACATAGATATAGCCTTGTTTTAGTTAAATTTTGTTAGAATATGTAAGAAACTAGAACAAGATGTAGTCTGAAAAATAATCGAGAATGAACAAGAAAAGTAATGGAAATGGTATAAAGTGATTATAAATGGGCGAGCTCAGCTATTATGGGCGAACTAAATAATATAGAGCATGGTAGTGGACGAAGTCGCCACATGCTAGTTCAATGGGTGAGCCCATCTCTGAATAAAAAGCCGTGAATGGCGAACTCACATTCATAGGCAATGGCGAGTTGAATTGTGAGCGAACTCACACATTTAAGCCAATATAGGCATGGCGAGTTGAATGTGGGCGAGCTCCCACGTGTAAGCCAAGTAATAAATGGCGAACTCTATTGGGCGAGCTAGTAGATTATTAAGTCTCGCCAAAGTGCTGGAAATATTTGAAAAGAAAATATTAATAGTTTTAATAAATTATTTTGCAGCCTGGAATTGAGGACTCGGGAAGGCGATTGGGAAGCAAGGCTTCGTAAGACCAGGTAAGGGAGATGTGTGTGAAGTGAATGCATGTCCTGTGGAGTTAAATTTTATGAAATTATTGAGAAATTGTTTTGGTTTATGACATGCATTAATTTGATAAATCGTTTGATTTGGGCGAACTGGTAAAGGGCGGGTGAGCCAAGGGAAGGTGACCCCTTTTATGTTATTTTGGGCGAACGACCCTGTTTTAATTGAAATTCTGGCGAGCCAAAGTAAGCGAACCCCTTTATGTTATTTTGGGTGAACGACCCTGTTTTAATTGAAATCTGGGTGAGCCAATGGAAGGTGGCCCCTTTTATGATGTTTTGGGCGGGCAATTCTGTTTTAATAGAAATCCGGGCGAGTCACAGATAGGCGACCCCCTGTTTAACAAAATTGCTGGCAAGCCAAAGAAAATAATCTGTGTTTTAATAAAATTGGGCGAGTTGACCATGGAAGTGCCGCATTGGGCGAGTTGACCATAGAAGTGCCGCATTGGGCGAGTTGATCATGGAAGTACCCCATTATGCGAGTTGACCATGGTAGTGCCGCATTTGGGCGAGTTGACCATGGGCAAGGCCATAATGGGCGAACTGACTATGGGCAAAGTCATAATGAGCGAACTGGCCATGGGCGAGCTAGTTTAACTTGTTTTTAAATGCAAAGGTTGGCGGGCGAACACTAGTTCACCGCAATGGGAGAACTGACCATGGGCGAGCCGTTATGGGCGACTGACCATGGGCGAGTAGGTTTTAAATATGTTTTCTCATACGAAAATTTGAGAAAATAATTGGCTGTTTTTATTTGTCTATTGTAAACAGAAAGCCTAAAACCTTTTTGGAAAACAAATCATTTTGAGGAAATGATGAAATTTATGAAATATTCCTTAAAGGTTAGTTATGAGATATAAATTGATTTTTGAGACTTTAGACCCCTAGCTTCATGCATTATGAGTTACGAGGTTGATGGACCTGCCAAGTCATCAGAGGTCTCGAGGTCACCTGGCAAGTGGACCCGAGGACCACCCAGAGATTATGGCCATAGATCTATGTATCCCTGTGGGGATGATTATTCCATTCTCAGAGGGGGAGGGGGAACGATGATAGCATGATTTATTTGTAGGGTGATGCCTAGTCTCATCTTATTGATTTCTGTTTACTGAGAGGATTTACTGAATCCTATTTACTGTTTACTTTATTTTATTGTAAACTATTTAGCTAATGATTTGCATATTAAAGACTATTTACTATATCCATTGTTTTCCCTACTGGGTTATTATTAAGAAAAATAAACGTATTTGGGGGGATATAGTTTTATTTGTATAAAGCAACATATGTCTCCTTTACTGAGCGCGTAGTTCGCTCACCCCTTTGTTTTAACTCCACAGATAAAAAGACACGGAGTTAGAAGATTATATCCCAAATGGATATAGCTACATATAAAGCGCTGGGGCAAATTATGTTAAATATGACAGGTATAGTCACTTCTCTTTTACATTTCAGACATATGTATACAGTACTACTTTATTGAAACAAGGACAATAGGGGATGTCAGATGTAAGGAATAATGAAAAGAATTTCATATTCCGTATTTGTTAAATAAATGTTTATCATTTATTACTGTCACTGTTAAATATTATTGGCATCGCAGACAGCCCAACCGGAAAAGTTATATAAAAATAAGACAAAAATGTGGTAACGGGTCATTATAGTTTTACTCTTCCTACTCCAATATGTGTACCCCACAAAAAAAAATATTACAAACCCAAAATTTTTGACCGTTTAACCCTCCTACCACATTTTACCTCGAAAACAAAAAACAAAAGAGAAAATCTCGACGTTCCTCCGAAGCTCTTCTTCTCCATCTCCATCGTTCTTCATTGTTCTTCATCGTTCTCCAACCTTGCCTGTATATAAACCTTTCTATTCTTCATTCATTCAATATATGAGAGTATCATTCTTTCTCTCCTTTGCACATTTTGTTCTTGTAATATAGTTAGGTTAGAACTTCATCAATCATGGATCGTACTACCTACTAGGATTGGTATTGTATAGCCTAATTTGCCATGGCTGTTGAATTACTAGTTGGAAAACTGGGTTGAAAATTTGTTGTAAAAGATTACTATGCAAAATTGCCATGAATTAATATGTTCAAAGAGACATTAATGAAATAATGAGACGCTGAGTTGTATAGAAGTATTCTATTAACTTTGTGAGAAATTGATTCAAAACCAGCTATTGTAGCTCAAAAGCCAAATTTCATTTTGTTGTTAGGCACTGACATTTTTCTCTTTCATTGCCATGGCCATTCATGCGCAAGTTAGCCCAAAAGCAGGATCCCACTTCATTGCCAAACGAGGCTTAAGTCTCGGGAGAGCATTATAAGGAGCCATAGCCTCATGCGATACTGCAGCCATAGCCTGATGCAATTGATGTCTATTAATAAGAGATTGTCGAAACATAGTAACATATAGATCAACTTTGACTATTATTTAAAAATGTATTTTATCATAAACAATCAAGGTTTAAATTATTCTTTATATTTTTTTAATAAGTTTTTTAAGTCTGATGTTCTATTTTTTATTTTCTTTTTACTTTTCTATGAATAAAAAATGTACGTTATTTTTTAATTATAATTCAATACACTATCAATTGAGTTTTTAAACTCCACCAACTTTATTAAGATTATGACACATATCATTTAAAAAATTAAAAAATAAAATGGAGTATGGGGCACAAAATTAACTTCAGCTTGTGGAATTCATAAAATCTAATGATAGTATATTAGATAATAATTTTTTATCTTTCCCAAATAGAGATATTACTTTTGTGGTTCATGAATGTCTGATTTTTATTTGTTTAACATAAATGAATACAAAAAGTATAAGACATAAAAAAGTGTTTATGATTGGATTGAATCAAACATGATTAACTAAGGATTTAAATGAGTACCCCATAAATGGGTACACTACACTATTTAGCTCAATTAAGTAAGATTATACTATTTAATAATCAGGTTCAAGATAGTAACTCTATGACCTGTGATGGGTTCGAGTATTGATTTTAAGGTACCTACTAACAGAATACAATTATAAATAATACTTTTTAAAAATTATTATGTATATTTTTATTTATAAATTATTTATTATAAATATAATACTTAACTAATTATAAATGAATTCATTAAGCATATTTATTATGGTTTTTAACATGAATTTATTTTTTTGAGTTAATATAAACACATTAAATTAATTTTTCTTAATAATATGCGTTAAAATTGGTTTTAAATTTAAATTTGAATGTCAAATTTTGACTTAATAGATAGATATTTGGCAAGTTCGGATTATTAACAGATATTTCTTATATTATATGAATAGGATTCGGATGGTAGCTAAACGAGGATTTTACCTATTTCTATCCCTACTATTAACCTTAAAGATATTTTAAGGCCTTTTCTTATTGATTTATTAGATTCAAAAAAATTTTCAAAATTTTTAAATATATAAATGAAAATATTTTTAAATTAAATTTAAATTGAAAAATATTTTTATTAATAATTTAATATTTCAAAACAAGTTAGACTCAAACTCAAAATTTATTTTTCAAACTTGAGTGGAATAGAATTGAACTTGCGAACTACAAAGATATTTGGTCCATGAATAGATCTAGGTAGAAAGGAAAAAGGATTAATTTTTTGGATTTATATTCGATGCATTATATGATTGAAAAAAAGTGTATAAATTATACTAGCAGTAAATCATAATATGTCACTTCATTAATTCATGCTTTATTAAATATATCATTAATGATTTGTTGAATTAAGTATACATTATTTCATTATCCAATGTGATGTGTATTGATTTTTTAAAAGAACATAATCATAAGATATGATTTGAATAAAAAATATACATATTAATATTAATGTGAAGTAACTTTTTTCCTTGTAATATGAGTATACTGACCATGAGTCGAGCTGGGCCCAAGTCATATAATAATGACTTATGTGTAAGTTCAAGCCTAACCTAGGTCACAAATTCGAATATGATTTTTAGTCCAATCCCATTTTATATTTTATAATACAAGTCTAAGTCCGACCTGAATATTATTTTATTTATTTGAATTTTTATTTTTTATTTATTTGTTTTTATTCTTTTATCATCTTTAAAATTTAATTTGATTTGTCAAAATTTGCATGTCAATTTTCATATTAAATATACATAATCATGTTTACTAATCAATAATATTTTATATACATATAATTATATTTTACTTACTAAATATATTAAGAAAACTTAATTAATAATTATGTTCGAGCCGAGCCCAGGTTTTAAAAGGTCAAGCCTGAGCCCGACCCGATTTTTGAGTGGGCTTAAAGTTCTATCCAAGTCCGGTAATTGCATCAAATTTTTTGTCCAAATCCAACTGAATATTGGGCAGGCCTTCTGGTTTGGGCAGGTAGCCCGGCCCTTGAGTACATTTAAATATGAGTAATACATATACCAGAAAAAATAAAAGGAATAGTAGTTAACACTTGAACAAATTTATCTTCCCACTAGATTAGACCCAACTTTCTTTGTTAGCCATATATGCAATGATTGCTCTCTAAGGCTGTGCTTGATACAATTGAAAAATGGAAGGAAAAAAGTAGCAAAGGAAAAAGTGGAAGAAAAATGAATTTTGAGAATGTTTGGTACAAAAGAAAATAAAAAGAAGATGGGAGAAATGATTTTTTTTCTATACTCACAAAATTCAATCTCTTCAAATTGAAGAGTAAAAGAGATAGAAAATGTGATTCATGTGAGTAAATTGAGTAAAAATACTAACTTACTTTTTTTTAAGATACTAAATTAGTTATAAGGATAATTATTACATACACTGACAGTGGAGTTTTTTTACTCCACAAACAGTGTTAAAATCGTAACACATGTCCTGTTTTATTTATTTTAATATTTTTATAAGACACGTGTCATGATCTTAACGCTGCTTGTGGAGTAAAAAAACTCCACTGTCATTGTATGTAATAATTATCCTTAGTTATAATTGCTTTCTTTTATTTTCGTTTCTCTCATTTTTCTACACTATCAGATAATAGAAGAAAAGAAATTATATTTCTCATCTATTTTTCTTTCTTACCAAACACACCTATAAAAAGATATAATATTTGTTTTATCTTTCTACTTTTCTCCACTCTAATTTTCCATTAATTTATTTTCTCTCCAGCCAATCAACCCAAACCTAAATATCTGGTCAACAGAACTGAACAACTTTACTATGTACAACAGTTGCGCAACTTATTAATTTCCAATCATATCACTAAGATCAGTGCAACTTAGTATTTTGTCGTCCTCGGAACTGCATAGAGGTGGAGGCCACCCTTGATGTGAAGCGACAACATGGTCCTATAAGTTAGGTTTTCCTTATCATCAGCCAGTTTGAAGCGAAAGTAGTGAAGAAGGGCTATCGAGGTTATCTTCATCTGCCGGTAAGCAAAATCTTTACCTAAACACATGCGAGGACCCGCCTGAGAATAAGAGAGAACATAGTAAGCAAAAGAAAGACTCAGAATGATCTTGTCTTGTTAGAAAAGAATGAAGAGGTTTAGCAGTAGCTATACGTGAAATGCTATGAATTTGAAAGGTGATTGAGGTTGAAAGACGCCATTGTTGAGCCATCTTTCTGGTCTAAAATCACAAGCATCATCTCCCCAAATGTAAGTCATTCTGCCCATGGCATAGGCCATGTAGAAAACCCCATCTCCCTTTTTGACTTTGTAGCCATCGGGGAGGATGTCGTCCATCTTTGCACATAAGCCATCCTTGGAAGCAAAGGAACCTTAGTTAGCATGCGTTTCATTTTTGAATCGTATGACTAAAATTAAGTCCCAATAAAGTGAAGATTTATATAACAACCATTAGATTTAACAATTTTTTTTTTTTTACAGATTTAACAATTTAATACTGAAGTTAATTTAGCAATACGTACGTACATACATACATACATACATATAATGTCCCAATAGGAGGCAATATTGCCAACAAAGATACTAATTATACCATGTGAAAATACGTTTGAAGAAACAAAATATTTTGCATTTTTTCAAACAAAAAACAGACATTAGAATACTTTTTATATAGTTGATTGTGAATGTAGTGATTGTTTTAATAATATATATATATATATATATCTTTTTAATTAATAAATTTAATAAATATTTGCGAGATGCAAACGTCTTTTTTTCTTTTGATATGATTCAATAATATTAAAAAATATTTTTCATTAAAATATCTAAGTTTTGGAATTAAACATTTAGTTTTCAAATGGTTTTGAAATTTAGAAAAACATTTTACAATAATTGTGTATAGGATTCTAAAATATCAAAAGTAGGTAAATAAAAGCTAATTTAACATGAATGAAGGGGAGATTTGTATACATGCTTTAAAAAAGTGAAAACAAAATAAATGCATACAAATTACCATACTAATTTTTTTTGGTCAAATTACTCGTACTAATTCAATAAAGTAAATTTATTATGAAAAAGCAAAACCTACGCATTTCAATATGTGTGTGTGTGTGTGTGTATATATATATATATATATATATATATATATATTTATATATATATATATATATATATATATATATTACCTGAGGAAGTGCGGGATATAACCGCAAAGTCTCTGTTAATGCTGCATGAAGATAATGCATTTCTTCTAGAACTGGATCAGTTATAGTGGCCATGAAATCATCAATGTTGGCATCATTTCCTTTATTGCCTATAACATCTCTCATTTCTTGCACAATTTTTTCTTGTATCGATGGGTTTTTGCAAAGCATGTAAAAGAACCAAGATAGGGTGTTTCCTGTAGAATCTTTGCCCGCCGCCATAAAGTTCAAAATTATATCTCTGATGTATTTATCATTCATCATTTTTGGATCTTTCTTACCTTCTGTCCAAAACCTTGAAAGTATATCTTCCTTGACAACCTATCACAATAATGGAAGATTAATGTGGGATAATAATGCTAGGTACGTAATTAAACTGCAAAACCTCCCTACTAATTTTAGTTATGACTATAACATTCTAAAAATGATAAATAATTTATTCACCAAAAAAATGATAAAGAATTTGATCTCAACATTATGAAACATAATTATAACCAAAAAAAAAATTATGAAACATGACTAATTATAATATATACTATGATTGAGATGGTTAGAATCAAAAATATCCACGCGCCACTTAAGTATCAGGCCACTAGCAATCTTGAGCAGTAAGCATGATTGATAGGAAGCTCAATAGAGGTGACTCGACATGTGACATACTACACAAATATAACAGGCAGAGCTTCAAAGATACTAAACAGGCTCTCATTTTTGTTTCATCTTGAGCTCTCTTGCCTTTTCTCTTTTATCTACTCTCAAGCTCCTAGCTATCTTTTGTTCACCATGTATCTCCTACAAACATTAAATTAAGTGTCAAAATAAGTTTTGAAAATCTAGTCTTACGCTCCCTGTGTTCCTTGGACATAAATTCCAATGAGCACAAGAGCCACACTACTCGATAAACTATAAGTAAAGATCACCCGTTGAAAGTAATATATATATTAGTTTGTATCTCGCGTGATACATGGATTAATTATATTTATGATTAAATTCTTAATTTATTATTTCAAATATATATACTCATAAATTTTTATCTTAAATATGTGTATGTACACATTAATTAATACTTTTTAAAAGATTTATCTAAAATTTTAAAATATATAATTTATAAATCTCAACTTGTTATAAAAAATTAAATTATAAGAATGGAGATTGAAAAAGAGAGTTTTGTCCTTTTGTAAAACTGAAAATTATGAAAATGTCAGAAAATATAGATAAAGTTAAGAAATGAAAAAAAAAATTCTTTATAGAGGAGAGTGGGGATATGATTTAAAATACGTAAAATTTAGAGAACTGTAAAGTTGATTAAAAAATCTTTAAATAGATAGATAAAAGTTTTTATTTTTTAAATTTTGAAAATATATATTTAAATAAATAAAAATTATTTTAAATATATTAGATTTAAAAAATTAAAAATACATTAATATTAGATTTTAAATAAAATTTAATAAATATTATATAAATAATTTTAAATAAATTAGATTATTACATCTATAAGTGATAAAGAATTCGATCTCATCATTATGAAACATAACTAATTATGATAAATGTATGATAGAAACAAATAGCCACGCGCCACTTAAATTCACGCTGGAGAGTTCAGATTCTAGCCGTTCATGTCAGGCCACTGGCAATCTTGGGCAGTAAGCATGATCCATGGGAGAGCTCAATTGAGGTGACTTGACCCGAGATATACTACACAAATACAAAGAGGCAGAGTTTCAAAGACGCTAGACAGGCTCTCATTTTCACTTCTTGAGCTCTCTTGCCTTTTCTCTTCTATCAACTCTTTTTATTTTTTTTGACAGGTAGTTCCTCAATCTCCTATCTTTTGGCCTTTCTCCATATCTCTCTTATAAACATTAACTTAAGTGTCAAAATGAGTTTGGAAATTCTAACTCTGACGCTCCCTAAGTGTAGTCCTAGGGCATAAATTCCAATGAGTACAAAAGCCGCACTTACCCAATAAATTATAAGGAAAGATCACTCGTTGAGAGTAAGATATATAGGTTTGTATATGTCAATACATAAAAGGTTAACACATTACATTATCAATTGATAAATTAAAAAATATATCAAGCCCTTAAAAGTAAATATAAATAATTTTTTTAATTTGCCCATAAGTATCTATTGATGAGATGTCAACCTCTGATGCATTGACATTGTATAGAAACTATACACTGTCAGTGCATCATATATAAATCATATATATGTGTGTGATTAATATCGAATACATTGTCAGTAGAATTTTGTTATTTTACAAGCAGAATCAGAATTATGATATATATGTTTTTTTAAAAATATTAAAAAAATAAAATAAGAGATATTATGGAGTAAAAAAAAACATCACTGATAATATATTGGATAATTATACATATATATATGTATATATTACACTTTCTCAAATTAATTTCCATTTTATCTCTTTTTTTCTCCTTAAGGTAAGTTGAGAAAGAAGCAGGAAGCTTAATATATATTAAAAAATATTAGGGAAGAGAGAATACTCCTTACTACATTCACATATTTTATCAAATTTTTACGTATGTATATGAAATTTGTGCGCAATCGTTACGTGTGTGTAATCTTTCCCTTCATCTTTTTCTTTGGATAAATTAATATTACCAAAACATAGGAACTAGAGAATTGTGGCCGGTGATATCTACATCAATCTTGGTGCATGACTCGAGCCATAATACCAGCCAGGAAATAACAGCAATAAGAGTTAGCCATAATATGAAAATAATAAAATCATTAATGAGAAGGGTACTTAGCATGCTTGATAATGAAAAGAGAAAGTTTATACTAGCAAAATGACTCACACTATCTCGTTGCATGGCTAGCAGTTCTCTCTTGGTGCTAATGACATTGTAAACAAAACTGTCAATTACTCTGATATTCTTCTTAAGGGCAGCTTCAGAGCCAATGTTCAGAAACCGTTTTAGTTTCCAGAAAGGATCGACAATACGCCAGTATGTGATTTCGTTAGAATCATCAAAAGCCTCCATAAATTCAGCCCCTTCTTTGCTTGACCCTTCCAGGCAATTTAATTCTACTCCAAACCCAACTTTCGCTATTGTATCCAAAGAGCTTCTCATCAGCGTATCCTATACCATGGTATACAAGTACTTAGTCAGATTTATTAAAGATAGGAATTATCAAAGGAAAAAAACCATAGTAGCCAATAGAGTTAGCACAAATAGTTAAGATTCGAATATTTAGTGTAAAATATTTAAATTTAAATCCCAATATTTCCTCGTTGGTAGACGATTTGTAAGTATGAAATTCTAATTAATATATTTGTAAATCACATTAATAAATCGATAATATGTTTCAACCTTAAAGATGAAATAATATTTCTTATTTCAAAACTTTTGTGAAAAAAAGAAAAACCTAGTAGCATCACTCACGTGTATATTAAAAACCTGACCCGAAACCGAGAACTCCTGAAGAGCTCTGACCAGTTTAGCAGCGTTACTTCTAAAAACGGCACAGCTAAAATCTCTAAGAACTCTTGTCGAGAACTCAAGGCTGGCAAGCTTCCTCTGCTGTCGCCATTCGTCTCCATCCACCGCAAAAATCCCTCGACCCAAAAGATCCTTGATAATTTCCTGACTATGCTCGCCCTTGTAATACTTGTCAGAGTTTGTTTTCAGGATATGCTCTATGTTTCGGATATCGGTCGTGAATATGTCACTTTGATTTGGAGCCAGCAGACGGAAAGTTGGCTGATTTTTGGCGACCTGGGTTTGATAGTCGTAGAGCTTGTTTAAGTGGAAGAACAGGTTGAAAATGGTGCCCTTCACTGGTGGGTAATTAGGATTCGTGATGGATTTGCCAATGCATATCCTGAGTAGGAGCAAAGAGACTATTGGCAAAAGAAAGAGTAGTGCATATGAAATCAAGACGAAGACTGTGGAAACAACTTCCATTTTCTCAATGGGGTATGATTGATACATGTTCGTCAAAATATTGAAACCAGAAGGTCTTAAATACTAGATCTCAACGTACAGTTGGTCAAATAGTTGTTATATTTCCTTAATTGAAAGAAATTAACACTACAAGAAAATTGCCATATACTGACGCTCAAAAAATCGTCACTAAAACCCAAAAAATCGTTGCTATAGTTCATTCGACCCTACACCAACGGTCAAAATATTTATTCCGACAGTTTTTTAGCCGTTGGTACATATCTTGTCGGTATAGACCTATTCTGACAAATTTTTAATCGTCGGAATAGGTATGAGAATTATACCAACGGTTTAAGTCTGTTAGTAAATCCATGCCCATCGGCATAGCTCCTTTCTATATACCGACAATCTAAATCGTTAGAATAAGTAGTATGAATATACCAACGGTTTTGATTCTGTTAGTAAATCCAACATCGTTGGTATAGCTTCCTTACCTATACCAACAGTCTAAACTGTCAGAATTAGTCGTAAGAATATACCAATGATCTGGTTCTGTCAGTAAAACTAAAACTGTTGGTATAGCTTCCTTACTTATACCGACGATCAATCTGATGCAGTATTTATAGTGACGGATGATGCCTGTTGGTATAGCCCTGTGTTTTTAATCTATACTAACGGTCAATATCATATTTATCTAATAATCTATTATAGTTGGTATAGCCTCGAATATTTCAACAACACCGTTGGTATAAATATTAAAGCGTTAATAAAAATCTCTTTAAATTATATTTTAATTATTAATATTTATTTATAATACTAATTCAGTATATATTCATGTAAAATGAAAGTACCAAAATAAAAGTTCAAAATATTTAATAACATTTAAAATAAAACTACAATCAAATGTTTCATAATCTTAAAAATTAAGATCAAGACAAGAACTAAAAATATCGTACTAAGTCTAGATGAAAACAAATATAATTGAATGTCTATAAACATAATACTTTAAGTAAATAAACAATTGTCCCAAGGTAAATCATCTTGTCATATGCTTTCATGGAACATCTGCATAAAAAAAAAGATATTTAAGTTAAGAACATAAAAAATTCAAATAAATCTAAAAAGGATTTGTACAACAGTACTGTAAATACCAAAATATTACAATGTTCATAACAACACAAGGTTTACCATGTTCATCTTGATTAAGTTGATGACTTGAATTTGAAGACTGATTGTTTTCACCTTGTGAGGTTCCAGGCGCGCTACTAGCATTAGGTACCTAAAAATAATTGCAAAGAAAAATAAAAAGTCCAATATTCATAATCCTAAACAAAAATTACACACACATATATGTATAATAGTAAAATAGCTGTAACATATACCTCTTTGTTCACCAAGCGACTAATAGTGTTCAAGACATCTACATTCCCATCATGACGTTGGCTTTGAAGTAATTCCAAGACGTTACTCAAAGTTTGTTTTAATTCTTGAACTTCAGCTTTCAATCCTTGTACCTCATCGTTAGGCTGCACGGATTGA
Source organism: Heritiera fomes (assembly GCA_032173925.1). NCBI lineage: Eukaryota > Viridiplantae > Streptophyta > Magnoliopsida > Malvales > Malvaceae > Heritiera > Heritiera fomes. The sequence continues at coordinate 2,665,985 of JAPDPM010000013.1, read as the reverse complement.
GAACATTGACTAGATTTATTAGATGAAATAGATATCATCCCCATAGAGTGAACACGCCTTTTTCTCTCTGGCCCTTTAACTTTTGAATAGACATCATCTTTCCATGAAATCCCTTGAGAATTCTGAGAACTAGTTTCACTCAAGCCTTTTTTCATGAGTTCCTAAAATGTAAATATAAATTTAGTGCAATATGCAATAAACTAGACATAAGCACAAACAAGTATAAAATAAAATAAATACCACAATTTCAGCTGCCTTGTCATTTACAACAGTTCCATCCTTCCTTGTACGAGAATGAATATACATCTCAGCACGTGATGGTGGAATTCCATTAGCTTCTTTAGTCTACAAAAGTTTAACATTAAATATTTAGATGACAAAACTACATGTGTAAGAAATATATTTCATATAATATTAGTCCAAGAAAGAAAGTTAATATATGTACCATAGTTTGGATGATCCTTGAGAATGTTTTTGTTCCTGTGCAATGAGGCTCAACTAATTTTGAGCGATTAGTTCTATTTGTTTCACTTTGTTCCTTTAAAAATAAATAAAAACATAAAATATTCATTGTCATTTCCTAATATTAAAACAAAGTTAGTATCATATTTTGTAAACATGTACCTTCGCTTCATCAGTTGACCAATGTCTAGCAAGAAACAGAAATTGATTTTTGTCTACTCGAGAATCATCAACCTTTGCAGCCATTTCCTCAGGTGTCTTGTGTTCATCATAAAATTTAGACTTTAATTCATTCTTCCATTGCCTCCACTTACCACTCATGTTTGTTATTGCCCAAGACTTAATTCTTTTCATTGTTTCTTCATCAACAGGCTCATCAGAATCAAGTTTGTGGAATTCAAACTTCAACTACAATTTGATAAAGTAAAATGAAAATAAAATGTCAATGTATATAAATAACACTTAGAAACAATTAACTAACAAGTAAATATGTTTGATACCTCTAATGTTTTCCACATTTCTTCCTTCTTATCATCTAACATGTCATGCCAATTTTTATAATCAATGGGAGCAAAGCTAGGCATTCTCACCATACTACCAATGAATCGTGTTAGAGAGCAAGATTCATCACCAATTGGCACAGCATCTTCATTCACTTTAACAACAACATGCTCTCCTTCTTCCAAATCCCAAATATCAGCCATACGTGTGGGACCTCGAGTTCTTTTACGAGAAGCATTTGCTACATAGAAAAATTACATGCAAATATATATTAAATTCATAAATAATTTAAATGTGCAACATTATAAAGCTTAAAGATTTATACTAACAAATTATTATGTTTTAATACCCGAATTATGTTCCACTTGTTCAACTTGATTTTCGTCACGTCGCAAAGGCTCTAGTTCAAGTGATACCTGTTGTTCTTCAGATTGTGCTTGCAATTGAGAGCTAGAGGGTCGATTTACTCTGCTGATATTCAATCTTTTACGCTTTGCCATTTCAAGTCTAATAACACACAATAATAATAAGCACAATATAAGATGTAACATGTATTAATTAATGAACGAATATTAATGCAGCAATCAAAATATTCAACATCAAAATGAAATTTCATTGAAATTAAGGGACTTATGAAAAATTTTACTCGAAAGTAAGATGGCTTAAAGAATATGAATCAACTAGTGTTTTACAATGCAAATTCATTATATAAAGTTACTCTATTACATAGAACTAAAAAATGTCCTCCCTATTATGTTCATCCATTGGATCATCTTCTATATGCTCATTTTCCATCTCCGATGTGACCTCCACTCCATCATCAACTTCACTTCTAACCCAATTTGAAGCATTATAAGTTTCATCAGATTCAACATGAATTTCTTTATTTCCTTGATCTCTACTTGAGGAGGATTCATCACCCATATCAAAAACATCTCTAAGTTTTGCATGCTTGGCAAGAACCCAACCTTTATGTCTTTCATCCTTAATATAAAAGACTTTCTTAGCTTGTGATGCCAAGACAAAAGGATCATGAACCAAATTAGTTCCACTATGAGCTAGATGTGAAAAATTGACAAGAGTGAAACCAAACTTATCTTTCTTACAACCTCTATTTATATCAACCCAATCACATTTAAATAACACAACCTTATATCTACCAGAATAATTCAATTGAATGATATCTGTCAAAACCCCATAATAGTTAACTTCCCCTTCAGTAGGTTGTGTATCTCTTGCACTTGCATAACTCATCATCTTACTTGTTACAACAACCCCACTATTTTGAGTTTTCAAGTATCTCTCACGTGCCTTGGTATGAAATCTAAAACCATTAACAATATAACCAGTGTATTTCCTAATTGTATCTGTTGGGCCACGAGCAAGCAATTTGAGTTTATCTGTGATGTTTGCACTTCCTTGTTGATCCAAATGTGCAACCTAAGTAATTTCGTAATTGGTTAAAATAACTATAACAATAAAAACTATAAATACATATTCCAAGCCATGATGCAACACTTACATGATCACGAAACCAATCATGAAAAGTTTCACTTTGCAACTTTTGTATCTCAAATGGACTGAGACGACGAGAACGATTACGCCTCTTAATAAGTTGCTCATGTTTCCTACATAAAAAAATTCTTAGAAGAGTCTAAAACATAATAAAGAAGAAAATTATCAAATAGAAACTTATAAAGATATATTTTCTTACTTTAGAAATGGTGCAACCTCATCCGAATTAAATAGCACATATCGATGTCCTTGTACCAAAGTTTGCTTATCAAGTGTAAAGCGTGAGACCCTTTTACGCTTGTTGAAATTAAAACCTTTATGTTTTTTCCTCCCTAATGGCCTTCCTACAGCAGAAAGAATAGACTCTTCCTCTTCAACAAGGGGATTCTTGTCATCATTTCGAATAGGCCGACTAAAAATAGTCTCTATCCCATCAAAGTATCTTGAACAAAATGTTATGCATTCATTTGCTAAGTATCCTTCTGCAATTGAACCCTCTGGAAGAGCTCTATTGCGCACATAAGATTTAAGCGTAAGAAGAAACCTATTTAGATGAAGTTTAAAAACAAAAGATAATCAGCAAAAATACTATTTGAAATTAAGATACTAAAACATATAACACTTGAATATATACCTCTCAATAGGATACATCCATCGATATATGACTGGACCAGCAATTTTTGCTTCATTTGCCAAATGGATAACTAAATGTACCATTATTGTGAAAAAAGATGGAGGAAAAATCTTTTCCATTTCACATAGAATCGATGCAACCTGAGACTCAAGTAATTCAAGCTCATGTTCTTGAAGAACTTTCGAACAAAGATCCTTGAAAAAATTACACAATTGAATAAGAACCAAGCACACCTTTTCAGGTAAAGACCCCCGTAATGCTATAGGAAGAAATTCTTGCATTAAGAGATGACAATCATAACTTTTGAGCCCTATCAGCTTTCGCTGTTTAAGTTGTACACAACGTGAGATATTGCAAGAGTATTCATCTGGAGTTCTCATTTCCTTAAGAATCTTCAAAAAAGTATTTTTTTCATTCAAACTCATTTGATATGATGCTTGAGGCAAGTATTGAGTATTAGTGCCGGGACGAGTCTTTGGATGAAGAACATTTCGAATACCCATTTCTACAAGGTCAAGTCGCGACTTGTAGTTATCCTTTGACTTCCCCTCCTGCCCAATCAATGTGCCAAGAATGTTATCACAAACATTCTTTTCTATATGCATCACATCAAGATTGTGACGCAATAGAAGATGCTCCCAATAAGGTAATGTAAAAAAAATGCTTTTTTTCTTCCACGGTCCATTTTCATTACCATTCCATTCTTCCAATTGTCTCAACACTACACTCCCAGATGGTGGTGAAGGAGCACTTCTAAATTCTTGAGTTCCATCAAAAGAATGTTTATCATTTCGAAACCTATGATTAGGTTCTAACCACCTACGATGACACATGTAACAGTACTTTCTACCATGCTGTAACCACTTAGATGAAGTGTCAAATCCACAACAAGGACATGCATACTCTCCCCTAGTACTCCACCCAGACAAATTGGCATATGCAGGAAAGTCATTAATAGTCCAAATTAATGCTGCATGTAGTTGAAAGTTTTGATTTTTTGAGGCATCAAAAGTCTCAACACCAATTTCCCAAAGTACTTTCAATTCATCTACCAAAGGCTGCAGGTATATATCTAGATTGTTTCCCGGACCTTTTGGACCAGGAATAAGTAGGGAAAGTATAAAGTTTGGTTGTTTCATGCACATCCATGGAGGCAAGTTATAAGGTATCAATATAACAGGCCAAGTGCTATGTATCACACTCATAGTTTTGAAAGGGTTAAAACCATCAGAAGCCAATCCCAAACGAACATTACGAGGGTCGGAAGAAAATTGAGGATATTGAAAATCTAATTCTTTCCAAGCTGGAGAATCTGCAGGATGTCTAAGATGTCCATCCTTAGTACGCTCATCTTCATGCCAAGTCATCAAATGAGCAGTCTTAGAAGACATAAATAACCTTTGTAGTCTTGGAATTAGAGGAAACCAACGTAAAATCTTTGCAGCTTTCTTCTTTTTTTTTATACAAGTATCTCCACAGTCATTTTCTACATCAATCAAGCTCTCTTTCCACCTAGAAGCGCCACATTTTAGACAAAATTCCAGATTTTCATTATCCTTCCAAAACAACATGCAATCATTGGGACAAGCATGGATTTTTTCATAACTCAAACTTAATGCAGTAATCATCTTTTTGAATTCTTGATAAGATCCAGGTAATGTATTGTCCTCTGGTAGAGCAAGCTTCAGCAACTCCAATAATGTATTGAAAGATTTATTTGTCCACCCATTAAAACACTTAATGTGGAACAAATAGATTACAAAGGAGAACTTTGTGAAGTTCTTGCAATTTGGATATAGTTTCTCCTCCGCATCTTTAAGTAAACCATAAAACTTGTCACTATCAATTCTATGACCATAATATTGCTCACCAGTAGTATCTCTTGAGTGTATGTTACCCATATCAACATTCATAGCTCTTTCAGCCATCATATCATGTAGTAAATCATGAACGTCAAGACTTGACTCTCTTTCTTCCTCATTAGTTCTACTACTAGATGAACATCCATCCAAGACTTCCCCATGGAATATCCATCGAACATATCCTTTAAGAAACCCATCACATATTATGTGATCAAATGCATCTCTTCTAGACACTCTATATGTGTTGACACATTTAACACAAGGACACCAAATTTTTCCATCTTCAGATGATCTTGAAAAGGCAAAATCTAAAAAACTAGTGACTCCTTTTATGTATTCTTCGTTGGCTCTTGACGTGAGATTTATCCACGTCTTATCCATAGATTGTGAAATGGTTAACACTGTGATAATAATATAATTAATTACCAAAAATTATAATAAGGAAATTTAGACATTATTTAATAAATTCTAAAAAAAAATTCAAAATAAGAAATTCTAACTTTTTTTCTATTATAAAATCATTAGAAACTAGGCTTATGTTTGAGGAAAGTTAGGCATTTGAAAGCTTCAAGTTTAAGATGCATTTGAGTTACAAACCAAGCATGTCCTGTTGCTAGCTCAATGTTTTGGCTAATTGAGATTTCAATTCTGTTTTAGATTGAATAGGTCTAATTAGTTCATTGAGGATGAAACTTGAGGTCATTTGCTGTCATGGTGTCTAGATGGCAAAACTTTTCGGTTTTACTTCCAATCACATTTAAAAATTCCAGATTTAATTTCCAGTCTTCTATCTCTTATTTCAATAAGATTTTTGGTTAATTTCGACTTAGTAGGGTAAGGTTTAAAGATAGCATTAAGTTTTGAATTAGTTTAGGTCAATTCCTTAGCTAAGTAAGTGTAGTTCATGTAGTTTAAAGTTAAAATAATTTTCTGTTTTGGAACCTTTAGTCCAAGTAAATTTTGCATTTTAAAATTAGTTAATTAAGTGTCTTAAGGTAGTAAATTAGGTATTATTTTACTTGGTTAAAGTTTACATGTAGGTTTTACACTTGAATACCATTAATTTAGGTGCATATAGAGTCACCATTTTTCTTTGCTTCACTGCCTAGATTCTAGTTGCTGTTTACTCATGTTTTACTTGTTAATTGAAGTGGAAAATTTCCAGATTTTATGTTTATCAAGTTAACTTAAGGTCTCACACAATTGAATAGGTCTAATTAGTTCATTGAGGATGAAGCTTGAGGTCATTTGCTGTCATGGTGTCTAGATGGCAAAACTTTTCGGTTTAAGTCCCAATCACATTTAAAAATTCCAGATTTAATTTCCAGTCTTCTATCTCTTATTTCAATAAGATTTTTGGTTAATTTCGACTTAGTAGGGTAGGGTTTAAAGGGAGCATTAAGTTTTGAATTAGTTTAGATCAATTCCTTAGCTAATTAAGTGTAGTTCATGGAGTTTAAAGTTAAAATAATTTTCTGTTTTGGAACCTTTAGTTCAAGTAAATTTTGCATTTTAAAATTAGTTAATTAAGTGTCTTAAGGTAGTAAATTAGGTATTATTTTACTTGGTTAGAGTTTACATTTAGGTTTTACACTTGAATACCATTAATTTTGGTGCATATAGAGTCACCATTTTTCTTTGCTTCACTGCCTATATTCTAGTTGTTGTTTACTCATGTTTTACTTGTTAATTGAAGTGGAAAATTTCCAGATTTTATGTTTATCAAGTTAACTTAGGGTCTCAATCAATTAATAGGTCTAATTAGTTCATTAATTAAGAAAGAGGCTTGAGGTCCTTTCCTGTCATGGTGTCTAGATGGCAAAACCTTTCGGTTTTAGTTCCAATCAAAAAAATTCCAGATTTAATTTCCAGCCTTTTAACTCTTATTTCAGTATGAGTTTTGGTTAATATAGTCTTAGTAGTGTAAGCTTTAAAGGTGGCATTAAGTTTAGAATTAGTTTAGGTCAATTCCATCGCCAAGTAAGTCTAGTTGATTGAATTTAAAGTTAAAATAATTTTCTGTTTTGGTAGATTTAGTTCAAGTAAATTTTGCATTTTAAAATTAGTTAATTAAGTGCTTTAAGGTAGTTAATTAGGTGTCGTTTTAGTTAATTAAAGTTTAAGTCTTACACTTAAATTCCCTTAGGTAAGGTCTTTGGTTTAGTAGAGTAGTTTTGAGTTTTAGGTCCAATTAAAAACTTATATGCAGTGGGTAGTTGGGTTTTTTCTAAAGAAAGTGACAAGAAAATTACAAGCTTTAAACAAGTTAAATGTCAATGCAAAGAGCTCTCTTAACAAACAATGATTTAGGGGCATAGTACATTATGACACTAATAACTACTATATTTTCCTCACACTCTAAAAGGATGCTAATAAATTATATACACATTCTATTAAATCAAGAATTAATTAAACAATGACATTCGAAATCTAAAATGAATAAGCATAATCTAGCATTACATTATAGCTACATGAAACAGAAGTCAGTAAAATCATATTAGTAAAATGTAACATGGGCATAACGATTACTAGAACAATATTGCAGTTGAAAAATAAGAAATAAGAATAATACTTACAAGTTTTTCGGAGTAATTAACCAAAAACGATATGAGACGTTCAAACAGAAATTTGTTCACAGCATTTGAGAAAGAAAGCACACCTAATTTGCTAACAACAACAACACAAAAAGAAAAGAAAGTGAGCAATCTGTTTATGATGTGTTATAATTAAAGAAAATGAGAGGAGAAACTTACCCATAGATGCATCCATTGCAAATTTGAAAAGAGGAATAAATGATTTGGAAAATTGGGATTTGGGTATAGTATCGTTGGGCTGAGAGTATTGAGAGAATTAAATTTTTTGGTGTTAGATGTGAGAATTTGTAGAAAAGGCAACGGTCACAATCTATATATCTTGAGATAACACTTTGAGATAGAAGTTTAATAGGACTTGTATTTTTCTCTCTACTGGCTCTTCCCAAGAGTTTCAATTGCTCTATAACTGTAAGATAGCAGGGGCGAATGAAATGCATAGTGGATTTGGTTGTCCCGAAAAAGTCGTCTCGTTGCTTTTTGTTTTGGGTTGAACTCCTTTGCTCGCTTCAAAGCCGCGCGAGTCTTATTCTTTTCATCGCTTTATACATGTTTAGCGGCTGTTCAGTAATACCCTTATAAAACAAAACATTGTCAACGTTGTTAACAAAAGTTGTTTTTTATTTCATCTTTCTTAAAAGCATCCGTAAAAGCATAGCTTGAGCCATTAAGACAAACAGACACCCAAATTTTTTATTTTTATTTGATTAATGTTCCGAAGACAGCTTTCGTCTGTGACTTCATTTGATTTCTCCAATAAACATCCAATTGGCTTTTTTATTTCTCATGCATATTTTATTTTGGCCACCAATTTCTCGTGTAAACTTCAATTGCTTCATTTTTTTTTTCTATTTTATTGGATTGATTTCAATTTTTAGATTTGCTTAGGGAAGACAACAAAAGCAATAAAGGATTTGTAATTCAACTTGCAGATACTCACTCTCGTTACTATAAATCAAGTTGTTAAATATTTTGAATAAAATTTTAAATTTGAAAATTATTAAAATACATGGTTATTAAATAAGTGCTTCTCCATTTCATCTCTCTTTTTTGAATATAAATCTTCTAAATACAATACATGGTTACGTGTGTAGCTTAATATAATATAATCTTTTAATATTTTCATTATATAAGTATTGATATTTTTTTAGAAGAGAAATTATTTTAAATATGGATCAAATTTTGGGATATAATTAATTAAGAAAATGAATTTCAATAAAGTAAATAAAAAAGTCATCCATAAAAAATTAAGTTTATAAATATTTTTTATTTTGATCAACCATGTATATATTTATATATGGTAATTCTGCATACAACAAGGTAACATGCGCGATACATAACAATCATGATTTGACATAATAAAAACACAAATTATATACATAAATTATCAAATCTACATATATAGTAACGAAAATTGAATCAATTAAAGATGATGTTAAACATCAAATTGGATATAAGAATAACCCCTTGATTGGTTGACTACACAATTAAGAAAATATTGAAAAGTCAACTTACAGTGGTGTCGCCTTGTAAGAAAAAATTTATGGAGAAAATAGTTAATCAGATGCCTTTTTGTAACTAATAGCAAACATTTTTAGGAGCAAGCCAAGACTACAATAAGTTTGCTTGTTCAAGACAAAAATAGACTTGGAAATAACAAATATTTTATGAAGTGGATTTAGTAAATTAACTAATAATGCATTGAAAATTTTAAATGCATAAAAAATTAGTTTTTTTTTTCTAATTCATACTCGTCATTTTAGTTTTTGCAATTTTTTTAGTATTTTCCTAAATTTAAAGAACACAAATAAATTATTTAATTATTTATTATATTTTTTATATAAATTTAAATTTAATATATTTTATAGTTAATAAATGATGAAGCTGCATTGAATTTTTGAAAATTTTTACTTGCACATATATGTTATAGTTTTTAATTTACAAGTGACTCTTTCAAAATAAATAAAAATGTGATGATGATGATAATAATAATAATAATGATGATGATGATGATGATGATGATGATGATCAAAGTTTATTGAATTCTCATTGTCGTTTTACATTGCTCTAAACAGAACACAAAAAATTGGTTATCATGATCTATAACTTTATGTTAAAATCTAGAATATGCATAAAATGATTTTGTGTGTATATATGTATAAATATATCTATATATATATATATATATATATATATATATATATTATATTGGATATTCAATTTTGATATCAATACTGACAATTACAATACTATTCATCGATATATGTCATATGTTTACTGACGAATATTCATAGACTGTCAGAAAATAATTCATTTATATCAAACAGTTAAATAATATGTCAGTATAGGTACAATATATTCTGACGGTATTAAACATTTGTCACTATATACCATACTTATACTAACAAATATACGTAGACTGTCAGAAAAGAGTTAATCTATATCGACAGTTAAATAAATTGTTGGTATAGGTATTGTACGTTCTGACGGTATCAAAAGTTCGTCAGTATATATCATATTTATACCAATGGATATTCATAAATTGTCAGAAAAGGATTAATCTATACTAACGGCTAAAGAAAGTGTTAGTATAGATACTATATATTCTAATGGTATTAAGAGCCCGTCAGTATATAACATATTTATACTGACGGATATTCAGACATTGTCAGAAAAGGGTTAATCTAGAGCAACGGTGAAATAAAATGTCAGTATAGATACTGTATATTCTGACATTATTTAAAGTCTGTCAGTATATGTCATACTTATATTGATGGATATTCATAGATTGTCAGAAAAGAGTTAATCTATACTTATAGCTGAAGAAAGTGTTGGTACAGGTGCAATATATTCTGACGATAATAAAAATTCGTCAGTATAATCTATTTTTACTGACAAAAAATGATCGTCAGTATAGTCAAGCGTCACTATATGGAAAATTTCTTGTAGTGTAAGTTTAAGTTTTTGAATTTTTTTATTTTGTATTTTTTTGAAAAAAAATTATGTATACAGATATAGAAAAATTACAGCCCAAATTAATTAGTTTAACTTTAAACAGATGCAATATAAGAGCGAGTAATTGTTCAAGTCATGATTGCACAATTAAGGTTACTAATGATTCAACTTAAATATTGTTGCAGCATGATCCCATCGCCACCAGATTACTTAAGGTAATTACCAAATCGAAACATATAATTTTCTTTCAATCAGATAATAAAAAATACAAAATTCATTTTCGAAAAATTGTTTTTAGTAAAAACAAATAGATTCACCAAAAAAAAAAATTAATGCATACAAAGTTGATGGCTGTTGATGTAAAGTCTAAGGTACAAATATTGGAGGGATAATATTTAAAAAAATTAATTTTCTGGAATACATAATATTAATGTACGGAATGCAATTTTAAAATTGTCTAAAAAAAATTAATCTCGAAATACACATAAATTATTCAAAAACACATTGACATTAAGATAACAAAAAAGAAAAGTTGTTAGCCGCTGTAAAAAAAAAAAGTAAATTTCACTGAAATTCTTAAAAATTTTATGATAATTCAATTTTAGTCTATTAATTTTAAAAATGAATACTTTGATTCAAAATCACAAATGATTTTAACATATATCAATCAATTACTAAACTTTAATTAATAATATCACATTTTTAAGTATCAATAATGAATTTTATTATTATTTATTATTGTTAAGTAAGTTTTTAAAAAAATTATTCTACGTAAAATTTTTACATATTAATACAAAAAAAAGTATTATGGATATTTTATGTATAACAAATGTTTCGGTTAATAGATTTTTTTAATAGTAACTTAATAGAATAATTTTTTTTTACATTTAAATTTATAATTTTAGAAAAAAATATTTATTTTTTAAATTAATATATTAAAGTTGAATTATGATAAAATTTTAAGATATTCAGGAAAATTAAAAAAAAAAAATAAAGTAGTTAGCTGTACAGCAATTGTCGTCTTGCTGCATTAATTTTATCTTTGTTTTTTCAATACCTGCGTACCATGTCAATTGTTTATCTTTGCAAAGCTAATTTTCAACATAATATTAACTGCACGTCTGTTTGAGTGATGGGAAGTTTAAACATTATCCTAAATCTCTTTAATATATCACCATATTAAAAAAAATATATCTTAGATATAAATTAAGGAAGCTACGTGTAAGCTATTAAAATTTAAATCGATGATTATTTGAATTTGATTTGTTTATTTTCGATTTGAATTCGAATTTGACCTACTTAAATAATGAATTAAGTTGAGTTTATATATTTTAATATTTGATTCAAATAGCTCACAAATCTAATCAATTTTTTAATATGTATTTTAATATTTTATTATTAATAATATTTTTTATATTTTATTATTATCGAATCACCTCGTTAGAATGCCCCATCTGCATATTTATTAAAAAATGCTCTCATCTTTTATTCTTTTTGTGATTTATTAAAAATTAATAACATTTTAAGTCCAAAAAAATCCAAGACAGCTTAAAAAACAAAAAATACAGTGGCATTTCCACAAAGCATTTGAGAATTCTTTTCATTATAAGGCTATACTTAAAAGATTTCAATACTTACAATTTAAAACAATCCTAAAAGATTTTTTAAAATTATTTTCATATATTTTTAATTATAAAAATTAGATAATTATTATTATTATTATTAACAAAATAAATGTATTAATTCAATATATGTTAGATCTTCTAATAAAATATAAATATTCTGAAAAATAAAATACATATCAAATTATCAATTACAGTTACAAGTAAATTTTATATTATATGTAACTTATAATTAATTACTTTCACCATCTTTAATTTAATAATCATATCTATACTGTCATATATTTTTGTCTTATTCTCTCTTATTGCTTGACACATGTCCTTTTTTTTCCTCAACAATCTTTTTTTTTTACTTAGGTCCTTTTATTTATTTTCTCAACAATTTTTATAATTAAATCCTTAACATGTTTTTTTACATGGCTCTTTAACTCTTTTTAATCCAGTCTTCTATTATTGTTTTATGATATTGCTTTATATTTTTATATATTTGCTTCTTCTACTTGCATATATTTTGCTTTCGAATGAAAATTATTATATGAAAGAGTTTTTTTACCTCTAATTTTTTCAAGAAAAAAATATTTTTACTTTGCATATTGTACTTTGGAGTAAATATAAATAGGTCAATCAGTTATTCTTAAAATAAAAAAGCTTACATATGAGTTTAAAATCTTACACTTGATTAATAATATGATCAAAACATTCTTAGCTCATTTTTCTTAATAATATGATCAAAACATTCTTAACTAATTTTTCTTTAATAATATGATCAAAACATTCTTAACTAATTTTTCTTACTTTTTTGTTAAATTATCTGAACCACTATGCCGTATATATATATTTTGGTACTTTTACTTTTTATTGTTATTGCATCATCATCTTAATTTGTTTAAATTTGTTTGTTTCTAACACAAATTATCTGTTTGTCATATTTTTAACTTAAGTATTGTGTATTTTTTTAAACAAAGTTAATCCAAATTTCTCAAAAAAAAATTTTGAACATTTTGTTTGATATATAAACTCTATCATTAGTAAACATGTTTCTCTTTTGTACTAAACAATATGAAAGAAATAAATATTTTTATGACCAACAATTCTTATCTAATAATCAATTTTACTAATATTAAGAATTGTAAAATAAAAATAGACCTGTTGCATCTTGCGAATTTATATCTAGTATATTATATTACAGAATCCATAAAAACCTCGTAAGTAAGTCATATAAACTCCTATGTAAATTTTTTTTTCACGACACGTAATTAGTGCAACACTAGAGAGCTCAATAAAAAAAACCAACTAAGAGTTTTATCTTATTCAAATTTAACAAGTAAGATTTATTGAGATTGAAATCAAATTAGTTTTTTTTTATTTTTATATAACCACCCATTATCTACACCCAAAGGAAAAAGAAGTAATGCAACGTTTGAAAGCCCACTGAAAAAACAACTAAGAGTTTTCTTTTATCGAAATTTAAAATTGTAATTACCCTCAAATTCCAGTTCCATTGAAAATTATTTTCTTTTAACCAAAGTAAAAACTACAGTTATCCCCAAATTATTATAAATTCCTTGCACTTCATATTCTTCATAGGCTGTTTTCGATTCTGTTCTCTCTTTTTTTTTTTTAATAAGATTTTTGAACTCTCTCCCTCACTTTATACTCATTTTTTTAAAGGGAAGATGTTAAATGGTTTTTGGGCTGGGAAGGTGTTCACAAGGGAATAGGAAAACGTCTAGGAATTTCAAATATCAACCTTTTTTAACTCTCTGATGTTTTTCCTTTCTTAAAAATTTTCCTTAAAAAAATTTACAAAGGTTTCTCAAATTTCATTTAATAGTATCCCAAATTTGATATTTTAATTTATTGCAACAAAACTTGAAGACCAGATTAAAGTGAAGAGAGAAAGAAATTAGATTAGAGATGAAACGACTATAGAAGGGTACATTGTATCCACACATTATGATCAATTAAAAAATAAACTGGTCAGTTAAAAAAATAAACGTGAGAATTGATAGGAGGGGAAACAAGAAGTTGGAGATTAAGGGAATATGTTAGTTAAAAGAAATAAACATGAGGATTAATAGAGTAGGAAAAAGTTGTTAATGTGATAGCAGTTATATACATCTTTTATAGGTTTGTTGGGATAATATAATATAATATAATATAATACAATATAATATAATAAGTTCCATGAGCATTCTTCCGAGAAAGAGGAAGATATTTCAAAGCAAATTCTCATTAATTTTGAATAATAGTTTTATTTTTTCTTTGTAAATTATATTATTGTAAACAACTTTACTCATAATAAATTTTTTATGGATTACAGTTACGTGGCTTTTATCTTTTTAACTTTTAAAGGGGTTGTTCACGTAAAAGAAATTTTGATCTCCTTTGTTATTTTCATTTATTAAAAATTAGAAAGTTAAATTTTGTTGAATAATAAATTAATAAAAATAAAAAGTGAAACCGGTCTAGTCCAATCTCAAACATTGTTCCAGTTCACAGGACCGAATTGGTTTTAGGGACTACCACTGGAACCAAAAGCGAAACTGAATCAGTATCTAACAGATCGCTCAGGTCCCTATGCTATTGAGTCAAAACCTGAATAATTCGGTCCGGAACCGATCGATTCAACCCATTAGCATGTCCACTCATTGTGGAATCCATGAGCAATTTTAGAAGTTCGAAGACACATATAGCTTCTAATTGCGAGGAATGGTTATTTTTTTCCACTGAACCTAAAGACGTCCAATGGATGTCTAATGGTACTTTTTCTCACTCAGTCGACCATTAAATTACAATAATACCTTTGTTTTTTTAATTCATTTTTTTATTTTTTTTAACTTTGTAGTTTTTAATTATGTATTTATTTAATATATATATATATGTCTGTGTGGATTTATATATTATTTAAATAAATGCATGTGTAAATAATTTTTTAAATTTTAAATAACAAAAATATTATTTGATACAAAAATAATATTAGTAATTTTAATTTATTGACAAAAACATTATTTGATATAAAAATTATTTTAATATTTTATTATTTATTTATTTCACAAATATTAAATCTTTTACTATAAAATTTTATTTTATACATATTTAATCTAATGTCTTAATTATCATTTTCTGTTCACATTACATTTCACTTTGGCGTCACCACAGCGTTCGCATTTAAAAACATATTTTACAACTAATTTTAATTTTACAACCACAGTATCCAATTTTTTTTGTGAATAAAAGGTGCGTTAAATGAAAATAAACAAACCCATCAGGGCTTATACAAACAGTTGAGTAGCTCTTGAAGTTGGAGCTTTAATGGTTCTAGGGTACATAATACCGAAACTATCAGCTAAAAGGATATTCAACAACCTATTAGGTGGTTGAACAAAATCAACAAAAGGGTCTTCAAGTTCTAATGTGAGATTCATGCTTCCTATTACTGTTATAAATTGTTAATGAAGCTAGGAAGATAAGCCATCTCATAACTGTTTATATGCCTTATGTTTCATAAAAAATATGTTGAACATTGGATTTTGAAGTAAGAATATTTTTTGAATATTTTTATCTCAACTATCTGTTGGATTATGCCCTTAGAACCATTCATTAGATGATTGACTTTGGCATTTTTTATGTATCATGACATTTTATTTATCATAGTTCATTATTATATTTGTCTTATAACTGCGTAATATAATCTTATATGATAATGTCCTTAGAATAGTAATAACACACTATTCTTAAAATATCCCTAGTCAAGTATTATTGTGAATAAGGATAACAATGATACGATAAGACTAGTATGTGGTTGACTGATAACCATTGTCATGGTTATAAGATATCAAGTCATCACATAGGTACATGTTAGAGAACTATGTACTGGATCGACCCTCCATGAGAACGCTACATGGATTGTTATATGAGTGTCATAATCGATTCTCATAATAATGATGGTGTATGTGATCCTTTGACTTGAGATCATCAGAGATCCCAACATAGAGAATTGTATACTTTAATGCTGCTAGATGTCATTCGTAACAGGATGGACTATAAAGGTAGTAATTGGGTATGCCTTGATCTATGTAGAGGGATGTTGAGTGATCAAGATAGGATTTATCCCTCTTATATAACAAGAGTGATGTCTTGGGCTCTTTGATAGAGTGAGACTAAGAAATGCATGGCCGTGCTCGAATAAGTCAATATGAGATATTGATTTTATTTGTTTAATTAGTCTACTCAGGAATCAAGAAACGTTGATTATACTATACAAGTGTGACACATTCCATGACTTGTGTCTAATCGAGACATCAAAGGATAAAGGGATTAGACTACACGGTAACATCTATCACGAGTAAGGTTATGTCGAGTCATTGACATTCTCGTTACATGGGTAGCAATGATGTGTTGCTAGATACCGCTCATTGCCTGTGACAATTTTGTCATTGCCATTGTTTTGAGAACCTATTGGGTCGCACACTTAGAACGGATCAATGAGGAGCTTAATTAATCCTATTCTGAATTGGATTAAGGATATATCTAATCCTATTCTAAGTAGGATTAGAGTTCTGTTTGGCAGTAAATTTTAGGGTAAAATTTACTGCCTATAAAAAGGAAGTTTTTCTAAAACAGAGCCGCACCTTTTAAAACAGAAAACAAAAAAAAAACATTCCTTTTAAATCGAAGCTAGCAGTTCGGTTATAAGGAATAAAAAAAACGCTCTTCAAGGCTTCTGATCGTGAGACGTTCAAGAGTCGTGAGATCCGTTCGTGTGGATACCGTAGAGGCAGGAACGAAAAGTTGTTGCTTGTGACTCGACCAAAGAAAGAAAAATCAGAGAAAAACGTTAGGTAAAATCTCGAAACCCTAATTAGGCAACTCTCTGAATCGATCCTGGTGGAGGCCGAATGATTTATTTCCGTTACGTGTTTGTTTCGGTTTCCTTCACTATCATTGTTACTGATTTTACTGAATTATGAACTAACTGAAGATTTGTTTTACCGAATTGACTTCTGAAGAGTGTTCTCACTGTTTTATATACTGTTTTGAGATTGTTGGCCCCATAACAGCCTTTGGGTTTATTATGTTGATCTGAGTGAGTGAGTGAGTGTACGTTGCTAATTGACCTTAGTCACGTCTTCAGCACGCACAGCTATCACCTGACTAGTGTTCACTGTGGACCACTATTGCTATGGCCATACGTCTTGTTATTATTCTCTTATGGGATACTGAAACTGCATGATTCTATAGGGTGTTGCTTGATCTCCACTGGATTGTTATCGAATGATTTTATCATACTATTTACTAAGTGTTCAATGAGTAGGATCAATTGAATTGATTTACTATATTGTTCACTAAAATCTGTCTACAATACTGTTTACTGAGTGATATACTAAACTATTTACTGAACTAGTCATTGTACCATTTACCGAGTGTTTTATTGCATAGTTTACTGGACTAATTTTTATACTGTTTACCGAGAGACCGCAAACTATTTACTAAATTGTTTAAGTAATAATTGATCGAAAACTGTGTCATTGAACTATCTATCGAGCAAACGATAGTAAACTTCTTGTAGTTGGAACTAATGTACTTCAAAGTATCCTTCTGTATTCAGCTTGGTTACTTAACCAATTATAATATTCTTTCTTATAGAGTGCCAAAATACTGATACTAATTTTG
Organism: Heritiera fomes; assembly: GCA_032173925.1. NCBI lineage: Eukaryota > Viridiplantae > Streptophyta > Magnoliopsida > Malvales > Malvaceae > Heritiera > Heritiera fomes. Next base: position 2,648,167 of record JAPDPM010000013.1, on the reverse strand, counting down.
AGTGTAGAAGCATGCCTGAGATACACGCATGTAGTTATGTATAATATTAGTTCTTTTATATATTTCTTACTAGACGTCAACTCACTCCCTTACTTTTCTTCCAGACTATCTGCAGTCGATTTATTTGTCCAAAAAGAGCTCTGATCGATATCTCTCAAGCGATTACTAGAGACCGTAAAAGTATACTATTTACTCATATTCAACATAAGACCTTTATATCACAAAAATATAACTTTGAATCGTTGCAGTAAAATTTTCTTTTAAATAAACCTTAAATAATACAAAAAATTTAGAGTCATCAAAATTATGATACGTACTATAGTACAAATGATGGAGACTTGCAACTGCCAACAACGAAGAAACAAAACATTAAACTTCCCTCAAGCATGAACAAAGTCGAAAGAGACATGGCTTTAACTTTTAAGATATTCGTTCTTGGGGGATGTGGTGGTTCTTGTCATTATATTTATTATTTTTTCAACACTACCTTTCCATCTGTCTGTTTTCTTTGATGATAATTAAAAATACGTGTTGTAATGTGGATCGTAAATTTCTGAGTTGTGCCTACATGCATACGTAGAGTCACACGTAGGTTGTCGACAATCTCCTACGCAAGCACAAAAGGCACACAGAAAACCACGTATTTGGAGACTGGAGTTCATCGACAACTCTAAATAAGCTCAAATAAATTCTCGAATTTCATCCTTTTATTTAAATAAATTTTTATATTTTCATTATATTCAGATAAATTTTTAAATTTTAATTTATTTTATTATTTTTTCAACATAACCTTTCCACGTGTCTGTTTTCTTTGATGATAATTAAAAATGCGTGTTGTAATGTGGATCGTAAATTTCTGAGCTGTGCCTACATGCATACGTAGAGTCGCACGTGGGTTGTCGACAATCTCCTACGCAAGCACCAAAGGTGCACAAGAAACCACGTATTTGGAGACTGGAGTTCATCGACAACTCTAAATAAGCTCAAATAAATTCTCGAATTTCATCCTTTTATTTAAATAAATTTTTTATTTTTATTATATTCAGATAAATTTTTAAATTTTAATTTATATTCAAGTAAATTCTTAAATTATAATTTAAATATTCAACTAAATCATTAACTTTTATTTTGTACCTAGACGAACTTTTAATATAAATCAATTTTTATAATAAAGTAATGAATTGATTTTTCGAATGGGTAATAAAACCCAACTTCTTGTATAAAAAAATCAATTATATATAATATATTATATAATATTTAATTATTTGTATTATATGTAATATATTTAAAATTATTAATTAATTCATTTAGTTTGATTCATAATTTTAGACACATCTTTAATCGAATAAACCAATCTAAAAAAATTGACTTGAACTCGAAATTGACTTAATTAAAATGAATTAACCAAATTTTAATGGTTTAATTGATTTGAATATATTTGACCTGATTTTTACTCAAATATAATTTTTTATATGAATAAGAGCTTACTTGAATACAAATTAAAGTTTAGAAATTTAGCTTAATGCAATAAAAGTATAAAAACTTATTTAAATAAAGTGATGAAGTTCAAAGGCTTTTAATATTTTAGCCTTCTTTTATTAGAACAATCTGATTATTTTTGGTACACTAACCATAAATATATGGCAATACAGGTCACATGCTTCAAATGCAAAATGATACAACAGCTAAGCTAGCTTAGTATATGATTTTGGACAATCCCAGGAACTCCGGTCGATAATAGTTTACTTATTATAAAATAAATTAATTATTCAATTAATTAACGTAAAAAGATATAGGAAAAGACTTCGTCAACTCAAACTAGTACAACGCCAATACTAAAGGAGATAAATTTAGTGCTTGGTAGATGTTCAATTGTGTGTCAAGCGGAGTACGGTTGCTTCATATTAACCATCCGTGCTGGCTTGAGGCCTGATGAAGGCATGGAGCCACGGCCCAAGTGTTAGAACAAACATAAAAACACTTCCACGTTTATTTATCTTGACTGGGAAAACCGTAGCAAGATTATTAGACATCATTTGCACCCCAAATCTGTTCCATGGATATCTCAACGGACATTCATGATCCAGCCCTTAAGTGCTGCAATTTCCAAGTCCATTAGAAGTCATTTTTGGGCTCAAGTTTAGAACCACAAACTAATGCAGTGTATGATTTTGCTATCTTTAATAAAAGAAGAAATCGAACCCAATTGATGTTTTTAGCCTCTTTGCCTCCGTTTTTGTATGTATTAGGGGTGGTATTTCAGCTTTATTTTATTATTAATTATAGGTATCTTTTGCTTTTTTTTTTTTATATACATACAAAGTATGTTGAAACTTAAGAATAGGAGATGGAGTTGCAGTGTAAAGTTTTAAACCTTGAATAGAATGTTATTTTTTAAGAATGATTACATGAATTATTCGAGTTAAGTTTCATATTCGAATTTTTAATAACTTGAGTTAATTATATCCTGTTCGAACTCTTTTGCTCTTTGCTATATATATATGTAACCAATCCTTATAAATTGTCTTGTTCCTAGACTACGTCCAACGTGTAAATTTATATACAAAAAATAAGCGATTGGAGGAACATAAAGTTTAATTGGGAGAGGTTGATTCAGAAAAGATCCATTGGTTGGGGAAAAGTGTGGTAGGATTTTGTCATGGTTTTACCAAGCCAGAAATGATTGGTGAACAAATTAGAGGGGAGGAAGTGGATTGACGATCAGAAGAATCTTAGGGAAGCTTTTTCTTGCAATGTTTTAGGATAATGATTTGTTTGAAGGAATGAAGGAAGAAAACTGAACTTGGCTTAGTAGGTGGTTTCATGATATTCAAACTTGGTCAGAAGACATGCATTAATGTTATTAGCCAAAGGATACGGGTTGCTTGCTATGGAATTCCAATTCATGCATGGAATTTGACCACGGTTCGGAATTTAGCGAGTTTGCTAGTGGAATTCGTTTGCATGGATGGTGAATCTCTCAAGTTAAAATCATTCAGCAGATGAGCTATCCAAATTGGTACTAACTCCTTTGTAAAGATTGATAAATTAATTGACTTGCATGTAGGCGATAGAAGTTATCTCGTGAAAATACATTAAGTAAAACCAGAATTGGTATCACTATTCCCATGTTGCTTTAAAAATCAGCAAGAAAATGAGTCCAAGGTTTATGAAGACATTAGTTTAAGGCCCGGGGAGTTCAAGCTCAACTCATGACTATGGCGGTGAGGAAGTCGAAGCGGCTATGTTCGGAATAAGAAGATCTTTAACATTGGAAACAGGAGCACAGAACAAGAAAAGTAATGACGGTGAGGTCATATCTGGCCCTTCAGTGCTGCAACTCCAACTCCGTTAGATGCCATTTCGGGGCTCAAGTTTAGAACTACAAAGTACAAACTAATGCAATGTTTTATTTTGCTATCTTCAGTAATAGATGAGGACTCAATTCTTATGCTGCACAAAACTAGAAAAGGTGACTTGATACTAATCTTATTGCAACCAGCAAGGTCGAACATCTTCCAATGAACAGCTTTCTTGTCTTTAAAATTGGCTTAAGTTGTCCTAGGAACAGCGCGAAGATGAAGGCCTCCTTTCATGTTACGAGTGACTGTTACCATATAAGTTGCAACTTTTGTATCGTCGGCTAATTTGAAGCGGAAGTACCGAATAAGAGCAATTGATAATATCTTCATCTGTCGAAAAGCAAATTCTTTGCCTAAACATAGTCGAGGACCCGCCTGCAAAAAATGCAAAAATCAAAAAAAATTATTAGAGTTTGAAATTTATATTTGCAGAGATATTTATATACATGTAAAAATTTAAAAAAAAAAAGAAAAGAAAAAGAAAGAATTCAGACATGAAATGCTATAAACTTGAAAGAGGATTCTGGTTGAAAAACTCCGTCTTTGAGCCATCTTTCTGGTCGGAAACTCTCAGCGTCTTCTCCCCAAATGTAAGGCATTCTACCCATGGCATAGGCTATGTACTGCACCTCGTCTCCTCTCTTGATTTTGTGCCCATCGGGTAGAATGTCATCCACTTGTGCACACCTTCCATCCTCGAAGTACAATAAATGAAAAGAGAAAATTTGAGCCATGCAGACATTCAAATACTACATCTTGCACAAATGCTTTGATAAATGACCTAATTAATTGCATAATATATATAGTACAGCAAATAATATACATAAAAAAAAGACAACTGTGCATAAAACTTTCATATTGTAGGGTTTGGAAAGCGTTATTCTAAGCAGTCTTTTCTCTACATTAACAATGAGTTTTCACTTGAATTCGTGATCTTTAAATTACAAAAACAACCCTTACTGTTACGTAAAACAATAAAATTTGCATCGAAAGAAAATTCTATGAGGACTCTCGAAATATTTATCATAGGAACAATAGGATAGAGTCTTAAAGTTTCTGTCAACGTTGCATGAAGATAATGCATTTTCTCAAGAGCTGCATCAGTTATGGTTGTAATGTAATCATCGAAATTAGCATTGTTTTCTGTTCTCCCAGTGATGTCCATCACTTCTTCTGCAATTTTCTGTTGCACCAAGGGATTCTTGCAAAGCATATAGAAGAACCAGCACAGAGTATTCGCAGTAGTATCTTTGCCGGCAAGCAAGAAATTCAAAATTATGTCCCTCAGATATTGATCAGTAACTGTGTCTGGATTTTTCTCTCTCTGCTAAGAAACTTGAAAGTATATCTTCTTTGATCTTCTATAAAACCACAAAAAAATAAAAAAAAAATCAACTTTTAGCAACAAAAACAAGAACCCATGTGTCTATACTAATTTTAATTTGTCTCCAACTCAATTAAAGATATCATATATAGACTTATATTAGGCAAAATATCCAAGTAACACTAATATTAGGCAAAATATGACTCACACGATGATCTGGGTTCATTGCAACTAATTTCTCCTTGGTGCTTATAATATCGTGAACAAAACTATCAACGAGTTTGATGTTCTTTTCGAGTGAAGCTTCAGAACCAATGTTAAGAAACCTCTTCAGCTTCCAAAGGGGGTCAAAAAAGCGCCAGTTCACCAACTCATTGGCTGATTCAAAAGCGTTAAGAAGGTTATTTCCCTCTTCATTACCTGACCAATCCATGCAGCTCAAATCTATCCCAAACCCTTCCTTGAATATCGACTCCATAGCGAATTTCATGAACACATCCTGCAGAGAAACAAAGAAGACTAGCTACTTCATATATCTTTACTCAAGCACTCAAAATTCGGCATTTCTTTGTTATAAAACAAAAATTAGTGTTGGATCGATGATTACCCACATGGAATTCAATAACTTCACCCGACATCGCCAGCTCTGAAACTGCTCTAACCAGTTTTGCAGCATTTTTTCTGAACACAGAGCAGCTAAAATCTCTAAGATTTCTTGTCGAGAACAAGTAGCTCGCAAGCTTCCGCTGCTGCTGCCACTTGTCTCCGTCCACTGCAAAAATCCCTTGCCCCCAAAGATCTGAAACATTTTCTTCGAAATATTTACCCTTTGCAAATTTGTCAAAATTTGTTTTCAGCACGTGCTCTATGTTTCGCGTATCGGTGGTGAAATATTTACCCTTAGAAATCTAAAAGTGGGCAGTTCTTTGGCAAGTTGAGTTTGGTAGTCGTAGAGATTGTTGAGTTGAAAGAGCAGGTTGAAAACACAGCCCTTCACTGGGACGTAGTTAGGGTTATTGATGGATTTGCCGGTGAAGATCTTGATAATGAAAATACAGAGGATTAGAAAAAGAAAGAGTAGTGGCAATCCTATCAACCAGAAGACGGCAAAGAGAAGATCCATTCTTTTACGAACACTCCGAAAGCTTTGATTTCAAAGCCATATATTACTCGTATGTAAACTTGAAGCGGGGCTACACAAACAGCCAATCCTCAGCAAGACCTTATCCAGTTGGGTGTTTGATTTTTCTGCAAATGAAGTCGCTGCTGAAGCTTAAAGGGTTGACTTGAATTTTTCTGTTTAGAAATTAGAGTCGAGGTGGATAATTTGTGTATATAATTTTCGTATATATAATATGAGTTTAAAATTGTGTTTATATAATGTAATATACATAAATATATATATCAAATTTATTTATATTAATTTTTATCAAATTTTAATTTATACATTATTTTATTTTTATTTTCATTGCCTCGTAATTAGGATGGGCAGAGATCAAGACTGTCAGGTTTTGTTTAAAGACTAGACATTGATGTTTTTGTAAATAAAAAATTAAATTTTTTTGGACTTCTAAATGTTTTATTATAATTTAATTTTAATTTATTAATTTTAAAAATTAATATTTTAGATCAAAATTATAAATAATTTTAACATATATCAATCAATTGTTAAACTTGAATTAATAATTATCTTTCCTAACATCAGCCATAAATTTTATATTTAACTAAAAAAATAATAATTTTGGATTAAAATGTCTATTTTTCAAACTAGATTAGAATTGAATTATTGTAAAATCTTAAAGATCTTTGTGAAATTTACCCAAAAAAGTTGGTCACATGAGAAATTTTCAAATATATGACAATAATGTTTTAATAAAAAATTTGAAAAAACTATGTGCTTGTGATATAAACAGCAAATACGGCAGGATTCATGTGGGGGCAAAGATATATTTCATATTAAATTTTAATATTATTTTTATTTTAAAAAATTAATTTATTTTATTTTTATTATGAAAATATATTAATATTATATTAACATATAGATGTTGTTCACTTACTTATGACATGTTTTTGAAAACAATGAAAACATTTAATCATTATTTTCAATAATTTTAAAAAATTTTGTTTTTATTTTCCTATTTAAAAAATAAAAATACATCATAAACAAATTTTCTATTATTGTTTTAAAAAAAATTAAAATAAAAAACAGGAGACAAAAAATCATGCCAATAAACCCAAAGGTTATTGATCAAAGTATTAAACCAAGTAAGAAAATGACTGGTCTCCCATTTTCTGATTTACCGCGGTGAGCCCAAGTTACCTGGGTTGTCATCCCAGCCCATTGAAAGCTGTAGCCCCAAGTGTCGTGAGCGGGTTCTAAAATTTAAATTCCTGAATCCTCATCTTCACGTCAATTTGCATCGAGTCCGCATCGGGACAATGATTTCTCAAAGCGTAGGAGGAGAAGGAAATTCAAAACGAGAATGGTCCTTGCAAGACTTCGAGATCGGAAAGCCCCTCGGCAAAGGCAAATTCGGTAGGGTTTATCTCGCCAGAGAAGTCAAGGTATACGCTCCTTTCTTCCCACTTGCCTTTTCACTTGATTCATATCTCTGTTCTCCTTGTTCCAACATCGGAAGGATTCGTGTCTTTGTTAGAGCAAATACATTGTGGCACTGAAAGTCATATTCAAGGAACAAATAGAGAAATACAGGATCCACCATCAGTTGCGGAGAGAAATGGAAATTCAAACCAGTCTTCGGCACCCTAACATACTGCGGCTTTACGGCTGGTTTCATGATAGCGAACGTATTTTCTTGATTCTTGAGTATGCTTATAGGGGCGAGCTTTACAAGGAGCTCAGAAAAAATGGTTATCTCAGTGAGAAGCAAGCTGCCACTGTAATGACCCAATCTAATCCTTATATTCTGTTTCAATTTTACATTGTTTTTTTTTTCAGCTTATTGATAGATTTCGGTTTCTATTTTTCACATTTTGTTAGTTTTTTCGTTTATTCTGAAACTTTTTTCAGTACATTGCAAGTCTGACAAAAGCTTTGGCATATTGTCATGAGAAACATGTGATTCACAGAGATATCAAGCCGGAAAATTTGCTGCTTGATCATGAGGTAAGCCACTATCATTTCTTCATATTGTTTTTTTTTTTTTTTGGTTTTCTTCATAATTTGGCATCCCTGTTTTGCGTAACTGTGACCAATTGAGAAATTAATTGTAGAAAAGAAAAAATTGGTCTCTTGGGTTGGATATGAATTAGTCCAACATGGGAATTTTTGTATGAAATCAATAATGGTTGGGTTTAATGTTTAGGAATGTAAGAAAACCAAATATGAACGATCGTTATTATGTTCATGTGTGTTTGTTTATTTTTTTAATATAATTTGTATTGGTTCACGTTTGGTTAGTGTCCGATAAGCTCATTTGTGAACATTAGTTGTAAACATTAAACAAGCATGTTCATAAACACAGATTTATGAACATTAAATGAATATGTTTGTAAATATATAAATGAATATGTTCACAAACACATATTCATAAATACTGAATGAACAATTTTTGTGAAACAAAAAATTGTATTCACCTCAATATCAAATTAAAAAAAATCATACGTAAATACATAATAATTACATAATAAAATGACTTATGAAAACAAAGAATAAAACATGTTCACAAACTGTTTATGGAACCGAACGTACATCCCCATAGTGTTCTGACATGATCTCGAATTGTGTTCGAGGGTAAGTAATTCCATTATGACTGCATAACACAGGGTAGGTTGAAGATTGCAGACTTTGGATGGTCCGTACAGTCAAGAAGCAAGAGACACACAATGTGTGGAACTCTGGATTATTTAGCTCCAGAAATGGTGGAAAATAAAGCTCATGATTATGCAGTTGATAACTGGACTCTGGGCATCCTTTGTTTTGAGTTCCTCTATGGTGCTCCCCCGTTTGAGGCCGAGAGTCAAAGTGATACATTCAAAAGGTAGGTATGAATGGGTGGTTTCTTAAGCTTTTATCTTATGTAGTCCGCAACATGGAGTGATAATTAAGGTAGTGAATCAAGCTTGTGCTATACAGAATTATGAAGGTTGACCTGAGCTTCCCATCCACTCCCCATGTCTCAGCAGAGGCTAAAAATCTCATCACCCTGGTAATTATGCCCACTAATCTCTCAACTACATTTACATGGACATTGATTGTGAAGAATGGATGTAGAATTTGACATCTGAATGCAATACTTGAATCTTATCCGCAGCTTCTTGTGAGGGACTCTTCCAAACGGCTCTCTCTTCAGAAGATCCTGGAGCACCCCTGGATATTTAAGAATGCAGATCCTATAGGTACCTGCAAAAAGTAGGAGTTTCAGTAGTTTCAGATGTAATGCTATAAGGCTATCAAAAATTACCAGAGTAGACTGCAATTTACCTGTGAATATTTTGTTCAAAGTTGGACAAGACCAAAGTCAAGGTTTCATTATAACCCTCCATGCTTGTATACTCCAGAAGCCTGGTGCATATCTTACTAGATTTTTATGGAAGGACAATTGTTATTTTTCATGAAATCAATTCCCTTAGGCAAGGTTCTTGCATTAAGCTCTGCATTTGTTCAACTAGGCTTTCAACTATGAATTTGATTTCAGAAAGTAGGAGTAATGCATTATCTAAGTATTTTCTAGGTCAATTTCTGTATGTCGTTAACATGTTAATTGCATTATTTGAACTATAGTGAATGCCGAAGTTATTGGCATTCTTTTCTGATCTTCTTGCCCTGCTCTGACAAGTAAGATATCAAGATGTTTATCTTGTCTGTAATCGAATTGACATTGAACCAACCTCCAGTTAGGACTTGGACACTAGCACAATGAAAGGTAAAGGATGGTGAAATGTGACAAAAATCAACAGGTCAACACAAACCAAATGCATTTCGGACGTGAAACCATCTTTAACCTGAGGTAGTAAATCTTGGCCCAAAAAAAAAAACCCCTAAACTACTTCATCAGTCAAGATGAATGGGGACATTGGCACACAAAAAAACAAAAATGGCGTCGCCCGGACTCGAACCGGAGACCTTCAGTGTGTTAGACTGACGTGATAACCAACTACACCACGACACCGGTTCATTTTTATTATTAAATTTTTTAAATATTTATTTATATCTGAAAGCAAGTCCTCGTTTACAACTTTTAAATTTGATTAACTCATTATCTTAAATACATGGATAATTATTACATACACTGACAGTAGAATTTTTTTATTCCACAAGCAGCGTTAAGATCGTAACACATGTCCTGTTTTATTTATTTTAATATTTTTATAAGACACATGTTACGATCTTAACGCTGTTTGTGGAGTAAAAAAACTCCACTGTCAGTGTATGTAATAATTATCCTAAATACATTGCATTAGAAAAATTTTCCCAAAAAAACAGAAATCTCTAATAAATTTTAAAACGCTAAAAATGAGAAAAACATTTTACATACAACACTTAATCCATCTTCACAAATAATCCTCTCATTTAAAGTTTGACACATTATAGATAGTAAGATTTATACAACTGGTTAGTTTTTTTTTTGGGGGCAAAGGCGCTTGCTTAATAGCATTATTATTACTTTGTATTTTAATTTATGAATATATATATATATATATATATTACTTAAAAAGTTTAATTTTATCCCTCTAAAAATAAATGTCAAGATAACCCACCGGCCGTAAATCATCATTCTAACTTCACATAAAGAAGAGGAAGAAGCCTTAGCCATTGTTTTTGGTTTGTTCAACAAGTTAGATCTCTTGTGTCCTGAATGGTGAGATGAAAATGGGTGAGCCTCTGATGAACTGCTGCCTAGCCGATTCCCATAAGCATCATGTGTCTCTCTAGGGTCATATGCAGCCGAAGCCATTAACATTAAACCGATATAATCTGCCTCTGCCTACCTCCTTCAGTAGAAAAAAAAAAAAAGAAACTAAGATGTTAAAAGATGAGCCGATTCTCATAAATTGCTTCTCCACTTTGTCATATTGTGCATGGTGAAACCTTTCTGAGTATGGAACAGGATCAACCTTTTGGTTGCACACTCCAAAGTAGTTGCTAGCACCTCACAAATCTTCTAACTAATGGCAGTTGGAGTTAAAAAAAAGCATAAGAAAACCCACAAAGGAAATTAAGTACATTGGAGACTTGGAGTAGTAAAAATAACCCTATTACATGGCCATAAATCAAGCAACTGATCTGTTTTGTCCCACCTGAAAACGTAAAAGAAGGCACCCTTTCTTATCCTAACAAGATTTTCAGTTCAACAATTGGCCACTGAAATAGTACAAGAAAAAGATGTCAGAAAAATGATCAAAAAATATCCAGGCATGAAGCTTCGGCAATCACCATTTTTCCTCAACTTCTTCGGTATAGCTAACTGCAAATGACATCTCATATTGTAGCTAGTCTACGAAGAAACACCTCAATTATCTCAAGTTGGCATAAAAGATTGTATTTGAACTCCTAAAAGTTTAACCTTCCGAATAAGATCGCATCAAGAAAAGTTACCATTCTCCAAAACAGTTACAGTGGTGTCACTGATGGTAGTCTCACTGCTGCTGCTCGTACTTTTTTCATCTTGAATAATGAGCTGAGGACTTGGAATTGAAATCGAAAGGCTGGTGTTCGGGGCTGCACAACTTGCTTTGCTGAGTATTCTTAATTTACTTGGTGGACAATCACCAATAGTGGGAATGGCCACAGGCTGTGAAACCTCCACATGCTTCCTTGCGCCTCTGTGCATGTGCCGTGCACAATATTTTTGATCAGGAATAACATCCCGGCTGCATCGCCATCTTTTCCCATCTGTTCTCCTGCACCTGCCTGGTTCAAGTTCTATTTCATTTTTGTAAACAGTGGATTTGCCGCAGCCTAGCACTGAAACAAATAACAAGTCACTTTATTAAGCATCAAAAAGCTCCTACGAGGGAATTAGACGTTATGTTCCATGCTATGCATGACAACACAAGGTAGTTAGAACTGATTCTATTCAAATAGTACAAACACTGGTAACAATGGTTTGGTAAAATGGTAGAATAACATAAAAAGGTTCTTCTTTATCAGAATATTCTAGAAGTCTATGGGCAACAAATTACATGCTAACATATAAGAGTGGCAAACGATGGGAACTATCGAATGATTCCTAAAAGAAAAAAACCACGAACCCATGCAGTTTAAGCAAACTAAGGCTTACAATTACACGAATTCATAATATATCAGTTCTTATACCCAAACAAGAGCATTATTTCAGTTTTTATGATACAACCTTGAAGAACACTTTTTGGAGAAAAGCCCACAGGCGGAGATATACTATTACTGACAGTGGCTTTGTTTCTACTCTTGCTGCTGTCGTTGATGATATTATTGTCACTAACAGAGAGTTTCTCTTCACCCTTCTCACTAGTACTTGGAGTGTTTTTGTTCCATTTGCAATCATTTTTGTTGTTGTTGCTTGTCGTGGTGATGTTGGCACTGCTAGCAGTGGCATTGGTAGAAATGGAGTTTCTATTGCTGCATTCATTGTTGCTATCCATAGTAGCGGTCTCATGGCTGGTGCTGGTATTACAGGAAGACAGATTCGTGTAAAGAAAACTTACCGGGGTTGACAGGTTTTTCAAGTTTTCTGATTCTTTATTAGAATTTTTTGGTAGTGTTGTATCAGGCATAGTAATTTGAGAAGATTCCACAGGCTTTCTTGAACGCCGACAACCCCTATGCATATGCTGCTCACAATACTTCTGATCCGGAATCACATTCTTACTGCACCGCCATTTCTTCCCATCCGTTCTTCTACACCTCCCTGGCTCCGGATCCATCATGCTTCTATAATCAAATCCTCGAGGAGTGACTCCTACAACTGAAATAATAACGCAAAACGAATATTAAAATCCCTCATCCAAATTCACATTACTTGGAACCAAATCATTTCACTGAAAGAAACACTCCCTTCAAACATCTGTCGAGATAAATTCAAACTATTGTCGACAGAATTCATTTTATGGTTCAACTTCCTGAATCCTGATAGAATTCATAATGGCAAAGCAGTATAATCTTTAATGAACCTCAAACTCAAAGATCAAGTAAGCAAAACCTTGCCAAGCGTACAAGGAGACTCAATTTCTCAGGAATAACTTAAATTTAACTAATAGGAGACTCAATTTCTCAGGAATAAAAGAAATTTAACTAATAGGTACAAGGAGACTCAATTTCCCAGGAATAACTGAAATTTAACTAATAGGTACTTAAGAATTAACATAAGACCATCTCAAATTCCAAGCCTAACAAGCTTCAGAACACATTCTCTTCTGTTTTTCCTTATTTCCTTCCATTCATTGAACATCAAACCATCTTACAGTTCATAAACTAGCTAGGCAAGAGAAATGTTAAGAAGAAGAAAGCTTACAGCTTGGATACTGTTCATAAATACGGCCATGAGCAGAGCCAAAGGAGGAAGCAACGCTTTTCCAAATGGGTATAACAAGGTTAACAGGAACTGGGGTTCCGCCCTCTATGTACTTGAAGATAAGCGCTTGTAGCTGCAGCTCATGAATCTGTGCTGTCGTGAAAACACACTTTCCGTGTTTCATCGCGGGTTTCTCCGACTTATCTTCGTCAATCCCGAGGCCCAACTTGACCGACGGTAACCCTTCCTTCTTCTCCTCCTTCTCTTCCATCTTCACCGTCCCTCCCTTCGCCTCAGACATCTCCTGGGTCCCACCCCGGCCATTACCTAAAACCAAAACAAGCTCAAAATCAATAAACCAACCACAGCAGCTTGAATTCTCAAATTTTAAGACTCCTAAGTACTGTATACATACGACGAAAGAGAATACCAGAATCTGGAAGAGGTGGGTTTTGAACCGGTTGCGCCTCCATTGACAACATACTCAAGAAAACTACAGAAACAGACCAAACTAAAAGATAAGACAAAGATTAAGATTGGTTGTGTTAGAACGTTACAGTGTTAGAAAACAAGAAAATTTATTAATGACAAAAGGAAAGCAAATGGAACACGGATTTGTGAAAACTGAAAAGTGAATTCTCCAAAGAGAGCTTCTTTGAACTTAAACATGGTCACTTGCTTGGTCCAGTTTCAAGAAGGGAGCGACGAGTGTGACATAAAGTGATGTTAAAGCGCGTGTCAGGATTCTGACAGAATCAGCTTTTGCAGCCTCCGCAGGCAAAATTCAGTTTCTTTAACAGGCTTCAAAAGGTTAAGTTCACCCCTCAAAATCTGCGCGTGAAGGAACGGCCCAATCAAATTGTGTAAGAGAGGTGTTGTAACAGACTGTTGACATTGGTAGGTTGTGTGTCACGCGCATTGTAAGATTGATTGCCTGCCACTACCAATGGGCAGAGGAGGACACGTCATTGATTTCAGTTATGGTGGGTCCCTGGTTTAAGCAAGGTAGGAGGGGCCCGGTTCTTCATGTCAGCAATAACAGCTGGACTGTTGAGAGTGTCACCAAATGTCCGATGGTTGCTTATATACGTTGTCGTTTAATGTTGTTGCCTTGTCGGATTGAATATTTAAATTAGGCTGAGAGTCGACAGTTGCTTTTAGGCCCCTGAATTTGACTGGATTTGAATCTCGGTCTGGTAAGATAAAGAAGAGAAAGTTGAAGTTCAACCCTTCATTCTACGGTCCATGAGAGCTCGCTCAGATAAATCTACCCACTATTTCTCCCTTAAACTATTAGGGCTCCTTTAATTTTGTTGTGTATTTATATTTTATGTTTTTAAAAATTTTATTTTATTTTTAATTTATTAAATTTGAAAATATGTTTGGATGATTATTTTTATTGCAAAATTTTATCACTTAAAACTGTTGAAGGGAGTGAAAAAATTATAAAATGTTAAGAGAGGTAGGTTCGAAACTCACAAAAAACAAGTTTTTATCATTTTTAGAAGTAAAATGATACTGTAGCTGCAACAGTTGAAGAGTATCCGTGCGGTAACAATGTCGAAACTGCTTCCGAAATTGTTGGAAACATCAATTTGATGTTTCTAACAATTTCCAAAACACTATGTTTTATTTTCAGATTTTAATAACAAAAACAACTCAACAACACATGTTTTCTCTTTTATTTTTCAGAAAATTGAAAACAAAAACAAAAAAACATAAAACAAAAGCAAAATCAAACAACCCATTAGAAATTCGCTCTCCATTGCCAAATAGTGCTACTAATCTTGTCAACCATGATAACTATTGTTGATTTCTTAGGAAGACTAGAAAATAATCAGGAGGCATCGAAAATATTATTTCAGAGCATGTTGCGACACTCAAATCAGTTAATGATGTAAAAATTATTTAAAGATTGCGCTAATTCTAAGTTAAACAGGAGATGTGCGGAGAAAAAAAAACGAAAAAACATTGTAAATAGTTTACCTTAGGGAAAAAATTAGAAGAGATGTTGGAAATGTTGTCCCTCTTTCACGTTTCCTTTCTTTTGTACTTTTATTAACTAGATTATTAAGTATCATGCATGCAATTCGTTTCTTATTTTAAAAGATTGGTACACGTAATTTTGTTATTTGTCACTTAATTAATGACATGGACGATATGATCTTAGATCTTTTACGGGCTTTTCAACTATGATCAATTTGAAAATGTCATCTATGTCTTGCCAAATAGTTATTTCCCTTGTGAGTTGTGACTTCTTTTCTTCCCATCTCCCCAAACTATGAAAAAAACAATACAAAATTCCACTTCAAAATCCCCTTTTGAAGTGGTCTTTTTTTCTGGCATCTGCATTTATATACACAAAGCATTTTGCAACAACAATTTAACTTGTATGCAAAATGCTGTCCAGTTGTCACCAGAAGCTGAGACAGACAACGAGTGGAGCAGCTATATTTCTAGAAAATTTTAATGGGGGCACATTGCTCATTCGTCACATACACATGGCATCCAATGGAAAACAATCAATCTTTGCATATTATTCCCCTTTCTTTGATTTACAAATGTTATGCTGCTTTCTTGCCGACAACTTAGTTTTCATAGTTAACCATATATCAAATTCGATGGTCCAAAACAAATACTATATGTGCTATTTTCACTTCATTTTTCTTTTGTTTTATTTGAAAATTTTTAAATATATTTCTATTTTTTCTTTTACACCCATTTTTCTTCACTTCATTTAAATGCAAAAAAGAAATTGTATGAAGAAAAAAGGTGGGTACATTTAAAATCTTTCTTTTTTATCTTTGTCAATCACATTCGTATTATAGTTGATAGATGTCACCACCAGGTGAAATTTATGCTTTCTGCTTGATACTAGGGTTTGGTTCCTCTTTAGTGACGTTGAAAGGTTAAATCTTGTGAATGAAGAAATGTTGACTTTTTTCACCCTTGGATAGGAAGGGAAGGAAATAAGAAAAGTGACGAAGAAATTGACATTTTTAAAGTGTTTTTATTTTATTATAGTTGTATTGGATCCAATTAATTAAGTAGCTTAAGATTCCAATACAAAAATGAGTATATAATTATCTTTAATTATTACAATTAACTTATATTAATTGATATTGAGACAATATCTGACATGAGAGATGAGAATAACTGCATTTGTAACACTTAATGTGCATCTAACATGTTTCACTTCCGCGCCATAAAAGACACAAGTAAATAGTAAAAGAAAGGTAGACATTTTTCGGATTATTATTATATATACTGCTAGTGGAGTTTTTTAACTGCACAATCAATAATAAAATGATAACATATAACTCATTTTATTTTTATTTTTTTTAATATTCTTAAAGGATTATGTGTCGTTATATTAACACTGTTTGTGAAATTAAAAATTTTCACTAACAGTGTTTGAGGTAATAATAATTTATTTTAACCCTTATTTTAAGTTTTCAATTTTTTTCTTTATTCTTTATGGATAATTATTTAATATATCATCAATAGGGTTTTTTTACTTCACAAAATGTGTTAAGATAATGACATATGTTCTCTAAAAATATTAAAAAATAAAAAATAAATAAAATTAGACATATATCACTATTTTAATCTCGCTTGTAAAATCAAAAAATTTCATTGACAATGTATTGAATATTAATTCATTCTTTTTTTTTTGTGGAAATATTAATCCATTCTTTAAATGCTTATTTGAGTGTTGTCTCAAAATTGTAAGAGGTTATATAAACTTTATAACGAAACGAAAGTCAGGTAAAAAGTTCACAAAAACAACTATGAAATGACCTCAGCAAGCCAAAAAAAGAATTTGGCTACATTGCTTCCATAAGAGGCATGCAAAGATGCCCATGAATAACTACATTATTGTCGCAAGCAGGCTCATGCTACTTTGAAATGGTATGGCCAAAAAAGGCTAAGAAATGTTA
Organism: Heritiera fomes; assembly: GCA_032173925.1. Classification (NCBI taxonomy): domain Eukaryota; kingdom Viridiplantae; phylum Streptophyta; class Magnoliopsida; order Malvales; family Malvaceae; genus Heritiera; species Heritiera fomes. The sequence continues at coordinate 2,631,087 of JAPDPM010000013.1, read as the reverse complement.
AAAGTTCACCTGAAGATTAAAAAATTAATTAATTTTTTAAATAAAATAATATTAAATTTTAATATAAAATATTATTTAATATTTTAAAATTAATATATTTATTTTAATATAGAAAGTTGAAATCATAAAAAGCAATTAAATAAATATTACATTGAACTATAATATTATAATATTATTTAATTTAAATTTTTATAATAATTTATTGAATATATTAAATATTTTAAATAATATCATTTATTATAATTTTGATATGTTAATAATTAATATTATTATCTAATATAATTAATTTTTATTTTACTAAATAATATTATTATTTAATATTATATTCTATCTTAACTTTAAAATATATCACTACTACTATTAAATAAGTTAATATTATTAAATAAGTAAATACTTAACATTAAATAATATTATTTATATTAAATATAATATATTTTAATAACTATATAATTTATTATAAATTAATTAGTTAAATATTTTATTTAATAATGTAATATTATTATTACAATTAAATAAAAATTATTATTAAATATAATTTATGATTATTACAATTAAATTCAATAATATTATTTTATTTAATATTTTATTTAATTATAAAATTATTTAAATTATATTAAATTTTTATATGATTAAATAAAAATATTTAATATTAGTATTAAATAATATAAAATAATATTATTTAATATTATCTACATATTATTATTTAATAAATATATTATTTTTTATTTAATTTTTAAAATTTTGTTTTGTGAATTGAATTATTATATTTGAATCAATTTAAATATTTTGTTTTCAAAACGTAACAGTATTAAACAAACATGTTTTCTGTTTTCAGAAATTGAAAACAAAACAAAATAAAACAAAAACAGAATTTTCAAAAATAGAAAATATAAAATAGAAAACAGAAAACGATACCAAACGACCTCTAAAAAATTCAAAAATTCAAAAAATAAAATAACAGTGTAACAATGAAGCATCTAATCGAAATTTGTTATTACTCATTTACTAGTAAAATGGTCCGCACTTTGCTGCGGGCATATAATTTTCTTTTTAAATTAATAAATTATTTATATTCATCTTTATTAAATCATTCCAAATCATACTTTTTTATAATAAAAGTATTGAAAAAAATTATAAATCAATATAACAAAAAAAGTGCACATTCTTTATTTTTTTTTTCTTTCTATATTTTATTATTTGCTATACTTTTGTTTTTATTTCAGCAAACAATGCAACCACATATATTTCATTTAAAAAATAATATGATAAATTATATCCAATAATTTTCAAATAAGTCAACTTTAATTATAATTTTCTTTTATTAAAAGATATTTGAAGAAAGAATAACAAATAATAAGGTTGATGATAGAATAATTGACATTAGCTAAATAATACAGGGACAAAAAAAGAATAAAACTAAATATTCTCCTTTTTGTATTTTCATGGCTAATTCATTTTTTAATCATTTTAGTACAAACATTAGAAAATATGTAAAGTTATCCATGTTTTAAAATTTAATCAAAGAAAAACAGAAAAATACTAAAATTTAAATAAAAATTACAAATTTTTAAAGGAAAAAAAAACCATATGAGCAGATTTTGATTATACTATTTATTAATTTAGATAAATATTAATAGAATTTGAAACTTGAATTGGTGAGTTAAATCGAACTTAAATAAACATTTATAGTTTAAAAATCTGATATTTCAATATAAGATTCAAAATCACGTAAAAAAATCTTCATATTTAGAATAAGAAATTTCCTCGGATAATTTGTTTTTCAAAAAATAAAATAAAATGTACCTATAAACTACACTCATTGTGCATATGATTTCAATTAACATGTATATATTTTTTACCTATATATATATATTGTGTAAGTATAAGTATCTTTATCCGTTTTACAGTCTGAAATTAATTTTATTCGAATTAAGAGTGATAAACGATAAAATTTTATGAACAGTAAAGACTCCAAAATTTAAACATTGTCTAAATATCTAGCTAAAATCTAATTTTTTTAAGAATGAATGACCGTCGTTAAACTAAATATTAATCGTTTTTTTAACATAATTGACATGTGAAACTCAATCTAAAAATGATCGAGTTTTGAGACCTGTCGAGGTCATAAAAATTCTTCTGAAAATGGCAAGTTGGGTACGTAAGAGAAAATTGATAACAGGAGTCTATATGTGCTCATTTAGACACGTCTAATTATCTAGGCACCTGTTCTCTACATTATATTCTGTCTTTTATATCCAAAATGAAAAAAATAAATTAGATCCAAAATTTGAATCACTTCTTCTTTTTATACTTGTTTATGGTAAAAAATGCTCAAAATCAACCATGAATTGATCATTAGTTGAACTCGAATCATGTAACTAAATTTAACAATTTGTATATATATTTTATGTTTGCATACTTAAATTTTATTTATATAAAAAAAATATAAATTATCATATCAAAATTTGTATCATAATATTAAATATAATATTTTTTATATTTAATAAAATTTTATATATTTTTTAATGCGTATCATCTTTATATACTTTTTTAATAGTGTACTGTATTTTCCTGTTGTATCTAAAATTACAGGTCCACAAAGCAGGCCACGGTGACTCCTTTGATTAATAGCCGTTATAGAGCCCAGTTTGAAGTTAAACCAAACCATTCACAGTCACAGTCACAACGGATAGCTTCAATGATGGCATAATTAAAAGGCAAAGTCTATTAAAAACAAATTCGAGGGCATTTCCAGCTGTGACCAAAGCACGCTGACTCCTCTCACGTGGCCCCTTTCCCTACGACTACTAAACCATACTTTAACTTAACCCTAGTTAAAATTCTAACCCTCCTCCCACGTCTTACGTTTTTAGCTCTTCTTACTTAGTCACGGTCTCTCACTCTCTGCTTCCACAGTGATTTAGCTCTCCTCGACGTTCACGATGGGCGCATTTCACCCACTCAGCCTCTGCCTTATGACGCTCTCTTTAGTTGCTATTGCAGCCAATGCCCACAATATAACAGCCATTCTCGAAGGGTTCCCTGATTACTCTGTTTACAACAGCTTCCTCACCCAGACGAAGCTCGCCGACGAGATCAACACCCGGGAGACAATCACTTGCCTGGTCCTCAACAATGGAGCCATGTCCGCCCTCACAGCAAAACACCCACTTTCCGTCGTCAAAAACATCCTTAGCCTTCACGTTCTTCTAGACTACTTTGATCCGCAAAAGCTCCACCAAATCTCCAATGGCACCATTCTTACTACAACTCTTTACCAGACCACCGGAAACGCCCCTGGAAACCTCGGCTTTGTCAACATCACCGATCTCCAAGGTGGAAAAGTCGGCTTCGGCTCCGCAATTCCCGGCTCCAAGCTTGACTCCTCCTACACCAAGTCAGTTAAGCAGATTCCCTATAATATCTCTATATTGGAGATTAGCGCTCCGATTATTGCTCCGGGAATCTTAACGGCTCCGGCCCCATCGGCTTCTGACGTCAACATTACCGGTTTGCTCGAAAAAGCCGGCTGCAAGACTTTTGCTAGTTTGCTTATCAGCAGTGGCGTGCTTAAGACTTACCAGTCAGCGCTTGATAAAGGCTTGACCATTTTCGCGCCGTCTGATGAAGCTTTTAAAGCCGAAGGTGTTCCTGACCTGAGCAAGCTCACAAATGCCGATCAAGTCTCGCTTCTAGAGTTTCAAGCCTCGCCAGAATACAAGCCTAAGGGGACATTGAAGACGGCGAAAGACCCGATCAGTACATTGGCCACTAAAGGTGCTGGAAAGTTCGATCTGACAGTTACGACTGCCGGCGACTCGGTCACACTTCATACCGGAGTTGGTTCATCCCGAGTCGCCGAAGCGGTTTATGACTCACCACCAGTCGTTATTTTCACCATCGACAACGTCTTGCTTCCGTCAGAGTTGTTCGGTAAGTCGCCGTCCCCAGCACCTGCTCCGGAGCCAGTTTCTTCGCCTGCACCGACACCTTCTGTGTCTCCGAGTCCATCTCCGGTGTCCGAAGCACCGTCACCGCTGGCCGCTTCACCACCAGCACCCCCAACTGACACTCCAGCCGGATCCCCGGCAGATGCGCCAGCTGGGTCGTCAGAGAACAGCACCTCGGATAATTCTGGCGGTCACGCGGATGCCCCTCTGTTGCGCACTGTTATTTTAGCCATCTTTGCCACTGTCGTTTCTTCAGTTCTCTTGCCCTGAATCGTAATTATGGCGGTCTTCTGTTAATTTGTTTTTTTAGTTGTTAAATGTTAGTATTTTGGTTAGTGAGGGCTTTTCGGTTTTAATTTATGGGGTTAGGATGAAATGAGGGAAGCTGAGAGCTAGCTGCGAAGGAACGAGTGGATTCTGGAACGTTGTTCTTTCTCAAACAATTATTTTTTGGGTATTCATTGCTATGGTTAAAATAAATTAATATTATATTTGAGTTGGATTTGATTAAAAGAATTAAAATTAAAAATTTAATTGAAATTTGATCGAAATAAAATGATATTATATCACATTTGAATTCGATTGATTTAAAATTTTAATAGTAAAAATTGAATTAAAATTTGATGGACTTAAAAACATATCAATTAGCTGATAATAAATCGTTGTTAAATTCAATTCGATCCTAATAATTAAGATTTAACTCGTTTGATGGAAACGCATGGATTTGACCGTGGCGCACGTGGAAAGATTACGGTGATGGGCTCCACTTTTTAAGACCATCGTTTTCAAAAGATTTAACAATCAAATGTGATTTTTAGGATGGTTACAAAAATGAAATTAAATTTTTAATATTTAAATATATAAAATTTAATCTTAAATATTATAAAATAATTAAATTAAGGACATTTTTGTTAAATTATTTAATTTTCGTTATTTCTATTAGTAATAAAATTTAACGAAAATTAAAAGATTTAATGAAAATGTCTTTAATTTAATTATTTTGAAACTTTTAGGATTGATTTTTATGTATTTAAACGTTAAGAACTTAATTTAATTTTATAACAAATATAAATAACACATTTAATTATTACGTCTTTTCAAAAATTTGTGTTATTTATTCATTTATTTGTGTTATGGTCCTCGATGTCCCCATTGATTAATATCTTACAAGTGCCCTTGTTTCTTTTTTTTTTTGTGCGGCGAATAGATTAGGTTCGAAGCTGGAAAGTGGATAATTAATTATATGTAGCATTATATACTTTGGAAAACACTTTTTTTTTTTAATCTTGTGTTAGTGGGGGCGTTGTGACAATAAGACACAAGTGCGGTACTTGCGGACGCAATGGGAGCTTCAACAATGTCATGGCGGCGGGTAAGCTCCAAGCTGCGAGCGGTACTGTTCTGGGCCCAAGCGTCTTTATTCTTGCGAGGTCAGCGTGCACTGTGGGGGGCATGGGGTGGACGTGGTGGATCAAATGATGAATCGAAGCGGCAATCTGCCATGCTCTTCTTGTTTTGTTTGGAATCCATGTAATAACTCGCTTGATTCTTGCCCATCAGAATCTTCCCAGGACTGAGAGTAATGGGTTTTTTCTGAAAACAGAAATGAGGAAATTAAGTTTACGTTTGGTTCAAGAAAATATTACTGTTTTTTATTTTCATTTTTATAGAAAATAGAAAACACAATAGAAAATATGTTTGGTTGAAAAAATGGAACACAAAATTTTGAAAAATGAAAATGGATCAAATTTAGAAAACAAAAAAAAACATGTTTTTAGTGTTTTCAAAGAAAACAACTTGGAAAAATGGAAAAGGAGAAAACGAAAATAAAATAAAAGTTGAGGGTTAATTGCATAATTTGAATTTTATTGCATAATTTTGAAAGGTTAATGATTAATTATATAATTTTCAAAAATTGAGGATTTAATAAATTTGAACTTAATTGCATAATACCTTAGCTCTAGATATGAATCCCCATTCCAACTTCCTCACACAACCGCAAAGCCATTGTTCCTCTAAGCTACGAGCTAAGCCTGCTGCCATTGACCACCTTGGATTACCCTTTACTGATGCATCAACATTCACCTTAATCACACCCTCAATTGGTTCCTCCCATGCAATTTTTGTCCACGGTTTTCTATGAAGAGGCTGCTGTTTAGCCAGTAACTCTTTGATATCTATCAGAGATTTTAAAATCACCCAATTACCATCCAAAATCCAAACAAAACTTTCCTCAAAAATAGCTTTAATATCACTTTAGAGTTGCAATGGAATACAAACAAGTGAAAATAAATAGAACTATATATATATTTTTTGAAATAATAGAACTATATATTTTGAATTAAAAACAAATAGTATTTTATTTAAGATAATTATTCCATACACCGTCGAACGAGATTAAAATGATGACACGTACTATATTTTATTTATTTATTATTTTTTTTAATATTTTTAAAGAATTTTTATTATTATTCTAATTTTACTTGTAAAGTTAAAAAATTCAACTGACTTTCTGAACCTATTTATACCAAAAAATTATGGTGAGTTTTGTTTGCGTAATTTTATGGAACATAGACTAGACGGTACTAACAGTTAATGTATGCTTGGTATTGCAGTCAGTTACTTTGCACACAAATCTTGGTGACATCAAGTGTGAGATTTTCTGCGACGAGGTAGCCCAAAACGGCAGAGGTTAGGGCCCTCATTTCCTTCAAAAGTTTACTTTTTTCATCCCTTTTCAGTAGTTTAGTTTTATTTATATAGAAATAAAAAAACACTAGCTGAAGCTTCTGCTGGTGCAAGCCGTTCAGAAAGAAAGTGAGGAGATGATAAAATATAGATTGTGACTAGAATTCTTCTTATGGGGATCTTGGTACCAATTGCTGCCTTAAAACCAAGTTTGCAAATTAACTTCTTTAGCCCCAGATTTAGAAATTGGGGCAAATTCTATGTATATTCACTTGATTTCATAAAATAGAGAAATTTCAGTATATGGTGCATAACTTTTTGATGCTTTATGTTAGTGAACTGCTTTTCATATGATTTTATAAATCACTTCTTGTTTCTTACTATTGCCCATATTATCAATCAATACTAATCTTTCATTTGGATGCAGAACTTTTTGGCACTATGTGCTAGTGGTTATTATGATGGGACTATATTTCACAGGAATATTAAAGGTTTTATGATTCAAGGTGGAGACCCAACAGGGACGGGCAAAGGGAGAACTAGTATATGGGACAAGAAGTTCAATGATGAGATTAGGGAGTCCCTCGAGGTATGTTAACCTAATGGATGTAATGCGACATTTAAGTTTTAGATTGCAAACTTTAGCTTGTGCAATGTGTCTCAACATGTTTCAAGAAAATAAAGTCACCAACTTTTATCTGTGTCAGCTTCTTATGCATGTTGGCCAGCTGATTAAGAAGACTAGTTAGCTTTCTTTTGGAAAGCCTCTGTCCTTCCATTCTGCTTGATGTCCAAGTTTGAACCTTACTGAATGGAGACTCACTGAGCCATGTTGTGCTTTGTTTATTATGTTGCTTGTTTAGTTGGCATGCTATTTGAGCTTGAACTTTTGGTTTCTATTGCCTAATGCTACCTCTTCCTCTCACAATCTTGAAATCAGCATAACAACACATATTGTTCTAGCCGCCCCAAGTGTTTTGATATGATTATGCTTGTCAAACGCTTTAGATTTCTGTCCTTTTGAAGCACCTATAAGGCCTAGTCTCAATGTTCTGTTACAAGACCTAATATTTTTACTGCATGCATACATGGAATATCTCGTTGGCCATGAACCTGCTGTGTGTTAGGATATAGATATGGACATGCTAATTTTGACAAAACTGTCTTTTTACGGCATAATGCAAGGTGTATATTCGCAATGGCTAATAGTGTTCCTAATACTAATGGGAGCCAAATCTTCATAACTTATGCAAAGCAGCCACATCTCAATGGATTATACACTGTTTTTGGCAAGGTGATCCATGCTTTTGAAGTCCTGGATCTGATGGAAAAGGTATTTTGTGCTAGCATATAGTCATATTCTCTGCGTAATTCTCTTTGATTTAGAATTTCTTGGGGACAATATTTGTTGCCTTCTACCATTACTCAAGTTAGGATGTAGTTGTTCACGCAAGCTCTTTTTCTTTGTCTGGTTGACTTTCTGTGTTGATGTTTCCAGGATAGTCGATGTAATTGACCTTGGTCTTATACTCTTATGTTTGGTGTATCATATCCTTTGCTCTGTAGATGTATTGAGCTCATGCTGAATTACCTTATCTTCAGAAATAGGATTTCAAGACCTCAAACTGTCGGAAAATCTAGATTTTTTTTTAAATGCTGAGATACCAAAAAAAAAGACATTCAACATGACTCTGAAGTTAATGTGTTTTTAGAACCGAATTTCTTCTCTTTCACTCTGTTTCACTAAAAAAAATAGCTCTAATCTTACAACAATTTATGTGTTTGCAGCAAATCTATTTCAGCTGCAATTGCTTGTTTATTAAGTAGTTTTCCATGTTTCACATTAATTGAGCAGCATTCTGTTGATGCAGACTGAAACGGGAAAAAAGGCTCAATCGTGTGACCATACATGCTAATCCACTTGCTGGCTAGTCGTACCTCATCTACTGTTTTGTGTTGTTGCATAGCGAAGTCCAGTTTGTGATGACAACGGATAATTTTGGATTCAACTCGTGGTTAGATTTTTTTTTTTTTTTGCTTATGTGGTTAGATATTTTACGGGTTAAGAATATGAACTAACAAAAAACTTTTTTGAGATAGAGAAAAAAGCTTTTTTTTTTTTATTGGGAGAAAAAAGGGTTTAAAATCGGTACTCTCACCTGGATAATTGTGTATGTTAGCAATCATGTTGATCAGATTTTGTAGCCAGTGAAGTTTATACTTTCAGCAAATTGCTCAAAAAGTTGCCATTCCGGGATGCGTGGACCTTTAGTTGTGGTTGTGGTTGTCGTGGATATTTCCTTTTCTCACGGCTAGCGGTGACAGAAATTTACTCCACTTGAAAAACTAATAGGCTTAATAGTCAAATACATCCTCAACATTTACCACAATATGCAATTAAGTCCTTAACGTATAATTGCATGGAAATAAGGACATTACGTTTAATTTTCAGCATATTAAACCTAAACGTTATAAAATAATAGAATTAAGGATATAGCCGTTAAAAACTGTGATTTCCGTTTGTTTTGCTGACGTGGCATGCCACGTGTCATGCTGATGTGGATTATAATGCCACGTGTCATGCTGACATGGCATAATATTGCCACGTGTCATGCTGACGTGGATATAAGTTAAATTTTCTTTTTTTTTTTCAAGGTTTATTACCCAAATACATCCCCAACGTTTATCAAAATATGCAATTAAGCCCTCAACCTATAATTGCATAGAAATAAGGATACTAAGTTTTATTTTCAGTATGTTAAACCTAAAAGTTATAAAATAATAGAATTAAGGATATAGTCGTTAAATAGCTGTGATATCCGTTTTTCTTGCCCAAGTGGCATGCCACCTCAACGTTGGCATTGATTATAATGCCAGGTGGACCAGTGACGTGGCATAATATTGCCATGTGTCATGCTGACGTGGATATAAGTTATTTTTTTTTCAAAATAAACATTTTTTAAAAGTTTATTTCTTTTCAGACTTACATTTTTCATAGTTTCATTTTTTTAATTACATATTTTTTAAAAATTACATTTTTTTCATAACTTCATTTTTTAAAATTACATTTTTTTCATAATTTCATTTTTTTAAATTACATTTTTTCATCATTTCATTTTTTAAGAATTACATTTTTTTCTTCTGTACAATACCAAAATTAGTACAAAAATGCATGTGGTATGGTTATTTTCTTTATTTTTTTCTACTATACTAATTCTTTCTTTCTCATCGTTTCAGTATTTTTGGTTGAATATCACATACATTTTTGTACTAATATTGGTATTGTACAACAAAAAAATGAAATGATGAAAAAAATGTAATTATTAAAAAATGAAATGATAAAAAAATTTAATTTAAAAAAATGAAATTATGAAAAAATGTAATTTTAAAAAATGAAGTTATGAAAAAAATGTAATTTTTAAAAAATATGTAATTAAAAAAATGAAATTATGAAAAATGTAAATTTGAAAAGAAATGAACTTTTAACAAATGTTTATTTTGAAAAAAATGAAATTTTGAAAAAAGAGAAAATTTAACTTATATCCATGTCTTCTTAAAAAAATGATGAAAAAAATGTAATTTAAAAAAATGAAATTATGAAAAAAAATGTAATTTTAAAAAATGAAATTATGAAAAATATGTAATTTTTAAAAAATATGTAATTAAAAAAAATGAAACTATGAAAAATGTAAGTTTGAAAAGAAATGAACTTTTAACAAATGTTTATTTTGAAAAAAAAGAGAAAATTTAACTTATATCCACGTCAGCATGACACGTGACAATATTATGCCACGTCACTGGTCCACTTGGCATTATAATCCATGCCAACGTTGAGGTGGCATGCCACCTAGGCATCCTTAATTTTATTATTTTATAACTTTAGATTTAACATGCTGAAAATGAAATTTAATGTCCCTATTTCTATACAATTATAGGTTGAGGGCTTAATTGCATATTTATGTGTTTGCAGCAAATCTATTTCAGCTGCAATTGCTTGTTTATTAAGTAGTTTTCCATGTTTCACATTAATTGAGCAGCATTCTGTTGATGCAGACTGAAACGGGAAAAAAGGCTCAATCGTGTGACCATACATGCTAATCCACTTGCTGGCTAGTCGTACCTCATCTACTGTTTTGTGTTGTTGCATAGCGAAGTCCAGTTTGTGATGACAATGGATAATTTTTGATTCAACTCGTGGTTAGATTTTTTTTTTTTTTTGCTCATGTGGTTAGATATTTTACGGGTTAAGAATATGAACTAACAAAAAACTTTTTTGAGATAGAGAAAAAAGCTTTTTTTTTTAATTGGGAGAAAAAAGGGTTTAAAATCGGCACTCTCACCTGGATAATTGTGTATGGTAGCAATCATGTTGATCAGATTTTGTAGCCATTGAAGTTTATACTTTCAGCAAATTGCTCAAAAATTTGCCATTTCGGGATGCGTGGACCTTTAGTTGTGGTTGTGGTTGTCGTGAATATTTCCTTTTCTCACGGCTAGCGGTGACAGAAATTTACTCCACTTGAAAAACTAATACGATTAATCTGAAATCAAACTTGATTAATCTAATTTTATTAAAAAAGTCAACAATTTAAATCTAATTAGATTCGAATTCAAATTAATATGAAACCAAATTGATCAAAATTCACATTAATCCAAATCCAATCTAATTCGAATCCGAATTGATTCGAATTTAAACTCATCCAAATTTAGATTAATCTAAACCCAACTTGATTCGAACCCAAATTAATCTGAATTCAAATTGATCTGAATCCAAATTTATTCAAATCCAAATTAATCTAAACCCAAAAAGATTCAAGCTTAAATTTAATATTATTAATAAATATTTAAATGTTAAAATTAATGATTAAAGTATTTTACTATAATAAAAATATTTTTTTCAATAATAACAATGTTATATATTTTTAATAAATTAAACTTAAATATTCACTTTTATATTATATTCATTTGAAGTTAATGCATAAGTATTTAATAGTTAATCTATTATAAAGGGCAAAGTTATATTACCTACACTTAATGTCTACAATGATTTTATAAAAAATAAAGAAAAATTAAAATGATGTATAACAATGTATTATGATATTTAGTAGAGATTATTAAATCACTTTGATTCATAAAGTTATTAATTATTATAAATAATAAAAATAAAATGAAAAAATGTAATTATTTTTTGAATATTGGTAAATATATTATTAAAAACTATCATATAGATTATTAAATATTTTGATTATTTTAATTCCAATTTTATTATAGGTCATGTAAGAAGAAAAATTTATTTTCATGAGTTTTGTGATTCTTAGAAATATAGTTCAAGTTCATTTTTATACCAGACAAATTACATCAAAATCACCAAGGTTTAACCTGAAAAACCTATTCGCTCGACCCGAATTCAAATCCAACCAACCTGAATTGATTAAAAAGTCAACGACCCGAACTTGAATGGATCCGAATCCTAATTGATCTGAACCCAAATTGACCCAAACCTGACTTATCCGAACTTGAAATAATTCGAACTCGAAATAGACCGATTTTTCATTGATCCAAACCCAATCTGACTTAAACCTAAAATGATTCGGAGCCAAAATGATTCGATTCAAAATAACTCAATCCAAACCCAATCCAACTCGCATCACCTTATTTTTTCTCCGTTAATCGCTTCCCAACAGTATGTAAAAGGAAATTTACACATATAAACACATGCACTGGAAACTCAACTGTGAGTATCATTGGATTAACTTATTAGGATATAATTGAGTTAGGTTATAGATTGACTTCATATTTATGTGAGTATGATTTGTTTATTTTCAAAAGGCTTAATAGCCAAATAAGCCCTCAACCTTTAGCCCAAAATGGAATTCATCCCTCACCATTTTATCGCATAAAATTCAGTCCACAAACTTTTATTTCAGTGGAAATAGACCAAATCTGTTAAATGACCTAACTGCCGTTAGTTTTACCTACGTGGCATGCCACGTGGCAGCTAACTAAGTTATCCACGTCAGCTGTCACGTATGCAAAACTAACGGTAGTTAGTGTCATTTAACAGATTTTGACTTAATTGCATAATTGTAAAAGGTTGAAGGTTTATTTCTATTGAAATAAAAGTTTATGGACTGAATTTCATGCGATAAAATGTTGAGGGCTGAATTCCATTTGGGGCTAAAGGTTGAGGACTTATTTGGCTATTAAGCCTTTTCAAAATGATTTTGAGTGTTCTAATATTCAATTTTACTGGTTCACAAATTTAATCAAGTTCTTTTAATATTTAATTATTAACTTATCATTTTATTTTCGTAATATATTAATTAAAAATGATAAATTTTAGTCGTTTACGAATTTAATTGAATTTTTAATTATATTTTTAATATTTAATTATTAATTCATTATTTTATTTTTATCATATATTATTTAAATTTGACATATCAAACTTATTAAATCGAGTTCAAACAGATCGAATATGTTGTTGAATTAAACTTTAAAAATTAAACTCAATGAAGCTTGAATCAAATTTCGAGTTTTCAAATCAAGCTGATATTGGATCATAGTTTGGTTCTAACCTTAATGATTTGATGATGTGGATCGAAATTGCTGATATGGCGTAGGGTGTAAAAAACAAAATATTGTGAATAAATTATATATTGATTTCTATTCACTTATTAAGCTTAATTAACGATTACAAACAAAAATGTGTTTTATTTGTTTATGTTAGCAAATAAACTCAATTCAGATTTGTTTAAAACTCGTCTTTAATGAATTATTTAGTATTCATTTGCTTTTCGATAATAATTTTTTTTAAAAATTATATATTTAATTATAGGTTATTTAAATATGTAATTATTAAAATTAAATATTTATATTTATATAGAATTTTTAATTTGATATTATATATATTGAGGTGAATACAATTTGTTGTTTATTTATGTATTTTATTTAATGCTTATGAATATATTCATTTAATAATTACAAATGTGTGTTTATGAACATATTTGTTTATATATTCGCGAATATGTTTATTTAATTTTTACGAACATATGGTTGTGAACATGTTAATTTGTTTTGATTATGATTGTAACATTCAAAGTATGATTGTAATAAATAATGTTAAATTATATTTATTAACACATATCTATAAACATATTTATTTATTATTCACAACCAAATTTACCGAAGATGAGCTAAATATAAACAATATTTAAAAAATGATTAATATTTAATATGTTGTCTGTGAATTTTTTTACTTCATAAAAGATATTAAGATAATAATAAATATTTTTAAAAAAATATTAAAAAATTTAAACATAAATAAAATAAAACATAAGTCATTATTATAACTGCACTTATAGAATCTAAATACAACTAATAGTATATTATAACATATACGAAACAAATACGATTACGTTACCCAGCAAGTGCAAGTCTTCCCGAAGAAGCTTCTTTCTCGCAACAAGTAGTTAGGGCTTCAAAATCCCCGCCATTTTTTTGCTATCAACTTCGCTCAGTCACGCTCTACTCTGATCAATGGCCACAAATGAAGAAGAAAAACCAGAGACTCCAATTTCTTCAAAGCCCAGTCCAGGACCCAACGCCAATTCCTCCCAGTCGGCGTCGTCACAGCCCAAGGAAAACGACCCGTCCCCGCCTTCAAAGGTGCCGTTGAGTCCCAAACAGTTCATAGTTTCAGTTGCCGCCAACATCTCCTCTCAGCCTCTACCATCCGACGATCCCAACGTTTGGGGCGTTCTCACCGCTATCTCTAACAATGCCCGCAAACGCTATCAGGTTTCCTTCTTTCAAACCCTGAACCCTTTCTCTCTCTCTTTTGCTGTTTTATTTTGGTTTTAGAGTTCCATTTTTGAGCAAATTCTCAACTTCTATCTTCATCATATGCCAAGTCATCGTATAAACTTGTTTTAGGCTTGAATTGTCTAACTGATTAAACTGAAATGAAAAATTTTTAAATTGCTTAGTAAAAACAAGGATTAGAATTATACAATGTTCGTGAAAGACTGATGAGAAGATCATTTTCTAGGGTATGAATATACTTTTGACTGCAGATGAGCACTACATTGGCCGATTAGTAGAGGATACGAGTTTTCGAATTGAATCAAATTCAGTTAGCGCTAAACATTGCAAAATATATCGGAAGAGAGTCACCAATGAAGATACGCAACAGTCGTCCAACTGTTTTGCTTCTGTTTTCTTGAAAGATACGAGGTCATTGTGCTTTTTACGATTTCTTCTGTTAGTTTTCGGTATTTCTAAATTTTGATTATGTTATGCATCTCTCTGTAGCACAAACGGAACGTATCTTAATTGGGAGAGGTTGAGAAAGAATAGTCTTGAAATGAAAATTCAACATGGAGACATCATTTCATTTTCTGCTCCTCCACAACATGGTAATACCGATACCTATTATTCATGACCTTTTCTTCTAGTATTTCAGATAAAAGACAGGCAATTCCTCTTTGTTGCTTTCATTTTGAAATGAGGTTTGAGGCTTAGAATGCCTTCCAAAGTAAGTAACCACCGACTATGTACCTTCTTGGTTACAGAACTTGCATTTGCATTTGTATATCGAGAAGTTCTTAGGTCTGCTCACCCAGCAGAAGGTACATGTGCAAAAAGAAAAGCAGGTATATCTACTAAACATTTATGCCTTCTCTGTTCAGACTTTTATTTTATTTTTTTAACAGTTTTTTTTTTTTAAATTTTCCGAACTTCTCTGTAGAATAAATGCCATGAGGCCCATGACTATCTTCAATTTTCCAAATAATAACAAAACAATTAACGGTTTATTTTCTACATCTGCTAAATACTCAGATGTGTATCCATAAATCTAATAATATTGATAACAATATTCTTTATTTTATATACGAGTCCTTTCTTATTGAGGAAAGATTTAGTAAACTTGCCCTCTTAAACTCCGCATGTTTTAGTGTTCATCATCCTGTGCAGATGAGCTTGCCAGTGAAAACAAGAGACTAAAAGGTATTGGTATTGGTGCTCCTGAGGGCCCTATATCTCTTGATGATTTTCGGAGTCTTCAGCATTCAAACAGGGTATCCTATTTTGGATTCATGAGTCTAGTGATTGCTCAAACAATTAAGTCTCGCACAATAGATAATCCTGAGATTTGGTGCATGCAGGAATTGAGGACGCAATTGGAAGATCAGGTGCTTACAATAGATAAATTGCGTAATGAGAATCGTGCAACAGTTGAGCATCATGAAAACGTAAGCTCTTGTATGGATTATGACCTCTCTTTTCTCTTGGATTTATGTCGATGTTTGGGTTTATTGAGTTGGTTTAATTTCGTGTCTATATTACTGGATAATGTTGTTTCTGTTAATGGCATCATTTCAATTGATGCAGCGTTCCACTTTGATTTCATGCGGTTATTACTAAATCTACTTACGACAGAAATATATAGTTTTTATATTTGATCATTGTTAACAATCAGCCTACTGTAACGAAGTTCAGCTGGCCATAACCTTTTATAAAGAGAAAAAATGAGTGTGTGATGAGCTGTTAATGATATTTCTTCGACCTCTTTCTGATTTTATGCCATTGCCGGAATTGTTTGTCACTTTTTCTTGCTTTTGACCAATTACTTTTATTCTATCTGTTTCTGTAGGCAATCAAAGAGATAAAAGAATCAGTTGCAAATTCATACCTCGATCAACTCAAAGAATTGAAAAATTTGTTAGATGTTAAACAAAAGGAGCTTGTAGAGGTCAATAGGATATCAACTGAACAAAAGCATGCTATAGAAGACCTTAATGAAAGACTTCGTGCTTCCTTGCAGTCATGTACTGAAGCAAATGAAAGAATGAATAGGTAAGAAATGAGTTCCTGTTGACCTTTTTACTTTCGCTAATTTATGGCACCGAAAGAAGAAACATATAATAGCCTAATTTCATACTTCTAGTCAGAAGGCAGCAATAGCTGAACTCAAGGTTCAGTTAGATGAAGAGCGGGATCAGAGGCGAGAAGAACGAGAAAAGGCTACTGTTGATTTAAAAGCAGCAGTACAAAGAGCTCAGTCAGAGGCTCAAGAGGAACTGCAAAGACTATCAGATGTTGCTTTAAAACGAGAAAAAGAGCAACAAGAAGTAATTAATAAGCTTGAGGTCAGAATGATCTTCTTCTTATGCTTGCTTGAATTTCCTTCACGTGTAATTTATTTCAAATTAATTGAGAAGTGAAATGTTATGCATCTCCATTGTCAGGAATCACTCAGAAAGAGCTCATCACAAGTGGAAGGCCTGGTGTTAAAGCTGGTATCGTCTGCATTGTTATCTGATTTTGAAGTTTAAACACATGACACCAGTATTCCATCTAAATTCTGAAAGGGTTGTATCTTAATTCCTTTATCAACTGCAGGAAGACACTAGGCAGAAATTGGTCAACTCTGATAATAAAGTTCGCCAACTAGAAACTCAAGTTTGTGAAGAACAGCAGGCCTCAGCAAATTTAAGAAAAGTAAGCATGTCTTTTTGTTCCGGCTTATATGCAAATAGATTCCGGATCTGACATTTAGTGTGTGATTCTGCATTCGAGTAGAAAGTGGAAGAACTTGAGCATGAAATGAAAGGATTGAGGAAAGAGTTTGAGACTGAAAAGGTATAAATTTATATTATTTTCTTTTTACATAATTGTGATCTTATATTGTTTGATATAAGATAAAAATGGATGTTATGTGTTATGAATATTATCTATCTGAACACGTTGTAATTGATTTGTATAAGTCTATATATATACACCTTGTCAACTAAATCAATCTGGGTACAGCAAACCTATGTTTTCATTTTTACAAAGTTACTCTATTTTTAAGCTGAGGTTTCCTTTGTCGTTGGTAGCAGGCAGTCCAAGAAGAAGCATGGGCTAAAGTTTCTGCCCTTGAGCTTCAAATAAATGCTGCAATGCGGGATCTTGATTATGAAAGAAGGAGGCTAAAAGGTGCCCGAGAAAGAATTATGCTTCGGTATGACTTCTGTGACAATAGCTATTTTTTAATTTTTAGTTGCATCAATTGGTGTGACCATTTAGCTGATCAATGTTTTATCCTTTTGTATGTTTGTGGCCTCTGGTGTTAACATGGATGCAATTCCTACATCTTTGGGATTTTCTCAATTGAGCATGATGACATTTATGTGGTTGCTCTGCAGAGAAACACAGCTACGAGCTTTTTATTCCACAACTGAGGAAATTTCCGTGCTGTTTGCAAAGCAGCAGGAACAACTGAAGGCAATGCAGAGAACTCTGGAAGATGAGGAAAATTATGAGAATACATCCATTGATATTGATCTTAATGTACTGAACGGAAACATAAATGGTACCATAGTCGGAGAAAAGGCTACTATTTTTTATCAGGTGAACAGTACCACAAAGGCAGGCTTCACTACTTCTGCTAAGAGAGTTAATATTTCTAGTGATATGGCCAGTGCTACTGAGAAGCATGACTGTAGTATGAGAAGTCAAGATTTTGATGAAAACACACAGGAGGCAGAATTTACAAGTGCTAATCATTTAGTTAAAGGCAGCTTTGGTTCTGACATTGATGGTGTTGGTACAACACCTGTTCTAGAAGGAGATACCATCGGAACTGAGGGTGTTCTTGAGACTGAAAGCCTGGGATTCAAGGTTGAACGGAATACTGATTTGATCAGGTGTGGGACTTTAGGTGGAGATACAATGCAGTTTGAATATGAAACCAATGCACATGAAAGTGATGAACGGATTCAAACCACTTGCCTAGATACTTCCATACATTCTTGTTTGAACGAACCTCTTGAGCCTCAAAAATCCATGGAAGACACAGAAGCTGGAGGCACAATCCGGACAGAAGACCTTTTAGCTTCTGAAGTTTTGGGTAGTTGGGCTTACAGTACTGCTCCCTCTGTCCACCGAGAAAATGAATCGCCAAAAAAAGTTGGAGACGATGATGAGGATCGTGCCATGGCCCTGCATGATTCTAGTGGTGTGGTAGCTGAGAGTCAAAGTACGCCATCTTCCGAGGCTGCAGCCGCCAGTCGTGATCGTGAACGTCAAGCATTGAGTGAGATGATTGGGATTGTCGCTCCTGACTTGAAGGAGCATTTTGGAGGTGCTGCCGCAGATGATTTTGATCAACAGAAGAAAAAACACCGTTACACTTATGACTCGGATTCCGAGGATTATGTTGATAGCGATGATGATGATAATGACAAAGTAGCTGCTAAGAGTGGATCAGTATCAGATTCGGAGACAGAGGGTGGTGACCTGGTTGATAAGGTTCAAAAGCGAAATGATGTAATGGACGAGGATGATGAAACTACCTGCGAAGAAGATTCCCTTGGATAGCAAGCATTCCTTTTTGGTATGAAATGTTGCTCTTCTTGAACGCTGGTCTTTCATCATTTTTGGTGAAGGGATCAAGCTGTGTATAAAGTAGACTTAGAATATCAGTTTCCGTTTTATCCTCATCTGTCAGTTTCTTCATTTTCATCTCCTTTCCTTCCCAGTTTCTAGTTCTTACATATTCAGGGTTTTCCAGTCTCTCTAAAGGACTAGAGAAGAGGCAGACCCGGCAAGGAGTTTTCGATGTATAGCAATCTTGTTCATATGTTTAATGATTTTTTTTATATCTGATTATGAAATTAAATATATATATATATATATTAAAAGCTTGATGTAAGACTTTGATATGCTTGATTTCATTCTCCTTGCTTTTTCTATTTTAGTTTTTTTTTTTTTCTCAAACTCAACACAACAGTGTTGAGTGCTTTAGTCCTTCGTGGAATAAAAGAACGAGTGAACGAGAGCTGAGAGACTGCGAAAGGCAACGTAGGCTGGATTCGAGCCGTTTCCATCTCTTGCTACTTACCGGTAACTAATTTGGATTTCGGACGTGAAAAGTCAGAGACAACAGGGAGTTCGCCAGCCATCTGCTGTTGGGTTAAACCGATAAGACCAAAACTGAAGATTCATAACGAAGGCCAGAGGGAATCATTTGACGAGCCACGAGGCCCATGGCCTGCTTTGAGTTTACTATTAACTGCCAAGCTTTATGGTCAAGACTCTCGAGTTTTTATCCTGCTCGAAAAAGTACTCGGGTCTGTTCTAATTGCATGCAAAGTGGGTTCTAAAGAAAAAGGAAAAAAAAAACCTTCCTTTCTTTTTTGATTTATTTAGATTTTGTTTGTAATTTTAACTGGATTGCGAAGCTGTAATTTTAACTATTTCGGTTTGAAAAATCATGATAAAAGGACTCATTTTCTCATTTTTCATTGAATTTCAGTTTAAGGAGTATGAAATACAAGTATTGAAATTCAAATATCAGATTTTTAAAATTTTTAAAGGCAGAAACATAATCAAGTTCATATTTAAAGTCAAAATTTTGAATTATTAATTAACAAAATTAAGTTCAAATCACATTTTTTTTCAACTTAACCGCAGCCATAAACCCCTTGTAAAGCTTACTTGCTATTCAACATCGTGCATATTCATACGTGCTAATATTGCATATATCTAGATGTCAATGTCATGATAACAACAGAAGAAAAAAAAATCTTAGGGATAATTACATTCAATAACGGGGAGTCAGAGATGTTCATGGATTTCTAATTTGAAACTGAGACAGTTTGGGGATAGTGATTTGGACCACATGGCTTGAAGGGTAAGACTTGCTTCACCGCTCATCATTCGCCATTATCAATGGTCCCTATGAAACATCATCCAACGTTGCTCTCATAACTTATTTTTTTTATTAAATTTGTTTTTTTATATATTGATAGTAAAATTTTTTTTTAATTTCATGCTTCAAAGAGATCATCACGTCTCATTTTTTTAATATATATCTTAAAGTATGTGTATCACTTTGTTAA
This sequence comes from Heritiera fomes, assembly GCA_032173925.1. Classification (NCBI taxonomy): domain Eukaryota; kingdom Viridiplantae; phylum Streptophyta; class Magnoliopsida; order Malvales; family Malvaceae; genus Heritiera; species Heritiera fomes. The sequence continues at coordinate 2,610,566 of JAPDPM010000013.1, read as the reverse complement.
TATTGTCAAATAATTTTTTTTAATTTCATTACCTACGTATGAAATAATTGTTGTTATTTTTTCCTTACCTTTATAATTTCTTCCCACTATGGCTTCCTATTTGAATTGGTCCAAGAGTCTAGCTGCTTCTCCAATCCATCTCTAGATAAGAGAAAGAAAAAGCATAGAAAGCAACTTCAATTGAACATTTACATTCACTCTTATATTCCCAACCCGAAAGATACCAACAAAAAATCCAAAACAGGGCAATTAGATCGTTCTCAAACGGAAAGAAGAGATTCATTTCATTGTTGACTACTTCGTATCATTCCATATAGTAGTATTGAGTACTTTTGTCCTAGTAATACAAGAAATGAGTGAAGGCTAGGCTAGTGTATTAGTGGCCTTAGTCCCCCGTCAATTTCCTAAACCATCTCATATTCAAAACAACATGATTACGGTTCTACTTCTATTTGCCAATCGCCATTTTCATTTGGATATGTATTGACAAAATAACTTTCTTCTACTTGTTATTAAAAGAAATGGGTTCTTTTTCTTTTGACATTTAATGAAAGCTATGGACAACATTCTCCAATTTTTTTTCTTCATAAAGAGGTACAATGTAGAAATGAGAAAAGAGAATGTGACAAAAAAGAAAAGGAGAAAGGAGAATTAAACTTTAAACCCAATTCTCTTAAAAAAAAAAAAAGAAGGTAAAAATCTTTAGACCATGTTACAACATTCTCTGAATTTATGCTTTGATTTTTGGTAAATGGATGGAGACTGGATGGAAAGTGAGCTTAGTTTACTAGTTTAGTCCCACTCTCTACACAATTGTGGGCTAAGGAAGCCCAAAGGTGGAGGACCGCATGTTGTGAGTGAAGTGGGTGAGGTGAAATTGGACCAAATTTAGCACCACCCATTGATCTCCTGATCATGATGCTTCGTTCTTGTACATATCGAAATCATGACGAAGAAGAAGAGGAGAAATAGGAAGATGAGTCCAAAATGGTGGTTCATTTTCCAAATAAATGAGCATGGTTTCGGTACTCAATTACATGAAAGAAAAGGGACAAAAGAAGAACCTAACCACATTGACTACGCCCTCTCTCGCCCATTCCCCTCTGCCCATTCTCTCTTCCCTTCCAAACTCCAATTATCCGCACTCATTTTCTTTTGGATCCTTCTCGTGGCCCCCACTCTTGTAGGTCCATGTGCCATTTCTTGGCATTTCCTTCTCATCGCTTCTTCAGCTTACTTCTTACTATGGTAATCACTAATCAGATTAAACTTCAATTTAATTTAGAGTTAATCATATATTTATATAAGTACGTTGACTAAAGCATGGTGATAAATTCATCAGCACAATAATAAGTTATTTATGTTGACAAAATGTTTTCACATTAATACTAATTATTATATTTAAGCTAATTAAGCAAGTGGATTTGTTTTGGATTTGCATTTGTTTAAACCTTGGCAAGTCCAAGACGTAAAGGGTTTCTTGTAAAAGGCTAAACTAAAAACAATTAAAAAGTAGAACGAAAGACAACAAAAGAAGGTCCTGTTAGGTTTTGTCAGCTTTTCACCAATTTTCTTGTAGGGTAACATAAAAGAATTTTATTTCTCTCTTTGTATTATGAAAACACAATTTCATATGAATTTGTTATATTTGATGTAAATAAAGTTGTTTGGATCGATCTACGAAGAAAATGAACCAAACTTAAATATCTTAATCATCGTTAAAAACAACATACATATCCAAAACTTTAGTGTTTTTTTGACCATATGAGTTTTAATTCTCAAGTGAAGTTATGCTCATGTTTTATTTTGTTAATCAATTATTCAACATTTTGCCTAAGCTGCAAGCCTGTGAAAAGGGATTTCTAACGAACTTAGTAATTAAAAATGACTGCTTATTCTGTCATTGAATAATTCCATTAGAATTTTTTGGTTCTCGTGGTAAATATTATGCATTGGAAGACCCTAGGTAGCCTTCTAATTTGACTCACTGCTGGTAGTAGTTGTCAAATAAATCTGCCATTCAGATGAAAGAAAGAAAGGAAGAAAAAGATGCAAGATCAGATTATCCAAAGTCACTCAAATTCATCCCAAAAGCTACGAAAAAGTGCCCACCACTCTTATTTAAAGGTAGTCTTTCTTTTTTAAGGCGATGAACGTATAAGGGAAGGATAAGGACTGGTTAAAGTTTCTTTATTCAAATCCCATCTTACATGCATACCTTTTCTTTTCTTTTCTTTTCTCCTTTGTTTTTAACTCAAAGATCAATCTAGAAAATCAAGAACACTGAGTTAATCTTAGAAGTATAATCGAATTAATTCGAAATGATTCAATACTAGTTTCTATTTCAATATGATTCAAAAACTCAACTCGAGCTCGATTAAGTTTAGTTTTTGATGTTCAAATTCATTTCAATAAAATACTAGAGCAAATCGAGCTTGATTCGATGGAATTGATTTATTTACTTTTTTCAAATAAAGATAAAATGATAAATTAATAATAAAATATAACTATCTATTAAAAAATTTGATTAAGCTTGTAAACTACTTGAGCTGAATATTAAAATACTTGAACTAAACTTGACTTATTACTTGAGTAAATCAAACTCGAACTCGGCTCGAAAATAAAAAAAAATGAGTAATTATCGAATTCATCTCGAATAATTCATGACTATCTCCTTGTTTATACTCCTACTTAATCCCTATCCCAAGATTATTATCAGGACTAAATGTTAAATTGGCAGCTGCTAGATATGACTAATTAGATCTATAGGTTCTTGCTGGCATTAATATGAACGCTGCCAGATCAAGTCATGAAAACAAGGAGAGCTAGCTTGTCATGTTTGAAATTCAACCCAGGTTAAATTGCTACAGCAATGATAGCATCAACAACTTGTACCAATCTCTCTGGTTACAGCGCATCATAAAATTCAGAAGAAAATGTTCAGAAATTTGGCTGTGTATGGAACAGGAAGGAAGGACACCAAGGCCCAAGTGGTTAAGAAACTGAAGGAGAAAGTTCTAAAATTAAAAAAAGTGAATGAACATGGCGAGGGAATAGTCCTTTTCTGTGTGCCCAAGCCAGCCAAGCCAACCCCCTTGCCCATTGACAATTGCCTTGGCTTAAGTCTTTCGGACACTCAATCAGATGAAAAAGTTGTAGCAGTGTAGCAGTAGTAATCAAAAAAGCCTTTTCTTCTTCCTCCTCTCTGCATTCATCCCTATTTCTTACCTTTCATAATCATGAGTCCTTTTGCCATCATTACCATGAAAAGCCTCTCTCTCTCTCTCTCCTTCTCATTTTCAGATACAAACACAATCTCCCAGCTATATAACACTTGTCTTCTCACCATGGTTGGAGCACGAAAGATAACCCATTAATCTCTTTATCTAAGGCTCTTAAACAAACCCTTCTTTTCTCCTCTCTGATCGATCTTAAACATGTGCTATATTCACTCTCCAGAGTCGAATCCAAGCAATTCCTTCAGCCCAAGAGGTCCTTATAACATTCGTGTTCGAAGACTCAACAGGTTAAGATTTCTTCATATAATTATAATTTCACTGTCCTTTTCTTTGTTTATAATCCTAGAAAAATACATGCAACAGGTGGAGGAGGTTAAGGAAGCGAGCGGGAGCAAAGAAGATGGTAGTCGGCATTAAATCAGATATGCAGATGAAGAACTTGAAACTGTACATGGAGAACCAAAGCATCATAGAAGAGAATGAGAGGTTGCGGAAGAAAGCTCTTCTCCTCCACCAGGAGAACCAAACGCTGTTTGCTCAGCTGCAAAAAAAATCTCTTCTGGAAAGCAAGAAATCAGTAACCTGCCAGCTCGCACGCGTGAGTAATTAATACTGCCATTAGTATAACACCATATTGTATCATTTTTAGTCTAAATTAAGTCTTTTTGTTAAGATTGATTAAGGGGTTTGGAATAATTTTGGGGTTTTGTTAGTGTACTATTTAATTGTAATGAGAGTGGGGATGTAACATGTAAGTTTTTTGATGTAGGGTTTAGCAGCTGTCTGCATGTAGTTCTTAGATGTTCTTGATTTGGTTGGGTCTTGACTCTTGAATCAGATAAGAGGAATTAATTAATTTCTTGCTCGATCAAACATTTGGGAATTTGTTTGATTATTCTAAAGGGTAAGGGCAACCAGAGACAAATCCATGATGTTCTTTTGCCCAAAAGTGAGCAAATTAGCAAATGGGTATGCACGGTGTTTGATCTTCCTAGCGTGTAGGCATTAAGATTTGAAATTTTGATTCATATTTTAAGAATGAAATAGATAAAATATGATCATTTGACTCAATATTTAAAATTATGTATTCTAAATTTTGTATAATAATAATAATAATAATAATAATCAACATCCAAAAAGATTTCATGGACATAATACACGTCTTTTAAGATATTAAAAAAATAAAAAGCATGTGATAGTTTCTTAAATCTATTTATAAAATAAAATTTTTTACTATGAATGTATAAAAAACGAATTTTATCGCCTTGTTGTAAAATTATTATTATTTTTCTCTCTACAACTCTTTGGGTTTGCATTAAGGCTAAAATATTAAAAAAAATCCTTAAATTTTGTTACTTTATTTAAATAAACCCTTATATTATTATTATATCTAAATAAGTCATTGTATTTTGATTTGTACTCAAAGAAGCCATTATTTCAAATAAAAGATTACATATAAATAAAAATTGATTCAAACTAATTTAATCAATCAAAAATTTAATTAATTCAATTCGATTAAGGTACTTTTGGTTTTAAGTTAATTTTTATAGGTTGGTTTATTCAATTAAATCGATATCTAAAATTACAAATTAAACCGATTAAATTAATTGACTTTTTTAAAAAATCTATAATATATAATATATAATATACATAATTAAATATTATATAACATATTCTATTTAACCAATCCCTTTTTATATAGGAAGTTAGGTTTTAAACCCAAACAAAAAAATTATTACTCACTCCTATAAAATATTGATTTATGTTAATGGCTCTTTTAGGTATAAATTAAAGGTTAAAGGCTTATCTAGGTACAAATTAAAATTTAAAGACTTATTCGAGTTCAAATAAAAAGTTAAGGGTTTATTTAAATGTAATAAAAGTATAAGGATTTATTTAAATAAAATAACAAAATTTAAAGACTTTTTTAATATTTTAGACATTAACTTTTGTTTAGGAGGCCTTGGTATTTCATGCCATCCAAACTTAAAAAGCCTGAATTTGAGTTCTAAATTTTAATTTTAACGTAGTAAATGGCTATAAATAAGACTTATGAGTCAGGAGGAAATCACCTTATTTGATACATCTGAAAAAGTCCCAAGCCTACGACAAGAAACCTTGGGATGGGCCCGGATGCATCTCGAGACACAGATAAATAGGCCCGAAAATGCAAGGATATGGGGTTCAGAATGAGCATCATGATCCAAAATACATGGTTAACTACTAGCTAGAACACGAAGTAACACCTTCCTTCTAGTAGAAAATCGAAGAATGCCTACGGCTGGGATTTCTTATTGTCTTTCCCTGTATTTTCATGTTTTCTTCTCATTTGCTCCTATGTTGCGAACCTTTCATTCTAGACAATATAGGGATTTTGACGGCAGGGTTGATAATGGACATTGATGTTTCAATCTCGTTGGATAACATGAGCTACTCACAATTCTCAAACTTCTTAAACTTTTGTTTGAATTTGATTTATTTATTTTTGAATCAAATTCGAATTAAAATTATTCGTGTACTAAAATATATAACTTGAATCTATCAAATTAAGTTCAAGTTATCAAATCAAAGTCAAACTGTTCAACTTTTTTATCTAATCAAGTTTGATACCTGACATTAAGTTATCTCAAACTCGATTGCACCAACGTTGCAAAAATTAGCTTGCAACTAACTAAAAACAGATTAGATGTGTCGTAGGGTGGATTGAACCATAGTTGCTACAGCAGAATATCGGGCATGATCCCTCTGTTAAATTACAACCACTTGATTGCTTCTTGCATTTCAGAATGTTTAGGATCAAAACGACAGCGAGATGGCATAATTGAATGTCCCTGCAAAACAATTATGCCTCCCCATAAATGGAGATGCGGAGAGGCACAAAGCAAAGCAGTCCAAATAGGCAACAGTCCAATACTCCACCACCCACTGGCATCATATCAGTAGCATTCATAGAGTACCACGGTTTTCTGTCATAATTTAAACAAACCAGATAGACTTTAGTTGTGATTTTATAAACGAAAATGTAAATTCCAAACTAGAAACAGAAATTAGAGTCCTGAACATTGACAACTGACTAGTATCGCCCAACCAAGATGAAGTCATCATCATCAAGAACCTGAACATCTTTTTCTCCTACAAAATTCTCCCGCCCAATTTCCTTGACCAGATTAACAAATTCTACCCTCTTTGCCAGGGGAAGAGGTACATACGGTAACCTGAAAACTGGCCTCACAGCCCCAAGTTGTGCAAGGGCTGTGTTAAGGCCAATGGGATTAGGCTCCTGAAAGAGCCAGTCAATCAGAGGCAAAAGCTTTGCATTAAGCGAAGGGTTTTTCCCTTCAAACATGAGTTCTCGCATCAAACCCGGAATCAGGTTGCATGTAACAGAAATTACTCCTGTAGCACCATGGTTCCACCTAGAATCATGGCACTGATCATCGTTCCCACTCCACACTACAATTCCATTATTTGTATACTGCTCAATCCGATCATTTCCAACACATTCCTTAACACCAGCCAAGTTAGGACTCTGTGCTATGGTGTTGATGACATGTGGAGGAATATCTTGGCCAGTTCGTGATGGCACATTGTATATGATGGTGGGGCCCATTGGCAGCACACTGTCAAAGTGAGAAACCAAGCCTTCCAGAGATGTCTTGCCATAGTAAGGATTGATGTGAAGAGCAGCATGCATTCCAACAGCAAAACCTTGTTCAGTGGCATGAATTGCTTCCCTTGTTGAGTTGCTTCCTGTGTTACCGATAACCTTAATTGATCCACCAAAACAATTGACTGTATGACCAATAAGCATTATGTGTTCATCCCAGCTCATCAGCTGCCCTTCGCCAGTTGTGCCTCCAACAATTACACCTTCAGCACCATTTCCAATTTGCATATTCACCAAGTCATCATATGCTTCAAGATCAAACCTTCCATCTGGTAGATATGGGGTTTTGATGGCTGTGATCAATCTAAGTGATTTTATATCTTCTGCTGATGTCCTACAATCAGTAAGCAGGCAAAATCATCAACAGCAGCAATTCTTTCAAAATCAAAAGTTCATTTCCAACAAGAGGCTGCTCACAACAACAACCAACAGCAATAGGTAAACCAACTTTCTATCAATAGGGATGCCAACACAATAACCACAATTTTATCACAAAAGTGAAAATGCATACCACAGAGTCAGAACTATCATCACAGAACTAATATGTCATGGGTATTCCCCCATGTATGATGCATTACACTCTTACCAACTCCAAACACAAGACTATACCAAGTGTGAAGCAACATAAGACTATACCAAGTGTGAAACAGTTCTAATTGAAATTATGAACGGATCAAAACCAAGGTGTTCAGTTATGTTTATCTTGCATAAAACCCCGATGGTATCTTCAATCACTCCACATGAGTGTAATAAAGTACTGCTCTGCATGAAGGTATGAATAACAGAACAATGTCTCAGATCACTCAAAGCATATTCGACATAGCAGCTAAAAGAACAACAAAGACACACATGGACGTCGCCAAACTGAAGTTTCAGGAACCACGTTAATGCAAGTAGGAACATATCTAGGATGCAGTCCTTAACACCAAAATTGATTAACTAAACTATATATAGCAAACCAACAACAAAATCTACCTAGTAAAACATTAATCAGATTCAGATAGTATAAAGTTTATTAATTTACCTGTTTTTAACCTCAAAACTACGCATTGGGAGATGGAAATTAGGTATTACTGCTGCTTGTGGGGATCTCCATTTTACGTTTCTCCTGCTACAAAGCAATTAAAGAGGTGGTTGATCAAATTCTACAGATATATCAGCCAAGGCTAACTTTGATTCCCATTAACACCCAGTACCAATAACCACAAATCATTTCGACAAGCAATAAATCAACTGTTTAACAAAGACTGCACAGGCAAAGAGAAAGTAACAAATATCTGCTTAATATTTAATACCAGATATGCCAACAAGTAATGTTGATTGATAAATTAATTAACTAATTTAATGACTACTACGGTTTAAAAAAATAATATCTTATCTTATTCAGGGAATGTCAAAAACCTCTTGTAATTATCGCCGCGATTGGGACACGGAAACTGGAGCGTAGACTCTCTAAAGCACACGCCATTGCTCTTCAAAATAGCCATTTCTGAACCAAATGAACAGCTAAAAAGAACCCGAAGTCGTATCGCGGTTAGCTCGACCCAGTCCGATCAAGAATAATCTAGATAACGCTAGAACTTGGCTTCAGTAACAGTCTATACGCTTTAAAGTTTAAAGTATGTGAGAATCCGATGGTGGAATCTAGGTTTTATCAGTGAATGGTAATGGTGATGATAGTTGAACTAGTGGTGATAATCGTGGTGGAAATGCTCGGTCGAAGAGATCGGAGAAAGACGCCGGAGCTCACGCGACAGTGATAGTTTGAAGTCATGACGTCAGATTCCGGCGATGAGATGGCGAGAGGGTAGTGAATTGAGTGAGGGGTGAAGAGATGGAGAAGGCAATGGCGGCTGCCTGAATTAATGTGGGTTTTAGGGTTTTGCTTTAGGCCGTGGCTCATTGTCTAGTTTCGTAATTTTGTGCCTATGATAGGTGAATAATGAGGATGGTGAGCTGGCAGAGAATGTGGATGGTGAGTTGGCAGAGAATGTGATAGATAACTAAAGTGACAGTTGTTAGTTACAGTGATTCAATTGTTAGCTTCCGTAGCTGAATTAGGAGGGAAAGGCAGTTGTTGATTCAATCATTTTGTTAGAAGTAGCCTTGAGTTTGATTCTAGTATAAATATGGGATTGTAACTGAATTACATTCAAGAAAGGAAATACATCAGATTCTTCTCAACTCTTTTCTGCTCTCTCTTCCTTGTTTGTATTCTGTTGGGGTTAATTAGTTCGGATCTTGTTCTTTTTCTTTATCAAGATCCTTACATTTGATTCATCTCTCGATGTAGCTACATTAGCAGCTGCATCAATTGGCATCAGAGCTTTTGATCATGGCGGAGAACACAAGATCTCACGATATCAGGAGATTGGAGGAAACAGTGAAAGAAATGATGGCCAAGATCCAATTGCAGGAGAGTACCATCTCAGCTCTGATGGAGATCCACTTGCTCATGATGTTCATGATGCTAAGGATCCATTGGTCATCCAAGGAGGTCCAATTACCCGAGCTCGAGCTAAGAAGACGCAACAAGCCCTGACCTCATTAATGCAACAAGCTCTGGCATCATTGAAGTGTCAAGGAAGCTTCCATGAAGAGTCCCAAGACATCTATACTTGCTTGGAAGCCCAAACGACATGATCATGGTTTACTGTCTTATTTTAGCTTAACAATAAGATGGGCTAAGTGTTTGAATAGCCCACGTTTGAGTCTTGTTGTGTCTTGGACTATTTATTTTATGTAACTAGGTTTAGGCATGAATTTGGGTTTAGTCTTATTTTCTGTTGGTGTTAATTCCAGCCCACTTGTTTATGGGCTTAAGTGCTAGGTATTATTATAAATACCTTGTAAACGCTATTGATGAACAGATCAGTAAATTGAATTTTCAGAATTTGAGTGTGCCTTTCTCTTAGGTTTCCTCTCTACTAGGCTTATCAAGGTCTTCTTCCTTGTGGCGCCTCCTTCTTCATCATCCACCATTGCTATACCTTAGGTTTTCGAATTCTTATTCGTAGGGTTAAGGTCCAATACCTTTTGGGTTCAAGTCTCTTTAGGCTTCGGGTCTAGGTTTTTCAGAGGTTGTCATTCATCAACTTTGCTTCTGTCCTGTTATGTTTCAGCTCCTTCAAATTTCAAGCTACGTTTTCTCTTGTCCGTGCCCATCAAGCTCTCAACTTACAAAACACACAGATAATGACCCAGATTCAAAATAATCATCATGGGACTCACGCTTCTGGAGGGAGGAATCATGATCACTATTTCTCAACAAGACAGACAAAGATTGATTTTCCTAGATTTTTCGGTGAAAACTTGAACGGATGGCTACATAGATGTAAGCAGTTCTTTGAGATTGACAATACCCCATTGGAAGCTAGGGTCAAGTTGGCTTCTACTAACCTTGAAGGAAGAGCCCTTCAATGGCATCAAAACTGGGTACGATACAAAAATAATGATAAAATCATCCTTTGGGATACCTTTGTGCAAGGATTAAAAAAAGGTTTGGGGGAGCACAGTAGCAGGGAACCAATGACTGAATTGCTGAACCTCAGACAAACAGGTACAATAAATTCTTATCATGATCAATTTGAAGTATTGTTGGGTAGAGTCCAATTGAGTGAAGCATATGCTGTATGTTTCTTCATTAATGGATTAAAACCTGTGATTCAACAACATATTAGAATGTTCTCGCCCAAAACCTTAACCCAAGCATACTCCTTAGCTCAACTTCAAGAATCTTCCTTCAAAACACTACATTAAGAACTTGACCCTGCCAAGAAACCCGCACTATTGCCTACCCCTGCCTCTTCCTCCAAACTGACACCAAGAACACTTCCAGCACTACCTCAACCAAACCAGAATTACCCACAATCTTACAATCGACCTCTTAAACCCCAAAATTCATCAAGACTTAGAAGTAGTAGTGAGTTGGATGAAAAGAGGGCCAAGGGCCTTTGTTTTTGGTGTGATGATAAATTTGTTTTAGGGCATAAATGTCAGTAAAAACAAGTATATGTTTTGGAAGTTAATGATATAGGAAAGGATGAATTAGAACATGAAGTAGCTGTTGAAGATAATGATTCTGTTGAGGTTCACCCACAAATATCTGTCCATGCTATTCATAGAATAAGTTCTGGAAGTTATCAGACCATGAGAGTTACTGTTTTTGTCAAAAAGAAACCCTTGCATATTCTAATAGACTCAAGAAATACTCATAACTTCCTTGATTTGGAAGTAGCTAAGAAGTTGGGATGCAAAATAGAAGAAATTGGGCCCATGAGAGTGGATGTGGCGAATGGAAGCAGCATAGCATGTGCTGCAATTTGTAAGGGGTTGATATGGACTTTACATGGTACTCAATTCATTACAGATGTGTTGTTATTACCACTGGGTAGCTGTGACATGGTTTTGGGAGTGTAGTGGTTACAAACATTAGGAGAGATTAAGTGGGATTTTAAGAACTTGAGAATGGAATTCACTATTCAAGGGAGAAAGCATGTACTCAGAGGTGGGAACTCCACAGTATAGCTCAAAACTGTATCTGTTAAACATATAAACAAGTTACTGATGCATCCTTCTGAGTGTTCTTTTATACAGCTGTGTAGTCTGCAAGTTAGAGGAGAATTTCATTGTTCTAACTATGAGATGCAAGGAGATAAGGTGGACAGTATACCTGAACCTGTATAGAAATTGTTAGAGAAGCATAGCAGCTTGTTTCAAGAGCCAACCCAACTTCCTCCCCATAGGAGCCATGATCACAAGATTACTCTTAAAGAAGGAACAAATGCTATAAATACTAGGCCTTACAGACATTCAACTTTACAGAAAGATATTATTGAGAAGATGACTCAAGAGTTGCTAGCAAATGGATTGATTCAGCCTAGTAAAAGTGCATTTTCATCTCCTGTAGTGCTAGTTAAGAAAAAAGATGGTACTTGGCGCATGTGTATTGACTACTGGGAGCTCAACAAACACACGGTTAAGGATAAGTACCCATACCAGTGATTGAAGAACTATTAGAAAAACTACATGGTGCTAGTTGGTTTTCCAAGGTGGATTTGAGATTAGGTTACCATCAGATCCGAATGTGTTGTGATGATGTTCACAAGATAGCTTTTAGAACCTATGATGGCCATTATAAGTTTTAGTGATGCCATTTGGGTTAACTAATGCCCCATCTACTTTCCAGAGCTTGATGAATGATATTTTTAGACCCTTCCTAAGGAAATTCTTACTAGTCTTCTTTAATGATATTCTGATTTATAGTTCCACTTTGCAAGACCATTTGATCCACCTTGAGCACACTTTTCATCTATTACAATAGCATGAGCTTTTGGCCCAGAGAAGCAAATGCTATTTTGCTCAATCATCTATGGATTACTTAGGCTACCTCCTCTCAGCTGCTGGAGTTTCTAATGATCCTCTAAAGATAGAGGCAATTTAGAATTGGCCAACACCTAAGAACATCAGCCAACTTAGAGGTTTTTTAGGCCTTACAGGTTATTACAGAAGATTTGTTAGAGGTTATGATGCTTTGAGTAAGCCTCTAACAACCTTACTCAGAAAGAACCAATTTCAATGGAGTGAGGAAGCGGAGTTAGCATTTCAAAGATTGAAGCAAGCCATGACAAAACCACAAGTGTTAACTTTTCCAGACTTCAACAAAAAGTTTGTTATTGAGATTGATGCATCTAGTACAGGTATAAGTGCTGTTCTAATGCAAGATGACCCATTAGCCTACATCAGTAAAGCACTAGCAACTAAACACCAGGGGCTGTCTGTGTATGAAAAGGAGCTTATGGCAATAGTGTATGCTGTCACTAAGTGGCATCACTATTTGGTTGGAAGACCTTTCACCATCAAGACAGATCACCAAAGCCTCAAACACCTACTGCAGCAAAGAGTTACTTTTTCAGGCCAACACTCATGGTTATCTAAGTTGATGGGGTATGGCTATTGTTGGCTCTTATAGGCAATACCGAGAGGGGGGTGAATCGGTTTTTAACTAACTATAAGCTCGTTTTACGATTCTTCTAAATTCTCTAGCCTATATTAATAATTTCTAAGTTCTCTAGGCTAGGCAAGCATGCAATCCAAGTTCAATGCAATAAACACAATATAATTGCAAGTAATTAAAGAGAGTAGGGAAAGAGAGATTTACACAATCGATTTATAGAGGTTCGGCAACCTTGCCTACATCCTCTACCTTGAGACGCTCCCAAGGATTTTCTCCAAATCCACTATCTTGAATTTGTGATTACAATCCCTCTTTTCAAGGCTCAAGAGTAACATCCCTCTTTTTCTAGGCTCAAGAGAAACCTCCCTCTTTTTCTAGGCTCAAGAGAAACCTCCCTCTTTTTCTTAGGCTAAAGAGTAACCTCCCCCTTTTTCAAGGCTTAAGAGAAACCTCCCCTTTTACAAGGAATGGTGTGTTACAAATAATGTAATCAAGAGAAGCCTCTAGGTAGGCAAATGATTACAGAAATTAAGCACAATGAAAAGCCTATACAATATTTGTGCTAAGCACTACAAGGAATAAGAAAATGATAGATGATGGAAACTTTGTAGCTCTTGATTTGTTGTTTGAGGCTTGTAGATTTGAGGAATATGAGATTTGAAGTTGCTGAGTGGTTCCTCTTGCTTTCTTTAGCTTCTAAGCCTCTATTTATAGTCCTTTGGATGTATTCTAGCCGTTGGGTGGAGCCAAATCTCGGATATTACCGTTGTCTCACAAAAACTAGCCGTTATAGGCTATTTTCGGGCAAAAGGATCGATCCCTTTCCATAGGGGATCGATCCCTTTTGTCCAGAATCTTGATTCTGGGCTTCAGGGACCTTGGGAAGACTTTTTGCCAAAAAGGGATCGATCCTGCTACAGTGGGAATCGATCCTTTTCTTCCAGAGGGCATTTTTCCTGCACTTTTGGGTTAGAAATGATATGACCTTTGATCCTAATTAACCCAAAACATTTTTGACTCTTTTGTGGGAGTTTTTCTTGACTTTCTCAAATGAAAACATAGTCCAAAAATTCATCAAGTGATTTTCTAAAATATTCAAAACATTTATAAAGTATTAAGACCAATAAGAGTGTATCGATAAATCATGGTCTTAAGTTTGATATGATCACTTGAAAATGGATTGAGAAAATCATGTGTGATAAGGCAAATTTACAATATGAATTAAAACATTAAAGCTTACTTAAGTTTTTGTCATTTCAAAATATGTATGACAATTTAAAGCTAACAATCTCCCCCTTTTTCATATGACAAAACTTAATGTAAATTTGCTTTGAAAATTCTTTCATATAAGACCCCCTCAAATAAAGCAGGATTTTATAGAGCTCCCCCTTAATATAAGCATGGGTTTTGAAAATGAATTTTCCCTCATTATCTCTCCCCCTTAATATCTCTCCCTATATCTATCTTTCCCCCTTTTTGTCATAGCTAAAAGAAGGAAAAATAATAAAAAATATGCACCCCCTAAAATCATGGCTATGTGAGAAGAAATAAAAATGCTACATCCAACAAGAAATATGTTAATACATGGGACTCATAGCACAAATTCATAAGACAATGTCCATAAAGAGTATGAAATGTTTAGGCATGCAAAGGACAAGGCTTATTTTCCTATACCAACTGTTTATAAATAATTTTGATACCAATTGTTGATAAGTAATTTTGCAAGAAGGTTCCAATTGGTAAATAATGAAGCAAGTTGTGTATAAATATCTACTAAGGTCTGTGACTTGCTCATTTTAATCCTATCAAGCACCTAAGTATATCAATTGTTCGCTAAGGTCCAACTAAGGTGCAAAGTAATACATCATGATTATGAGCTAAAATTAGATAACATATCATATGCATGTGCTCATAAATCATGTTCAAGCAAGAATGTGCATAGAATCAAGATATATAGCAATTAACTTCAAATTCTAGCACACAAGAGTTTCATGCAAAAATATCCTAAGAGAATTCTTCTCTATTTGTCATTTCAATCTAAGGAGTATGAGAAGAATTGTCAATTTAAAGCTCATACCAATTGGCAATTTAGATTTGGCTTACCAATTATTGAAAATATGGTTCCCAATGATACTAATTGTTATTTCAATCTAAATATCAATTGTTACTAATGGTTGACTTAGGCATTTTGCATGAATCCAATATTTATGTGTAGTGTGTTCATGTCAAGAGAATACTCATTCTAAATATGCAAGAACACAACACATATCATCAAATATGCATATGGATCAATTAATCATTAGCACACTATCATAAAATATTAATCCATATTCATATTCACAAATTGATACCATATGGAAGATTCTAAACATCAAGGAATTCAAGCAAACACATTTTCTTCCATGGTTTCAAACACACAAATCCTATGCTCATTTTCTAATTCAAGTCCTTAACCAATTATGAGCAAGGAAATATTCAAATAATAAATGCATGGATATCAAGTTTGTTCAAGTTTTATCTTTGAATGTTGGTGTTGTCATTAAGACCCTAGTTCTTTAAGTACAAGGATGAACAGGTTTCATGCATTTGAACATTTAGGATCCATTTATCATCACAAATTATAGGCCAATGACTATTACCAATTGTTGAATTTACATTTGGAATCAATCCACTAGATGTAAAATTATCATGAAACCTAGTGTGGAATTGATAAGTCAAGCTAAGAGACATAATCCTATAAGCATGCTTGACTAAGATGAACAAAAAGAATGAAGAATATTCATTATGCACAAGTTCATCAAATTCTCAAATATATCCATAAATCATTGAAATAAATCTCAAAATTATGTTTAGGCATTCATTGAAAGTATGTTTCAAGATTATTTCAAGAGTTATGCAAATCATGAATGTTTTCAACAAGAAAAATGATTTTGCACTTGTGAGCTCAAAAGAAATGGTATTGATTGTTGAAAGTGATACCATTTGTTGGAAATGATATTAATTGATGAAGTTAATACATGATATCAATGAAAAATGATTTTTCATATTTTAAAGTTCATCAAAAAGAAGTTAAAAACAATGAATTTTAAGTTGAGAAGAGAAAAAGTATCAAAACAATGAAAAGTTCTTCTCAATTTCTGTTGAACACATGCAGGAGAGCCTTTTCTAGCCTGGGGGGATCGATCCTGCTACATTGGGGATCGATCCCTCATATGTCCTGCAGATTCTGCAGTTGTTTTGACAGAAAATTGGACTTGTGAGGTACCAAAACTTCGTTTTTGAGTAATTTAAGTCCAAGTAAAGGTTTAAACATTTGTAAAACATGATTTTGGACTTGTATGAATGAAAAACATGAATCAAAAACCATTTGACAAAAGATTTTGCAATTTTGGAAGAATTTTCACAATAAAATGCATTTTTGGCCTCAAAGGAGGTCATTTTGAGATTTAAGCATATTTTGACCAAACCAATGCATTGAATTACATAAATATGTCAAAACAAACTTGTTCACATAGATTTTAAGCATATATATCATTAAAGCATACATCTTGTGAACAACATGCCATGATTTTCAACATACAAGTTCTTCATTATTGCTTATGACATGACATTTTGCATATATGATATATTTGACAACTTTTGAGCAACTAAATATATTATCTAAACATATCAAACTTGCTCAAGCTACAGTAATTCAATAATCATTTCAAATTCACAAATCATGCTTTTCATCCAATCATCCAATGCATCATGAACTATCCATCAACCACTCAAAAATCATTTTTCATGCCTTTTGATCAATCATTCAACTCACAAAGATTATCAACCACATTTCTCATCAATGCACAAATAATCAAATAAAAGTTTTAAGGAGTAAAGAATTAAGCTTACAAAACTCCTTTGCTTGAGTATGCTTTGCCTTGAATTGTTGAGTCCACCTTGAGCTATCCTTTGAAGAATTGTTGTGATCTTGTCAAAGATAGATCCTCAAGCTTTTCCTTTTTCTTATTGGCACAAGCAAACTCCATCATGATGTGTTGAGCATTTAAATTCCATTGTTCCATTGTATTCCCATGCTCTAACACTCCTACAACAAACACATTCAAGCATGCTTTTGGTACCCAAATTTTCTTGGGTCCATGAGAGTTAGTGCAAACAATTTTTGATCCTTTTGGAATCCATTTCAAACACAATTCATCATTATTTACAGCATGCTTTGGCACCCACATTTTTCTAACCACTCTTCCTCTAAATGTAGTTTTTTATAAGTGCATGCTTGTGAGGTGTGGCCAATCCTATTGCAAAGTGAGCATGTGAGAGATGTATCATTCATAGAATTTTTGCTCACTAGGAAATTTTTAAGATGAGTTTCTTTTTGTATTGCATTATAACCTAACCCATCTTTATCAAAGAAAGCTCTTTAGGTCTCAAGCATGTGATCTAATTTTTGTTGACCCATATAGAACCTAGAAAATGAGTTATGCAAATTTAAGTTCTTTTTATTCAACTCATTTATTTCTAGATTTGCTTTTTCTAACTTCTTCTCAAATTCTATCTTAGCATTTGTCAAGGCTTCATTTTCTATTTTTAATTTAGCAATGATTTTCTTATATTTGGAGTTCATGCAATGAAATTCATTTGCTAAATCATTAAAAGCATCTTGTAACTCATCAAATGTAAAATCATTATTTTCACTAGAACTAGAGCTAGTCTCATCGTCACTAATAGCCATAAAGCATGAGTAGGCTACCTCATCATCTATGTTTTTCTCATCGGAGCTATCACTATCGCTCCATGCAGCCATAAATGCTTTCTTCTTAGATTTTCTATCCTTTTCTTTCCTAAGTAAGGGGCAATCGAACTTAGTATGATCCGGTTCATTACACTCATAACACACTAAGAGGTCCTTTTCTCTTCTACTTGTCTCCCCTCTTTAATGTCTCCTATTATTTTCTTTTTCTTTCATTCTCATGAACCTATTAAATCTTTTGGCAAACATTGCCATTTCTTTTTCTTCCTCATTTCCACTGTTATCACTATCATCTTCAATGACCTCATGAGTGGAAGACTTAAGTGCTACCCCTACTTTCTTTGAAGGCACTTCATTTCTTTTCAATTTCATCTCATATGTAAGTAGGGAGCCCATAAGTTCATCTAGAGACAAGGTATTTGGATCTTTAGACTCTTCTATTGCGGTTACCTTTGCCTTCCAAGACTTAGGCAAGCTATTCAAAATTTTCTTTACCATTTCAACATTGGAATAAGTCTTGCCTAGAGCCTTAAGTCCATTAATTATATCATTAAACCTAGTGAACATTTCGCTAATGGACTCATTTTCTTTCATCCTAAAAAGCTCATAATCATGTGTGAGCATTCCTACTTTGGTTTCCCTAACTTGATTGGTCCCTTCATGTGTAATGGCCAATTTGTCCCATATTTTTTTAGCATTCTCACATAGAGAGACTCTATTATACTCATTGGGACCTAATGCACAAAAGAGAGTGTGCATAGCCTTGGCATTCAATTGTGCCAATCTCATATCATTTGTGTCCCACTCATCCTCACTTTTAGGGATATCTTTTCCATCAACTTTCTTCATTGAAATTTTGGGACCATTAACAATCACTCTCCACACTTCATAATCATTAGATTGTACAAAGAACATCATCCTAATTTTCCAATATGAATAATTCTCACCATTGAAGAGTGGAGGTCTAACTAACGATTGTCCCTCTTCTCCTAGGGGTGTGCTTACATTCAAGTGAGCCATTTAAGATCGTTTTGCTCGATAGATGTTAATCTAATTCAATCTCAAGCCCAAGCTCTGATACCAATTGTTGGCTCTTATAGGCAATACCGAGAGGGGGGGTGAATCGGTTTTTAACTAACTATAAGCTCGTTTTGCGATTCTTCTAAATTCTCTAGCCTATATTAATAATTTCTAAGTTCTCTAGGCTAGGCAAGCATGCAATCCAAGTTCAATGCAATAAACACAATATAATTGCAAGTAATTAAAGAGAGTAGGGAAAGAGAGATTTACACAATCGATTTATAGAGGTTCGGCAACCTTGCCTACGTCCTCTACCTTGAGACGCTCCCAAGGATTTTCTCCAAATCCACTATCTTGAATTTGTTATTACAATCCCTCTTTTCAAGGCTCAAGAGTAACCTCCCTCTTTTTCTAGGCTCAAGAGAAACCTCCCTCTTTTTCTAGGCTCAAGAGAAACCTCCCTCTTTTTCTTAGGCTAAAGAGTAACCTCCCTCTTTTTCAAGGCTTAAGAGAAACCTCCCCTTTTACAAGGAATGGTGGGTTACAAATAATGTAATCAAGAGAGGCCTCTAGGTAGGCAAATGATTACAGAAATTAAGCACAATGAAAAGCCTATACAATATTTGTGCTAAGCACTACAAGGAATAAGAAAATGATAGATGATGGAAACTTTGTAGCTCTTGATTTGTTGTTTGAGGCTTGTAGATTTGAGGAATATGAGATTTGAAGTTGCTGAGTGGTTCCTCTTGCTTTCTTTAGCTTCTAAGCCTCTATTTATAGTCCCTTGGATGTATTCTAGCCGTTAGGTGGAGCCAAATCTCGGATATTACCGTTGTCTCACAAAAACTAGCCGTTATAGGCTATTTTCGGGCAAAGGGATCGATCCCTTTCCATAGGGGATCGATCCCTTTTGTCCAGAATGTTGATTCTGGGCTTCAGGGACCTTGGGAAGATTTTTTGCCAAAAAGGGATCGATCCTGCTACAGTGGGAATCGATCCTTTTCTTCCAGAGGGCATTTTTCCTGTACTTTTGGGTTAAAAATGATATGACCTTTGATCCTAATTAACCCAAAACATTTTGACTCTTTTGTGGGAGTTTTTCTTGACTTTCTCAAATGAAAACATAGTCCAAAAATTCATCAAGTGATTTTTTAAAATATTCAAAACATTTATAAAGTATTAAGACCAATAAGAGTGTATCGATAAATCATGGTCTTAAGTTTGATATGATCACTTGAAAATGGATTGAGAAAATCATGTGTGATAAGGCAAATTTACAATATGAATTAAAACATTAAAACTTACTTAAGTTTTTGTCATTTCAAAATATGTATGGCAATTTAAAGCTAACAGCTATGATATTTTATACAAAATGGGGAAGGAGAATATGGTGGCTGATGGGCTTTCTAGATTGCATTCAGGAAGTTTTATGGCTTTAGCCATTTTGAGTATTGGATCTGGTTTATTTGAAGAAGTGAAGGCTAGTTAGGAAATTGATCCTGTCATACAAGATCTTATTTCCAAGTTGAAACAACAGAATACAAATGATTCTCCTTATGTTTGGGATGGACAACAACTAACTAGAAATGGCAGATTGGTTGTTGGGAAGGATACAACTCTACAACTAAGAATTATCAAGTTATTCCATGAAAGAGGGCTATGAGGGCACTCTGGAATGAACACTACAACCAAGAGACTTGCTACAATTTTCTTTTGGAAGGGTATGCTTAAACAAATTAGGCAAGTTATCAAGCATGTGATATTTGCCAGAGGTTTAAGTACGAGGCAGTAGCATCACCAGGTCTCTTACAACCTCTACCAGTACCTGATTCAGCTTGGTCTCACATAAGCATGGATTTTGTGGAAGGCTTACCAATGTCCTATGGGAAGAGTGTTCTGTTTGTTTATAGTGGATAGACTCACCAAATATGTACACTTTATGGGGTTAAAACATCCATACACAACTTCTACAGTAGCTTAGACATTTCTAGATAATGTCTTCAAACTCCATGGTCTGCCTTAGGTGATTGTCAATGATAGAGACTCAATTTTTCTTAGTCGGTTTTCGCAAGATATATTCAAGATGCAAGGAGTATCTCTTCATCTGTATCCTGCATACCACCCTCAGACAAATGGCCAAATTGAGGTGGTAAACAGATGTTTGGAAACATACTTAAGATGTATGGCTGGAGATCAACCTAAGTCTTGGGCAAAATGGATCTCTTTAGCATAATGGTGGTATAATACCACATTCCACTTTGCCATTCAGAAGACACCCTTTGAAGCTTTATATGGCTACACTCCCCCTATACACCTACCTTACTTACCTTAAAGTTCTAACACTCAACAGGTGGATGTGCAGCTACAAAACAAGGATAATATGTTAGAACTTCTCAAATATCATTTGTCCACGGCTCAAGCAAGGATGAAACAGTAGGCTGATAGGAATAGATCATAAAGGATATTCGCAATAGGTGAGTGGGTGTATTTGAAACTATAACCCTATAGGCAAATATCATTGGCAAACATGCAATACCACAAACTCAGCCCTTGATATTTTGGACCTTACAAAGTGATTGATTGAATTGGTGAAGTTGCTTACAAGTTAGAGCTGCCTCAACATTCACAATTACATAATACGTTTCATGTCTCACAGCTCAAGAAGAAAGTGGGTCCTACTGTAGCAATGGGGTCTGATTTACCTACTTTTAGTGAAACACCTACACTAAAGCCTTTAAAAATTTTGGACAGGAGAATGGTCAAATGTGGTAATCAACTAGCAACTCAAGTCCTTGTGCATTGGACTAATTCGTTTGTTGAAGATGCAACTTAGGAGTTCTTATATAATCTACAGCAAAGGTTTCCCAATTTTCAACCTTGAGGTCAAGGCCCAGCTGATGGGGAGGGGAATTGATAGGTGAATAATGATGATGGTGAGCTAGCAAAGAATGTGGATGGTGAGCTGGCAGAGAATGTGCTGGATAACTAAAGTGACAGTTGTTAGTTACAGTGATTCAATTGCTAGTCACAGCAGTTGAATTAGGAGGGAAAGGCAGTTGTTGATTCATTCATTCTGTTAGAAGTAGCCTTGAGCTTGATTCTAGTATAAATAAGGGATTGTAACTGAAATACATTCGAGAAAGGAAATACATCAGATTCTTCTCAACTTTTCTCTGCTCTCTCTTCCTTGTTTGTATTTTATTGGGGTCAAATGGTTCGGATCTTGTTCTTCTTCTTTATCAAGATCCCTACATTTGATTCATCTATCAGTGTAGCTGCATTAGCAGCTGCATCAGCCTGCCAGTTCTTCTATATGTAGATTTCTTTTGACTCGTGTAGTGTTGTATTGTATAAGATAAAATTTGTAATTCTTTTTTTATTTATAATTCCTTTATAAATATTTTACAAAAGAAAAAAATTATGTCAAATTCAAAAGTTCTAAATTTACAAAAATAAAAGGTATATTATTGTCTTGTTTCATTAAAAAAATTAAAATATAATGACAATGAATCATTTTTATGAATTATGATATAATTTTTCATGAATTTTATGACTTAAGCTCGATTTACCTTGTTATATTTTTTATAAGTAAATGACAAAAGATGTGTTTAAAGATAAAAATATAATTTTTTAATAATTATTATCTTATTCACTGTCGGTTGAGTTTTTTAATTTTATTTTTTAAATGATAATTATCTTATACACTGTCAGTGGAGTTTTTTGACTATACAAGTAGGGTTAAGATGATGACATATGTCTTATTTTATTTATTTTTTATTTTCTTAATATTTTTAAAGGACATGTATCATCATCATAACTCCGCTTGTGGAGTAAAAAACTCTATTGATGGTATATATGATATTAATTCTTTTTAAATAGTAAAATTTTAAAAAATTATAATTATTTGAAAATGAGTTTATATATAATGTACTAGCAGTATATAACTTTTTTACACAGTTAATCAACCATAAAATGATATCTCATTATTGAGCAAATTAAAAAAATATGTGTAGACACCTAATTTTGTTCAGATTTACATTTTTTAATAAATTTGATGTTGATCAATTTATTGAAGTTTTGTTAAAATTTCTTAAATAATTTGTTATCGAACTTTATTAAAATATCTTTTAGACTTGAGAAAAAGAATGAAGATATATAATTTAAATCAAACCAATAAAAACTCAATATATGTCCATTTTAGTTATAGGCTTCATGGCCCAAGTCCTAAATTTTTTTTCTTTTTTTCTTCTTTTATTTGCTTTATATATATATACATATTTATTTATCTATTTTTATTTATTAATTTACTTTTTTTATCTATTTAATTTTATCAAATCCAATCAACAATTAATGTGGGTACAATGCCCCAAAGTTATGGCCACCATCTTGCCGCCCCTTCTACTAGCCGCCCACTGTTCTGCAACTCACCCATTCTCATGAAAGTCAGTCAATCAAACTCCTTTCCAATGATCAAACACCTAAATGACTAAACTTGAATGTTAAAATTTGAAGGACAAAAGCCAAGAATAACACCAAGAAAAGCTTTCCAATTCGGTTAAAATGCACATTGCCTTACAGGCGAAGGGGTCGGTCATTTTGCTCTTCTCTTTTTGCTCGACAGACAAAACCTATCACAACAGAAACACCTTACCGTGGTGAACCCACCAACCCCCGTGAAACCACCAACCCTCAACCTTTTCGACCGCCATTCACCATCACCATGAACCCGAGCCACCACCACAAACATCATTCGGCCAACAGTCACCTCACCATCGCTCAACCACCTTGACCTTTGCCAGCCACCTTAACCCGAGCCTTCTCCTTTGCCTAGCTACAAGAACCATCTCATCACCAACACACACCTCTACGCGAAAACCCAAACAGCCATGAGCCACCATCACACAAGCAACCACCAACCCCAAACCAGCCCCCATTCAAAGCACCAACCAACAGCCAACATATCTACAACAAAACTACCATCCAGAAAGCAAAACCTCACGGACCCGTTCAAGCCATCATCGAGACCCTTTTAAACCCGACCAAAAAAAAATAATAAAAAAGAACCCAATTCAGTAGTTTCCAGATCTGCAAAAAAAAGAAAAGAAAAAAAAAGCAAAGTCTCGATTGGGGCTCTTCCAAGGGCTTTTTGGGTTTTAGATCTAGATCTAGATCCAAAGAAAGATTAAGAAATGAAGAGCACAATAGAAGAAAGGGTTGGAGCTGACGGTGAGAGGAGTTTTAAGCTTTTGAGATCGAAGCTTTAGGACTAGATCTAGGGTTTATTTCAGATTTTTTTGACGAATCTAAGGTCAGAAACAAGAAGAGCAAGTGGAGAGCTTTCGAAAAGTGGGGGTCTTTTCGGTTTCCAGCCACCAACGACGGCAGCTGGTGGTCCGATGGTGGTCGAAAATAGCCAGGCAGAGAGCCTTCAAAGGCTCTGAAATTTTTTTTAATAGAAGTAAAAAAATGAAAAATGAAAAAAAAGTTGGTTTTTATAGCTAAAAAAAAAGAAAAAGAAAGAGGCTGACCCGCGTATGGACCTGGATACGACCTGGGATCCGCGCGCTTGGTCCAGCAGAGGAAGACCCGCTTGTTGCTTCGACCCGTTTCGCCCAACCCGGCTCGCGACCCGTTCTCAACCAGCAGATTCAGCCCGTGTCGATTGGGCCCTTATCGTTTGGGCTTGATTTTCCTAACTATTTTGGGAAGAATCCTCTTGGGTTTTAAGCCCAAATCAATTTGGTATACTCTCATCTTTCTTATTTACATTTTTTGTATTTGTTTTGTGTATTTCAATATATTTTTATGAAAATTTATATATATATATAAATATTATGTAAGATTTATAATTAATAGTAATGTTAAGCATAATAAATTTAATCACAAGAAGTTAGTGTTAATAAAATTATGTACTACTTTTAAAATAATAATAAATTTTCATACTAGGCAAATTGCTAGGTTGCAAAATATGTAATAGGAAAAATTAATTAAAATTAATATTTAGTCCGATGATGGGATGTTACGGAAGTTACAAGTAGTGATTCCTAACTGATTCCTAGGTGAGAAAAGTTCACTAAATACTACCAGCGTATTGGAATATTTAGTGCGATTTTTAATAATTTAAATTTTAATTAAAAATTAAAAATAAATAAGTTTTTAGAAAAGAAAAAGTAAATTAATAATAAAGTTTAAATTTAATTAAATGCATGCTCGATGATGAGATGTTATGAAATTCACAAGTAGTGATTTCTTAACTGATCCCTAGGTGAGAGAAATTCATTAAATATTACCAGCGTATTGGAGTATTTAGTGCGATTTTTCAATAATTTAATTTTCTGTTAAAAAATAAAAATGAATAAGTTTTTAAAAGAGAAAAAAAGAAAAAAAGGAATTAATAGCTAAGTTTAAATTTAATTAAAATGAATTCCCGATGATGGGATGTTATGAAATTCACAAGTAGTGATTTCCTAACTGATCTCTAGGTGAGAGGAATCTATTAAATATTACCAGCGTATTGGGGTATTTAGTGCGATTTTTCAATAATTTAAATTTTTGTTCAAAATAAAAATAAATAAGTTGTTTTAAAAAAAAGAAAAAAAGTAAATAAATAATGAAATTTAAATTTAATTAAATGAATTTTCGATGATGGGATGTTAGGGAAGTCACAAGTAGTTATTCCTAACTGATCCCTAGGTGAGAGTAATCTGCTAAATGTTACCAGAGTATTGAAATACTTAGTGTGATTCTTCAATAATATTGATTTTTATTTAAAATAAATCAAATAAAATTTTATAAAAAATTTATTATAAAAAATGCACGTGCATAATTCATTTCATGTTTGCATCATATGCATCCATGGTTAATTACAAAAATAAAATATGAATCTTTCGAGGATGAGATTCTATAGAAGTCATAGTAGTGATTCTTAAGAAATCTCTAGGTGAGGAAAATTATTTCAAATATTACCAAAAGTATTGGAGTATTTGATTTAATTATTCAATACGAAAAGGTTCACATTCACTTTCAAAAAATAAAATTTAACTTATTTTTACAAAAAAAAAGACTTTGAATAAAAAGAATAAAATTGATTGCAATAAAAAGTAAATTATTTTTAAATATTAATTTAAGACCATTTTATTAAAACTAAAGGATAATACTTGGTTAAGATGGTATCGTTTTCAAAAGGGCGTCGTGGGGATGCTAATCCTTCCCCACGCGTAACCGTACTCCCGAACCTGATTTTGTTTTCGCAGACCAAAAATTGTCTTTTTAATAAAACTTAATTAATTTTGAGATTTTGTTAAAAAGATAAATATTTTTAGGTGACCAATCATACCTAGTCCAAAAAAGATTGGTAGTGACTTCCTTTGTTTTTAAATGTTTTCAAAATCGTCGAGCGGTCGAGTCTCTGGACGAAATCGTTAGGACAATATGCAAGCCCTTAAAAATAAATATTAATAAAGTTTTTAAATTTATTTTTAAGGGACTATGCACTTGTAAACTTTACTCATTATTGAAGTGGTATTATATAGTTAATTGAAAGTATATAGAAGCTATATACTGTTAATGCATCATATATAAACTCTTTGAAAATATGTCTATCATATGTTATATTGCAAACCAAATGATTTTATAATCATATATTTTTATGAGTTAGTTGTACTAAAAAAACCAAACAAAAAATTAGTCAACCTTTTATTAAAATATATCAATAAAATAAAACAATTAATAAATAAATTAAACCAACAAATCAATATATAATTATAAATGAGTTTATATATAATACACTTACACTGTCAGTCAATTATAAGATGACACCACATTAATAAGCAAAACCTAAAAGAACATAAGCTCTTAAAAATAAATTTAAAAACTTTATTACTATTTATTTTTTGGGACTTGCACATGAAGTATTATCTTTTGATTGATTGATAGTGTATAAAAATTATATACTGTTAGTATATCATATATAAATTCATTATAAATTTACATTTGATGTGATTTTATTGCCATATTTAAATGTACAAATAAAAATATTTTTAATTAAATCGAATTTAAATTTAATATCAAATTATTTCGATTTAATTACACTCTTAATTAAGATATATTATTTTTATTATGTAAAATCAAGGTAGGGAAATAGATTCTCAGTGTACTTACCAATTATTTTCTGATAGTAGAATGCATTTGTTTTAATTATAAAAAGATTCATGATTTGGTCTTTTCCAGTAACATGCAAAACCAACGTGTCCAAAGCGACGAATCTAAGCTTCATTGCTTCAAAGTTCAAACACAGCCAAGTCGGTGGTGAGTTAGTGTACGAAAGTAACAGAGAGTAGGCTTCGAGTTTTAAGTTTCCAGCTTTCATCGGTCGTGTGAGACGAAGGACAATCCTGTCATTTGAAGAAACTGCCGCGCTGCCCACTGCACTGCACGACCAATAAGCGGAATTTAAGCGGCCCACTGGATTTAATTTAGTACCAATAAAATAATGGTTTGTTCCTAATCTAAAATCTAAGGAAAGAAAAAAACTTATAGGTGTAAACACGAACACGATATTTTTGTTATTAAATTATTCGTGCTTTATTAGCATGCAATTGGAATTCAGTTGGATTATTGGCAAAGCAAATTTGAAATTGAATAATTTGAGTTAATAAACAATTGAATTTAAATATTTTAATATTAAAATAGAGTAATTTATGAAATTAATCAATTTTTTTTATCTCAATATATATTTTTATTATTTTAATTACTTATTTAATATTTTAACTCTTAAGTTTATATAACATTTGTAAAAAAAAATCAATTTGAATTCAAATTTAAAGTTAAGTAATTAAATTTGAAATCGAATAAAAAAATTAAGTTAATTTATACTTGATAAATATTTTTAATTAAATGAATTCAAATTTCGAAAAAAAAATAAATGAATTCAAATTATTCAAATTATATTTTAAATTAAATTAAATAAAATCCAATCAAATACGATTTAATTTTGAATGTGAGATCAAATTCGAACCCAGCACAAGATTAACTCGGTTTGACTCCGGTGCTGACAAAAAACGAAAAAAGAAGAATATTTTGGTAATTTCGAAAAAATTTACCTTTAAGATGGGTCCCATGAAGCTGAGATCGTCTCTGTCTCTTTCCCAACTATCTCCCAACACAGTGGGTCCCACTCTCCCTCCATCATCACTCTTTTTGTTTTGAACTTGCAATTCACCCAACCCAATGTCACTGTAACCATTTTATTCTCCCTCTGTTTAAATTTTTTTGAACATCAAAACAAGCAAAACTCCCAAAAAAGAAAAGTTAGTCATGGCGTCCAATGCCTACAGGAATGGTACGGGTGCGCACAAGGGAACAGTTAAGCCTCTCGCTGCAGCCAATTCATCGAATGCCAAATCATCCTCATTCAAATCAAGGCTTCCTCCTTCGTCGAATCACTCCCCAGGATCTGCTCTTCGCCGGAACAGCTCCGCCTCTTTCACCACCACCACTGGAGGTGACGGAGGTTATCTTTTCATTTGTTTTCTTTAATTTATTTCATAATGTGATTCCGAAAATGCTTTGATATTGATTTTTATGTTTTCTTGTGCTCGATTTTTATACAGTGCCAGGAAGAGTTCGAGTAGCTGTTAGATTAAGGCCGCGAAATGCGGAAGAGTCGGCGGCGGATGCAGATTTTGCAGATTGTGTTGAACTACAGCCTGAGGTAATATATTAACCTTTAATCAATGTGGCGATTATTTTTTTGTTTTCTTTATTTATGTTATAGTATTTAGTTTTTACCGTTTTTCATTTTGTTATTATTTTTGCTTTATTGTAGCTTAAGAGACTTAAACTTAGGAAGAACATTTGGGATTCGGAAACATACGAGTTTGATGAGGTGCTTACTGAATTTGCTTCTCAGAAGCGTGTCTATGAAGTTGTTGCTAAGCCTGTTGTGGAGGTGTGTTTCATTTCAAATGTTTTCTTAATTTTAGAATATAATATTAAATTATGCACGTCAAATGCTTATTATGTTGTCCCAAATCATCTTTTTAATTAGCCTTAAACAAGGAAGAAGTGCTTATATGTTATTTAATGATTGAGAGTGTGTATCTATGTTGCTTTGGGTTCTGCAGAGTGTTCTGGATGGTTATAATGGAACTGTTATGGCTTATGGCCAGACTGGAACTGGGAAAACTTTTACTCTTGGACGATTGGGTGAGGAAGATACCTCTGCTCGTGGAATAATGGTCCGCTCAATGGAGGAGATTTTAGCAAATGTTTCCCCAGAAACAGATTCTGTCTCTGTTTCATATTTTCAGGTTGTTAGCCTCATGGTTTTAATTCTGTTAATGCTCAATTATGCAATTAACTGAATGCAATTTCTTTGATGGCATCATGTCTACGTGATAGTGTTATTGTGTATTAATTGCTTATTGGCTTCATAACTTTCTTTTTGGTTCCCATACATGCTGTCCGATATTTTCAGTAAACTTTCTGTTTCTATTCCTGTTGCGCTTGTTTTCATTAAGAATTTATAGTAGTTTATTTCAATGTGTCCTTGTAGCTTTACATGGAGACCATCCAAGATCTCCTTGATCCAGCAAATGATAATATTTCCATCGTGGAAGATCCCAAAACTGGAGATGTATCATTACCGGGGGCAACTCATGTAGAAATCAGGGATGAGCAGAGTTTTATGGAGCTATTGAGGATAGGGGAAGCTCATCGAGTTGCCGCAAATACAAAGTTGAACACTGAATCTTCTCGCAGTCATGCTATCTTGATGGTGACTGATTTCTCTCTTCTGTTTCTTTCCCTTCGCAGTCTATATGCACCAAGTTTTCATTATTCTACCTGTAGTTGTTTATGCTGTTGTTATATCTTTTAGTGGAATACTATTATATATTCAACTATGTTAGTTCAGGTACATGTTAAGAGATCTGTTTTGGAAGCAGAAGATGCTATTCCAAGTGAAACAGACAAGTCTTCTCACTTTGCCAAACCTCCAAAGCCTCTTGTCCGGAAAAGCAAGCTGGTTTTGGTGGATTTGGCTGGTTCAGAGCGCGTTCGCAAGTCAGGTGCATACCATGGCCTTTTTATTTCCCTTCTGTGGCGAGTTGATTGCATAGTACATTTAGAGAGCATCTTTT
This sequence comes from Heritiera fomes, assembly GCA_032173925.1. Classification (NCBI taxonomy): domain Eukaryota; kingdom Viridiplantae; phylum Streptophyta; class Magnoliopsida; order Malvales; family Malvaceae; genus Heritiera; species Heritiera fomes. The sequence continues at coordinate 2,580,793 of JAPDPM010000013.1, read as the reverse complement.
TCCACCGCTTAAACATTTTGAGCATTGCATTTGGCCAGTTTTTATGTCTTTGTCTGATAGATTTTTACTTCTTGTTCCATTATATAGTTGTAGACTTTCTTGAGCGCTTAAGGTGCCCTTACTTATGAGGTAGATTCCTTAGGTAGATGATGAGTTTGATTCACTTTACTTTGGCAGGAAGTGAGGGACACATGTTGGAGGAAGCTAAGTCTATTAACCTTTCATTGAGTGCTTTGGGAAAGTGCATTAATGCTTTAGCAGAGAATAGTGCTCACGTTCCAATTCGTGATTCAAAACTTACGAGGCTGCTCCGAGATTCATTTGGAGGTGAGTTAGCTATTATGTTCATGTACATCAGTACATGCATGTGTTTCGTTGTGCCTCAATTGAGCTTTTATGGAGAAAATGTTTATGACTAAATCATCATCATCGTCATTATCATCAAAGCTTTTATTCCAAGAGATTAGGGTAGGTTATATGAACAAATATCTGAACTCACGTTAGATCGTCCATATGTATTCTCCTCCTCCACACAATCCTATCTAAGGTCATGTGTTCATCCAACTCTAATACCTCTATATCCTTCCAAATTACTTCCTTTCAAGTCTTTTTTGGTCTTCATCTAGTCTTAACCCTTTTCTCAATATTCATAGCTTCTGTTTTCCTAATTGGGGCATCTATAAGTCTACGTCATATGTGTCCAAACCAACGTAAACGACTTTCACATACTTTATCTTTGATAGGTGTCACTCCAACCATCTTACGAAAATCTTCATTTCTCATTCTATCCTTTCTTGTATATCTACGTATCCACCGCAACATTCGCATTTATGCTACATTCATCTTTTGTGTATGCAATCTCATAGTCGCCCAACATTCACTACCATATGACAATGTTGGTCTAACAACTGTTTTATAAAACATGCCTTTCAACCATATAGGAATTCTTTTATCGCACAACATACCTATAGCACTTCTTCACTTATCCCATCCAGCCTAGATCTTATGAGTCACATCACCGTTAATCTCTCCATCCATCTGTACTATCGACCCTAGATATCGAAAATGATCTTGCTTAGGTGGCGAATGTCACTACACTATGCTCTTCCACTTGGTTTGGATTGAATTTACACTCTATGTATTCAATTTTCACTTTGCTTAGTTTAAATCATTTTGATTCTAACGTTTGTTTCCAACTTTGTATTGATCTCCACTCTAGTTTTTGCACATAGGACAATATCATCTGCAAACATCATACACCAAAGCACTTTATCCTGGATGCATTTTGTCAATTCGTCCATAACAACCTTAAATAAGAATGGACTTAATGCTAACCCTTGGTGTAATCTCATTGTGATAGAAAACTCACTTGTTTGCCTTCCACATGTCCTCGCATCCTTGAATCTCTATACATGTCCTTAATTTGTTCAATATATTTCAAAGGAACTCTTTTCTTCATTAAGGACCACCATAGTACCTCCCAAGGTATTTTATCATATGCTTTCTCTAAATTTATAAAGACCATATGGAGATCTTTATTCATTACTCGAAAACGCTCCATAAGTTGTCTAAGCAAATATATTGCCTCTATAGTTGATCGACTAAGCATAAAATTAAATTGATTATCTGATATCTTTACATTCTTTCTTAATCTCTGTTCTCTCACTTTCTCTCATAGTTTAATCGTGTGACTCATCAGTTTTATGTCTCGGTAGTTGGCGCAATTTCGAATGTCTCCTTTGTTTTTATAAAGAGGTATTAAGACACTCCCTTCTCCATTCCTTAGGCATTTTGTTGGTGCGCCAAATCTTATTAAAAAGATTTGTCAGCCACCTAACTTCTATATCTCCAAGGCATTTTCAAACTTCAATTGGACTGTCATCAGGTTTAACAGCTTTACTGGCCTTCATCCTCTTTAGTGTCTCTTTTACCTCTGTCTCTTTGATTCTATGCATAAAGCACCGATTCAAATCCTTGAAAGGTATCGAGATATTATCCAAATTTTGATTTTGTTTGTCATTAAATAATTTGTCAAAATAATCATGCCATCTGTCCTTAATGTCATTATCCTTAACGAGAGTTCTTTGATACTCATCCTTAATACATTTCACGACTCCTAGGTCGCAATTCCTCCTTTCTCTTGCTTGCGCCAATTTGTATATCTCTTCTTCCTTTGTGTTCAACTTGTCGTAAATCTCTTTCGCAACCGTCACCTTAGCTTCTACCACAGCCTTCTTTGCCTCCTTTCTAGCTAACTTATATTCCGTAAAACTCTCTTCTGTGTTGTTCTTCTTCAAAGCCTTGTAATACTCTTGCTTAGTCTTTATAGCTTCTCTTACTGCTGCAGTTCACCATATTGCATCCTTTTCAATCAGCACTTTTCTATTTGATACTCCTAGTGTCTCCTTGCCTACCTCCCAGATGCATTTTGTCATTTTGTTTCACAGTACATCTGGGTTCTCTTTTGTTGTCCAATCCTTTTTTTGAATCCAGCTATCTCTACATTTTGTATGACAATCTTCTTTTAGCTTCTATCATCGAACCCTTTCAAATCCTTTTTGTTAGTTCCTTTGATTTCGTCTATGGATCTTCATATCTAGGACTAGGAGTCTATGTTTTGTGGTAATACTCTCACTTGGGATAATCTTACTGTCCATGCATCTATGTCTATCCCTACTCCTAGTTAAAAAGAAATCTGACTTACTCTTGGTCCACTTCTAAAAGTTATAAGATGAGAATCTCTCTTTCTAAACAGTGCATTTACTAGGGTTAGGTCATAGGATAATGTTTATGACTAAATCTTTTATTTATTTCTTTTGGATTTTTAGCAAGTTGAATGCTTTTTAGAATTATCATGTGGTAGATTCATGATTTGCAGGCACTGCCAGAACCTCATTAATTGTGACCATTGGTCCCTCTCCACGACATCGAGGAGAGACGGCAAGTACGATATTATTCGGCCAAAGGGTGAGTTCTTATATAAAAAGGGTTCTAATTGTAATCTATCATGTGTTGACTATATATAATATCTACTATCAAACAACTTACCAATTTTAAAGTAAAGGCACTTTGGTCAATATGAACTGTCTTTAGATTGAGCTATTTATCATTCTTGTTTGAATAGCTCAATTTCATTATGAAAATATTTTTTGAAGAAATATGTAATTCTTCAAAATCACATAATGAGTATGTACAGGGACTTAAATAGAGCTTTCTAAAGATCCTAGAATTTTAGGAAACTAATAACATAGAATCCCATATAATAGGGAGACTAAAATTGGAAACAAATCAGGAAAAATAACACTACTCAAATAAATAAGGAAGCAGAATAATTCTAAATCTTCAAATATTTCAACACTCTCCCTCAAGCTGGGTTGAAGATATCAATCATGCCAAGCTTGGAGTTTAATGAATCAAAGACCCTTCTTGGCAAGGCTTTGGTGAGAATATAAGCAACTTGGAGACTTGTAGGTGTGTACTGCACTTCTATGATTCCTGCTTCAATCTTCTCTTTAATGAAGTGTCGATCAATCTCGACATGTTTCATCCTGTCGTGATGTACAGGATTCTTTGCAATGCTTATGGTGGATTGATTATCACAATATATCTTCATAGGTTCTTCACTAGTGATGTGAAGTTCACTAAGAAGCCTTCTTAACCATATCCCTTCACAAATACCATGAGCCATTGCTCGGAATTCAGCCTCTGCGCTGCTTCTAGATACTACACTTTGCTTCTTGTTCCTCCAAGTAACTAGGTTACCCCAAATATAAGTACAATATCCAGAAGTAGATCTCCGATCACTAATAGAGCCTGCCCAATCTGTATCACAGAATACTTCAACTTCTCTTAATGGAGATCTTTTAAAGAACAATCCCTTTCTTGGAGAGAACTTGAGGTATTTGAGGATTCGGTACACTGCTTCCATGTGTTCTTCATTTGGCTTGTTCATGAATTGACTAATCACACTAACAGCAAACCCAATATCTGGTCGAGTATGAGACAAGTATATAAGTTTACCAACTAACCTTTGGTACCTTTCTTTATCAACCGGTCCACAATCTTTCTTTTCTCCAAGTTTGGTTGAAGAATCCATTGGAGTCTCTGCAGGTTTGCTTCCAAGCATTCCAGTTTCCTCAAGAAGATCTAGGACATATTTCCGTTGTGAGACTAAAATGCCTTTCTTTCATCTAGCCACTTCCATACCCAGGAAGTATCTAAGGTTCCCAAGATCCTTGATCTCAAACTCTTTAGCCAACCGTTGTTTGAGACTAGTCATTTCTTCAACATCATTTCCAGTCACAATAATGTCATCAACATAAACAATAAGAATGGCAATTTTATCCTGAGGAGAATGCTTCACAAATAGAGTGTGGTCAGCTTGACATTGATAATAACCATACCTCTTGACTGCCTTCGTGAACCGATCAGACCAAGCTCGTGGGGATTGTTTGAGTCTGTATGGTGACTTCTTCAATCTACACACTTTACTGCCTGAAGTCATATTTTCAAATCTAAGAGGAATCACCATATATACCTCCTCTTCAAGATCCCCATTCAGAAAGGCATTTTTGACATCTAGTTGATATAATGGCCAATCAAGGTTAGCAGAGAGTGACAATAAAACCTGAACAGTGTTTAGTTTTGCAACAGGGGCAAATGTCTCTTGGTAATCAATCCCATATGATTGAGTAAAGCCTCTTGCAACTAGCCGAGCTTTGTACCTGTCTATGCTCCCATCTTCCTTGTATTTTATAGTAAAGATCCATTTACATCCCACTGGATTTTTTCCACTTGGAAGACTTGTCAACTCCCATGTTCCATTCTTTTGAAGTGCATGAATTTCTTCCCATACCGCTTTCTTCCAATTTGTGCTTTTTAGGGCTTCATGTACATCTTTTGGAGTCTGCACATTATCAAGATTGGAAACAAATGCATGGAAGGTAGGGGACAATCCCTTGTAAGAGATGTAATTGTGCAAAGGATGTTTAGTGCATGATCTCACACCCTTCCTCAAGGCTATAGGTTGATCCAAATCATCGATAAAAACATCACCATGTAGAAATTTAGTTTCAGTGTTACCTGTACTGGGCATTGAATTTGGGTTTGATTCTTGGGTCTGATGTAGAGGTGCACTTGTTTCTATCTCTCCATGGCCAGCTTTTCTCCTTGACTGGACACGAAGTTCCTTTGGATTAGCTGATTGTTGGATCTCAAATTGTGGTAGAATTTCTGGGTTAGGCTTCTTAGATTGTGGCAGATTTTGTCCTTCAGATTGTGATGTAATTTCTTGGCTTGGATTTAGGATCTCTGGACTGATTGGATTTAGGGTCTTTGGACTGATTGGATTATTATCAGGAGATAAATTTAGTGTGGTTCTTGTGTTTTCAACATCTCAAAGATGACATTCCCTCATAAATTCACTCTCTCCTTGAATGGCAGATTTGGAATAAAATGGTTTTTGTTCAAAGAATGTGACATCCATGCTAAAGTAAAATTTTTGGGTGATTGGAGAGTAGGATTTGTATCCTTTTTGATTCGGAGAGTATCCTAGGAAGATGCATTTGATGGCTCTAGGATCTAATTTGCCTTGGGAATGTTGATGCACATGAACAAAAGATGTGCAACCAAACACTTTAAAAGGAAGAGAATGTATTACTCGTGTGTGAGGATAATTTTGGAGAAGGACATTGCAAGGTGTCTAGAACTTAAGGGTTCTTGAGGGCATTCTGTTAATAAGGTATGTTGCTGTGAGTATTGCTTCCCCCTAGAAGTGTTTTGGAACATTTGAGGTGAACATGAGTGATCGAGCAACATCAAGAAGGTGTCTGTTTTTCCTTTCTGCTATGCCATTCTGTTGGGGTATGTCAACACAAGAACTTTGATGAATTATCCCCTGATTTGATAAAAAATCACCAAGAATAGAATTGAAATACTCTTTTGCATTGTTAGTCCTTAAGATTTGGATTTTGGTTTGGAATTGGGTTTGGATCATGTTGTTGAAGTTTTGAAAAATTTTACAAGCTTCTGACTTTTCTTTCATTAGGAACACCCAAGTGAGTCTAGTATGGTCATCAATAAATGTTATGAACCAACATGAACTTGTAATATTTTTTGTTCTAGAAGGACCCCAAATGTCACTATGTACCATAGAGAAAGGATGAGAACTTTTGTATGGTTGATTGGGGTATGAATTTCGAACATGCTTTGAAAATTGACAAGCTTCACATTAGAACATACTTGGATTTTTATTAATAAACAAAGAAGGAAAAAGTTTCTGGAGATAAATAAAATTGGGGTGTCCTAACCTATAGTGCCATAACATAATAGCACTTTCATTGTTGATAGAAGAAGAAAAAGAACATGGAATAGACTGACTTGAAGTGGTAAAACAATCAGCTTTGTGAACTTGTCCCTTGGGAGAATTGTCTGGTTGAATGAGATAGATACCTGAACACATCCTAGCATTGCCAATTATCTTCCCAGAATCCAAGTCCTAAAAGAAACACATAGATTTGTCAAATTTGACATGACACTTCAAATCTTTGGTCAATTTGCTAACTGATAATAAGTTGCAATTGAGATTAGGAACTAATAAAACTGAATCAATAGTAAAGTCCTTTGTGACCACCACAGAACTGATTCCAACTACCTTTGAAACTGATCCATCTGCAATCTTTACTGTCTAGTTCTCATGACAAGGTTTAAATGTAGTGAAAAGTGTGGGATTACCCGTCATATGGTCTGAAGCTCTTGAGTCAACAATCCATGGACTTGATTCTTGTTTCTTTGCATTGAAAGCACTTCAGAAATTATCTTTGTGCGACGACCATGCAGTTCCAATAGCTAGATTTGTGGGGGCTGACTGGGGCTGACCGAATAATTTTTGCAGTAATTCCAATTGTTCCTTGCTGAACAGAGATGGTTCAACAGAATAACCCTGTACTGGTTTGTTATCAGCTGAAACCATATTTCCTTTGCTTTCAGAAGTTCCGCCACTTGCTATAGACATGACTCCTGGGTGTTGAATGACTTGTTTTCTGGATTTTAAGATGAATTTCTGACAAAGATTTCAGGCTCTGATATCATGAAAATATTTTCTGAAAAAATATGTAATTCTTCAAAATCACATAATGAGTATGCACAGGGACTTAAATAGAGGTTTCTGAAGATCCTAGAATTTTAGGAAACTAATAACATAGAATCCCATATAATAGAGAGACTAAAATAGGAAACAAATCAGGAAAAATAACACTACTCAAATAAATAAGGAAGCAGAATAATTCTAAATCTTCAAATATTTCAACACATTACATGACACTCTTTTTCTCTTTTCATCTATTCATTTCATCTTGTCTTGTGTACTGTTGTCTCTAATATGTATACAACTAGGATGTTTTTACTTCACACTTTGAATTTTTCCATTTACTACAGGCTATGAAAGTAGAAAATATGTTGAGAATAAAGGAAGAGTTTGATTATAAAAGTTTGGCTAGAAAGCTTGAAATACAGCTGGACAAGCTCATTGCAGAAAATGAAAGGCAACAGAAAGTTTTTGATGATGAAGTTGAAAGAATAAACTTAGAAGCACAAAATCGCGTCTCTGAGGTTGAGAGAAATTTCACCGATGCCTTAGAGGTTAGTTCAACAATTCATCATTCTCCCTAATGGGTGATTCTTTAAACTGATGATTTTATATTTTCAGTTATTTCTAAACACATTACTTGCTTGAGAGTGTGATATGTTGAACTGAATATCTACTGCATTCCTTTTACAGAAGGAGCGGCTAAAGTGCCAGATGGAATATATGGAATCGGTTAACAAGCTGGAGGAAAAGATGATAGAAAATCAACGGAAGCATAAGTGTGATGGCTTCATGAGGGACAAATGTAATGGAGAGGTATTGGCATCCAGAACCATAGCTTGTTTTATGTCAAGTTTTTCTTGTGAATTCATGGCTAGCCAGTTGGGCACCTTTTTAGATGATAGACTTCCAACTTTTTTTCAATGACATTATTAAGAAATTGTGTGTTATTTTCCTACTTTATCATTACATATTTTTCTTTTGTTTAAGCTTCACTTTAGAGATGTAGCAGTGTGCCCTGTCTTGAGCCATGCCTTTTTCTGGGGTATGTAGTTTAAAGTTATCCATCTTTGTCCCATATTTCAACCATCTCTAAAAGCATGATGAACACAACTTCAATTTTTTTTTCTTTTACATGATTTAATTGGAAGACATGATGAATTCAAACTTAATTTGTGCTTTCTCTCTTATCAATTTCTGAATGCAAATTTATTGCTTGTCGTTGACTCCTATGGCTGATCCAATGTAGTGGTAAAAGACTTTGTTTTTGTTATTGGTGTACTGGTATTAGCTGCACGATGATGAAACTATAATGGCTTTTTGTGTAGGAAATGTGTTGGCATTACTATTTGTAAATAGGATTTTGGGCAGTATTGTGTATGTATTATGATCATATATTTCGTCTTCATCATAATTTTCAGGGACCTCATTTTTCCGTTGTTGATGATGTTGCTGAGGTAAAAAAGCTGCTAGAGAAAGAAATTCATATGAGAAAGGAAGCTGAAGAGGAGGTTAACAATCTTAAGAGTCAACTAGGGCAGTGCACGGATTCAGGGGTATACTTGCTATGTGAATAGTGAATACTTTTATGTCAAGTTCTCTGAGCTTCTTTTGAATTCTAGACAAGGAATTGGTTATATTCGGATTTTTTTGGTGTATTAGACAGGTGGAGGTGCTGAAATCTTAAAGCTTCGAAAAGCTCTGGAGGATGAGATTCGTCAAAAAAAGAAGCTTGAAGAAGAAATAATTATACTAAGAAGTCAGATGTTACAACTGACTTTTGAAGCTGAGCAGGTATTTGAATCATGGAAGTTAATTGTGCTTTTCATGGCATTGTTGTAATAAGCTTTATACAATGGCGTAGTTAATCAAACACAAGCGTGTATAATTAATCAAACACAAACAACATTTATGTTGGTTTCATTTTTATTTTGCATATGTAGATGAGAAGGTGTCTTGGAAGAAGTGATTCTGGCAATGGTTATACTGGTCTAGATTCTCCAATGTCTCAAGTTAGGGACTCTTTAAATGGACATAAGACACCAGTTGCTGCACTATTTGAACAAGGTGATAAAATAGGTTTTTTTTTTTTAACCATAATATCACTTAAACCATTTTTTTTTTTTTTTGCATGCATTTCTTATTGTCCTTCTATCAATTTACCAGTTGGACTGCAAAAGATTTTGGCTTTGCTCGAGTCAGAAGATGCCAATGTACGTATTCATGCTGTAAAAGTAGTGGCCAATCTAGCAGCTGAAGGTGAGAAAAAGCTTTGGTTTCTTATGCCATTACTTAAGGTGACCTGGATGGGGAGCTGATGGATCAGTTACATTTCTTGCTATTGTGTAGTCTTTCTTTTGGAAATATTGCTTGCAGAAGAACTTTGGGTGCTAATTGCCATTCTCGTGTTATGGAGTGGTTTCTGGGTGGGGAGCTGATGGATTAGTTGCATTTCTTGTTATTGTGTTGTCTTTCTTTTGGAAATATTGCTTGTAAAACGCCTTGGATTCTAATTAACTATTCTTGTGTTATGGATTGATTTTGGGTGAAACTAATCACGTGTAAGCACTAAATATCAAGCATTAATCCTCTGAATTTACCTTGTTTGTTGCTTTAACATCGTCACTATCCTACTTGCATTAGTTGGCCAAACTAATATTTCCTCCTCTTTTTGTCTGAAGAAACTTCTTATTTAACCCTGTTATAAAAAGATTATATGTTCAAAGAAGTTTGGTTCTTTTAACAGTAATGCGTTTTTTTAAAGAAATATCACATGTAAACCTCTGTTTCTTACATGACAAGCTTTATCTTTAGTAATGAATAGACAAAATTGTGTTATGTCTTATATGTATATGGGACATTTTTAAGTTGGTATTGTGAGTAACGAGGTGCACTCTCCATGTACTGAACAGAAGCAAACCAGGAAAGGATTGTCGAAGCTGGTGGTCTCACTTCCTTGCTGATGCTTCTCAGAAGCTATGAGGATGAAACTGTTCGCAGAGTAGCAGCCGGTGCAATTGCCAATCTCGCGATGAATGGTAATTGTTCTATAATATTGTTCTTATCATTTTGTGTACATCAGTGTTTGTTTTTAATTTGTGTTAAGAGTTTGGCTACTGATTGGTTCTGAGTTCTGACTACACGGGTTTAATATTGTTTCCTTTTATGCAAAGCAGAAGCCAATCAAGAGATCATAATGGTTCAAGGGGGTATCAGTTTATTGTCTATGACAGCATCTGATGCTGAGGATCCTCAGACTCTACGCATGGTTGCTGGAGCTATAGCTAATCTGTGTGGGAATGGTATACTGCATTTTCTTTTGTATCACCTCTTTGAATAACAAGTTTTTGGTTCTTACATTGTAAGGGTCTTAAAACCAATCCTTTGGTGATTAAAAGAACTTTTCCATAGATAAATAAATAAATAAAAGAAATGAACTGAAATGAGAACAATCAGATATTTGTTAACAAATGTGTAAAACAAATGCATCTATAAGGAGATACTTTTGGGTTTTGGCACCATTGTCCAATCATCGGTATAATTTTGATTCCTATTATCATATTACATGATCGATCTCAAAGCACTAAGTAAATTGTGTGCTTAAATAAAGCTACTGCATGAAGAATTCCTTGATCATGGTGAGGTTATTCATTCCATTCATGACTTTGCAGATTCCATTTCATGTGATATGAGAATTCCATTTATTTATTACATCATATATGATATGAACACTTCTATTTGAAGAGGCACAACCAGCATCTCCGCAGGGATTTGTATAGCCTTTGGCTTTGTAATTTAGGCTTCCAAGATAAATTCTAGTTATGCTTATAGTGGTACTTGTACTTAAATCCTGCTTATTTGTTATCATCTGAACGGTCTGCTCTTTCTGCCTCTCACACATGCTCATGCTTCTTCCAGATAAGCTACAAGCAAAGCTGAGGTCTGAAGGTGGAATTAAGGCCTTGCTGGGAATGGTGAGATGCGGACATCCAGATGTTCTTTCCCAAGTTGCACGTGGAATTGCCAACTTTGCAAAATGTGAATCCCGTGCATCAACTAACGGTATGCCTTTGATCTATTACATGCCATTGTTTGATTGTTTACTTGTGAAGTTAAAGGGTCCCTTTTAATTAAATTTTGTAGTGGTTTAGGGTTTAGGATTAGTGTCCTGCATCACCATGTCTCTCTTTATTCTGAAGTTTAAACCCAATTTAAGCTGTATATTCCTTTCAAACCCTCTTTAACTCATTAGATTGATATCATCTCGCACGAAATGGTTCAACCTAGCTCTCATCTCTTTTTAGCATGATCTTATAGTAACTTGTGCCCTACTCCAGGTATAAAAAGTGGCAGATCACTTCTTATTAGTGATGGCGCGCTTCCATGGATTGTGCAAAATGCTAACAATGATTCTGCACCTATCAGGAGACACATTGAGCTTGCACTGTGTCATTTGGCACAACATGGTAAGTTGAATTTCTTCTCTATTGATAAAAAACAATCTGTGTGAGATACATTCCTTGAAGGACCTCTATTTCGGATATTTCAGAAGTAAATGCAAAGGACATGATAAGTGGAGGTGCCCTTTGGGAGCTGGTCCGAATATCACAGGATTGCTCCCGAGAGGACATCAGAAGTCTTGCTCGACGAACTTTGAATTCAAGCCCCATATTTCGAGCTGAAATGCGACGGCTAAGGATAGAGTTGTGATTGAGGTGAAGTTGGGCTCTTGTAACCGGTTCTACTAGTGTGATGTAGCTTAGGGTAACAAGAAATCTCTGCACTGTATAGGCCAAGGTCGAGATTATTTGATACCCTCTGCGCTGAAAGAGAATCTACAGCGAGCACTGCATCCCCATTTTACGTAAAGGAAATGTGCTGTGGGTTTGTAATATATCATCTGGGTTCTTTATTGAGCTTAGCTTTCAGTAGGTGAAGAGAGAAAAATTTTGTAGGCGATTGAGTGAGTAAAATTTTCATTTTCTTGTAGTTTATTCACTTTTCTAATCTAAGTTTGTCTCAAACGATATGTATTCTCTAAAGTTTCAATACTTGTATAAACTATTTTTTTTTTTATAATTGGAGGTAGAAGAAGAAATTATTTAAATTTGAATTTGAATTTAAGTTTTATAATATGTCGTTTTTTTTAATCACTTGATCAAGATATTAGTTTTATTGTTTAAACCGATTGATTTATAAAAGTAGTGGAATTTTTACTTTTATTGAGCAAGTACGAAAATTTTTTTATTTAATTTCGTTAATTCAAGTAATTCAAGTGATTGTGGCTAACAAAAACAATGAGAATTTTCATTGCATTTTAATATGGATAATTATCTACTATACTATTAGTAGAATATTTTTAACTCTACTTACGGAGTTAGAATGATGATACATGTTTTATTTTATTTATTTTTTATTTTCTTAAAATATTTAAAGATATACATCACCATCCTAATATCGTTTACGAAGTTAAAAAAATTTCACTGACGGTATATTGGATATTAATTTTTTCATATTTACCTCTCTTTTTAGTTTGGATTATTATTCTATCCACCGTTAGTGGAGTTTTTTAACTCCACAAGCGAGGTTAGGATGATGATATGTGTCTTTTAAAAATATTAAGAAAATAAAAAATAAATAAAATGAGACACTTGTTATCATCCTAACTTTGCTTCTAGAGTTAAAAAACTCCACTGACAGTGTATAGGATAATTTTTCTTTTAGTTTTCTATTTTTTTATGGATTATTATTCTATCCACCGCCAGTGGGGTTTTTTAACTCCACAAGCGGGGTTAAGATAATGACATGTGTCCTATTTTATTTATTTACTTATTTTTTTAATTTTTTTAAAGGACACATGTCATCATTTTATCTCGCTTGTAAAATTAAAAAACTTTGATGGCGGTGGATAAGATAATAATCATTTTTTAAAAAAAAATTTAATCGTCATTTTCTCCACTATACTTACCACTAACATTGCGATTGTATCCAAACATGTAACTGTTTTTAATCTCACTGAAACTAATCTCACCACTAAACATGATCATAGGTTGGGCCAGGCCAAGCTCATGATAAGTAATAATAAGTTTTGTGTATGCCCAAGCCCGACCCAACTCGAAAATTCGTGCCTGACTTTTTGTCCAAGTCCTTTTTCATTTTTATATTACAAGCTCGAGCCCGAGCCCGGCCCAATTCGAAAATAATTTTTTTATATTTTAATTTTTTATTTATTTGTTTTCTTATTATTTTATACCTTTTAAAATTTAATTTAATTTGTCAAAATTTATATATCAATTTCCATATTAAATATTTATAATCATGTTTATTAATTAATAATGTTTTATATACATATAACTATATTTATACTTAATAAATATATATATAATTTAATTAATATTAAAAAAGAAATATAAAAAAATAAAAAAATATAAATTTGGGTCGAGTTGGGCCCAAGCTTTGAAAGGTCAAGCTCGGGCCTAACCCGATTTTTAAACTGGCTTAAAAATTTTGCCCAAGCTCGATTATTGCATCAGATATTTTTTGTTGGCTCTATAGGCTATACCGAGAGGGGGGGGTGAATCAGTTCTTAGCTAATCTTATGCCGGTTTTTTGGTTTCTCTAAATTCTCTAGCCTATTTGAGTGTTTTCTAAGTTCTCTTAGCTAGGCAATTATACAATATAAATTCAATGCAATAAACACAAATATAATTGCAAGAAAGTAAAGAGAGAAAGGATAGAGAAATGTACACAAGTGATTTATAGAGGTTCGGCAACCTTGCCTACGTCCTCTACCTTGAGACGCTCCCAAGGATTTTCCCAAATTCACTATCCTTGAATTTGTTACACTCCCTCTTTTCAAGGCTCAAGAGAAACCTCTCTCTTTTCTAGGCTTCCCTCTTTTCTAGGCTCAAGAGTAACCTCCCTCTTTTCTAGGCTAAAGAGTAACCTCCCTCTTTTTCAAGGCTCAAGAGAAACCTCCCCTTTACAAGGAATGAAATGAGTTTACAAATAAGTAATCAAAGAAAGCCTCTAGATAGGCAAGTGATTACAGAAATTAAGCACAAGGAAAAAGCCTATACAAGATTTGTGCTATTCTATACAAGGAATATGAGAGTGATAGAAAATGAAACTTTGTAGCTCTTGATTTGTTGTTTGAGGCTTGTAGATTTGAGGAATATGAGATTTGAAGTTGCTGAGTTGTTTCTCTTGCTTTCTTTAGCTTCTAAGCCTCTATTTATAGTCCCTTAGATGGTTTGTGGATGTTGGTTGGAGCCAAAACAGAAACTAGCCATTATGTCTCACAGAAACTAGCCGTTGGGGGCTTTCTGGTGCAAAGGGATCGATCCCTTTCCATAGGGGATCAATCCCTTTTGTCCAGAATGTTGATTCTGGGCTTCAGGGACCTTGGGAAGACTTTCTGCCAAAAAGGGATCGATCCTGCTACAGTGAGGATCGATCCTTTTCTTCCAGAGGGCATTTTTCCTGCACTTTTGGGTTAGAAATGATATGACCTTTGATCCTAATTAACCCAAAACATTTTGGCTCTTTTGTGGGAGTTTTTCTTGACTTTCTCAAATGAAAACATAGTCAAAAAATTCATCAAGTGATTTTCTAAAATATTCAAAACATTTATAAAGTATTAAGACCAATAAGAGTGTATCGATAAATCATGGTCTTAAGTTTGATATGATCACTTGAAAATGGATTGAGAAAATCATGTGTGATAAGGCAAATTTACAATATGAATTAAAACATTAAAGCTTACTTAAGTTTTTATCATTTCAAAATATGTATGGCAATTTAAAGCTAACAATCTCCCCCTTTTTGATATGACAAAACTTAATGTAAATTTGCTTTGAAAATTCTTTAATAAAATACTTCCCCTCAAATAAAGCAGGATTTTATAAAGCTCCCTCTTAATATAAGCATGGGTTTTCAAAAAGAATTTTCAAACTATTTTTCTCCCATTATCTCTCCCCCTTTATATCTCTCCCTTTTAATATCTATCTCTCCCCCTTTTTGTCATAGCAAAAAGAAGGAAAAATAATAAAAAATATGCTCCCCCTAAAATCATGGCTATGTGAGAATAAATAAATATGCTCCATCCAACAAGAAACATGTTAATACATGGGACTCATAGCACAAATAGATAAGTCAATATTCACAAAGAGTATGAAATATTCATGCAATGAATATGACTTATGATCCTATACCAATTGTTTATAAATAATTTTGTTACCAATTGTTGATAAGTAATTTTGCAAGAATGTTCCAATTGGTAAGAAGTTAAGCAAGCACCTAAGTATATCAATTGTTCTCTAAGGTCCAACTAAGGTGCATGGTAATACATCATGATTATGAGCTAAAATTAGATAATATATCATATACATGTGCTCATAAATCATTTTCAAGAAATATTGTGCCTAGAATTAAGATATATAGCAATTAACTACAAATTCTAGCACACAAGAGTTTCATGCAAAAATATCTTAAGAGAATTCTTCTCTATTTGTCATTTCAATCTAAGGAGCATGAGAAGAATTGTCAATTTAAAGCTCATACCAATTGGCAATTTAGATTTGGCTTACCAATTATTGAAAATATGGTTGCCAATGATACTAATTGTTATTTCAATCTAAATATCAATTGTTACTAATGGTTGACTTAGGCATTTTGCATGAATCCAATATGTGTGTGTTCATGTCAAGAAAATAACCATTCTAAATATACATGAACACAATCAAACATCATCAAATATGCATATGGATTAATTAAACATTAGCACACTATCATAAAATATTAATCCATATTCATATTCACAAATTGATACCATATGGAAGATTTAAAAAATCAAGGAATTCAAGCAAACACATTTTCTCCCATGGTTTCAAGCACACAAATCCTATGCTCATTTTCTAATTCAAGTCCTTAACCAATTATGAGCAAGGAAAGATTCAAATAATAAATGCATGGATATCAAGTTTGTTCAAGTTTGCATTTATCTTTGAGTGTTGGTGTTGTCATTAAGACCCTAGTTCTTTAAGTACAAGGATGATAAAGTTTTATGCATTTTAACATTTAGGATCCATTTACCATCACAGATTATAGGCCAATGAATATTACCAATTGTTGAATTTACATTTGGAATCAATCCACTAGATGTAAAATTATCATGAAACCTAGTGTGGAATTGATAAGTCAAGCTAAGAGACATAATCCTATAAGCATGCTTGACTAAGATGAACAAAAGATATGAAAAACACTCATTATGCACAAGTTCATCAAATTCTCAAATATATCCATAAATTATTGAAATAAATCTCAAAATTATGTTTAAGCATTCATTGAAAGTATGTTTCAAGATTATTTCAAGAGTTATGCAAATCATGAATGTTTTCAACAAGAAAAATGATTTTGCACTTGTGAGCTCAAGAAAATGATATTGATTGTTGAAAGTGATACCATTTGTTGGAAATGATATTAATTGATGAAGTTAAGGTATGATATCAATGAAAAATGAATTTTCATAGTTTAAAGATCATCAAAAAGAAGTTCAAACAATAAATTTTATGCTTATACAAAAGATAGTGTGAAACTAACAAAAGATCCTCCCAATTTTCAGTTTAAACATGCAGGAGAGCCTTTTCTTGCCTGGGGGTATCGATCCCTTTAGGAGGGGGATCGATCCCTCATAGTTTCCTGTAGATTCTGCAGTAGTTTTGACAGAAAATTCAACTTGTGAGGTACCAAAACTCCGTTTTTGAGTAATTTAAGTCCAAGTAAAGGTTTAAACATTTGTAAAACATGATTTTAGACTTGTATGAATGAAAAATATGATTGAAAAACCATTTAACAATAGATTTTTGCAATTTTGGAAGGATTTTCACTAATAAAAGCATTTTTGGCCTCAAAGGGGGTCATTTTGAGAGTTATACATATTTTGTCAAAACCAAAGCTTTGGAAACCACAAATATGTCAAAACAAACTTGTTCACATAGATTTTAAGCACATATAACATCAAATCATCATACTTGTGAACATTATGCCATGATTTCCAACTTACATATTCTTCATTAAGGCTCATGACAAGGCATTTTGCATAAATGACATATTTGACAGCTTTTGAGCAACTAAATATATTATCTAAACATATCAAACTTGCTCAAACTACAGAAATTCAATAATCTTTTCAAAATCATACATCATGCCTTTCATTCAATCATCCAATGCCTCGAGAATTAATCATTAACCAATCAATCAACTCACAATGCATCAACAATCATTAACACATTTTCTCATCAAAGCACAACTAATCAAATAAAGAGTTTAAAGAGCAAGGAATTAAGCTTACAAAACTCCTTTGCTTGAGAGTGCTTTGCCTTGAAGTGTTGGATCCACCATTAGCCATTCTTTGAGAAATTGTTGTCACCTTGCTAAGGATGGATTTCCAAGCTCTTCCTTTTTTCTCATTGGCACAAGCAATCTCCATGAGGTGTGTAGAGCATTCAATCCCCATTGTTTCTTTGTAATTCCATGCTCTAACACTCCTACAACAAATAAATTCAAGCATGCTTTGGTACCCAAACTTTCTTGGGTCCATGAGAGTTAGTACAAATAATTTTTGATCCTTTTGGGATCCATTTCAAGCACAATTCATCATTATTTACAGCATGCTTAGGTACCCATATTTTCTTAACTACTCTTCCTCTAAATGTGGTTTTTCTATAAGTGCATGCTTGTGAAGAGTGTCCTATTCTATTGCAAAGTGAGCATGTGAGAGATGTATTTTGCATAGTATTTTTGCTCACTAAGAAATTCCTAAGATGAGTTTCTTTTTGTTTTTCATTATAGCCTAACCCATCTTTGTCAAAGAAAGCTCTTTGGGTCTCTAACATGTGATCTAGCTTTTGTTGACCCATATAAAACCTAGAAAATGAGTTATGCAAATTTGTGTTCTTTTTATTTAACTCATTTATTTCTAAGTTGGCCTCTTCTAGTTTCTTTTCAAATTCTATCTTAGCATTTGTCAAGGCTTCATTTTCTATTTTCAATTTAGCAATGATTTTCTTATATTTGGAGTTCATGCATTGAAATTCATTTGCTAAATCATCAAAGGCATTTTGTAGTTCACTAAAGGTATAATCATTATCTTCACTAGAACTACAGCTAGCCTCATCATCACTAATAGCCATAAAGCATGAGTAGGCTACCTCTTCATTTACATTTTCCTCATCGAAGCTATCACTATCGCTCCAAGCAGCCACAAATGCTTTCTTCCTAGGCTTCCTCTCCTTTTCTTTCCTAAGTAAGGGGCAATCTAGCTTAGTGTGACCTAGTTCATTACACTCATAACACACTAAGTGGTCCTTTTCTCTTCTACTTGTTTCTCCCCTATGGTGTCTCCTATTCTTCTCTCTCTCTTTCATTCTCATGAATCTATTAAATCTTTTGGCAAACATTGCCATTTCCTTATCTTCCTCATCTCCACTCTCATTACTATCATCCTCAAAGTTCTCATGAGTGGATGATTTAAGAGCTACCCCTACTTTCTTTGAAGGCTCTTCATTTCTTTTTATCTTCATTTCATATGTAAGTAGGGAGCCCATAAGTTCGTCTAGAGACAAGGTGTTATGATCCTTAGATTCTTCTATTGCGGTTACCTTTGCCTCCCAAGACTTAGGCAAGCTATTCAAAATTTTCTTTACTATTTCAACATTGGAATAAGTCTTGCCTAGAGCCTTAAGTCCATTAATTATATTATTAAACCTAGTGAACATATCACTTATGGACTCATTTTCTTTCATTCTAAAAAGCTGATAATCATGTGTGAGCATTCCTACCTTAGTCTCTCTAACTTGATTGGTCCCTTCATGTGTGATGGCTAGTTTGTCCCATATTTGCTTAGCATTTTCACATAGGGAGACTCTATTGTACTCATTGGGACCTAATGCACAAAAGAGGGTGTGCATAGCCTTGGCATTCAATTGTGCCAATCTCATGTCATTGGTGTCCCACTCATCTTCACTCTTAGGGACATCCTTTCCATCTACTTTCTTTATTGGGATTCTAGGGCCATTAACTATTACTCTCCACACTTCATAGTCATTGGATTGCACAAATAACATCATCCTAATTTTTCAATAATAGTAATTCTCACCATTGAAGAGTGGATGTCTAACTAATGAGTGTTCTTCTTCTCCTAGGGGTGTGCCTATATTCAAGTGAGCCATTTAAGATCGTTTAGCTCGATAGAGGTTAGTCTAATTCAATCTCGAGCCTAAGCTCTGATATCAATTGTTGGCTCTATAGGCTATACCGAGAGGGGGGTGAATCGGTTCTTAGCTAATCTTATGCCCGTTTTTCGATTTCTCTAAATTCTCTAGCCTATTTGAGTGTTTTCTAAGTTCTCTTAGCTAGGAAATTATACAATATAAATTTAATGCAATAAACACAAATATAATTGCAAGAAAGTAAAGAGAGAAAGGATAGAGAAATGTACACAAGTGATTTATTGAGGTTCGGTAACCTTACCTACGTCCTCTACCTTGAGACGCTCCCAAGGATTTTCCCAAATTCACTATCCTTAAATTTGTTACACTCCCTCTTTTCAAGGCTCAAGAGAAACCTTTCTTTTTTCTAGGCTCAAGAGTAACCTCTCTCTTTTCTAGGCTCAAGAGTAACCTCCCTCTTTTCTAAGCTAAAGAGTAACCTCCCTCTTTTTCAAGGCTCAAGAGAAACCTCCCCTTTACAAGGAATGAAATGAGTTTACAAATGAGTAATCAAAGAAAGCCTCTAGATAGGCAAGTGATTACAAAAATTAAGCACAAGGAAAAAGCCTATACAAGATTTGTGCTATTCTATACAAGGAATATGAGAGTGATAGAAAATGAAACTTTGTAGCTTTTGATTTGTTGTTTGAGGCTTGTAGATTTGAGGAATATGAGATTTGAAGTTGCTGAGTGGTTCCTCTTGCTTTCTTTAGCTTCTAAGCCTTTATTTATAGTCTCTTGGATGGTTTGTGGACGTTGGTTGGAGCCAAAACAGAAACTAGCCGTTATGTCTCACAGAAACTAGCCGTTAGGGGCTTTCTGGTGCAAAGGGATCGATCCCTTTCCATAGGGGATCGATCCCTTTTGTCCAGAATGTTGATTCTGGGCTTCAGGGACCTTGGGAAGATTTTCTGCCAAAAAGGGATCGATCCTGCTACAGTGGGGATCGATCCTTTTCTTCCAGAGGGCATTTTTCCTGCACTTTTGGGTTAGAAATGATATGACCTTTGATCCTAATTAACCCAAAACATTTTGGCTCTTTTGTGGGAGTTTTTCTTGACTTTCTCAAATGAAAACATAGTCAAAAAATTCATCAAGTGATTTTCTAAAATATTCAAAACATTTATAAAGTATTAAGACCAATAAGAGTGTATCGATAAATCATGGTCTTAAGTTTGATATGATCACTTGAAAATGGATTGAGAAAATCATGTGTGATAAGGCAAATTTACAATATAAATTAAAACATTAAAGCTTACTTAAGTTTTTGTCATTTCAAAATATGTATGGCAATTTAAAGCTAACATTTTTATCTAAACCCGACCAAATATTGAACGGGTCTTAGGGTTTGAGCGGGTAGCCCAACCCTTGAACAGGTTTACTCACCACCTAGAGGTGTCAAAAATTGACCCAACCTGAAAAACCAAACTCAATCAACCCGAAACCAAACCCGATTGATCCAATTTGATTAAAAAAGTCAACAACTCAAATCCATCCCTATTCGAATCCGAACTAATCCGAAACCAAATTAATCTGAATTCACATTGATCCAAACCCAACTTGATTCGAACTCGAATTGATATGATTTCAAATTAATCCAAATCCAAATTAACTCAAACCCAAAAAGATTCAAACTTAAATTTAATATTAACAATAAATATTTAAATATTAAAATTAATGATCAAAGTGTTTTACTATAGTAAAAATATAATTTTTTTCAATATTACGAGTGTTATAGTTTTTTTTAATCTAGTTAAATTTAAATATTTACTTTTACATTATATTTATTTGAATCCAATGTTTAATTATTTAATGTCTAATCTATAATAGAGTACAGAAGCTATATCACCTACACTTAATGTTTCTAATTATTCTATAAAAAATCAAGAGAAATAAAGAGATGTATAGTAGTGTATTATGATATTTAGTAGGGATTATTAAATCATTTTGATTCATAAAGTTATTAATTTTATAGATAATAGAAGTAAAACGATATAAATGTAATTAATTTATGAATATTGTTAAATAAATTATAAAGAAAACTATTATACAGATTATTAAATATTTTGATTATTTGAATCCCAATTTTATCATAGGTTATATAAGAAGAAAATTTTATTTTTATGAGTTTTGTAATTCTTAGAAATGTGATTTCAGTTCATTTTTATACCAGACAAATCACATTTAAATAACCAAGGCTTAACCCAAAAACCTGTCCACTCGACCCGAATCCAAATCCGACCAACCCTAATTAATTAAAAAAGTCAACAAGCCGAACCTGACCTAATCCGAACTTGAATTGATCCGAACCCAAATTAATCTGAATTCAAATTAACCCAGATATGACCTTATTCGAACCCAAAATAATTTGAAATAGAGATAGATCAATTTTTCCTTGACCCAAACCTAAAATGATTCGATTCAAAATAATCTAATCCAAATCCAATTTGACCTACCCATTTGCCACCTCAATGACAACACCTATTTAAATTTGCCTTGAGTCAATTTATCCATTTGTAAAGCACTCCTAACAAGCCCGGTCGAGCCTCATACATATTAAATCCGTTGTGGTTTGGAAGGATTCCTTTCATTTGTGAACGATCCAAATAAGAACCGGCCAGCACCTAAATCGCAGCGTTACTAATTGAACTAACCGAAACCAAGGAGTGAGTTTTTACGAGAATGCTCTCATTTCGGGCGCATTAATAGAAACAAATAAACAAAAAAAAAAGGAATCAAGTGCTATGGATTAGCACGATTTGCTTTGCCCATTTGTCTTTGAATGTAAGATTTATAAATTTTGTCTGCATCAGGATACATCAAATGTTTGCCTTATTTCAAGCCCAATCCAACCCCACCCCACCATCCTTCAAATAATTAAAAGCAATTAACAAAAACAAAAATGAAAGAGAGGCAGCTTTGTTGGTTTATCAATGTGAATAATGATTTTAACTTTCAATATATTGGTTCAAATGATTATACTTTCAATATTAAGATATAAAAAATCTGTAATTAACGCTTGCATTTTTCTCTTTCTCCTATGATTTTTGAGTTTCTTGTAACAATAATTCGATGGTTGTTAGGAACATCATTCTCTTTAATAAAATCGATTCTTGTATATCAATCATATAATCAATTTTATAATGAATAAAATTATATTGTTCGCATATCAGATAACACTTAGAAATTTAGGAAGCCTATAATAAAATGGATCTACAAATATAAAAGGACTATTGTCAAACATTATATATTGACAAACTTTCGAATATTAACCTGAAACATATGCTTGTGTGTATGCATGTATATACATGGTAAGGGATGGGAGTGAAGATGTTAATTGCTAGTCTACAAAGTGGCAATTGACTGTGCTTGGCACTTTCAGTTTCATGAGATAGCTACGAAAAAAGGAATCTTAAGCTTCGTTTGGAATCAATCACACCCACATAAAAAACAAAACAAAAAAACATAAAAAACAAAAAAAACACATGTAAAATTAATTTTTACTCATTTTTTTAAATATTTTATTATAAAATTTATACGTTCATTGTTTTTAATATCACCGGAGTTAATTGCATCGCCTATCCAAAGTAACCCTTAATAATTATATCGTTAAAATCATTGAAATGTAGTTCGAAAAATCAAGATGCATGGATTTTTTTTTGAAATGTAAGAAATTTTATTAATAAGAGGATATTACAACCAAGCTAAAAGCCTCTTTTATTAATAAGATGCATGGATGTTAATCATGAACATGAAGAACTAGAATGGCATTGTCTAATACATATGGTCCACCAAATTATTACCTCCAAGCTGTGGAAAGCCACAGCCTCAGCCTCAGGGACGTAATTTGGGTCATCAGCTCATATCATACCAATTTTATATTAGTAGTTAAAACCTTTAACTCGGCAAACTTTGCAAACAAAATCATCTATATCCCCCAATCAAATCAATTTTGCATGCAAATGACACTGAAAAAATAGGCTTTCCCACACAAATAATTAAAAAGTGTTTGTTGATAATAACATATAAGCGAAAGAAGCAAGCAATTTAGGGTATATTGATCAGAAAATGGAGAAGAAGCTGGATATATGCAGCATATACATAGGCAACAACAAATCCAAGCATTTCAAATTAAGAAAACACAATGGCAAAGATCATGCGTAGCAAGTTATATTGATGAGAAGAAATGGGAATCAAGTCCATTTCAGTTTGGAGAAGTTGCAGAGATCAGATAGTGTTTAAAAAACATTATAAAAGAAAAGCAATATCCATAGCAGAATCAAGACAAACTCTTCATTTACACATTTATTCATTAATTAACTTACCAGTGACAGTTATTTTCCAGAGGAGAGAGAGAAAGGGGAACTTTAACGCTTGAAGATCAGTTTGTCCTGGTTGGTGTTGCTTTTGCATGGAAGTACTCAGTGTTGAATGGCAATGGCGCTGCCTCGAAAAAGAACTTTGTTTTTTAACAGAGCAGCGCACGTGTAACACAGTACCCAATGTTCATCTCTGATACCAAACCCTAGCAAGTCAGAGAAAATGAAAAATACTTACTTTCACAGCAAAGAGACAGCAAAACCCTAAGCCCATAACCTCCCATCACCTCGCTTTCTTCAATTCATGATTTGCCATCTCCACCCAACCAACCTTCAAGCAGCTAGCCTAGCTAGTCACTAGATTAATTGAACCATGTATTTTCCTTTTTTATCCAAATATTAATATATATCAGACTTAGAACAGAATCTGCAGAAGCTTAAAAGTAATATCGATATGCACAAATTAAAAAGAAACCCTATGTGGGAAGAACAAGCCGCAAAGGAATGAAGAGAGAAATGACTGCCATCTTCTTGTGCTTCTTCATCGTTAAGGTACTATGGAAAAGGCTATTATTATTAAATACTACTGAAAGAAGAAAACCCAGCAGGGATCCATGAAATTTGTACATCCTTCTTCAAATCAAAGCCAGATGAATCCCATGATTAACATCCTTAAGACTTAAAGTAAAAACATGAACTATCTTATAAAAGAAGAAGAAGAATGAAAGGTGATCAAAAGGTCAAGCTAACAAGAGAGGAAAAAGAACCTGAAGCTTTCTGTTTTGTTAATAAGGGGGACGGCCTGTGCCCCAGTAGGCCTCAGTTGGCAATTGGACTGAGTTTAGAAGATTTGGTGGCAACCCTTGAACGAAGGATCCGTTGGGATCTTGCAATAGTTGCTGTTGCTGCTGCGTTATTTGTTGTTGACCAACCATGCTTCCCGGTGACCCTAAGGATCCGCTTCCAGGAATTGGCGCTGGCTGTTCTTCTTCCTCCAATGGAAGCCTTTCGTACGCCGCATTACCGAAAGAAGCAGCCATAATCACTACCGGACCTGAAGCAACAAGTTGACCCACCACGGTTCCTCCAACTACCTGACCTTGACCACCGGCTAAATATATGGTCAGCGCTGATGCAGCCGGTGGTGCTGGAGGAGGTAAAAATGACCCAGAAAGTGATAAAATTTCGAATCTTCCATGTAAAGTCACGACTGCACCAGGAGCTCCAGGTTGTCTTATGGTTACATTTGTTACAGTTCCGTTTACACTCAAAATGCAAACCCCTCTCTGTCGTCGCCTAGCGAATGTTGAAACACTCTCCATAATATCACAGCCGTTAGCAATTTCCATAACATGGGATCGGAGGGCATTGGCACTATCACGGGTTATGATAATCGGTGGCTTGGGCTTGTTCTTTGAACCCGCAGGTCTCCCTCGTGGTCTTCTTGTCATTTCACCTTCAGCTCCACGGATTACGGCAAGTTCTTTGCCTTCACTTGTGTCGGTAGTGGCGATGGCAGTTTCTTCTCGATCTCGTTTCTGG
The DNA here is from genome assembly GCA_032173925.1 of Heritiera fomes. NCBI lineage: Eukaryota > Viridiplantae > Streptophyta > Magnoliopsida > Malvales > Malvaceae > Heritiera > Heritiera fomes. The sequence continues at coordinate 2,555,579 of JAPDPM010000013.1, read as the reverse complement.
CCAGGGCTTTGCTCATCTTCGGAGTTCTGCTGTTGCTGGTGATGTTGAAACTGATGGTGCGGATTTAGATGAAGATCTCTTGTGAGGAAAGGAGGAAGAGGACGGCCATGAGCTAGCTCTTCCGCCATTTTTGTTCGAGCACAACCTGTCTGGCTATAGAATTAATATAGGTAAAGGTAAAGCCCCAGGACTCCCGGTTGCAGAGGCGGAGCCACGTTGAATCAAGAGGGGGCCATAGTTTTTGCTTGTACATTTATACATCATTGGTTTGAATTCTACCTTTGGCCCCTCCAAAAAATAAAAATGTTCCCTCCGCATATAAATCTCAAGAAAAATAAAAAGTCAATCTTTATAATTATAAAATTTAAATTATCAGACAAAAAAAATCAATTATCAAATTTCATTGCAAAAGTATAATCATCATTTTGTGCGATGAAAGAAATTATTTGATTTTAAATTTCATTAAATTATATTATATATGTTATTAATTAAAATTTTGTACCTTAGATATATGTTAAAAAAACTAATTAAGCATCTTTTTATTGTAACAATCCTATAAAAATATTTTAGCTTAACTTATTTTTTTGTTTTATATCCTAAATAAATACTATTAAACAATGTATCGCTTAAAATTCAAAAGAAAAAGTTAATTAATAAAGTTCAAGCTTTTTATTATTATTTTTTAGGTTAGAATGATTAAGTTAATGTGTATTTTCTTGTTGATAGATTAATTGATTTTATGTAGATTCTTTCAATTTTTACTACACCATTTAAAAAAATAGTTTTCAGCAATAAAAATTGTTAAAACAAGGTTTCAAAACAAAATGAAATAAAAAGTTTTGCTGATAATCTTTATTCTCTATATTAAGATAAAATTTATTGAATCATTCAACTCAATAATTTTTTTCTTACAAAAATATTTGAGTTTCCTCCATTTTTAATAGTTAATATTTTTTTTACATACTTCAATTTTTGATGTATATGGTTTATGTTTATATATGAAGCATTATATTTTGCATATATATTTTTTATGTTTTTGATAAAATAATATTATATTAGAGACTAAATAAAAATTTTCAAGCTAATCATAGATTATTTTGGAATACTTAAACTTTCTATGTATATATTTGGCCCCCCCCAAATTGAAATCCTAGCTCGGTCACTGCCCGACTGTGATAACTAGATTTCTAAAATATGGTTTTGTACAGAAACCTGTTAGGACGCTACAGAATTAATATAGGTAAAAACCCTAAGACTCCCGGTTGTCATAACTAAATTTCAAAAACATGGTTCTGGTGATTAAATAATGTCATCACAGTACTTTTACATGCATGTCTTAATTTATGAAAGAACAGAGTCCATGACGCATTTATATATGGTCTCTTCCAGAGCGTCATTAGTAATTGATTTTCTGATTTAATAAGCAAGGTATATGATAATCTTATCACAGCCGCATTTGCATATTTGAGTATATAAATTGCATATAGAATCTTCTGCAAGTACACATATACTCATTTGAAACAAACTTGATGTTCCCATACTTAGACTGGGCTAGTGGATTAATCTCATTGGTGCAAAGAAAGAAGTCGAACTCTTACTCTAATATCTGTTTCTTAATTATTAACTGGGAAAATAAAAAGACATGCATGATTTTTTTATATGATTTTTTTAGTATCTTTAGTAGTTATTTTCTTTAATTTGTTTCTTCTTACTGTCATAGTTATGATTGCATCAAACAAATAATTTATCACTAATTTCACTCTAACTGCTTTAATAATTAATAATTAATTTTAATTACTATTACCGCTATTTTCAATCTTATCAAAATTAATTTTACTATTTATCCAAAAGCAGCGACCCTTAAACTTGGATGGTTAGTGCAAATAAATTAGTCAAACTCTCAATCTATTCCTTTTAGCTTATATTAAGAAAAAGAAAATGGTTGGTGATGAGATAAAGAGAATCCAAAAAAGATAAGTCCTCAAAATGATCAGTCCGTCTTATCCTCGTCTTTACCTTACTTTCATCTCTCTCTTATAAACAATGAAAACTACCTTAATATTAAAAACATGCGATTCATCATACAATAAATTTTCCCCCTCTTTCAATTATAAAGCCAGCAAACAAAAGATATGGTATGCTATGTACTAGAAATTTGCACGGCTACCATAGTCATTAAATCGAGATACATATCGTATATCGAAATTTTATTTTTGAGAATCGAGTATCGAGTATCATATCGTATCATAAGATATGGATAAAAATTTTAATTACAAATAATATATACATGTAATATATGTATATATATATATATATATTTATATATGAGTATTTGATATTTTCAATTTTTCGTATGTACTAATATCCAAGAACAAATAAAAAATATATATGTCAATGAATGCAAAATTATTTAAATAAATGTTTTGTTATTTTCTAATATAATCTTTCATGTTTTTTATACAATAATAAAATATTAAAATAAGTTGATAAGTTACTCAAAAAAGTTTATATGCTCATATTTTAATTTTTAATAAATTTAAATGGGACAAAACTATTATTTTCATTAAATATTTTAATTTTTTGGAGGTAAAATTAATATTTTATTAAAATTTTAATTTATCTATATTTTTATAAATTTTTAAAAATTCAATTGGGCAATTATTTTCGCAAAATCTCAAGATTTTTTTTCATTTGAATCCAAATAAAATAAAATAAAATAAAATAAAATAAAATTGGGCTATTAGTAATTTTGTAAGAAAAAGACTTAATTGGACTGAATTAGATAAAATAAAATGCATTGTACCATATCGAGAGTATCGAATATCGTACGACACGTATTGTGTATCGTATGATTTGCTTCCGATTTTTAACAAAAACAATATAGCATATAAATTTGTATCGTTTTATATGTATATCGAAACATTTCGTACAATACGTATCGCATATCGTACGATATTAATAACTACGACAGCTAAAATAAAACAAACCATCGTTTTCTTTGGCGGTCAACGAGCCCTTTCATCACTTCCGGAGTCCTTCGCCTAGATACTCAAATCCAAGGTTTCTTCAACAGCAACAACTTTTCCTTGTGATATCTATAAGTATTGTTGTCACATACTATTATTAATTCTATATAGTTGCTTCACAACTAATTTAATTAGTTGAAGTAATAATTCTAATATTTTCAACAATTTTGATTGATTGATTGATTCATATTCTAAGACTATTGGTAATTTGATTGCTTCATGATTTAATGTCAATGATTTTGATTGTTTGATGAAGTGGAGAAATATAACTAATTAAACTTGTTTCGAGGTAGTTTTGCCATCAATTTTTAGAAAATGGCTTCCATGTATATGTAAGCAATACCTTAAATATTGTAATTTGTAAGGCTAGCTATTCCATAAAGCTGGTAAAGAAGCGATGGAAGTTAAATTACTTTTTTTTTAACTTGATTATCTAATGAAACATGAAAACTATATCTACTAGTGGATTCAAAGTGGTGGTATCGGATAGGTTGTTTTTGAATGAAAGCTTCTTCAGGAAAACGATGCTTCGTTGGCACCAACCATTAATTATGAATTTATGATACATCTTGAGATAACTTTGTTACCTTCCGATACTAATTTGTGTTAAATTGATGTTATCATACGTCTGTTAAATATTTCATTTTTGTAGTCTATATTTAAATTGAGTCTCTTCATCTATAATCAATTAGTTTTAGCCTTTAAGTTGAATAGTTAATATGTTATCAGAGTTTAGGTTTTATTTTGCGATTCCTGATTGTTATCTCTTTCTAAAATTATCATGCAGGAGGGTTCTATCTCTACTATTAAAGTGGTATTATCTCACATATATCTTATATTCAAGTTAGCCCTCAACCTATTATCAATTGATTTTAGACTGGATGCTTAACAATTTGTATGATTGCATCGGATAGTTAAATTATTTGTTAGGCCAAAAATATGGTTGAATAGTTCTTCTGTTAGCATTTTTTTTATTTGGTTCAAGTGATAAAAGAGTTTGCTTCTCTTTTTTGAGTTCAAAGTTGTAAGCAAATCATAAAAAGATAATTTTTTATAAATTTATTCTTTCGACATAAATAAATTTATTTGAATCGGTCCAAGTAAAAGATATACTAAACGAAATATAAAAAATCTTTTATCGTTCAACAAAAGAATTATTTTTATGCATTTTTCTTTTTTTTTCCTTAATCTTTGCTATTAATTATTAGGTTTTCATAGATTGAAAATTAAGTTGGTCCCAAGGCTAGCTAGTTCTCTTGGGTACACAAGACCATAGTTTTCCAAGTCCAAAAACAGCATAGAGTTCACGGGGTTTATCAAAAAAAAACCCAAAATAAAAAAAGTATTAACCAATGAGTTGAATCTTGTGAAGAGAAGAGGTTAAGTTTTGAAGAAATTAAGACGACAAAGTCTTCCCCATGGAAAGAAGATGAGACGAATGAAAGCTTAGAAAGCTGTTGGAGCTTTGATCTAAATGCAACACTTAATAATAGTTTAATGCTTAAACATTTTTTAATCAAACCCCCTTTCACTAAACAAATCTAAACCCATTATCTTGTCCTAATTAACAATTATTTAGTGAACCTAATCCATCCAGAGTGGACCACCTCAACGGGAAAATATGGGCTTTCCCTTCCATGTGAGGGGCACCTATTGCTTCGAATCTAGCATTATGCTTGTGTGGCATGTTCTTACTCTCTAAGAAACCGCTTTATGGCCGAAGTGGCTTGAGATTGTTGCACCCATTTTCTTTGTCCTCCATGGAAGACCAATTGAAAGCTTTCATCCTTTAGTTAATTAATCGAACCTCATCGAGCACTGGGAATTTTTTAGGGACTAAACAGCCGACCAAACTGAGGTTGCCATGTGAATGATAGCGATTGTTTTGGAATCATTGTTGTCATCTCTTCACCTGCTTGTATGATCCCTTTCAATTCAATCACTAGTGCAAATGGTACAGCATAATGTCAACGCTTTCTTTCCACATTGATAGCTAAATCCAGGGTTAATCTTCTTTTCTATGTTGTCTAACTTATATTCTATATTTCATTTTCAACCTATTGATTCCTGTCTCAACTTTTCTTTTTATATATAAAGGAGACAGTAATATGAAAATAAAAAGAATAAAATTACAAGTGTTAGAATATAAATTTTAAAGTTACTATAAACCGGCTCTTAAAAGAACGGTATGAATTTAAATGGATTAAGTCCTATTCTTTTTTTTTTGGATAATCATTTTCTATATATGAAATTTATGTTCAATAGCGGAGAAGTGACCTTTTTTCATAATTCAGGATTTTCTTACATATCATTGATCTATTTCTCATTCTTAAATTTAATTTTCAAACTTTCTTACATTATACTAGGAACAAATTGATCACCATTAACATACTCATATACAAGATTATGCTTATATATTACTAAGAATGAGAATGAATAACTACCTTTCGAACCCATATAAAGTTTCATGACTAAATTAGTTATATACTTAGCTTAACCTAGAAACTTTACGATCTTAATTATTTCTCCTAGGGCAAGGTATCTGAAGTTTCAATTAATTAATACAAGAATATTATATATATATATATACACACACGTATTTATATGACTTCCCCGAAACAAAGCAATAGAGATTTGCAAGTGAACCTTTTAAATTCGCCAAAATGGTAATAAAAACATTATCCATCTATAAATATACTCTTTTATAAGGCAATTAAGTACAACTGATTGCTCTAGTACCTCTATATATAAATATATCAGGGGAAAAGAAAAGAAAAGAATTAAGGATCCTTATATAAAATTTAGTTCCCACATATAAGGGAGTGCTGATTATTGTTAGGAAGCTTCTGCAATAATATTTTGAGTTCCACCGGAACAGTTTTGGTAGATGGGAACTTAGAGAAATGAAGTTTTAATATTAAGAAAAGAAGGTTAACATGCATTGATGTGTGATACTCAAGCTAAGGAATTGTCTCCAATTTAGTACAATGTAATGATAACTTTGAGAAATTACTTTTCTGCTGTCTTTGCATTCTAAAAGCTTTATAAACTATCTTTTCATTCTGAATAATGGAAGTTTAGGAGCTGACTGAATATTTTAAGAAGAGCAAAGAAAACAACATGATTGCTTTAACATGATGCACAGTGCTAAGACACTGGAAAAGGTACAGTTTAGCGCATGTTTTTCGGACAACTCATTAAAAAAAGGTTTGGAACAGTGGGTTGGGCTCGAAGATGATGGCAATTTATAAGGAAGCAAATCTATCCAAAAGGGACTTTGCCTAATTTATATATCTCAAATAACCAGTAAATGTCTCAAGTATGTGAATGTGACTTGGGTTTAGGAATTTTGTGTAGGTTAACTCTTTCTATTATTAATAAACTTAATTGTACCTTGGCTTTGAAAATATATTCGCAGCCTCTTCAGCAGAGTTTGCATTGCTGAAATGGCTGTGGTTTTAAATTAAAATGTTCAATTTCTCAATGACTAAGGTCATATTTGATGCATAAGATAAGGATAAGATAAGATAATATAAAATTATGGATAGGATAATATTAGATTTTATTATCTTATTTTATGTTTAGTGTGTACAAGGATTAAGAATAGAATAGAATGATTTTTTATGTCTTTCACCATATTTGCTATATGTAAAATTAAAAGTAGCATAAAATGATTTTTTTAGTACTATTTTTTAAAGTAACATAATTTAAATTATAAAGTTTTTGTTATAAATATAAATAAAAAATTTAAATTTAAATTTTATTTATAATATTATAATTAATAGGCAAATTTATTAGATGATTTTTAATAAAAAATTACTTTTAAAAATTTATATTACATTTTCAAAAAAATTATTTTGTTAAAAAATGAGTTTGTATAAAAAAATTCTCTATACTTTTTCACTTTTTTTCTTTTCTTTCTTATTTTTTTTATTTCTTTTATATGATTTAAATTTAAAAAAAAATTTGTTGTAAATTAATATATATTTATTTTTAGAAAATTCAGTTTTTCTAGGAAATTAGTTTATTTTTTTAATTACATTAATTTTTCCAAAAGACAATTCTTAAATATTTTTCTTTATTTTTATGGTTTCTTTATCTTCTTTTTTTTTTTCCAATTAGAAGGAAATATAGAAAACAAAAGAAGAAAAAAAACAAGTTCAATTTAATAATTTAAATTTTATAAATTAAAAAATATATAATTTCTAATAATTTTATGGTTAATAGTTATTTTTCTTTCTTTTTTTACAGTGAAAGAGAAAAAAATCAAGAAAGAAAAAAGAAAAATTTAAACGTAAGAAAAAACTAGTTAAAAGATATATTTTATAATAATTTTTATGTTTGAGAATTTATTTTCTAAAAAATGATTTAAAATTTTTATTTATTTCCAAAAAATAATTTTTAAAAAATTGTTCAAGAAAATATTATTTTATCAAAATTATAGTTTTTCTTGTATAAAAAGAAGAAAAAAAAGAAAGAAAAAGAAGGAAAAATTTTGGATTAATTAATTAATTAAACAAATTTCCTTATTATTTTATTAAATGTTTAAGTTAATTTTTAAATACAAATTTTAAGAATGGAATGAATAAAATATGAGTATTTATTTCTAATCTCATAAGATTAAAAAAAATTCTTATCTTTTGGAGATGATTGAATCATCTTATACTAAGAGGATGACTAACCCTCCTTGCAATCCAATCCTCCTCTTAATGTGTGCATTAAACATAAGATAAAATGATTATCATCTTATCCTATCATATTCATCATCCTATACATTAAACATGACCTCAAAGTATAATTATACTTAAATAAGAACATACTAGTTCAAATTTTGAATATTTCTTTTTTCTTTTTTCAAAATGTGTGATTGCATGGTAGTGGAAGTAATAGAATTATGACTGAATATTGAACATTAATTCAAATGATCATGTCATCATTTTTAATGTGTGAAAGTTCTACAAGTATAAAGTTCAAATTCAACACCTACATTTTCTCTTCTTCAAATCAGAGACTCTATTGTAAAAATAAATAAATAAATAAATTACGAAAATTTTATATCATACATCATTTCTAATAGGGTCTTCCTTGAACTAATTAAGGAAACCCAAACCAAGAAATCAAGAAATCTTTGGATGAAAGTAAAAAAGAAATTGCTCAGTTTAGCTCAAGTTTTCATATAGACTTAATAGGAAGGAATGAAATGAGTGAAATGAAAATTTTGTTAATTGAATGATTAAATTATAAAGTAAAAAAGTAATTATAAAATTAATCATTGGATTAACGAATTTTTCGTTTCCAATTTTTTGTTTTCTTTCATACCGATCAAAGGGTTAAGAGTATGATTAGTTGGTTATAGCCATAACTTGAAATGAAGTTTCTAAGCCCCTATAAAGTCATATACTGAGCAGTAGAGCACAAGAACTTCTATACCAGCCCTCTCGTCGAACCACTTAAATTCGAAGTAAGCCCAATCGACCTGTTGCATCTGACTCTAAGCCCAATTTTTTGTTAAGGACCTTCGACTAATGGCCCCTTGTTGAAGAGCTAGCAAAGGATATCTCTGGCGATTCTGTGTTTAGGATAATAAATGGATCAGGCAATGAGCTCCAAATTCATAGGTATATCCAACAGCAACATTCAGACAAAAATGTGAAACAAGAGGTTTAGAAAATAATTTTCTCTATATCTTTGACATACAGTAGGGTTTATTTTGTAGAGGGAGAACTATCATAAAATAGACACTATTAATTCTAAGAATAAAAAACAGGAAACTACCAAAAATAAAAGATCAGAAAGTTGACCCTAATCAAATCCCAATAAATCTGGGATTTTCCTAATCTTTCCAACACTTCCCCTCAAGCTGGTGAATAGATATCAATCATTCCCAGCTTGCTTACAAAAGAATCAAATCCCGGTTTTGACATGGCTTTAGTGAGAACATCAGCTTCTTGTAATTTAGTTGATACATAAGACAAGCTAACAGTCCCGTTTTCAATCTCATTTTTGATGAAATTTCTGTCAATTCTGACATGCTTCATTCTATCATGCTGAATAGGATTGTGAACAATGCTGATGGCAGATTTGCTATCACTGTATAACTTCATAGGACCTGATAACGATATATTTAGGTCCTTTAATACCCTTTTCCAACCAAATTAGCTCACAAACCCCTTGAACAATGGCCCTGTATTCTGCTTCTGCACTACTTCAAGCAACCACTGTTTGCTTCTTACTTCTTCAAGTCACCAAATTTCCCCATAGTTTCGTACAATATCCTGTGGTAGATTTGCTGTCTTCAACCGACCCTGCCCAATCAGCATCAGCAAAACTTTTAACTTCCCTTAGTTCATTTTTTTGAATAGAAGTCCTTTACCTGGAGTTCCCTTTAGATAACGAAGAATTTGGTTCACCGCTTCTAGATGCCTTCTTGTGGGTGAGTGCATGAATTGACTTACTACACTCACACTAAAGGCAATGTCTGGCCTTGTGAAAGATAGGTATATTAGTTTTCCAACCAAACTCTAGTACCTTTCCCTGTCTACAGGTGGATCTTCCTCAGTAATTTTCTGTTTCCAGTTTCGCTCTAAAAGAGTTCCAACAGGTCTACAAACAAGTTTTCCAGTTTCTTTTAGGAGTTCAAGAGTGTATTTCCTTTGGGAGATGAATATACCTTGTTTGCTTCTAGCTATTTCCATCCCAAGAAAGTATCGGAGCTTCCCTAGATCCTTGACCTGGAATTCAGATTGTAACCTCCCTTTAAGTTCATCAATCTCTTGAATATCATCACCTGTGATTACTATATCATCAACATAAACTATTAGAATTGACTTCCTCCCATCTTTAGCTTGTTTAATGAAAAAAGTATGATTGTGGTAACATCTTCCCTTGTGATTTCCAAAGGACTTGGCTCCGGTTCTGATGGTTGGCTTTGAGGAGGAACTCGTGGCCTTCTTGAGTAAACCAAAATCTGGTTTGGTGTAGGAGTTGGCTCTCCCCCTTGACCTGTCACTTGAGTAGGCTCAGAATGATTTAGTGAAGAAGTAATATGAGGATCTAGTGATGGAGAAAAGGATGGATAGGTAGGAAGAGAAATAGGGAGTGAAATGGAAGGATCCCAATGATTTTCTTCGTTAGATTTCTCCCCCTGAAGAGAAGCATTGGGATAGAATGTTTGATTTTCAAAGAATGTTACATCACAGGAAACATAAAATCGCTTGGAAGATGGGCAATAACACTTGTAACCTTTTTATGTAGGAGAGTATCCAATGAAAACACATTTAAAGGCTTTTGGATCAAACTTCCCCCTGTTAGGACTTGAATTATGAACAAAGACAGTTGTCGTAACGGCTTCGCGCTCGACGATTTTGAAAAAACGTTTAAAAACAAAAGGAGTCGCCACCAATCTTTTTTGACTAGGTGTGATTGGCCACCTAAAAATATTTATCTTTCTAACAAAATCTCAAAATTAATTAAGTTTTATTAAAAAGATAATTTTTGGTCTGCGAAAACAAAGTTGGGTCCGGGAGTACGGTTACGCGTGGGGAAGGATTAGCACCCCCACGACGCCTGTTAAAAAACGGTACCATAATAATCATGTGTTATCCTTTGGTTTTAATAAAATTGTCTTAACTTAATATTTAAAAATAATTCTTATTTTATTGCAATCTTTTTATTTAAAATCATTTTTATTTGTAAATTTATTTTGTTTTATTTTAAAAAGTTGAATTTTATTTTCCAAAAGTGAATGTGAACCTTTTCATATTGAAAAATTAAATCAAATATCCCAATACTCTGGTAACATTTGGAATAATTTTTCTCACCTAGAGATTTCTTAAGAATCACTATTTGTGAGTTCTATAGAATCTCATCATCAGAAGATTCACACTCGCTTCGAAAATTATTATGAATGCTTATGATGCAAACAGATAAAAAATGATGCATATGAAACTTAAAAGAAATTTTATGTATTTTGATTTTATTAATGAAACTCTTGATATTGAAAAATTTAGCTAAATATCCCAATACTCTGGTAACATCTAGCTAATTCCTCTCACCTAGGGATCAGTCAAGAAATCACTACTTGTGAGTCTCATGACATCCCATCCTCGGAAGAATTTCATTTAAATTTAAATTTTATTATTGATTTCTTTTTTTATTTTCCTTTAAAAACTCATCTATTTTTATTTTTAATAAAATAAATTAAATTATTGAAAAATCATACTAAATATCCTAATACTCTGATAACATTTAGTAGGACTCTTCTCACCTAGGGATCAGTTAAGAAATCACTACTTGTGAGTTTCATAACATCCCATCATCGGACAATTATTATTAATTTCCTTTTTTCTATTTTCTTTTAAAAACTCATTTATTTTTATTTTTAATAAAAAAATAAATTATTGAAAAATCATACTAAATATCCCAATACTCTGGTAACATTTAGCATGACTCTTCTCACCTAGGGATCAGTTAAGAAATCACTACTTGTGAGTTTCATAACATCCCATCATCGGAAAAATATTTAATTAAATTTAATTTTTATTATTAATTTCCTTTTTCAATTTTCTTTTTTTAAAAACTTATTTATTTTTATTTTTAATAAAAAATAAATTACTGAAAAATCATACTAAGTATCCCAATAATCTGGTAACATTTAGTATGACTCTTCTCACCTAGGGATCAGTTAAGAAATCATTACTTGTGAGTTTCATAACATCCCATCATCGGACAAATATTTAATTAAATTTAATTTTTATTATTAATTTCCTTTTTCAATTTTCTTTTTTTAAAAACTTATTTATTTTTATTTTTAATAAAAAATAAATTATTGAAAAATCATACTAAGTATCTCAATACTCTGGTAACATTTAGTATGACTCTTCTCACCTAGGGATCAGTTAAGAAATCACTACTTGTGAGTTTCATAACATCCCATCATCGGACATATTTTTTATTGAATTTAAATTTCATTTTTATAAACATGCATGATAAATAATAATAAATGAAACATCAATTTAAATAACAAAATATACCACGAATTGGACCAAAATCCAAGTAGAAGTGGGCTTGAAGGCTGCTGATTGGCCGGCACCGGTTGGACCCGAGTGAGGCGCAGCAGGTCAGGCTTGCTCGTCTGAGGTGCGTAGGTCTTCTTCCTTCTGGCAGGCGGGCGATCACCCCTTTTGGAGGACGGGCGAGCACGCAGCTTGGCGGGGAGGGCCAGCGGGCAAGTCTTCTTCTTTTTGGCTAGCGGGCGAGCACACAGATCCACGTAATTTTGGCATGTGGGCGAGCTCACAGGTCCTCGTAATTTTGGCAGGCGGGCGAGCTCGCAGGATTCTCTCTTCTCGGGCGGGCGAGCACACAGCTTCTTCTTTCTGGCTGGCGGGCGGAGTTCGCTTAGCTGGTGGCTGGGTGTGCGGGTCGCGCGGACGGGTCGGATCTTGAAGCAAGTCGGCGCGCGGATCACAGCAGATGCTGAGTCGGGTTGCCGGGCGGGTCGCGCGGATCCGGGTCGGGTAAGGGGCGACGCGCGGGTCAGCTGAGTTCAAAACTCCCCGTTTCACTTATCTATAAAAGGGCCTATTTTTTTCTTCCCTCATTTTAACCGGCCTCTTCCAAAAAAAAATCTAAATCCTCCCCAAAATCCTCTCGCATCTCTCCTCCTTCGGACGATTATCGGCCGCCGTGCGCCGGTCGCCGGTGAGCTTTCAGACGGCTCTAAAACACTTCCCTTGTCTCCCTTTCTTCAGATCCGGGCTCCGTTCCTCTCGAAAATCGCTCCAACCTCACGGATCTGACAAACCGAAATCATTCTCCCCCTTTTTTTTATATTTTTTCGTATTTGTCTTTGGATCTGGTGGTGTTTTTTGTGGTTGCTATTGTTGGTTCGTTTTTCCTTTTTTGCAGGTACTAGAGATTTAGATCTGGGATCCGGGGTCCTTGGATTCTAGGGTTTTCAGATCTGGATTGGGGTTTGGTTTCTTTTGGTGCCGGTGGTTGGAAGCTTCGGGGTTGTATGGTGTTGGCAGTGGTGATGGTGATAAGGGTTGGGTTCTGTCAGGGATGGTCTTGGTTGTGGTGATGATTTGAGGGGTTCGATGATGAATGTGTTTGAGGGGTTCGATGGTGCGTGGGGAGGGTGGTGACGATGATGATGGTGGTGAGTGGGTGGTGATGATGGTGGCTGGTTTTTTGGTATCTCTCAGTCTGTTTTTCTCCGAGAAAAAGAAAAAACCCTTGAAGAAGATCTAGTCTTTTTAAACAAATTTGGGATCAACCTTCGATCCGAAGGGTTAGATCCAAACCGGGTTCTCCTTATTGTTTTCCAGATCTCCAAGGCAGTGGTCAGAGATGGGATTGATACCTAGGGAAGATGAATTTGTGGCAGCCGAGACTTAGGGGAATGGTTGGAACCGCCGGCGGCTGGGGATGACAGACAAACAAAATAATAATAATAATAATAATAATAATAATAATAATAATAATAATAATAATAATAATAATAATAATAATAATAAAATAAAAAAGGAAAAGATAATAATAATAATAATAATAATAATAATAATAATAATAATAATAAAATAAAAAGGAAGAGATAATAATAATAATAATAATAATAATAATAATAATAATAATAATAATAATAATAATAATAATAACACAAATAATAAAAATAAATATAAACACATAATAATAATAAGAGTAATAATAATATAAAGGGACAAAATTAGGTGTCAACAACAGTACATCTGAATACTCGAGGTGGAAGAGAGTTAAGAATTCGAACTTGGGGAAAACAATTTTGTAAGCAACTTAGTGGAGTTCTAAATTGGAGTGGTTTGGAGGGAAGCCGGTTGATAAGATAACCTGCAGTTAAAATAGCCTTGCCCCAAAAGGAGTTTGGAACGTGGCTAGCAAACATAGGGGATCGGGCAACTTCAAGAAGATGGCGATTCTTCCGTTCAGCTATTCCGTTCTGTTGAGGGGTATAACCACATGAGCTTTGATGAAAAATTCCATGTTCAACAAGATAGTTTTTAATCTCATGTGCAAAGTATTCCCCACCATTATCAATACGAAAAATGCGAACAGAAGATTGGAAGATATTGGTGACAAGTTTATGAAATTGTTTGAATATAGATCTGGCTTCAGATTTTTCTTTCATAAGGTAAACCCAACAAACACGGGTATGGTCATCTATAAAGGTAATAAACCATCGGCTGCCTGTTAAACTTGAAAAGCTGGCTGGTCCCCAAATATCACTATGGATGAGGTGAAATGGCTTTGAAGACTGATAAGGTTGAATGGGATGATTTTTTCTTGGTTGTTTGGCATAGATGCAATGCTCACACTGAAATAAGGAGAGATCTTTATTGATAAATAGATGAGGATACAAAAACTTTAGATAAGTAAAGCTAGGATGGCCTAGACATTTATGCCAAAGTATAATATCAGAATTTGAAACAGTGGACAGTGTAACATTACTAAGTGATCTTGGTCTTGAAGGAGAACCGACACCAAAGAGGTAGTAAAGGCCATTTCGCTCTTCAGCATTGCCAATCATCCTCCCCGAAAACAAATCCTGAAATTCACAACGTGCAGAAAAAATGTTACTGCACAATTAAGATCCCTAGTAATTTTGCTAATGGAAAGAAGATTGCACTTAAGATTTGAAACATGAAGAACAGATTTTAAACGCAAACCAAAAAGTTCAATATCCCCTTGACCAGCAACAGTTGAGAGAGTACCATCAGCAACTATAACTTTTAGATCATCATCACATGCTTCATAAGTCGAGAAAGCAGAAGAAGAGCCAGTCATATGGTCTGAGGCACCAGTATCAATTATCCAACCTTCACCTGTAACTTTGTGTGATAAATAAGATGATTTGGTGTTACCTCGTTGTGCAACAGTGGCAGTGGAGGAAGGTGCAGTAGGTTCAGACTCTTTAAGAGGTTTTGACTGGTTCAAAAGGTTCCTCAAGAGCTCCATCTATTCTGCAGTGAAGGGGCCTGGTTTTTTAGAGTCTATGGCAGACTCGGTAGTATAGGCTGACCGGTTTGATTTTCACTGACTCCGGGGTTTCCAATCTGCAGGTTTTCCATGAATTTCCCAACATGTCTCCTTGGTGTGATAAGGTTTATTGCAGTGGTCACACCACAACTGCTTATCCTTAGACCGTTGGCCTCGAGGATTGGAAGACTCACTTCGGTTTGCAACCAAAGCAGAATTTTGTTGTGTCACCTCTGAAGTTGGGCTGGAAGGCATGTGAAGCATCACTCTCTTTCGACTTTCTTCACGTCTAACCTCAGCGAATGCTTCTCGGATGGTAGGAAGAGGTTTGGCTCCAAAGAGACGTCCACGAACTTCATCAAGATCCTTATTGAGACCTTGAAGGAAGTCAAACATACGTTCTTTCTCTAGCATCTTGCTGTATTTCACACCATCTTCAGGACACTTCCAACTTGTCTCATAGAACAAATCCATCTCTTGCCACAATTCAGACAAAACATTATAGTACTCGGTGACTGACATTGTTCCTTGTCGAGTAGTGCGAATGGCTGAACGGATCTCAAAACATTGAGCAATATTTTCAAGGTCTGAATACATCTCCTGGACTGCCTCCCAGATTTCCTTCGCTGTCTTGTAGAACAGGTAGGTTCGACCAATCCTAAGTTCCATAGAGTTGATAAGCCAGGCCATGACTATGGAGTTTTCAGCCTCCCAAGTACTGAAATTTTCTGCAGTAGTTGAAGGCATAGGAATGGCACCTGTTAGGTAGCCCATCTTCCCTTTGCCTTTAATTACTAAAACAATAGATTGAAACCACTCACGGAAATTTGTTCCATCAAGTCTGTGTTGGGTTATTTGAAGAGAATGAGTGTCTAGGGAAGATGAAAAAGAGGGTAAAGAATTTTTTTGATGGTTATAAACAGCAGGGGACTCTGCTGTAGATGAGGACTGGGCAATACCAGCCATTGTTCTTAACAATTCTTCTAGCTAAGTATGAAAGGCCAGAAAGAAAAAATATGCCAGCAGGAATACTGGCTCTGATACCATGAAACAAGAGGTTTAAAAAATAATTTTCTCTATATTTTTGACATACAGTAGGGTTTATTTTATAGAGAAAGAACTATCCTAAAATAGACACAATTAATTCTAAGAAAAAAAACAGGAAACTATCAAAAATAAAAAATCAGAAAGTTAATCCTAATCAAATCCCAATAAATCTGGGATTTTCCTAATCTTTCCAACAAAATGCAGCTGTGATAATTATCCCAATGACAAGAGTTCCTAAGCGGCTAAGTATGTAATACAATACTAGACAAATGATGGAGGGCCCATACCCAAATACCTGTCATAAGCTTTCCTGTGAGCAGTGTGGGTGTAGATGTGGCGGGGTGATAGAGAAAGAAAGGAAAAACAGTACCACCATTGATTCCGGCAGAAGGAAGAATCCTAAAACTTGTCATAAACTAGGAACTTACGGGTCTATTTCAGTAAATTTTGCCCCATTTGTGAGAATATCTCAGACAATTAGTTTGTACAATCTGGCTACAATTATACTTTAATCTTATAGCTGTGTTGTTCTAGACAATTTTATCTTATGGTCTAAAGCTAAACTACAGAGCTCTACTTTCAACTCATTACATTTAGGCCAAGCTTCAAATGATGAGGTTCTAGACAGAATGTAAAAAGAACTTTTAGTACCTGGAGGATATTCAAGATGAAGCTTTATGGACTCTTCTCATCTTAAACTTGTACCTGTGGTCATCATTGATCGCAATTCATTGAAGTCCACAAATCCATCTCCATCCTTACCAACGCCTTTGATCACGCGCTTGCACTCGCCACTCTTGAAGGCTACAGAACCTGAGGCAAGTCTTTGGCAGAGATTAGCCCCTTTTTATCAGTATATCAAAGATGAAGACAATCGTCCTCGCTATGGCTACAAATTGCTTCCATTCATATTAACTGCAAGCATAAACTCATGCAAGTCGATGAAACCATCTCCATCGAAATCCATTTCTATGATATCATTCCTTCAGCTGCTTTGGAGGCTGTAGAGTGTAGACTTTTCCTGTCCGAGGCAGAAAAGCACTTCACTGTCACTGAGCTCCAAGAAGATATCTTTATCCATTTGTATCGATGACTTTGAAGACTTGTCTAAACTGACAGTTGACACGATCTCCCCAAAAAATGATGGTATTGTGCCGAATTCAAACTGGAAAAAATGATAGTACTGTGCCAGGACTGTTTAATGTTGCGAATTAAATAAGAGCCGAAGGATATGGATGCAAATAACCTGCATAAAGACCAAGTAATCCCCTCTTTGGAAGGGATATTCGCCTCCTTCAACCTAGAAAATCGGATAAAGAGAAGGGTATGGATGGAGAATCAAGATTTTGACAGCGTCCTTAAACGTTGTGTTGATCAAACTCCCGTCTGGTGGATGTCTGCTGAATTCACAAAACAAGCAAAGCCGAAAGCGGCTGGCATTTTCCGTATTCTACAGCCCTCGTGTTTGTTTTAACACGTCGTGGCCTCCGCAGGGCAGGGGAGCAATTGGCTCCAGTTACTCCAAAGCAGTCAGTTAAGATTTCGGTTTTTTATCCGAAACTTCTGTCCATTTTCAATGCTGATAATTTCAGATTTCAGTTACAAATTACCCGAAGCTTCTGCAGAAACCATCTTTTCTTGCAATAGGAGTCTCTGGTCAATAAACTACGGACTCACCCTTTGTTTTACCCGTCTACATCCTTTCTGAACTTCGGGGCACCAACCTCCAAATGAAAGTGTCTATACAACAAGAGAAGGTCTTCAATCTCACGTATTGAATAAGAAATTTTTCAATCTCACGTATTGAATAAGAAATTTTTCAATCTCACGTATTGAATAAGAAATTTTCTTACAGAAAAATTAATGTTCAGAAATTCATTTAAAAGGTAAAAAACTAACATACACGACACAAGATTCCGCCGACGATATCTGTGAATCATGAAGAGATTGGCTATTCTCCCACAAACTACACAGCAGGTTCAGAAGCACTAGCCAATTCAAAACCAACTCTAGCTATTCACACACTGAAACTACATTTCCTGTAACAATTATCATAAACTACGGGAGAAAACAAAAACTACGGAGTTAATAAGAGGTAAAAAACATATATATCAAACATCCAAAAGACATTCCAATTTCACCGAGATCAACAAGATCGAAGCAAAAAAGGACCCACTGAGGAGCTAAGCATATCACTAAGAGCTACCTGGACCTCATTTGAACCATGCTCACAACTTATCAAGCTCGAAAGAAGAGGGAAGAACTGAGCTA
Source organism: Heritiera fomes (assembly GCA_032173925.1). Taxonomy (NCBI): domain Eukaryota; kingdom Viridiplantae; phylum Streptophyta; class Magnoliopsida; order Malvales; family Malvaceae; genus Heritiera; species Heritiera fomes. The sequence continues at coordinate 2,537,220 of JAPDPM010000013.1, read as the reverse complement.
AGTTCTTCTCAAACAAAGTGTCTCCCAAACTACAAATGGCCTGGAGAGTTGCTACAATAAGAGGCGCACGGGCAGCCAATTCTCTTCGTTTCCCAGAACCTAAAGGAATCAACCATTGGGTTTGCCCATTGGGAGATGTTTCAGAAGTCTGTCCAGAGAGTGCAGTTTCTATATAAAACAATAACACCTCCTGGCAAAGATCAACAAGATGGGACTCTACTGCAGCCTCGTCATACCTAAGAGGCCTATCCAATATCAGATTCTGCAAGAATGTAAGGCAAAATTGATATGACTCATTCTCAAGACGCAATAGTGGAGGATCTTGCATTTGGGTCATCGAACCAAACTCTTGAAGCTTGGAACGTAATATATTATTGTTGTTGATCCTGTGAGCATGTGATGCCACATCATGCATTGCATCAAAGAGGACTAAGGTGTTCTTAGCTGAAAGGTGAGTTCGATACATGTTGTAAATTTCCATCACCGCCTGTCAGGAGAATAACAGCAAAATCACACCCAAAAGTCAAAGCCCATTTCAAACTCAAAATAAACCTATTATTATATTTAGTTAAATATTCGTGCAAATATAAATGTAAAAATACAAAGGAAATAAGAAAAGATAGGGGTCAATTAACACTTGTTTATTTCAGAAATTTGCAATTTCAAACTTCACAAAAACAAGTATAAGTTTCATAACTCTGACAACGTGACTAAAACTAAACAGTTGTGTTATTTATCAACCTTTATAAAAGTTTAATAACATTGGAGGAGGGGACTAACTCCAGAAAGTTAAAATGGATGAATCATAATAGACCCAAAGCCATTGTCTAAGATAAGAAAGCAATCCATGGTTGCACTACTTCTCTTTCCGTATGAAAAAATAGAGAGCCCATCAGCATGGATAGTACATCCATAAAGTAATTCCAATGGAAAAGTGTCTTAGAGGACTACCAGATTTAAGATTCAGATGGTTTCAAATATTTTTACACAATAACTTTAGCACTCTTATTAAAAAAGTTTTAAGCAAGAAGGAAAAATAATACTGTTCAGGTGTGAAGCATCCTATATCCGGAAATACAGTAGTTTGGAAAAGCCTTATTGACGAACTTAAATACTATTGAAAGCACATTCTAATTTTACCAGCCTTGTAAAAGAACCTTGTCTAAGTCCAGCAGCTACAACATCGTAAAACATTCGGGAAAGTGTCAAAAAGGACTAGAAGAGAAGTATTCTAAGGTGTACACTTACATCACAAATGCATTAAGCATTTTAGGTGTACGACACATTTAGCAAGTTTGAATCCTCCCTCATTTAGCTCTAAAATAAATTAACTAATTAGAAAATAAAAGAGGAAGGATTGTATTTCCATTCAGTTTCTTGTTTTATGATACGAGGATAGGTTTCTAATGGTTTTTCAAAATCAAGATGAGAAGTCTACCTGAATCAATAAAAGCTGAACAGCAGCTCGGCACTTTGTATCAGATAAAGAAGCAAAAAGACGCTGAGTTCTCAAGGTCTCTGTATCACCATGAGACACATCAGAATCAGCAGAAGCCTCATTACTTTGCCCATTGCCTCCAATCATGCTATCCCCACTAACAATGTAAGAAAAATCGGGAAGTGTTGCATTAGCGGCTTCTTTTAATGAAGAAACTACTTCAAGCCACTTCTCCTCGAAAAAAAGATCACCAGCATTGCTCATCAAACGTACAAAAGCAGCAATTCCTATACCAGCTAAGCTTTGGTGGGGACGCTTGATAAAACTTACAAGTAAAGAGAGAACCTTCCTTAAAAGTGGATTGACAGTATTATAAAAATTCACAAAAAGATCTACAACTAATTGGAGTGCCAAAGTACACGTCTCATAGAGCCATGCATCTTGATCAAGCTCACCCATGTCATTAACAATTTCCTGCTCAGGTGAGCCACCACCTGATGGATCAATAGCATGGCGCACATAATCAAATATTGGGAAAAGGACAGATTCAAACACCCTTTCCCACAAAGGTAATGAGAAAAGGTGACCATGGTTGCGCAAAGTTTCAAACAGCACTTGTAACGCACTCTTCCTAATTTCTGGTCTAGGGTCAAAGCTAAGTTCGGATAAACCTGCACAGCAAAATGTGATGCGAGTTCAGAACATACATAATGTATGTCTTGCAACATCAAAGCAACTAGTTCATTTTTCCTTACCAGCCAACAACGGGAACCAGAAATAGAGATGATCATCCTTATCCATTATCTCTCCTTTCTCTTGTCTTCCATCATTTGCAGTGTGAGGTGAAGATTGAGATATCTTCCCAGACTCCTTATCTTTATTCTTTGATGAGGAGCCAAGATCCCCTTCTGCAAGTTTCGTGGCACAGAAACGGAGAAAAGCAATTGCATTGAGACTGATGTCTTTGTTGAATCTACTATTGGTGAATGCAATGAGGCAATTCACACAATCTGTGAAGGTAGTTGTTTCAGTTTCAGTTATGTATGGGAAATAGTCTCGAATAATCTTTTCCATTATTTCAAAAGCTAACAGTACAATGTTTTTGTGGTCATCATAAGCTGCAGTAGTGAAAACCTGAAAAAGATGTATCAATTCAGTAATAAATTGATTAAAGATTAAGATCTCAAAAACTTGTATATATACGATAGTAATTAAAAATTCAATACCATGAACATGCTCTTCCACCCTGATTTGACATTTTTGACACGAGATAACACCATCTGTGAGACACATCTGATGATTAATTCTCGGATTTCAACAGCACTACTCTTGCGCATAACAATAACAAAAGGCTTCATAAATTCATTCTGAAAATTGTAATTAGCCAACTCTTCTCGCTCCAAAAATTTCATTGATAGCTGCCGTAAAGAGTCCATCGCGAAAATTGCAATTGACAGGTTTTCAGAACAGCCAATGGTAACAAAGAAATCAGAGAGTACAAGCCAGATGCTTGACCATACAAGCCGGATCCGGTTCATGTTAAAGTGCCTGATAGTAGAACAGAAAATTTATGGTCAAGAAATATAAACAAATATTCTGCATTAAAAAACGCCAAAGCGAAGTGGAATGATTCTTACGCAATCTCAACAATCTTCGTAAGGCTAAAAACCCGAGGATCAGATGTAGATCGCAACTCCTCCATGGACACCTTGCAGAGAGCCTTAACAAAGTCTATGATAGCCTCACTATTCAATTTTTGACTACGCGTGAATATACGATTCATTTCAGAGCTTCCAACTTGCTCTAACATGTTGAGATTAGAAACTATATTGTTCATCTGTTCAGATGTGACAGCCCCAGTAGAATTACCTCCAATACCAGCACTATCGTATGAGCCCCTCATTACAGCAGCAGCAGCATATTGAATTCTTCCTGGTCCCTTCTTCTTTAAAACAGGAAGAACAGCTGACTTAGCTTGCTTAGATTTTTCTGACTCATTCTGAGGAAAGGCAAAGAAAGTGGCATCTGGAGGAGCACCCTCTCCCAAGAGATGCAAATGCTCAAACCTGGACACACATGTCAAAATATGTTCCCATGCTTCTTGTAAAAAGTTTCCATCTTCATCGGCAATTGTAACTATTGCCTATTAACAATGTAAATGGAAAATTCTATGTTAGATCCACAAGGAAATGGAAATTTTCTTAGTTCAAATAAATGAATCTTGCTAACAAGTTCTATTTAAAGAATAACTTCAATCAACACATGGGGAATAAATTCAGTTAAAAACATGGTAAATTTTCCCGAATGACATTCCTCTTTAAGTAAGGTTAAGCAAGTCAACCATTCATTGTCATCTCTATACCAAAGATTACGGTGAATATCTGCAACGGGTAAAACAAAACAAAGCATTCTTTCTGATGTGAATGTACCGCATGCATCACATAGTTCGCCAGATTACAAGCATTTGAAAGGGTGAGGTGAAGGGAAAAAATACATACAATACACACGGTATAGAAATTTTCAGAATACGAATAAAAAAAGGTTACTAACAAAATATTCAGTGCAGATGTAGCAAAATACTAACCTTGATTGCATCTATATTTTTCTGCTTGATATCTGCAGGAGAGTGCAGTGAGGTAAACTTAGCTAATGAAGTCACAAATGCATCTCTATGAGTCTTCATGGACATTACAGCAGTGACATGGATTGCGTAGCGGAAGCCTTCAAGACACAATGCTATCACTACTTCATCATCACTTTGGTCAAGAGGCACACTGAACGCAGCCAACATAGGAGCCCAGCATACCTCAACCATGAATCTCAGAATCACCACATCTACGGCTGCATAGTAAACTGACCTACAAATTGCCAGTACAATGGAAAATCAAGGGAAAATTGAAAACAAAGTTTCTTTTTCAAACAGGAAATGCCAGATTTCAGAAAACATGTGTTGCTAAGTGAGGGAGGAAATCCCATTAAACCTATCACAAGTTAAAAGTGAAAATATGTAGAATAGAATAGAATATTTACAACACCTCAAACCATTAATTAAGCTTAAACCATGTAAAAAATTGAATGAAAATATCTTCGGATTTCACCTTATTCTAACGAAATATAAAGGCATAAAAAGATTTTAAAAAAGAAAGACCTAAGTAAGATGGGGTCAACTATATATGGTCAAACAGGAATCTTCCCCATGGTAGAGCATCAATATAAAAGCTTAAAAGCCAGTTGATCTTACTCAGATTTGCGAGCTTTCTCTTTAAATTGTTCTTGCATGTGCCTGATAAGATCATCACTTGTCTCCATATGCTGGTCTTCATCACGCTTGCGAATCACAATATTCAAGATACTGTCCAAACCTAAAATTCTGTTGGAGTTCACTGACTGCTTCTGTTGCACAGACAAATCATCTTCTTTCATTTTGATCTCATTTCTTGATATCCGTTCAAATAATGATCTTAAGTACTCTTCAGGCAAATCTTTTCCATCATCTATGCCGCGATTGTTTCTTATGAAATCATCAGCTGACATCTGCACATTTCAATTTAGGAAAAAGGGAGAACTTCATCAATTTTCTTGCACTAAATGCAAACTGAATCAGATAGAGAATGTATATGCACCTTGTTCTTAACCATAGGGTTATGAGCATCGGTATTGAGCATTATGACAGAGTAAGCGAGGACATAAGCTGTATCAGCACTGATGAAAGCCTTTGGGTTACATTTGCAGTAACGCTCAGCAAACTTTTCCATGATTCGATCAATCTTTTGTGCCTCACCAGGCAATCTAAAACCTTGCAAAAAGGCTCGGATTGCCTCATCAAACTCCATGCCTTGAAAGTCAAAGGAGTCAACATAGGCATGCATCACTTTCAGTGATAAATCTTCCCTTTCTCCAAGATAATCACCAATCAACGTTTTGTTCAGACCAGATGCATTTTTAAGAAAAGTAGCTATCTCCTCCGGGGAGTCACCAACCTTATTTGCTTTAATTAGAAATTCAATTCCTTTCTTAGGCTTTCGATTAAAAAGAGATATACCTTCCTGCCACAAATTTTAAATCAAATTTCATGAATGATGATCAGCTAAAATGAAGACAAAGTCAGACCAGTTTACCAGACATCATCTGGATGCATACCTGAAGTTCAAGCTTGTAAGCTCGACGTTGCTCGATTGTTAAAGCATCAGAAGCTTCACTAGAAGCCTCAGAATGAGAATCTGATCCTTCACCAGGCTCATCCCCATTCCCATTTGCCATGGGGACAGTTCCAGGTTCAGGACTGTTCTCAACTGCTTCAGATCTCTTGGTAGAATGAGGATCTGGAATGCGCAACTGTTTGTTCATCCAGTCTCCCATCGATTTTAAAATAGCCACTAAACACTTCATAGCTTCAAGTTTCATAGTCACCTCCTGGGGTGGCAATAATGTTGTAGCTGTACCAGGAGGAACACCTTGAGCTGTTTTCAGAAGTCCATTGACCATTCTGGAAAGAACCATAATGAAAAAAATGAGAAATATGCAAAAGTAATTAACTTCTACCAAAAGTATGTTCTTAATTTTGATGACATAATAAGAGTAGGGAACATACCTCTCAAATATGTTTGACGAATTGACATCACAATCATAGTTAATAAAAATATCTACCAAGATCTGTGAATCAACACAAAGCTTATCCAGAAAACGAAGAACTATCATCTTTTGCTGAAAATTAGGTTGAGCAACATTTTCCAAGACCCTGAGAACAATCATAGGAAAAAATACTCCAATTTCGGCTTTCAGGCCAGCTCGAAACCTTGACACCAGACTAATGAAAATGGAGCAAGAAAGCTGGAAAACAATCATAAGAGTTGAAGCACTGTTCTTCAATAGTGACAGACACAAGTATTGCTTTATGGCACCTAAGAACCTGTACCACCACAAGCATATACACGCGAAAAATTTTTTCAAATTCAGGATAAAAGTACCAAGGCAGGTACTGTGAGCAAACAAAAAATGAAATGTGCAAAAGGAATAAAATATTATGTCAATTTTAATCAAGATTGAAAATATATATGCACTACCCCCATGTTAAGGCATGAAATTCATCTTTCAAAAATTTAACAAAGAAAAGAGATCTCAGTAGAAAAAGAAAACAAAATCTTACAGACAAATCAAGAACTAAAGATGGTGCTGGAATATGAATGCAAACAAAAATTTTATTGAAATCAACAAGCAAATGCACCACTGGCTTCCCATAGTAATCAGAGGTGACAAAATCAAATTGGTCAATAAAAAGACACCCAGTGCAATTTGATAAATGTTCAAGGGTCCACAACCACAAGATTACCACACAAGGGTTTAAAATATCCAGCAAAATTCTACACCATCAAAATTCTACACCTGTCACCTTGTCAGGAAAAGCCACCTTGGATGTTTCAAAATCAAAGAAAATACTATAAATATAATGTTAGCCAATCCTCCAAGACTCATTACGTAAACGTCCATACCTTACTGTTGTTTCTGGATATAACATAAATTCAGCACATATTTATCCCCCAGCACATACTAAAAACCTATTCAACAAACTAAAATTAAGAGGGCATATCAAGAGTTACATATCACATTTTCCATGAACATAAGAGGGCATATCAAGAGTTACGTATCACATTTTACATGAACGTAATAGAAAAGAAAATGAAGATTAAAGCCACATCCCTATAATCAAATAAAATCAGAGAAATATGTGCAAAGGGGAACACTAGAGATACCTTTCGCTCGTTCTAAAAACAGCTCCAGCATTCTCCAACAAAATCTTCAACAACTCAAGCACCACAATCTTCCCTCTCATCAACTGGGGATCCGCCAAAGCCTCTTTAGGTGGTGTCTTCATCGACAACTTGCAAAGTGCTCTAAACACCAAAAAAGCATCCCTTCTCAACTTATTCCCAATCTGAACCTCCAAATCATCATCTCTCTCCACTTCATTATCTGCCAACTCCCCTTTCCTCCCTTCCAATGCTGTCTTATACATACTAATCTCCCAATATTTTGCATCCAACATATCCTTATTGGTAGAATCCAGCAAATCAGCCGGATTCGTGGTTTCAACAGTGGTAGTTTCAAATGCGCCATCATGGCCACCTGAAGAAACCTTACTTGGTGTCACTGGATTCAGCACTCCATCAATGTCCTGCATAATTTTAGTTATAAACCCTTGAACAAACTGAGTCATTGATCCATCAGCATCGGATTTCTCAACTGGTTCCATCAATTCAGCCACAACAATTGGCTGAATCGGGACTGTTGATGAATCAGCCTCCATTCTCCTAAAAATAATCACTAACATTTGAACCAAAGAAGCTTTCGCCGTGGTTTGATTAACCACATTTTTACTCCCTAAGTAAATATCATAACAAGTTCGCACAATTTGCAACAAACAGTCACCATGAATTCGAAGTGAGATGGCAGTTACCGCAGATAAAAGCGTCTTCAAAACCAGTAATTCAACGGCATCATCACCTAAATCGTGGCATTTACAGATGGATTCAATCAATTTGGATAAGAGCTGAGCCTCAGGGCCTCCAGTGAGGTCCGCCTCGCCACGTAGGTAACCATAGGCTATTAACTTCTGAATGCAATCAATGGCTGGATCGACGATCTTGTTAAAAGCCGTGGCACAAGCGTTTATCAGAGGGCTGAGAACGGACTCTGATTCAGCGAGGGAATATTCTACTGGACCGCCGTCGTAGAGTGGACCTGGAATTGAGTTGTCCGGCTCTGAATCTGACGGAGATAGAGGCGACTTCGAATGAGAAGTGAGTCTCTCGAGAAGAGATTTGCATTGGTGAGCGAGTTTCGAGTGCTTCCGCCACGAAGCGTTCTTGATGATCTTCTCTAGGGCAGAGACTACCACTTGGCTCATGCGGGAATCGGCTTCCGAGGAAGCCATTCCCGAGTCGGATATAACACGTAGTTCACCAACTCAGATCTAGGAAATGGATAACGAAATGCTAGGGCTCGTTTTATCTCTCTTTAGCCGAGTTGGATGAATTATCCAAGTGATAAATGGAGTCGAAGTCGGGTTGACTCGGAGAGTCTACACGGTTGCTTTGGTTCTGATTGCATAAGAATTAGAAAGAAAGAACGTAAAATGAGCTAGGAGGAAATGAGAAGAGTGACCTGTTCTGATACACAGGCCGAAAGGTTGAGATTTTGATTGCGTTTTGCTTTGTTTTTTCATCAAAGTCCAAGTTTGAAAACCAATAGACTGAAATGCCCTTGCCCAGCAACGGGCGGAAGTTGCAGCAAAGTGGACGCTAACATGTAGAAGGGTGAACTGTCATACACTGAGATGTAGGAGGGCAATTAGGACATTAAAATTTAAGTTTTTGATAATCTTTCTGCTGATCGGCGGGGGAATAACTACCCGGCTACTTCCTGCCATCTTAATTTGAATATTTATCAGTTAAATTCATGTAGAACATAAATATTAAATAAATAAATGGCAATTGACATGAGCAGTAAATAATTTTTATTTAAAATATTATTTTTAAATTTTTGTGCTGTAATTGAAATTTGATAAAATATTCAATTTAAGATCTAATTTTTTGAGTATTTTTAATTAATGACATAATTTTTTACATGAGTTAAAAAAGGATTAAACGTTTTCGAGATTATTTGATTAAAAATTTTATAACGAAAGTCAATTATAAACGCTGTTTTAAAAGAGTAAATGCTAATGAAAAAATTGTAAAAAGTATTTTTGAAATTGAGTGAAATTATTTGAATTTAAATTCAAAATTTACAATATGCTATAAAAGTGAATTATAAACATTATTTAAAAGAGTGAATGCTGATGAAATAATAAAAAAATGTTGTAAAAAAATAATAATAAAAAATGTATTTTCAACTTAATTGAATAATTTTAAATAAATTTTTTCTATTTTTTATTTGTTTTTCTTTTTCTTTTTTATTTCTTTCCTTTTTCTCTTTTTCCTTTTTCTTACTTTCCATAATTCCATTTTACTTTTTCCATCTAGACTCTCTCCATTCTATCTCACATTCATATAAGCAGCAAGCAAACTCAGATTCTGATAATTGCCCACCGCATCGACCTTCGAATCCCATATTTGTCACCGCTTGTAGGTGACGATTTATACCTAAAATACACCATTTTCATCATTTTTTCTTTCTTTTTCCTAATTTTAAAGTATTTTCTCAAAAAAATTCTTCAAAATTTGCTAGATCTAGCCTTGAATCTCACGTTTTCAACCATTCTTTTATCACATTCCACTGCTCCAAGTGCTTCCCCCTTTCACCCCATCCTTCTTCTACTCTTAAGCTTTCATCTCTTCCAAAAATTTTAAGTACCAAATCCTTTTGGACCCTTAAAATCGAACTCTCATAAAAAAAGAGTTTTTTTTTAGTTGCATGGTTTTCTTTATTGTTGTTTGTGTTATATGACACTTGAGATTTCAATTGTAAAGTTTTTATTGATATTTTTTTTATGCTTTAGGTGTCTTCTTTTATATGGTTTTTGTTGTTTTTTTAGACTTAACAATTCATATATAAAACTTATGTGTCGTGTTGTGTAAACAAAAAACAATTTGGTTTTTGTAAACCTGAAAATTTGTATATAAAATTTATGTGTCATGTTGTGTGAACAAAAGAATTTTGTGTTAAAATTTATATCAATACGCCGAACACAATCAATTTGTCAACTTTTATCATATTTATATATAATTTTTATAAAATTTTAATCCGTATCATCTTTGTATATTTTATTCTTGTTATCATGTCGTATTTAGGAATGCTCAGTCTAATTTTTTTTTTGAAGATGTTTCAATCAAGGCTCTTTGGGACTGCATGGTTAAAGGCTCTTCTTGGTTGGAGACTTTGGCTATGGTTTCTTTCTGATTTTTTCTGAACTAAAACATTTTTACAAATTTGGCCTGATAAAAAAAATGAAATTAAAGATTTCGGGATGAAATCTAAAAAAAAAATTAAAAAGTTGAGAAAAATTAGAGAGGACGAAGAGTAAGAGAGATTTTATGTTTTTTTTTTGTAAACTACATTTTTTTTAAGTAATATAAAAGAATTTTAATCAATATAAATGAACTAACATAATGTCATAAAATATTTATTGGTGCATGTACTTCAATTTTGTTAATAAGTCCTTAATTAAATAATCTCAAAAATATTTAGTTTTTATTTAATTCAAATAAAAGATCATGTGCTTAATTAAAAAATACCCCAAATGTTAGATCTAAACGAACCATTTAGCCTTAAAATTTCGAACCGGAAATATTCAATTTTGAAGCAGATACCAATATTATTGAGCTAACAATTTGTTACTATTTATTTAATATAATTTTATGTGTTTGATTTACAATTTTTTCAGATATTAATATTACAAATAATCAAAAGATAATTATTCCATACATTCTTGGTAGAGTTTTTTATTCCACAAGCGATGCTAGGATCATGACACGTGTTCTATAAAAATATTAAAAAAAATAAATAATAAATAAAATAAGACACATGCATTAATTTTAATTTCGCTTATGGAATAAAAAAACTTTACTAGTGGTATATGAAATAATTATCTATAATCAAATATGTTCGAGTCATGCGTATGGAACAAACTGTGCTAGGAGGGGCGCCCCACTTTCATGTGACCTGACAGTTCTCTGATTCCGGAGTAGTAGCATAAAGCAGATATCGAGGGGTCAAAGACAAAAAAAAAAGTAAGTGGTAAGAGTAATAATAAAAAGGATTTTATGTGTAGTTTTGTATCTTAACAAAATTTATTTGAAAAAAAATGTATTATGCATGCAAAATGATTGTACAAATGTTATTTCACTATCACATACGTTATTTTTATTTAGATTATATTCTGTAATCATATTATAAAAAATATGCATAAAATAAAATAAGTTTATAATAAAATCTATTTTCCTATAAAAATTTTCGATCTTACTATAAAATTTTTCGGGTAATTTCTATTTTTTTGGTAGATAGCTAGTTTTATCAACACATTTTTTAAGGTTGGTTTAATGTCTCGGTCTATTGTCGGAAGATGTGATGAACTTGGGCCTATTCTACATAACACTTTCTGTGGACGGTTTTAACATTTGGATCCGGTTATTTCATGGGTCCATGATCTCTTTCTAATCAGAATGATAGGCTGAAAACGTATATGGGCCACTTTCATTTGTATGCACAAATTCGTATCTAAAGCTTTAGACACTAGAACGAAAAACAAATACAATACTTTTAAGTGCCTTCTTGGTTGTCACTAGAGGTGGTTACGGACCGGACCGGGCCGGTTTCGGGCCGGTTTTCACCGGTTCCGGCCCTAACCATAAGAGAACCGGTCCGAACCGATAGTAAATCGGTCCGGTTCGGACCGGTTCTATATATTATGAGAGGCGAACCGGCCCGGTTCGTTGGACCGGTTCGCCTCAAAACCGGACCGAACCGGTTTAAACCGGACCGAACCGGTTTAAACCGGTTCGGTCCATTTTTTTTTAAATTTTTATTTTTAAAAAAATTATATTAATTTATTTTAATATATATTAATATATTTTAATAATTTAATGTAGTAAATTTATTTTTATAATAAATAATGTTAATAGTTTAATTTAACAATAATTTATTATAAGTTATATTATAATTTATTTAATTAATGTAACAATAATGTAAAAACAAACTATTATAAAATTATCTAATAAAATTATTGTTATAATAAATTAAAGTTATATTGTGAATATAATATTATAATAAAATGATATTTGATTCAAAATACAAATAATGATATTATGAATATTATTATTATATTCATTTTGCATATCTTTATTTATATTCATTTTGCATTTAAAATAATTTATTATATTTGAAATATCATTTACTTAATATTTATTCATTTATTTAATATGTTTTTAAAATATTAATTCATTTTGTATTTTAAATATTTATTTATTTTAAACATATATAAGTATAACATTAATTAATTTGGTATGTAATAATAATAATAATAATAATAACAACAACAACAAAAGGAGAAAAAGGAGAGAGTAGGAGACCAAAGATTTTTTACGTGGAAAACCCCTTCAAAAGTTAGAAGGGTAAAAACCACGGGACCGTAGTCCATAAAAATATTCACTATGACTAAACTTATTTACAATTTTACATACAATTTACAAAAAAAAATTATTCTCTACTCTTCATAATTTATACGGATTGCCTTGGAAATTTCTTCCTCCTCTTCTGAATTATTATCAGCAAATTCATTGGCCATTCCAAGTTCGACATTGCGCGATTCCGCATCAAACCAATCTTTAAGGCATGTTAACATGCACAATGAATCCGGATTAAGAGTGGTTCGATGGTCTCCAATAATTCTTCCACACGTCGAGAATGCGGATTCCGAAGCAACAGAAGAAACTTGCACCGCAAAAACATCTCGGGCCATGGAAGCTAAAACTGGAAATTGTTTTTGATTTTCTTTCCACCATTGGAGAAGATCAAAGTTATCATCTACAGAAAAATCTTGACTTAAGAAAAATCCTAGCTCATTGAAGCTAGAACTCCGTCGAGTTGTTGATCCCGATCCCGATCCGCTCGCTTTTCCTTTTAGCTTCATTCTCTTCTTTGCTGCTTCCTTAATTGCGTTTAAAATTCCTTTTCCTTTTTTGCTACTTTCGGTTTCTTCGTATGAATCTTCTTCTTCTCGATTAAAGTTGAATTGCTCCCTTTCTGTTTCATAAACATTAAACAATTCTCGAAAAAGATTGTTAATTGAGGACTTTTGATCCTCAATAAAATCAAGACCAAGAAATTCTTTATAACAATCAAAAAAAATTTTCTATATTTACCTCACCTTGACTAGGATCTAGTAAAGTTGCAATACAATAAATAGGAGGAATTATTTCCCAATATTTTTTAAATTTTTCCTCCATATCATATACAAAAGAACTTAAAGTTTCATGATTCCTAAATTTTACAAATTTGTCAAACATTGTGTAGATAATAGGAACAAAATACGGTGTAGTTGGATAAAATTGAGTTGAAAATCTTTCGGTTGCATCTTTAAAAGTAGATAATAAATCAACACAATATTCAATAAAAGTCCAATCTTCTTCAAAAAGTACTAAATGTGTGCTACTTGTATAATTGTTATAAAAAAGAGTAACAAGTTCTTTATAAGGTAAAATAGAAGAAAGTAAACGATGAAGTGAATTCCATCTTGTTTCCACGGGAAGTGGAAATGCTTTAACAGGTATATTATTTGTTATACAAATTTGCTTCCATTCACGTTTATTACTTGGTGTGCAAATCCATTTTGCTAAAATTTTAATTTTATCAATTGGACCTATGTCAGTACCAGTACCACTAGAACTAAAACCACTTTGAACACATAAATTTATAATATGACATGCACATCTTGCATGAAAAAATATGCCTTGCATAACAGGGTTTAAACTTTTAATTAAATGAGGAATAGCTGCAGTATTACTTGAAGCATTATCAAAAGTAATAGCAAAAACTTTATTATTTTCTAGTCCATATAATTTACAAACTTTAGTAATATATTTATGAATAGTATATGAATTATGTGCTTCTTCTATTACATCTAAAGATAAAATTCGTTTTTGCATAGACCAATCTTCATCTATCCAATGACAAGTTATAACAAGATAACTTATACCATTAGTACTAGTCCATATATCACTAGTTAAACTAACCCTAGATGAAATATTACTAAGTTTATCAATTAAAGCTTGTCTATATTCTTTAAACATATCCATGCAATCTCTTTTTAATGTATGTCTAGAAACAGATTTATATGCGGGTTGTAAATATTTACAAATAAATTCTAAATATCCTGTTTTTTCACAAATTGTGAATGGTTGTTCAGTTCTAACTACAAATCTAACTAAACCACATCTAGCTTGAACATTATCAAAATTAAAATTTTTTCCGCCATCATGCGTATTAATTTAAGATTGTTTACCTTCTAAAATTTCATTTTCTTCGGCATCAGGATTAATTTTATGTATAGTAATTAAATGCCTTTTATACGTACCTGTACCGCCACCACCTCCACCAGAGTTATAAGAGTAAACGCCTTTGCACAATTTACAGATGGCACAATATTTATTCGTCTCGCCTTCTTTTACTACAATGTCGAAATACTCCCATACCCTGCTTGTTTTTTTTCGACTAAACTTTGGTCTTGATGATGTAGCAGCAGTGGTGGCAGCTGATGATTGTGTTTGAGCATGACTTCCTCCACGACCACGACCACGACCAAACGATGGTGCCAAAGGAAGCTCCTCCTTCGGATGAATATCGGGTTCGATTTCATTAAATGATTCGTCACCCAAATTAGGAATTTCAGTGGAACCAAAAGGTCGAGAAACAGAGCATGAACGACGAAAGAAATTTGACATTTTTATATTTTTTTTGAAAATAAATATATGTTAAAAATTAAAAAAATAGATGTATGATAATATATTGGAATTTGAAAATTGAAACTTGAAAATTAAAAGTAAAATTTGCAAAATTATAAAATAAAAAGAAAAATGAAATTTATAAAGAAAATGATGATATTATAAATTTGGAATAAGGAATATATATAATATATTAGAATTTGAAAATTAAAAGTAAAATTTGTAAAATTATAAAATAAAAAGAAAAATGAAATTTAGAAAGGAAATGATGATATTATAAATTTGGAATAAGGGAATTTAAGTGAATTTGAGAGAGTTTGAGTGAATATTGAGAGAGTATGTGAGTGAAGAGAATAAGAGTAGATGAATATAGATAGTAGATTTGAGAGAAAATATAGAAGAAATGTAAATGAAAATAGAAGATTATAGAGGTATTTATAGGAAAAAAATTAGAATAAAAAAATAAAAAAAATTAAAAAAAAGATTGATGGCCGTTGCCCATCAAAGTATTAATCAAACACAGAGCAGAGGCAAGCCTCTGCTCTGCGTACTGCACTGCAGTTGCACTTGCACTGCTACTGCAGTGCAAGTGCAACTGCACTGCAAGAGGCTACAAGCCTCTTTTTCTTTTTTTTTTTTTAATTTAATTAAAATAAAAAGAAAAGAAAAGAAAGATTGATGGCCGTTGCCCATCAAAACGCAGACTCGCAGAGGGCAAGCCTCTGCGAGTCTGCATGCAACAGTTGCACTACAGTCAGTGCAACTGCTGCAGTTTTAATTTTTTTTTTAACCGGACCGGTTCGAACCGGCCCGGTTATTAACGGACCGGGCTCGGTTCTAATAATCTGAAATCGGCCCAGCCCGGTAACAAACCGGGCCGGGCCGGTTCCGAACCGGTACTGTACCGGTTCGGATTTTGGGCCGGATTGACCCGATCCGGTTGCGAACCGAGTCGGGCCAACCCGGCCCAATAAGCATCTCTAGTTGTCACCAAAGTCCCAATCCATCCATGCCAACACTACAAAACTAAATTGGAGGTGGAAAGATGGTGAAGTAAGATAATATTTGAAAATAAGGTTGATAATTGTTTTTTTTTCATTACATTTCATTTTGTTATTAGTATTGTATTTGTATCTAAACATATATTTTAATACTAATTTTAATTTTATTATTATAATATCAAATCTCACAATTACCTTGATTATATGGTAATCCTCATTTTTAATAAACTTAATAGTCAAATATATCTTCAATTTTTTCATAAAATTGATATAAGCCCCGAACATTTTATCTCATGCATATTAGTAAACAAATCTTTATTTTATTATAAATAAACCTTCACTCTTTTAAAAAGCAACAATTAAGTCCAAATGTTAAATGACATTAATTTTCATTTATTGTATTGTACATGTAGCAACATACAAATTAATCCACATAAGTTATTAAGTAATTAATATGTTCAAACAACAGTTAATACAAATTTAAATTTTATTGCATGATTTTAAAATACTAAAAATTTATGAATTAATTTGAATTTGATAAAATATTAAAAATTTTATTTATTTTTGTATAAAAAAAATAAGAATATATTCAATTATATTATTTTTTAATACTATCAAAACCAATTTCACGTCCACTTAATCGAATCTTTAGTATAACTTTTTTTTTTTGCACAAACAATCTTTAGTAAAACTATGCCAGCCGAGTTTGGACAGCAAGAAAACGATCCCCATTTTCTTAAAGCCATTTAAATATGAATTCAACAGTATGTCATTTAAGATCTCATCTTGCATCATCACTCTGACACACAATAAAAGATGACTGAATCCTCAGTCAAGTCGAAAATTTCAAGGGAACTAAAATCATATTGCTATTGCAATGTATTTGGAACAGCAGTATTCAAATCTTTCTAGTATTTGCCTTATAGACATTTCATTCAAGTTTCTTGAGCTTAGAACTCAGATGAAAATAACGCTTAACTTGGCCAGTTTTAATATATAGTCGGAACTGGTGAAAACATGATCCTCGTTCAAGAAGAAAATATATAATTTAAATATATATATATATATACACATACAAAAATAATTTAAATTACATCAGTGTAAAATAATTTTTTTATTTTAAAATAAAATTTATTAATAAACAAAGTAAATTACAGCCAAGTCAAGAAATCTGGGTCATGATTTAAACCAGATTTGGCTAAAAATTTGCTACAAAGTTTGCTTCCCTGTAAATATGCACAAAAGAAACATTCCTTAAACATAAATTAAAATTCTTCAACTTGTTGATGAGATTGTTATATTTCCAAAGACTGTCAAGAACATTGTTGATCCAAGAGATAACCACTTTCGAGTTACTTTCTATAATCAGATATGGAATTAGCTTTATGTTTGCATTAACAATGATCGAGAGTGCTTTCCCCACTGCCAAAAGCTCAGCCAAAGAAGAATCTGCAAATCCAATGTTTTTAGAAAAAATCATAAGAATATTCTCATCGTGATCCCGAATAAGCCCTCCAATACCTATTGACCAGCTTAATCTTATTTTGATCATTAAGCAAACTTGATCTAGCGAGATGTCCTTTTTATTGAAGATCTTCTCATTTCGAGTAATCCAAATAGTCCAAATGACAGCAAGAAAAACAGTGCTCCAGATAATTTTTTGGTTGGAGTTAGATATGAAACTCATCTAACATTCGAAAAATGATCTCAAATCCTTTGGTTAACCCATGAAATTTTTCACCAATCCATGCATTGACACCATAATTTCCATGAGAAGTTGCATAAAAGAAACAAATGATCCACCGATTCTGAATTACTGCAGAAAGGACAAGATGCATTCTGATTTTGCATGTAGCCTCTTTTGTTGAGAATTTTTGTGACTGGAAAAATAATTTTATTTTATATTATTTTTATAATTTTATGTAAGATTAATAATTTTATAAATTAACAATTAGATTTAATAGTCTACTTGTCTCTATCCATACATAAAATTTTCAATTGATCTGATATCTTTATAATTTTGATCGAAAATAACATATTTTTTCAATATATATTAACAATAAAATTTTATTTTTATCAAATTAATCGTCAAATATTTTTTATTAACTTGAAATTTTGTATACATAATCTACTGGAATAGAATATAATACTTAACGATTAGATTAAAAAATTATAAATAGTATAAAAATATGAAATGATGTAAAACTAATTTAATTTTATACAAGTAAATCCCTTTTATATATATTTGGAAATTATCTAATATACACATCAGTGGTGTTTTTAGATTTCATAAGTAAGGTTAAGATGATGACATATCCGATTTTATTTTCTTAATATTTTTAAAAGACATGTGTCACTGTCCTAACACTGTTTGTGGAGTTAAAAAATTTCATTAACAGTGTATTTGATAATAATACAATATATTTAATACCCTGATAGTCTATAATATTTATATAATGTTGGCCAATAATAAGTTGCCATCTCTTGACGAACAAAATTAAGAATTAAATTCCACAACTAAACCAAATTTGAATTTCTCTGATTTCTCAAAAAAGGAATAAGAGGAACAAAAGAAGAGAGATAACAAGATTAGTTATTAAGGCTGAGTTTTTTCCCAAAACATGATAGATTAAAATCTTTTTTCCCACATAAGGGTACTTAATTTTAATCTTTTTTACATAATCAAGGTATTTCAAAATTAGTCAACGCCAACTCATTGCCTAGATCACAAAAGCATCCCATGTGGACACGAAGACATGGCCAAAGCATCCTACCCATATCATCAATTTTACAGTACCTTTTTTTCCTCATCTTTGATCAGATTCTATAAATCCACCATTTGAACAATAATTACCAAAAAAAAAAAACATATAGCCAATCAAATAGCTGAAAATCTTTCAAAGCACCTAAGCAATTGTAACTAAGAGATAACAAAAACAAAAGATTTAAATCTAATGAAAAGCCAATAATACACAAGCATTAATAACGTAGAGTTTCTTAAAAAACTCAATAACAAACTAACAGATGCTCTTGCTAAAGCAATTATATCCATGGAAGAGTTTCTCTGGGTTGGTGGTAGACTCTTGATTGGTTCCATGGTGCTGTTTTGGTTTTCCCCTACATCTTCCTTTGTGATTGCCACGTGATTGGTTTAATGGCATTGCTATTTATTTTCCCTGTATTTTCCCCAACTTTGGAGTACCGTATTTATAGTTCTTCTGTTTGTGGCTTATGGAAGCTTTCACTCCTAAAGCCAATTATCTTATCAATAAATTTCTTGTCTATATAAAAAAAAAAGATCTAACCCAATGCCAAGCTTCTTTAATGTTTTTTTTTTAAAGTTAAAACTTTATTTATTTGGACAAGAAAAGGTGTCCGGATTGAGTATCTTACATCCGAATAGAAGCTAGGTAGTAAATTACCCAAAAGTTGACAGTTAAAGAAACAAAACAAAACCACCAAAAAGCTGTCATGACATTGTACAGCCCGGGGAAGGAAACCAAAATAACAAGCTTCTTTAATGTTGAAAGAAAAATGGGCTTTTGATGACTACAAATCCCAAAACCCCATAAAACTTCATGATTTGCCTGTAAATTTGCAAATCAAATAAACATGATTTCAAGATAACAAATCGATAGATTAATCCATATTTTCAATTTATTTTATTTTCATTTAGGAATTGTCTCTTATATTTACTCCTCCAAAACTCTAATCACTTAAAATGTTGTTGTACAAGTATCTATATCTAATGAATTTTATGAATATCAAGACTTAAGAGCTGTTATTTAATCTGTGAAATGGTTTTATATTGGGATTTTTTTTACTGTTGAGATATTTCATATTTGGATTAAAAGAATTATAAATAGTAATTTTATTTTTGTGAAGTGGATTGATTTTGGAAGTTATTTTAAATTGTCATTTTTACTTGCCTTGTTTTACATCAAATGTAGTTTGTCAGCATGAGTTTTTGATAGATATTAAGCCACCCACTGGTGTTGATGCCGATTTTGAGTTGTAATGTTTGTGCCCTAAGCATATTATGGTTTGAAAGGGAAGGAAATAAAACAGTAAGTGCCATATAGGATGCTTTTTTGGTCATGTAAAGTGTAAACAATGAGTTGGTATTGACTAACTTAAAATATCTTATTAATGTAAAAAAGATTAAAAGTACCCTCTTTTGGAAATAAAGTTTTTAGTTTACCCTACTTTCGGAAAAAGCTCTATTAAGGCTTACTTGCCCAATGAAATATAGCATGAAAATAAAGCTCCCTTGCTTGCTAGCAAGTATGGATCAAGAGAGATTTCAAGGCAAGTACATACTACGCGTGTGTCTCACTTTGAGAGAGATGGCGATGGTGAAGCATCGGTGGAAGGCAGTTGCGGAGACCCTTGTTTATGGAGGAGCTCACAAGCCAACGCTTGAAGATCGCCGCTACCCGGTGATGCCGATGAGCCGCTCTGATCTCCGAATTGGCGTGGGTCGATTTGCCTCAGCTGCATGGCCCATGAAGGTTGCACCACAGGTTCAAAAAGGGACGATAAGTCGTATGTGGCTGGCACCGAGGAGGCTGATGGGAGGTCTGATATTGAGAGAGGAGGCGCCGCCATTAGCGTTGTTGCTGGCGGTGGAGGCGGAGGCGGCGGTGGTGATGGCAGCTCTAGGGTAGCTAAATGGGCATGTAAGTACGTTAGCTCCGCTTGCAAATTCACCACCTGCCAACACAATTACCAATTTAAATAACAGTAATAATAAACAACTTAGCTGACTAAATGAAACGTCTATAGATTACTCATTTCTAATATAAACTATTAAATCTGTAGCCCATGCTTGCAAGAACAAGAAAACTATAGCTACAAATTGAAACCCCCGACACAAAAACCGACAATTTCCTTAATACCAGCAAACTCCATAAGTTGCACACGAGAAACTGGCTGTTCCTTTAAGGTAACTGCCGACAAGATGATTTGTTAATTAGAAAACGTTCTAGATTTCAGCATGAACCATACAATTTTCTTCTTTACCGTTTTACTATTCTTATCCATCAAATCCTGTTAAGATTCTGTGAAAAGGATGTTTCAACCCTTTCGATTGTTCATCGGACTGTACAGGGCAAACCCAATTCCCTGCTAAAGCTATAACCTCAATTACATTAAATCGAATCAAAACGAAGATAATCAATGCCTCAATACCCATTTCACTCTACAAGACAAGGTTTTAACCTTGAAAACGGAGGGTGTCAAAAGAAGATTTACTTGATAAACAAGGGGCTAAAACTAGAGAAAAAACAATAAAAGCAACACATGAAACTAAACTGTCCGGCTAAAAGTACTGGCAATATTGTCAGAAGATGAAAACTTGCGTTTACCTGTTGTTGAAGAGCAAAGATATGAGCGACACAACCGTAAACAGGATCTCTTAGCCGAGCCTGAGCCTCGTAACATATGGTAACCACCGCATCAAGCCGCTTGTGAACAGGAATATGTAGAAGCAGCTTTGATACATTGCTTGCCCCAAAAACCTTATGCACCGCTGCAAAATGGGCTGCGCCTTGCTCCGAGTCAAAATAAGGAGCAAATATACACCCAGGCACACATTTCCTTCTCAAAAACTTACAGGCGCCACAAGGCCCACCACCGCCACCACTACCACTGCAATTGCCAGCCCCACCGCCTACACTGCCACCGCTACTGCTAGGGTTTGCACTCATGATTGGAAATCCTTTAATTTGTTCTTTCTTTCCCTTTTAAAGCATCATATGTTCCATGATTAGGGTTGTGGGGCTCTTCTAGAAGTTGCCGAAGAAGAAGAGTAAGAGGTGTGCTTTTAGGGTATGGTTTGGTGGGTGTTTGGGCTGGAGATGGGCGTTTTAATGGGGGGTTTAACGCTAGAAGAAGTCTTTAAAGCCACGCGAGAGAGCAAACCCCCACTCCTCCATTTAGCTGCTTGCGTGAAGCAAACATGCGATAAGCCTAGCTATTCTCAACTGCCCTTTTTCATTTTTTTTCCGTTATATCTTCCTTTATCCCCTGAATTTTCTAACAAAACACATGCTCTTCTTCTTTTCTTTCAATATCTCTCTTCAAAACCCCTTCCGTTTATATATAATATATTTTCATTACATCTTTGGTTTGGCTTATATCTGAATCTGTCTTGCAAACAAAAGAATAGATTTTAGAACTCGAAACGTGTCAATGGGGTCTGTCTATATTTGCCACTGTTTGTTTCAAGCTGCGTAGAGGGCAAAAAACGCCTTGTTGAAAATGACTCAGCCATTGCTTTCCTTTTCTATATAATAAGCCAAAACAAATCCATTGGATTTTCGAGAATAACTTTAGTTACCCACAGGTTTATTTTTAATTTAATTTCGTTTTAACTACACATAGTAAGGTCTAATAAACGATGGGGTTTTCAAGTTTCAACTCAAGAACAAAAGATGGTTTAATGGATCATGATGAGAAATTACCAATCAATGATTAAATTAACTTGAGGAACTGGATTTCGTCTAATCCATCGATATACCTGTCAATTCTGAATTGGCCTTGGTTTAAGGTTGCTTTTACAAATGGAAAGGCAAGCTAGCAGAACTCTTACGCATGGGTTTTGTTCTTTGGCTTTGGATGTCAGGTAAGCTCGCATCAGAAAAACCATATACATGGAAGATGTTCGGTCGATGAGGATAATGGATTTGATGACAAACAACAACGACAACAACAATTGTTAGGGCGATGTTCATCATCATTTTTGGTTCTTATTGCTTGACAAATGACAACTCTTTTACACTGTACGACCAAACGCCAAAGCAAACAAAAGAGATGGAAAAAGAAAAACCTCCCCAATAGCTCCATAAATTTCATTAATATTACTATTAAAATTGTTAATTAAAATGAGCAATGGGTAGTTTACGTTTTTGAAGCATGTACAACCTTTTTACTTTTCTTCTTTTTAATACTTTTGCCAAAAAAGTTCAATTAACTCTCAATATTTGTACATTAAATTAATTTCTTAAGTACATAATTCGCTACGGTATAACTTTTTTTTTATAAAAATGTAAATGGTAATTAGTGAATAAAGCTACAATATGTGAGGTAACTTTGACACGGTTTTCTTTCTTCTTTTTTTTTTTATCAGGAACACTTTGACACGTTTAGTTTCGTGTTTGACATGTTTTTGTATAAAATAAATATGATACAACTACAAATATTACTGAATGTATTCATTGCAACATGTTGATCGTCTAGCTTGTCTACTCATTACAATTCTTACCTTTGGACTTTGGGTTAAAAGAATTTAGGTATTTATACTTTTGAAACTTTAGAGAAATGAGATGATATTAATCGAAAATGTAACTAATATTTAAATCTCCAATGTTAAAAATTACGAAGTTTACCTTATGAATCAAGGAAATTACATATACCAAAAACCTAAAAATGACAAACAATTAACAATAAGGTTGTTCATTTAGTTGGGTTAATTTCAAACTGAATTGGTCAAACCTACATTTAATCAAATTAATTTATTTTTATTTTGTTAATCAAATCGAAATTTTTAATATTGAAATTAACCAAATCAAATTAACAAAAATAATAAAATATGTTTAAGTTAAATTATCTTTTAAATTTTAATCTCTTGTATTTGAAACAAACTAGAGAATATCATCTAACAAAATATTCAAATATCAAAGTATTAAATTAGAAACTGAAGCTATCTAGCAACATTAAATTTAAATCATCATCTGAATATCAAACATTAAATATATTTATACATTTCATATTAGTTTTTTAATTTTTTATGTTTAAGTTAAAATTTTGGTTAATTCATTTTTTGAATCAAATCAACCCAAAGATAAATTTTTTTCAAAATCATTTTTGTTAACCAATAAAAATAATTTAATAACCAATTGATTAAGTAATCAAACTTGATTCAATCAATTTAAAATTGAAATATGAACATCTTTATTTAACAAATCATTAATAGTGCAAGATTATAAAAATAAAATAATTTCATACATCATTATGAAAATTTTATAATATTTTAATGATAAATTAGTAAAATGACACATATTAATTAAAATATATTAAAAATAAAAATAATTTAAAATGTTAAACATAACAATTTGTTAATTTCACTTATAAAATTAAAAAATTTCATTAAAAAAGAACTCTAAAAAAACTTTGCGCTTAAAAAAGAAAGAAGGATAGCAACGAAAAATATGTTGATTGTCATGCGTTAGGCGATGGCTCCTAGTCGCTGAAAAGCTAAGGCCAAAGCCAATAATATGGTCAAAAGTCAAAACTCAATTTCGGCGTTCAAACCAGCAGCATGAGCCATTGGAATGTGTATCTGCCACGTGTGAGTCCGTGACAAAGAACGTAACGGCCTGGTAAAAGATGACCTCAATTTTCATGTGGGACCCACGAACCTTTCGTTTCTATGAATTATAACGTTCCTCATCCCTACGTAAATATTTCTCATCTATACACTGTTTTTCTTTCAAAGCAGTGTAGTATTTTAATTTTGGCTTAGTAGTCAAATAAATCCTCAATTTTTAACTCAACATAGAATTCAGTCCTTAACATTTTATTGCATGAAATTCAGTCTATAAATTTTTATTTCAGTAAAAATAGACCAAATCTGTTAAATGAACTAACTGTCGTTAGTTTTGCATACGTGGCATGTCACGTGGTAGCTAACTAAGCTATCCACGTCAGCTGTCACGTATGCAAAACTAACGGCAGATAGTATCATTTAACAGATTTTGACTTAATTGCATAATCGTAAAAGGTTGAGAGTTTATTTCCATTGAAATAAAAGTTTATGGACTAAATTTCATGCAATAAAATGTTGAGGGTTGAATTCTATTTTGGATTAAAAGTTGTAGGTTTATTTGGCTATTAAGCCTTTTAATTTTTAAGCACTGAAAATACAAAAATAATATAAAAATAAATACAGTATATGTGGGTAAGAGTCCGTAACGGCGTGTCCCCGCGCCGTCCGGCCCTCGTCCTATCCATGTGTTGTGAAGAGGAAGCATTGACAGAAATCATCTTGGAACAAGTAACACCGTTACACGTGTGACGAAGGTACGAGTTTGATGACCGGTGGATGACGTTCAAACAGTCCCACACGATACGATCTCCTGCACCTCCAACGTTGGCACCCCACGCTGTTTCTAAAGAACAGCATCTCCGGTTATGTAATATATATATAGTAGCTCGTGTCTTGTCTGTCTAAGTTTTTGATTTTCTACTCAAAGATCTAAATAGGTTCATTCATGTTATCAAAAGTAATTCAATTGGTTAAGTTAATTCAAGCCGTTATATCTATAATAATCAAGGTTCAAGATTTAAATTAAAAGTAAATAAACTTACGAGATTTGTTAGTAGATTTATTCCTGTTATCGAAAATTAATTCAAATAATTATAACCATATACAATGGCAGAGCCACATTATAGCAAGGAGGAGCCGTGGCCCCCCTCAATATTTTTGATATTTTTTATTTGTACTGTTATATATGTATGTATTTTAAATTTTAATTTACTTTTGGCTTTTCTAAAAAAATAAAATGTCTCCTCTCCTCATAAATCCAAAAAAAAATATCAATCTTTATAAATATAAGAGCTTAAATTTTAAGAAGAAAAAAATCAACAATCAGATTTTGAACAAATTTTCAAATGGTATTAATATCATTTTATACAATGAAAAAAGTTATTTGATTTTAATTTTCATGAAATTATTTTATAGATATTATTAATTTAAACTTTGTATGTTAGATATATGTTAAAAAAACTAGTTAAGCATTTTTTTAATTTTTACAATCTTATAAAAAATTTAAACTTCACTTAATTGTTTTTTATATCCTAAATAAATATTGTTAAACAAAGCATCACTTAAAATTCGAAAGAAATAATTAATTAGTATGGTTCAAGTTTTTTATTATTAATTTTTTAGATAAACTTGTAATTGTGAAGAATGATTAAATTAATGTGTATTTTCTTATTGATAGATTAATTAATCTTATATCAATGGTTTTTACTACACCATTTTTAAAAATATATATTTTTAAACATTGAAAATTGTTAAAACAAGGTTCCAAAATAAAATGTAATAAAAGTTAATCTTTATTCTCTGCATTGAGATAAAATTTATTAAAACTTTCAACTCAAATAATTTTTTTCTTATAAAAAATAACCATGCACTATTTTAAATAAAAATATGTCTTTCCTCCATTTTCAATATTTATATATTTTTTTCTTTTCATACTTCATTTTTTATCTATATATGTTTATATATGGAATGTCATGTTTCACATGTATTTTTTATGTTTTTGGTAAAATAATAATATATTGGATGCTAAATAAAAAATTTAAGTTAGTAACAGATTTTATTGAATAATTAAATTTTTTTATACAAATGGTTTGACCCCCTAATCCGAAATCTTGGCATCGCCACTTACCATATAATAATCAAACTTTAAGATTCAAAATAAGACTAAACTTACAAGATTCATCTTTAATAATTACATGTGTGATTTTAGATTAGTAAAATTACTTGCTCAGATAATACCTAACTTTCGATGTGAAATGACTCATAAAAAAATTATTATTCTATTAAAGCATTCTCTTTTTCAATCATTATTTTCTTTTTAATTCTTTTTCTAAAATAAATCACTCACTTAAATATTAAAACATGTATCAAAATTCAAATTCTGACATTTTCTACCATTCTCTATTTTATAACAAGTGGTTATCGCCCTAGTCAGATTTTTTTTTCCTTGACATCAACCAACTCAAACCACCAACACACAAAGAACAAAGTTCCACAAATTTTGGGAAGGCCCTCTTCTCACCAAGTAACCAAACACGACTCCAAAGACAAAGCACGATTTAACGTTGAATTCCTTAATAAATTGTCTCATAAAGTGTTAATAATCAAGAGAACTTGTCTTGTTAATTTGTTATTAGGTTTGCCTAAACTTTAACAAACCCAAACTGTCTCATCAGAGCTCAATAATATATTCATTTAGTGATAATTAAAGGATTAAAGTCTCAACAGGTTTTCCCACTCGTGCGGTCGAACACCTAGACTAGGATGATCATAGGATTATCAAATTTAATTAATTAATTAATTATCATTGCTTAATTTACTAATTTTAAGGTCAAAGAAATGTATTGTAAATTACAGTGCCACCTTAAGAAACGGCAATGCCGCTGTCAAGTGTAATTTATTATTATAGGAACACAAAATTTTATAGATTATTAAATGGAAAAATAATTGAGGATCAAAAGAAGTCCAAAGAAAGTGGTTGGACCGGGCTAATTAAT
The DNA here is from genome assembly GCA_032173925.1 of Heritiera fomes. Taxonomy (NCBI): domain Eukaryota; kingdom Viridiplantae; phylum Streptophyta; class Magnoliopsida; order Malvales; family Malvaceae; genus Heritiera; species Heritiera fomes. The sequence goes on along the minus strand of JAPDPM010000013.1, from coordinate 2,510,023 downwards.
CATGAAATCTAAGAAATAATTTCAGTTTTCATCTTGAGAGCTTCTTAGTCGGACTTAAGCTTGTTGTTGCCAAAAACAACAATAAATGTTTTGCTTACATTGGATCCTCGATCTTCGCGTTAATCTGTCTCCAACGAATCTGCGAAATAGGAAAAGTCAGAGGGGCGCAGGGGTTTTCCCCTGCGCGCGCACTCCGATCCTTCAGTCAGACAGGGTTCCAGTAGGCAAATAGAGCTTAGGGTTTAAGAATGATACCTGTGACTTATTTATATGAGTTATTTTGCGCGTAATTACCTTTAAGCCCCACAGCTTAAATAATAACCTAGTGGATCATTTATGGGCCTTCTGAATCCTCTTTCCTCTTGGGCTTAGATTATCATTTGGCTCAATGGTCTTCAACTTGATTTATAGAAAAGCCCAGTAATAATTGACCTAGTCCACATCAATTGCTCCCCACTCTTTTACAAGGTTTACCTTGTGAAAGAGTATATAAAGAATGGGCTTTTCAAATTCTTTTGCTGCCCTTTTCCTGGGATTATCACAAGAATCTTTTCATCTTCACTTGAGGGCTTAACTAGTGAACTTCATTATTATTTGTAGCAGAAACGACTTCGTGTCATCATTTCTTTTGTCAAGTGTCTTTTTAGAACACTACCGGGATACGTTTTTCTTCTCTGAGCTAAATGCTTCTCCAGTGGAATATACCACCCTTCTTTTCAAATTCAAGGTTTTAGCTGACCAAAACCAAGAGCTATAAGGAGAAATTACAAGATTGCGGAGCCACCAAAGCCTTTTGGTTTCATCAGATGCGATTTGTGCTTGGCATGCTCCGAATTGGTTGAAGCTTGATCCTGATGCTGAGGATTTGGAACATGTTTTGAGAATAGGCAAAGATCTATCTGATCTTACCAGCCCTTAAGAGCCTTTTCGTTAACCCGAGATGGTCGGGGTTCTCACAGGCTTGGACGAAGATGATTTAGATAATTATAGCACCTCAGGGCGTAGATGCTTGGGTGCCTGTTAGAATCGATGCTCCTTTTGAGGCAGAAGTTAATCTAGAGTGCTCCCCAATTTTTAGTCGAAAGAGCTTAGTTTTTCAAAAACTCATTAACACATTTTTAGATACATTTACAGAGGTAGCTACACATTTACCTTGCACTAATCCATAATAGTCAGACTTTCTTCGTGCACTTTTCGCTTCAAGCCCATGTGTTGCTCGTCTGACTTTATAGAATTGATAAGACTCACAGCGTGCATACTGTGTGCTCCCCAAGTTTTTCTTTGCGACTTTTTGTGTCCAAAGAAGAATTTTTACTGGAGTATTGCTCCTGTCTTGCGTACTATCCGCTTAAGGACTTGTTAGATTTGATCAGCCAATAAGCAAATATATATATTTTGAATGTATTGTAACGTACCTTGTAACAACATATATTTGTGTCCACTTGTGTACTCTTCTCGCTCAGGGACTTATGTCTGCCGGTTTCGCGTTTATTCGCTTACGGTCTTATTTGCGCCCATTTCGCGTATTCTTCTTGCTCAGGGACTTATTTCTGCCGGGTTTACGGTCTTATTTGTGCCCATTTCTCGTATTTTTCTCGCTCAGGGACTTATTTCTGCCGGGTTTACAGTCTTATTTGTGCCCATTTCGCGTATTCTTCTCGCTCAGGGACTTATTTCTGCCGGGTTTACGGTCTTATTTATGCCCATTTCGCGTATTCTTCTTGCTCAGGGACTTATTTCTGCCGGGTTTACGGTCTTATTTATGCCCATTTTGCGTATGCTTCTCGCTCAGGGACTTATTTCTGCCGGGTTTACGGTCTTATTTATGCCCATTTCGCGTATTCTTCTTGCTCAGGGACTTATTTCTGCCGGGTTTACGGTCTTATTTATGCCCATTTTGCGTATGCTTCTCGCTCAGGGACTTATTTCTGCCGGGTTTACGGTCTTATTTGTGCCCATTTCGCGTCTTCTTTGGCCAGCTTCTGTTTTTTCTTCTTCTATTCCTGCAACATGTCTATCAAACATGGAGGATTATCATAGTACAAATAAGAATAACTGGCCTTTCGTTTCATAAGGTAGTATTTTCAATTAAATGGAGTAAGTAGCAATATAATTGTAGCAAATGTTAAAACAAAAATAGCAAATGTTTACCACCAGTACCATTCCAAGTCTTTGTCTTTGAAAAATTTGTAAAGTACGAGTGTTGGGATGTTTTGCTGTCAACCATGGATTGTGCACTAAGTTGTGCCTTGGTACCAGCAATCTACCTTCATGAGCTTACCACAAGCTGTTTTCAATCGAACCAAGCTATCCTTGGCTTGTTGCCTTCCACGACAGTGGCTAGTGCCTACCTCGGACACAAGGGAGACACGGCCTTGATCTCGACACCTTAAGCTGGCACATCCTTGTCTTGCTTAAAGGACTCATGAAGTCGACACACTCTTTATATAGAAAAACCCTCTTTCACATGTGTGGCTGTCAATATGCTAAGTGTGTGGCTCTTAAGCCACTTCTAGATGGTTGCTAGAGCAGTTCTTGAAAGCTTTGATGTCAGATAATGGACAGATGGGCCGAAAGAAGCTTTTGGACATTCTGTCGGATTAGTGCGCGCACTAGGTCTAGAAGATTCTAGATCATTTCGCTCAGATCCCGCACTTGGGCGTGCGCTTAGATCGTTAGTTTCAAATGTGCTCGCCAAAGTTGTTTCTAATGGGCGAACCAGTAGTCTGGATTCCTTGCTTGCCATCGTTGCTAGTCATTGCCAAAAGGCATGACTTAGGTGTTCTTTACTTGCCTGCATTGTGCTAACGGGGGAATCTTGCGTATGGGTGCTGTGTTCACCTAATTTTCTTCGTTGTCATTTTATCAAAGTGGGGAGCTTGTGGCGTGCGAGAGCCCTATCTCATCCAAGGCTTGTTGCGCGTGGGAGCTCCCCTGTCGCCAAAAGGCCTGTCGCCTGCGGGGAGCTCTTGTCTTGCACAAGGCCTGTCACTCGGGAGTTCCTCTCTTGCCCAAGGCTTGTTGTATGCGAGGGCCCTTGTTTCATCCAAGGCCTATCGCGCTTCTTGGCTTTGAAGTTCAATTTGACGACGAAGAAGATAAGGTTGCCCATGTTCGAGTCGTGTCGCATGCCTGTAGTTGTGCAAATTGCTCTGTTGCGTGGCCTTGAGCTAGCTGGCGACAGATCGCCTGTTGCATGCTTGTAGTCGCGCAAATTTGCAGTGTAGCAAACACATTTCGAGCGACAGATTGTTCTGTAGCATAACGTCTTGCATGCAACTGACTATTCAAAAGAGTGGCATCTTTGTGAGATCTTCAATAGTAGTCCCTCTTTCTCGCCATTTTGGCTATCGCAGGCGTGAGGCACCTCTTGCAGAAAGAGTCTGCCACATGGAACCTTGTCGCCAAAATTTGTCATGTGCATGCCTGTGCTCGCCAAAGTGAGGACATGGTTGTCGCCCATTCCTTGTACTCTGCCACCAGAGATCTTTCAGGCGACAGGCTGGGCTCTGCCCATTCCGTGTACTCAATCACCAGGAAACTTTTGGGCGATAGGCAGGGTCGTAGCCCACTTCTTGTATTCTGCCGCCAGAGATCACTACTTGCCGCCAAATATGTGACTGGTCGTCGCCTCAACTTTTTCTTTTTCTTCTTTTGTCTTTCCATTTTTTGCGGCACAATACCTTTTATTTTTACAGTATTTAGCGTACCTTTACATCATATAGCTCCCCAAGTTCTTCTTTGAAACAGTGTTGTCATTTCTGTTCAAAGATGAACTTTTTCTCGAGCGTTGTGCTTGATGATGTACAGAGTTACCTAATCCTTTTTCGCTTTGGCCACCCAAAATGGCTTGCCCATAGAGTTCTCTCTCCTAAACGAGTTCCTATATCGGTTGACAAGGGCTTGCTTGCTTGGGTCTTAGGATGGCTGTATTCTTACTCATTATTCACAACCGTACTCGCGTGGTGGCCACTAGCTCGTCTGACCTTTTGTGCCCTGCCTGGTTTTTGCCGCTCCTCTATGTTCATACGCATCTAGGCGAACACAAGTGGGCATTTGGAGTTCTGGCGTGTTCCCCGAGGTCCTTGTTTGGGACTCGTCCAATAGAGCTCTCCTGGACTTACGCTCGCTTGTTTTGAGCTCTTCGTCTAGCTCTTTCCTTTCATGGGCGAGCTCATCTAACATCGTGGGCGCACCTCAGCTAAACCCTTCAGCTTGTTCCATGCTTGCCTATCTAGATCGTTCCTCGCGCCTTGGCACGTGTTTTAACAAGCGAGCCTTGTTGCGGATGCTGGGCTGTGGCATTGGTCATGCAATCGCCACATGCCTCTCGATTGTCGAAAGTGCCTACTGCAGTGGTCTTGTGCTCGCCACATGACATTGCACTCGTCAGCATTGCTTCACACCTTGTGTGAGGGATGGTGGGCTCACGGGAGCTGTTCGCTAGCCTAGAATGCCTGTTGTGTGACTTTTTCTTGCCCGCATGGCTGTTGCGTAGAACGAGCCACTTTATTGTAATATATCCTATCGAATGTGCTCACCATTACCTTTTACCTATTGGGCAAGCATGCAGCATGGGATTAGCGCTCGTGTATTTGCATTACCGCCTTGCGTACGGTGAACTGACCTGTTGTGGTAGGAGCCCTTTTGTTGTGGCGGTGCCTGCCGTACGTTAGCTGTTTCTTTTTTTTTTTTGATCTTTTACTCTACAGGCCGTGCTTGCCATCGTCACTTTACTGCCCAAGACTATCATGTATGTGCGGTGCTCACCATCGTGGCTTACTCTTTTGCCAAAACTCGTGCCGCATTTAACTGTACTCGCCTGTTCCGGCTGTCGATAGGCGAGCTACAATCTCTCATCAAAGGCATGTAATGCAACATGATTGCCGCGTTCACGCCTGCGTGTGCTCTTCGCGCGGCATCCTACCTTCCTTACATGCGTGAGTTGCTTTCTCTAGCAAAAGGGTTTTGCCGCGTGGTCCTGCTCGCCCACATTCCGATCCTGGCGCAAGCCCACATAATAGTCCTTTGTCCACTATTGCCAAACAGGCATTTTTAGTTAGGCTTTGTTTGCATGCATGCGTTGTTCTATCAGGGCACCTGCCGCGCGTGCCACTCTCTCAACAAAGGGGGATGCCGAGAGTAGAGGCCTTTCTCTTGCTATCAGTACGTGTGAGACCCTCTCGCTGTTCTTGTACAGGAGCCTTTCTCTCGTAATTTTGCGTGCGGAAGACTCTTTTCGCCTAGGGGAGATGACGCATGCGGGAATCATTGCTCGCCCGCTTTCTCATTGTTTTTTGGCTATCGTGATCAGGAGACTCTCTCGCCCGAGTTAGTTGTCGCGTGCGAGAGGATCTTTCGCCCAACGCCTGTCGCTGACTAATCTGATTTTCTATGCTGTGAATTTGTGTAAGTAGATGTGAACGGGCCAAGCCTGTCTCTCGCACAAAGCTGTCGAGGGCGAGAGCCACTCTCTCGCCTAATGTCTGTCTCCACTTCCTCACCCCGTTTACTTTGTTTTCACCTTTTTTTTTTAATTCCACCGCTATTTCTTTTGCCGCGATCCCGTCATCATCAATTATATGTCCTTTATCTTGTATAATAGACTATTCGGCAAACGCTTGCAGAGCACCCAAAGTTGACGCCATTTTGCAAGCATTAAATGAAGCTTTATAGGTGCAAAGCAATCTCGTTTATTGTATTGCTTTTGCTTTGGCCTTTGTCTTGTCATGTCAAATCAGGTCAAGCCATGTTGTCCTAGTTGTAGTTATTGCCTAGCCTTGTAGGATTATTTTGAAGACAAGCATGGAGTTGGCAGGGTGGGTCAGCTTGATGCATGGCGAGAGGCTTGCTCATTAATTGTCTCACGATAATTCCCATGGCAGTGATGCGGAAGTCCAAGCAAACTAGCTGTAGTTTCTCATCAGTCATGTGCATGCCACCATAATCATTGCCTTCTCATCACACTAATTGTTCAATGCATAGACTATTTTAATTTTAATGTGATTTGAAAGCTATGACAATACAGAAAGTTGACTATGAATTGTTTTTTGTGAATAATGCAAGAAATCAGTAATGGATATTTAATAACTTGTCTGACATGGGGAAAGAAAGAATATTTTGCGCATTGAAGGACCTAAATTAAAGAACCATTAGCAAATACGAAGCATTACTCTCTAATTTAGTCATGGAATATTTCACTGTCACAAATTTTACTTTTACAGACATCTCTTTTAATGCCACTGAACTAGCAATAAATGTCAGAAGAAATTGGAATATATTGAAACGAAAATTTTCAAGTTATAACGTGTATGCGTCGAAGTATGATTTTCTCGAAGTCTGTCGCGGGCGAGAGGTTCTCTCGCTCAACTTGTCACGGGCGAGAGCTCCTCTCTCGCCCATGCCTCTCTGGCTCAATATTGTCTCTCGCTTACTCTTTGTATTCTGTCGCCAGCAGTATGTACTCTCTCACCAAAGACCTGTCGATTTTCTCGAAGTCTGTCGCGGGCGAGAGGTTCTCTCGCTCAACTTGTCACGGGCGAGAGCTTCTCTCTCGCCCATGCCTCTCTGGCTCAATGTTATCTCTCGCCTACTCCTTGGGCAACAGGCATGCTGTCGCCAGCAGCTTTGCTACCTCTCGCCATTGTCTCGGGCAACAGGCAAGCTGTCGTCAGCAGCTTTGCTATCTCTCGCCTACGGTCTCGGGCGACGGGCATCCTGTCGCCAGCAGCTTTTGTGCGACAGGCTAGCTTCCACTTTTGTCTCGCCCAGCTAGTAGGAAGAGGTCTCTCGCCGAGGGTCTGTCGTTGGCAATGCCGCCCCTGGGAACCCCGCAGTCAGGGTCATAGTGCCTCATTTATAAAACTAAAAGTTGAAATCGCCTCCCGCCCATGCAAGTCTGCCGTAGCCTACATACCTTCTCTTCCGCAGATCGTCTTTCACCAATTTTTTACGGCTTTTCTGTTTGTTTCCCACAGACGGCGCCAATTGTTGTTGCCAAAAACAACAATAAATGTTTTGCTTACATTGGATCCTCGATCTTCGCGTTAATCTGTCTCCAACGAATCTGCGAAATAGGAAAAGTCAGAGGGGCGCAGGGGTTTTCCCCTGTGCGCGCACTCCGATGCTTCAGTCAGACAGGGTTCCAGTAGGCAAATAGAGCTTAGGGTTTAAGAATGATACCTGTGACTTATTTATATGAGTTATTTTGCGCGTAATTACCTTTAAGCCCCACAGCTTAAATAATAACCTAGTGGATCATTTATGGGCCTTCTGAATCCTCTTTCCTCTTGGGCTTAGATTATCATTTGGCTCAATGGTCTTCAACTTGATTTATAGAAAAGCCCAGTAATAATTGACCTAGTCCACATCAAAGCTATTTTTATATTTTGTTAAAAAGTTTTGATTATATATAAAAAAATGAGACAGGTAGAAAAGGTATGTTGGAAAAGATTAACATCTAATGCAATGAAATTAGACTTGAAAATTTTAGACATAATTTGGTGTTACACACAAAAACAATATGAGAAAACATGAAAATGATATAAATTAAAGTTATGACAAATATATATATATATGAATTTAATGTGTCGACACAAATTATTGCTTAATGTGTCTAAACGAATTGTAACACATAAACTTTCATATATTATATGATTTTACATGAAACAGATAAGATACATATGCTAGATACTAGCTATCTGATGTGATATATCTAAGCAATAACATTATAAACAACATATAACAGACCAAAATATGGAATTGGACATCGACTTCCAACCATTGATATTGATAACTTCAAACAACAACAAGATTTCATTCTTTATGTATGAAATCTTCTAACTTTAAGCAGTCTCACACTAACGGAATTTTTACTTATAGAATGTTCATATTAAGACCCAACACACAGTATTAATTTTATATGCTTTTTTTTTAAAATAAAAGAATGTAACCGTTGATTATGTGCGGTTATGAATATTGGACATGGAAGTTAATGATATAATGAGATTAACTTCCAATCTGATAGAACAGGATCACAATCATGTAAAGGATGAAATCATATCCACATATTGGATGATACCCATCTTAGGAATAATTTGCAACAAGTACGTGAGTTATTAGATTTAATGAGATATAATAAATAAAGAAAAAATTAATAATATATATTTTTAATAACTAATCTCACCCTTAATTTAATGATCGATGAGTATTTTTTAATATCAGTGTTGTAATTTCTTGTATTATTGCAGTCGTAAAAAGTTTGCATGAGAATGAGGGATTGACTCAATTGAGGCCCCCCTTTGTTGGCCTCTCAAACCAGGAAGAATATTTCAAGATTTTCAAACATCTCTCCTTTTAAGCAATGGGCGCTGATCAGCTCTCAAATTCCGATAATTACCACGTTTTTGAGCGGTTCTTGCAAAATAAGATAAGATTTGGTTAATCCCCAAGGAAACAAGGCTTGAACCTGAGTCGAGTTTTATACCTGTCTCCAGCCCTGGTTAATCTCCGTTTCGATCTACAAAATGAAAGTACGTTGGTTTCTTCTTGATGATGGTCTTACTAAAGGTCATTGGGCCTTGATATAAGTCATGCTGAAAAAAATTGGGTCTAATAGTAGTCTAAGCTCCAAAGAAAAGAGGACTAAGAAGGGCTATGAAAGATCCACTAGGTTATCATTTAAGCTATGGGTCTTAACCGTAATTACGCGTCATATTACTCTTATAAATATGTCACATGTATTATTTTTAAACCCTAATTTCTATTGACTTATTGAAACCCTGCTTAGATCCTGTCTGACTTAAGCATCGGAGTGTGCGCTCAAGGGAAAGCTCTCTAATCATTTTCTTTCTTGCAGAGTTCTTGGAGACAGGTTAAGACGTAGATCGAGATTCGTACGTCATAAAAAATATTTGTTGTAAATAGGTAACAACAATTGACGCCGTCTATGGGAAAAAAACAAAAAAACGAAGTATAAAAGATAGCGAGAACACGATATGCGAAAAGGTATGAAGGCCTGTGGTATAATGTGGAAGCCTATGGCAGATTAGGTGGCAAATCGAGGTAGGTAGGCTTGCGGCAGACATTTGGTAGGTGCACAACAGGCATGCAGCAGAATGCCTTAGCTTGCAACTCCTTGGTGGTAGGATGCGAGGCTGCGACAGGGTACCCTCGGTGGCAGGTACACAAGCTGCAGCAGGGTTCAAGACAGAGCTCGAGTGATGAGGTCATACTTTTGATCACCTTGGGTCGATAAGCCTTCATTCCTAGCCAACTCGAGCGAACTGGGAAAGACCTTACAAGATTAAAAAGGTGATCGGACCAAGCACTTATCCTTTGAAGGTCTTACAGTGCAAGAAGGTTCCAAAGACTTGGAACACTAATCACTTGAAACCGTACTAGCGGTAAGCACATGATATTTATTACAGTTATTTTGTTACTTGTTCCATTTGATTGGAAATATTACATGTTATAAAATGGAAGGCCAGTTATTCATATCTTCATCTATACTATGATAATCTTCCATGTATGATAGACATGTTACAGGAATAGAAGAATCAAAAGTCCCTAAGCACAGAAGGTGCGAGACGGGCAAATCAAAAGTCCCTAAGTATAGAAGGTGCAAGACGGGCAAATTTAAAGTTCATAAGTGAAAAATGCGCGAGACGGGCAAATCAAAAGTCCCTAAGCACAGAAGGTGCGAGACGGGCAAATCAAAAGTCCCTAAGCACAGAAGGTGCGAGACGGGCAAATTAAGAGTCCCTAAGCGAAAAATGCGCGAGACTAACAAATCAAAAGTCCCTAAGCACAAAAGGTGCAAGACGGGCAAATTAAAAGTCCCTAAGCGAGAGACTGGCAAAACAAAAAAATCCCTAAGAACAAAAAGATGCGAGGCAGGCAAATTCAAAAAGCCTGAAGCGAAAAATGCTCGATGTAGGCTACGCATGGACTTGAAGCGAAAAGTGCGCGATGTAAGTCATGCATGAAGGCAAAAACGCAAGGGTTTGAAGCGAAAAATGCACGAGGTAAGCCACGTACTCAAAGAAAAAAGCCTAAAGCGAAAAATGCGCGATGTAGGCTACACATGAACTTGAAGCGAAAATTGCGCAATGTAAGTCATGCATGAAAGCAAAAAGTGCAAGGGCTTGAAGCGAAAAATGTGCAAGGTAAGCCACGCACTCAAAGAAAAAAGCCTGAAGTGGAAAATGCTCGATGTAGGCTACGCATGGACTTGAAGCGAAAAGTGCGCCATGTAAGTCATGTATGAAGGAAAAAAGTGCAAGGGCTTGAAGCAAAAAATGCGCAAGGTAAGCCACGCACTCAAAGAAAAAACCTAAAGCGAAAAATGCGCGATGTAGGCTACGCATGGGCCTGAAGCGAAAAATGCACGAAATAGGCTGCGCATGGGCTTGAAGAGAAAAATGCACAAGGTAAGCCATGAATGAAATAAAAGTCTCTAAGCTAAAAGTGAACGAGATGGGTAACATATGGGCTTGAAGAGAAAAATGCACGAGGTAAGCCGTGAACGAAACAAAAAAATCCCTAAGCGAAAAATGAGCGAGATGGGAAACACATGGGCTTGAAGCGAAAAATGCGCGAGATGGGCAACACACGGGCTTGAAATGAAAAAATGCATGAGATAAGCCATGAACAAAGTAAAGGGCATAAAACAAAAAATGAGCGAGGTATGTTACGCACAAAAGAAAAAGGCCTGAAGCAAAAAGTGCACAAAGTAAGCTATGCATAGGCATGATTTAAATAAAAAAAAACCCTTATATACTCTTTTGCAGGGTATACCCTGCGAAAGAGTGGGGAGCAATTGATGTGGGTCTTATTAAAAGTTATTGGGCCTTGATATAAGTCATGCTAAAAAACATTGGACCTAATGGTAGTCTAAGCTCCAGAGAAAAGAGAACTAAGAAGGACCATGAAAGATCCACTAGGTTATCATTTAAGCTATGGGTCTTAACCGTAATTACGCGCCATATTACTCCTATGAATAGATTACATGTATTATTTTTAAACCCTAATCTCTATTGGCTTATTGAAACCCTACTTAAATCCTGTCTGACTTAAGTATCAGAGTGCGGGCGCAGGAGAAAACTCCTACTCCCTCTGATCATTTTCTTTTTTACAGAGTTCTTAGAGATATGTTAAGACGCAGATCGAAATTCACACGTTATCAAAAATATTTGTTATTAATAGGTAATAACACTTCTTATACGTGGCACGGTGGCGGTTCATTTCCCATCACGAAACTCGGCTTACAGTAGGCATGCATGAATTTTCGTGGCAAAGAGCAATGAATCATAAACAAGAAAAGGGTTTTGATTAGAATGTTATTGGGCTTCAGTTACTGGACCAAGACTATGGCTAGCTGCTTGCAAAATACCGAAAGGCTGACATTTTTTTTAATCTATGACAAAGAATATATGTATGTTCAATCCTCCATCCATTTTGTTTTTAATTAATGCTACAATTTTGTTAGAGAGCTCACTTCACACCAGTCTCTGTTATGTGTTATCTTTTTTTTTAAGTGTTCATCGAATCTTGTAGCCAACATGTATCATAATTGGATTTGCCGATAATGGGCAACATCAAATGGGATTTGGCTTGGATCTAAGCAAAGTATTAACAATATACAAGCGATTCGATTCTTTTTTTTATTATTATTTTTCTAGCTAAACCTATCTTTACATATAAAAAAGAGTCAAATTCGATTCAGATTCATAAAAATTGTCATTTTTTACAAATAAAAAAAAGAGAGTTAAAACACATGTTTAATTTCAAATTTTAAAATTTAGAAATGTAACATATATGTTTATTATTAAACTAAAAATATACTGTATATATATAATTATATATATTATATAATTAACAGCCAAATTGGTTCTCGGCCTTAAATTATGAAATTAAAATCTGGTACAAACGATCAATTTAATGAAGTTGATATTTTTATCCAAATCTTTTAGAAACTAAGATGAATTTTCAGACTTGAACACTTAATTCAACACAAATTTAATTTTCAACAGAAGCAACATAAATAAAGTTTTCGGTATGTACAATATCTGCTAACAAGTCAGCCAATTAATTAATAAGATCAATTGTGGAATGTGGTACTAATTAACCTTATTAATAGTTTATAATTCTGTATTTTTCAGTGATTTCCAAAAGTGCTTTGAAGAATAATCCCAAATCCAAAATTAAATTATGAAATGGGTTTTTTTATCGTCCAAAGTAAATTTTACAACTTTACTTAAATGATTTATACAATTAATTTTAAAAAATTACATATAAATTTGCTATTTAAATCTAAACAGCTACAATCCATTCTTTTATTTTTAAATTTCGGCTTTCTTCTTCTTTTTTTGGCAAAAAATGCAATCCTTTTAATTGTTTCTAAACTGGCTTTCTTTGTGCCACAAAACTATGGATTCTGAAAGACATACTGTAGGTTTGGTCAATTAGGTGGAAATTGGCGAATAGTAAGAGTGGTAGTATGACGAGATGAAGATGGAAGAGTGAGTAAGTTAAAATTAACAAGCAAGAAGAAGGCAACGTTTCTTATTTGGGTTACTTCAGCGTCCCATGCACGCACCGGACAAGTGGCGTGCGGCGCGGCTCTGCTTTGCCAAAATTTTCAACTCTACTTCATCTTACATCGTAAGTACTCACCAAGAGAAGAAACTAATTACTTTGATTAATGATAAGCTATGGATTTCAACGTTGAATGCCTATATTAAAAGTTAATTTGTTAAATAATATTACATTATTTATGTTGTTAAATAATATTACATTATTTATGTTGAGCCCGATAAATACAATGAAAGATTCAAGCCACAGACGTATTAAAGTAAGGATGGTGGAACATGCATGGTTGAGTCACTTGCTTCTTTTCTTTTCTTTTTTTTTTACAAAAATTTTAAGAATACAGAATGTTATCTCATTTTAAATCAGAATATACATTACCCGTTATGAAATTTACGAATTTATGCTTTCACTTAAAGATTTCTCACACTAACAAATGTTTATCAATAAAAAATTATGAAAATTCAAATCTGAAAACTTTTCTTGCAACTTTCAAAATTTTAACTACTTGAGTCAATACTATTAACAAGTTACGTGCATTTACCTAAATAAGATAAGATGTGATTAATAATTATTCTTAACGTATAAAAATCAAGAGTTTTCATAAATGCAAACAACCTACCAAACTCATCTCTTCTTAATTTTTTTTTATTTACCTTTTGAATTTAATCAAGTAATGATTTTTGAAATTTTAATTCCGAAATTTTTTACATTTCTTCATTAACAGATCAAATCAATTGTCATTTATGTAACACCAAAAAGTAAAGTTGTCAATTCGTGTTTATAATTTATTTTTTGTAATGTAAAATTATATTTGTATTGTGTAAAATACGAAAATTTTATATTAAAATTTGTATCAACACGAAAAAAAATATTATTATTAGTGTTTAACATATTTATATATAAATTTTACTTAATTTTAACTTATTTTATTTTTTTATCTTTTATTTATATCACTTTTATATCATATTTAATATTATCAAATCTAATAAAAAGCCATCATCATTATATACATTGTTTCATCAAATTAAAGAAACACAACAATCATATATAGGGCTCTCGTGAGTTAGAAGTATTTTATTTGTCAAAATGAAAGTACTCTTTTCTTTAAAAAAATAGCAAAATAAAAGGAGGGAGAGTCAGGGTGTTAAGGGGGAAAACCGAGAACCTGCTGCGGAAACTGTTTGATAGGTTGTGCTGACCATAGTCTTCCTTAAGACAGACGGCAGAGGCAGAGGTACACTGTTTCAGAATGCCAGGTGTCGTCATTTGATGTATGGTAATTTAATTTAGGATATTGCTCGTGGCAGTCAGTGTTTGCTAGACTGCTCAGCTAGCTTGGCCGTACCTCTTGACCATTCATTTCCTTCATCTTGGGTGTTGACCGTATTAATATTAAAAAAAAAATTCTAAAAGCAACTTCATTCTAATTCTTCACAATTTACAAATATATGCATATGAAAGCATATTTTAACTTGAAACTATAACACCTATGAAAGTTTGCATGATTATTTAGTGCTCGCAGAAATTTCATTTTGTAGATATACTTTCATAGTTGAGTGTTTTTGGTTGAAAGTTTAAAAATTGAGTTGGTATTGATTGAAACCGTGGATTTTACAGCTTCTATATTCAACTAAATAAATATATAATTCGTGAAAGTAAATTTTTACAGATGCGTCCACAAAAGTGTATAAACTTTTACAGATGTGTATTTGCAAAATTTATTTTCATGGATATGAATAAATTTAAAATAAAGGTTGCATTTAGATTTTCTTGTGTTTAAGAAAAGCCAAAGGTTGGAACTGTTGGTACATATGATGTTTCCCTAGCTTGATAATTATAATTATTGCTAAAAATGCATAAGTTTTTGTTGTTGTAACCTTGAAACTGCTCTGAAAGTAGCAATCATGTTGATGTACATATGTCACTTTCTGACCAGTGATTTGCCACCATGTCGCTACATGAATTAGAGGGCAAGCGATGATATCCACGTTAAAGCTGGACAAATCATTGCCAGAAAAAGAAAGAAAAAAGAGAGTGAAAAGTACGTGTAGTGTGATAGAAAGGTTGGATACATGCACACGATATCTACCTTTGAATTCTAGTACTATATTCTATTTTATATTAATAAAATCCAAGTAAAACAGTAAAAGTAAAACCGCTCATCTTCTCAGTCACCACCTCCTTGTTACCAGCTCAATTCCATTTTTAAAGTATTAGACAGCTTTCTGAATAACAAATATTTGAAATAATTGTGTTGTTGGTTTTTGATAATAATGTTTGAAACAAGTGTGTTGATGTTTTTTTTGTTAGAATTTAGGAAAGTTTGTTGGAAGTTGAATCTTTTGTTGCCCACTACACTAGGAAATATGCATGAACGTAAGCAATATTATTATGATTAAAAGGGCAGTCTATCAGTTATATTAAGCGTTTTCAAAAGAAAATAATAGTCAAAATGACTTGGTAGATTATATTACGATAAAATTCAATATTTATAACTGCCAGTAAAAGATTATAAAACAGCTAATAAAAACATCATGGTTGATCTGACCAAGTAAATGCCGGTAAAAATTTCCTTAATAGCATTATAAGAAAAAAGAAAAATTAGGGGAAAAAAAGAATGTGCAAAAAAGACTAAAGAAAGCAGAGTTTGAATGTCAGGACTCAGGAAGCCTTAAATGTGTTAAATGTCTTCTTCTTTTTTTTTTATCGAAACCTTCCGATTTTTATTTTCGGTGACTATTTCAGAGTCGAAAAAAACGGAGCGTAGTTAAGCTTGTCTCTCTCTCAACACTGGCACTCCATATACAAATCAAGATTCGAATTCTGGTCTTACTTAAAGAACGAAGACCGTTTACCACCCACGCTAACAAGTTGGTGTGTTAAATGTCTTCTTCAGCTTTGCTAGTTTTTTATATTTTGGAATGAATCTCGTCAGGTATATTCCAAGTATCTCACATGCTACTAATTTTTTATAAATATATCTTTCGTATCAGATTGTCCAATTATCAACCAATTGTGATCAATTGTTCTTTGGTGAATTACTGAATTTGGTTATGGGTTGAAAATAACCATGAACTTTTTCATGCACTCTTTGCTAAATCCCAATCACTAAAACTATTGTTCTTACTTTGCAAAACAATGGGGGCAATTGGGGAGAGTGATAGGTTGGCAGCTAGGCGGTAGAGCATAGGCAAAGGTGAAAAAAAAAGAAAGGTGCAAGGGAAAAACCAGCACAGCTGCAGTGATCTATTTTCAGTGTTTGTGCTGTGCGATGGCTATGGTAGCTTGGAGAAAAAGCTGGAGATGGAGATGGAGATGGAGGTGACAAGGGGCACAGATGATAGGATAGGATGTTTGTCCCACGTGGGCAGTGGGTTTGCACGTGTCGGCAACTTCGGCGGTTGGAGTTGGGAGTTGAAGACACTGCCACTCACCGCATCCGCATCTACGTTTGCTTCACGCAAGCTGCTCATTTGCTCCACTACTGCCACCTTCTACTTTGCCGTGGCTTTAAAGTTTCAATCCAAACACAAATTCTCATCCACTCTCGTTTTAAATGGGATGCTACAAATTTAAACTTAAATTTTATAATAATATATTATAATTTTATAAAAATATAACAAATTTTAATCTTAAATCCTCATAAAAAAATAAAAAATTAAATCAAACATTAATTATTTTCATAATTCTTTCTTATTTACTCGTATATACTCATATTTGTACTTCTAAATTCTAATACATAAAAAATTGGCCCAAAAATAATAATCTAGTAATTGAGAATATATATAATCTTGAATCTTTGCAACTTACCTATGATCTTGAATTTGAAAAATCAATTGGTCATGTATACACATCCAAATTCAAATTATAACAATGTGTATCTTAGTTATTAAATACTCAAAAATTTATCATGCATACAATTATTTATTTTATATAAAAGATTATTTTATATATAATCAGTTAAGTTTTTAAATTTTATTGACGATTAGAATAGACTCTTAAACATATATTAAAAAATTAATTAAAAAAACATATATAACTTTTTAAATTCGTTTGTAAAATTAATACCGATGATTTCTTTACCTAATAATGATGAGGAGTATAGTGATTAATTAACTGCATTAACAACATAAACTAGTTTAAGAATCCGTCCTTATATAAAAAATAAAAAACTGTCTGTATTTGATCTCAAATGGAATATATATAATTCTTCATTTTAAAAAAATGGAATATATATAATTAATTAAATAGGATTGAACTTGAAGTACCAGTGTTCTATATTTGAAGCAGTGCTTTCAACATTTTTCTATCTAAAACCAGTTAACAAACAAAACCCAGTCTGCTCTCTGAATACCCATATATATCCTCGTCTTTGTTTCTCTTTCTCTTTCATTAGACGCCGCATGATATGATTATTTTCTTCTACTTCTAAAAAGTATAGATCATTTCTGAAGAAAGAGAGAGAGGATGAGTGCAGCCAACAATGGTGGCGGGCCTTGCGGTGCCTGCAAATTCCTTCGGCGGAAGTGCGTGAAAGGCTGCGTATTTGCACCATACTTTGACTCGGACCAAGGCACGGCTCACTTTGCTGCGGTACACCGGGTTTTCGGTGCCAGCAATGCTTCCAAGATGCTGCTGGGAATACCGGCTCACAAGCGCGTTGATGCTGTTGTTACGCTCTGTTATGAGGCTTTGGCTAGGGTTAGAGAACCTGTTTATGGCTGCGTTGGCCACATCTTTGCACTCCAACAACAGGTCAGCCCTCTTTCATTTTCTATTTTCTTTTCATTTCATGGTAAGATATACCAAATCTTTCTTTCGCTAGGGTTTCGCTTTCCTTCTTTCTCCCTTCTCTTCAAGATTTCATGGATCATGGCTATAGAGGAAGCCTTGGCAAACACGGTGGCATGCATGCAACTAAATAATTTAGAGTTCTTAAGGATAGAGATTTGTTATTAAGATTTAATAATCTTAAACTTTCTCTTCCTATTTTCTTCTTCTTACCGTTATACTATTAAATTTGTCTTTTCCAAATTCCAATAATTAAGCTTCTTGTAATTATTTAGAAGGTAAACTAGCAATTGCATGCACCATTGAGACAAGTTTTCTCAATTAGAGCAGTACTGGAAGAAATCTAACAGAGAAGCTTATAGCCCATTGATCCTAGCTAATTTGATCAAAATCTTATGCCCAGATTTGGCATATGTAACCAGCTGAGCTGCTTCATAGCATAGGCCTCCCTCCCCAAGTAGACCCTCCCAGAAAAAGTTTTAGTGTACGTTCATGCAAACGTGTGCCTTGGAGGGTGTGGCCGTTTGGTAAAAGTTTGAAAACTGAATATATTATAGTAGAAGCAATCTATCGAGTCAAGGTTTTCACACTTGTATCCCCTATTTAATTACTCAACAGCCAAAGCAAAACAAATAAAAAAGCTTGTGATCAATCGATGTTTAGCACTTTCCGTAGTCACACCGCTGCTGCTGCTTCTGGCGCTGCCGCCTGGTACGGTTCTCTTGGCTTATGTGATTATCATTCAATAACATGAGATGGTGAAAACTCAGGCGAAAATTACTTGGAAAGGTAGTTTTTTGGGATTGGTAACTGGTATTTGGAGTTTTTCAGTTGAAATTGCGGAAAATTCACACTACTTTGTTATTAAGGAGAGAGAGAGGTGGCGGCTGTCACGTAGTGGTGACTGGCAAGGTGGTGTGGTTGCTTGCTGGAGCCAGCAAGCAATGTTGGCAATTCGAGAAATTATTCTAATGTTTTTGGCTTTGACTTTGGTAGTCCTTTGTCCCAGCATTTTGTATTCCCATATGCTAACAGAGTAGAAAATGTAGTAATCTTATGAGTAGAGCTTGTAATTATGGCTGGGTTTTTCTTCTTGCATATAGGCTCATGGGTCCTACCCATGTGAATGTATCATGGTGTACTTTCTTCTTCACCAAAGTCTTTCTTTTGGTTATGGATGGTGAGATTCACATGTGATGATTATCTTCTTCGTCTAATGCATTCTTTTTGGTCGTAAATTTTACCCAATTTCTCTGTTCCGTTGTCTAGACATTTTCTTTTTGTTTTGTATTTGCTTTTGTCACTCTACAGCAATGATAGTTAAATCTAAATTTATCCTATGATTGTAGGTAGTGAATTTACAGGCAGAGTTAGCCTACACTCAGGCCCGGCTTTCTACGCTGCAGCGCCTCCCTCTATTACAGCCATCTCAAGCCCAATACCCTTCGCCAACGAGCCTTCATTCCTCGTCAGAAATAGGATCCGACTTGGTATCTTCGTCTAACATGTCGATGAATTTTGATCCGCCGCAACCACAACAGACATCAGCCGAGCTGACAAGTTTTCCAATTCATTTTGATCAAGAAACCGAGAACGAGGAGCTTCAGGCTTTAGCCCGGGAATTTGTCTCCAAATATCTGCCCGGTGTTCGCTTCCGGCCTTCGACTTCTAGTTAAAAAACTTCTGATTGATGTTAACTTGCGCATCCTTTTCATGGGCATTGTCCCATATGACTAATGATTCTGGAACCTAATGAAATCGTACAGTGTTTTCCTACGTAGAGTAGATAATTTCATGCAAGGCTCATGTTTTAGAGCCTGTTGAAAGGGTTCTTGTGCACTAGATTGTGTTTTCTCTAACTTCACAGCATGCCAGAATGCAACACCATCCCAAAGCTTCAAGCCCAATAGGAGGTCTTCAAACTCAAATTGATGAGATGAGACCAACCGAATTTACTTTAACTTGTCAATTGCCATGCGGGTTAGATGGTTGTTAGTGAGATTGCGTACTGAATTCTGAATTCCTAATAGATGCTCTGATGCGGATTAGATGAATTTTGCGAGACAAGCATATGAAATTCATACTTGCATTGATAACAATAAAGAGCCATCAAGAACAAACCATTTCAAACCAAACCAAGGCCATATCCAAAATCCAATAATGCATAATTTTAAATGCACTCTGTAAAGGTCGAAATAATTCATCAGAGAATCATGATGCACTGCCAACCTTTGGCTCTTTTTCTGTTTTTATTTTTTATTTTTTTAATATTCTTAATATTTATTGTTCAGTATATTATAAATACGACCAAAATGTCCAAAATCTCAACTTTCTGTTAGGTGGAAACTGAGTTCTATCCTTTCCATGCATGGTGATCCAGTCCCCGCCTCCACCACGTAAGGAGAGAATGCAGAAAAAACCAGAACACTGCTTCCGCATGAAAATTACGTGGGAAGAATTAATGAATTCTGACCCCAGAACTAAATAGCTAGAGAGATTCAAGAATAAATCCATTGCAAACAGAACAGCTAAATGGATCCCGCAGCATAGCAGATTGACATTTTCATTTCACATTTCACATTCCAATTTATATGGGAAAACAGTGCAACATCTCCAGAACATTGACATAGAAAGACATGCCCATACCAACACATAATTGCCAAGGGAGAAGGAACTACCTGTCCAAAATTTCTTTTTCTTCAATCCATCTGTCAAGTCAAGAACGTTCTTGTTTCAGGAACCATATGATGCCACTGCCATACCTGGAAAACCAGCACACCTTCTCTAGATCAAAGAGCTTATAATGTCAGTTTCGTACAGGGATTTTCCACTTCAGAAGATGCTCATTCCAAGAAGGTTTTGACATGGCAGAGGAAGACTTGTTATTAACAATAATATTACATTTAACATAACAAAGTGTTTCATAATCTTTTAAAAGTGCGGGCAATTTATAAACATATCTGCTTTTCTGAATCTCAACAAGAACAATATCATCAGGAGCATATCATGTGGCTCCTAACATCTAATTAACAAAATTCCATAATTCCAATTCCAAGTATATCTGATCTGCCAAACTTCTAGTTAGTTCAATTGAAAATCTAAAGCTACACTCCATCAACCATCGGGTTGTCCATATCAATGCAAAGTGATCCAGAGAGGAAATAGAACTACCACACAGCATAACAAGGTAAATAAAAGATTAATAGAGATGAGCAATAGCCACAGAAAAAAAAAATGGCAATACCTAGTACCTACCAACTCAATAGAAGAAAGTTCCCTGATAGAATTGATCTCTAGCTCTCCAAGTAAAAGGAGCAGCAAAAATTAACTATTGAATGCATGATGCTCCTAAAGCATTCACAGATAATAACCACTATAATTAACTATACAAATTTAAAACATAATAATAAAAAAAGGAGCAAAAATTGGGAGGATAAAGCAACATACAAACTAAGCAACCCCTAGATATCATCCAGACAATTTGACACATAATACAAGTGATGATTATAACCAGCAACATGATCAAACCAACTACTAGGTGGTTCAAACTCTTTGAAATTAGTAAAGAGAGTTGCAACTTGTCATCCACTAATGAGCTTTAAAACAAAGGGAAGATATCAATGATATGGGAGAGAATAGAAAGAAACATTCATGCCATAATGAGGAGCAGAAGAGAAAATTTGAACATATAATACATTATACATACATGAATCTAAAAGAAAGGTAATGAAAACGGTCACTGGTGTCCCTTTTAGAAGTAACCAGCTAAAAATCATGGATTACAACATGGTTCACATATATTTATAAATAAGGCATGTGCGGAAGAGCCCAATTGGCTATACTTTACAGATCACACACAACAAATACACCTAAAAGCATGTGATAAGCTTCAATCTTCAGTATACAGAAATGTACAATCCAGTGCCAGCTGGGAGAAGGGATGAAGGGGACTATATATTCATGATTATGTTAGAATGGGTTAACCTGGCTTTTTAGGATTCTACACAATCTCTCCATGTCTAAATCCACTGTCACCACAATCTGTGCTGGAATCTAATCCACAAGGAGAATCATACCATTTGGGATTTTCTTGGTAGAAACTATCAACCTGAATGCCAACAAGACCTACATCAGTCACTATACCATCATGTCTCATGGGCTTGGTTAGTTTAGTATCTTCACAGTCAAGAATGCTCTTCTCATCAAAATCAGTGCATTTCAACCACTTATCTGTCTTACAAGGCTCGCTTATCATATCCTTCTGACTCCTACAATCCGTCCTCATTTGGTCCCAAGGAACAACATCCCCAAGTGTCCTTCCAAAACTGTCTTCATCATCTTCAATCAATTCTGCATCCTTGCCATCCCCATACATCCGATCATGGTGGTGATCACTCCAATGTGCCAAATCATTCTCCCCTACCAACATGTCATCCGAATGAGGCTTGTCAGAAAGCAACCCCAATGACTTTGGATCCTCTTCACCTAAACTTCTAACTTTACTCAAAATATCGAACAGCTCCCTAGATACCGAACCTAACAACTGATGTGGAATCTTGCCAATCCTCCCCTCTAACAACCCAATTTCAGCTCTCAATTCCTGCACCTGATGCAAAATGGCAAGCTGCAACTCTCCATCTTCCTTCCCCATCAATCCAAACCCCTCACTGTCCAAATCCTCACTTACCCCATAAACGATATCTTGATCCATCAAAAACCCTCTCTTATGCCCAACAATGCGATGCATAATCCTTGCATTCCCATCAAGCGGCCCTGGCTCATGCCCGGAATGCACTGCATACAACTTAAACACTGCCATCCCTTCCTCTTGATATACAAATGTCTTGTCCTTCTCATTATAATTGGCAATTGGCACTATAGCCCTAATTCTAAATCCACAACCACACCGCTTTGATGCATAAGGTTCCCTCTTCAAAATCCTTGACTTCTTTCCTGCAGGCTCCCCTGCTCGATGACAAGCATAATCCTTCACCTCAGCCATAAAGGGCTTATACCTAATATATTTCTGTCTAATACAGAGCACAACCTTGTGCTTTGCAGCCAATTGCTGCAACTTATGAGGCACCTCCTTTGCAGGCACATCAAATGACTCCGTGTACTCAAAACGCCGCCGTTTACTCCTCGAAGCAGATCCCGAGGAAGCATTGCATACAGGGCACGCCGCAACACAAACCCTAATGTAATTCTCGGGGATTCCATAGAACTTAGCCCCAACAGTCCACACTTGCTTGATTCTCTCAATTGTTTCTTTTAGCCCTAAGTGTTTTAAGTCGGCTTCCCCGTGGAAACTCATAACAATTTCTTGCCATTGATTAACATGGGAAACGAATTGATTAGAATTGTTTTTGAAGCAAAGGAATTCGTTACCGGAATTAGGGTCCACGTGTGCTGTAAGCTTGTCTTGGATTCGCTTCCACGCGGTCAGGTAAGCGGTGTCCTCGTTGCGGTCCTTCCACACGGCACGCCACGATTTAAGGACGGAGCGCGGCGTGGCGGCTCGGATCTCAGCTGGAGTGGCCAAACGCTGCTCACGGATGCAGCGGATCATAAGCGAATGAGACTCGGTGTTGAAAGTGTAGAACTGCGAGGAAATGTGAGGCTCGGGGCTAATGTGTCCCAGGGACTGATTGGTAATTTTATGGGTATTGCTTCTTAGGTCGGTTGTTGTTGTCGTTGCGGTGGAAGACGGAGCAGGGTGAGTAGTTGCGGCGTCGTCGTTATCGGAAGAGGAACGACTGGGTGAGTCAGCGGAGGAAGATGACCGGAAAAGGACGATTTCGGGGAGGGAGAAGGAGGAGTCGGATGGGTCATGGTGAGTGGAAACGGACGGCTGTGATTGAGTATGGAGGATCAGGGGAGGTGGGCCCAGATCATGGCGGTGATGAAAGAGATCGCCTTCGGTTTTGTGCGGATTCATGGAAGGCGAACGGCGATGGAGAAGACGAAGATGGCGAGAACGAGGGAGGGGAGTTTGCCAGTATCTTCGTGTGCTTTGGTCAGTTTCTGTCTGACATTTTTGGAACGCAAGGGTTTCTAACTTTCTAATGTCTCTTCATAATTTTTTAATTTGTTTTGGAACGACTGGATTTTGATTGGATGTATTGCTTTGGACAACGTTGGCAGTTAGAACCGCTAAGGCGAAGATCGATGCCACGTTGGATTTTTACGTCATTCAACATAAATTTAATAATCAAATAAGCCCTCAATCTTTAGCTCAAAATAGAGTTCAGCCCTCAACGTTTTATCGCATGAAATTCAGTCCATAAACTTTTATTTCAGTGAAAATAAACCTTCAACCTTTTACAATTATGCAATTAAGTCAAAATCTGTTAAATGACACTAATTGCCGTTAGTTTTACATACGTGACAGCTGACGTGGATAGCTTAGTTAACTGCTACTGGCCTGCCACATATGCAAAACTAACGGCAGTTAGTTCATTTAACAGATTTGGTCTATTTATACCAAATAAAAATTTATAGACTGAATTTCATGCAATAAAACGTTGAGTGTTGAATTACATTTTGGATTAAAGGTTGAAGGCTTATTTGACTATTAAGCCTTCAACATATAATTAGATTTTTTTTTTCTTAAGAAGAAGTACGCAATTAGCTTTATTCTTCTGGGCGTTGAGACTTTATTTTTTTAAAATACATTTATTGATATTTAAATATTAAATTTATAAATTTTTCAGTATTTTAAAAAGTGATTATATAATTATTTAAATTAATATTTAAAGTTTCAATACGTACGTTTAAAGGACTGTGTAAATCAAACATGAATAAATGTATTACGTTTATGTTTGTTTATTTATTTTTAATATTGTTCATGTTCATGTTCATTAAACTTGTTCTTGAATATAAATGAAAATATTTACGAACATATGTTTTGAATATTGAACAAACATGCTTGCTAATATGTGTTTGTTAATATTAAACAAACCAATTATACAAACAGATTATACTCACCCTAAAATATATGAGATTTATATATGATGCACTGACGGTGTATAGTTTCTGTACATTGTCAATGCACCAGAGGCTGACACCTCATCAATGAGCCCTTATGAGTAAATTAAAAAAAATTATTTATATTTGCTTTTAAGGGCTTGATATATTTTTTAATTTGCCAATTGATGAGGTATCGATCTCTGATACATTAATCGTACATAAAAATTATACACTGTTAATGCATCATATACAAACCCAAATATCTGATGTCAAAATTAAAAGATTTTACATAAATAAGTAAATTTGATAATTACATATTACAATAACCTATGAATAGATTATGTAATTACGTGTTAAAATAACTTATGAATAAACTTTGTAATTTAAAATTTTATCACTATCAAATAGCATACGAACACTAAATGATTAATTAAATAAATTAATTTAAACTAACATTAAACGAATTTGTTCGTAAACATAAACAACTGAACCAAATCTTCATTTATTATCGTTTTTTAAAATTAACAAATGAACAAAAATTGAACATATTCACAAACGATACGTTCTGCTCGTTTTCACCTAAGTTTAATGCTATCATAAAAGCATACCATGCGTTGTTTACAACACAGCTAAGTTGTTGGATGAATTTGGTTTGCAAATTTCTTCTTTTTCTGTTTTTTATTTTTTGGTTCTATACGAGGAGAACACCTGAGTTTTAATGCTCCCGTAAAAACAAACCATGCGGTGTCTATAGCACAGCTAAGTTGTTGGTTGAATTTGGCTTGCAAATTTCTTCTTTTTCGTTTTTCCTTTTTTTTGGTTTTATATAAAAGAAAATCAATTTAGTTTTTCACACTTACACATCTTTTTATAAAACTTATATTTTTTAATTGAATTTTATGTTCTGTCAACATAAATCATGCACATCAAATGATAAAAATATCGAATTAATTAAAAAATTTACATGCACAATACATAAAGTAAATTATTAAATTTAATGAATGGTTTGCAAAAATATTAATCTTACAACAATTATAAAAAATATGTAAACACATGTAAATAGATCCTCCTCTACTTATATTACAAAAATACAAATATCTTAATATTATCAGTAATATAAAGCACAAAGCCCCAACAAAGATGATTGTTGTGGCTTCAATTCAGAATGTTGCTTTGTATGCAGCACAGAATTCCTCCACAATGAACCATCTCCAACCATTTTTCTCAGCAAATGAATGTTACTGGTAGCATTACAAATTAATTTCTTCTAAGAATTTTTCATACCTTTCTTTTTCTATAATCCTCATTGTTTGAATATGGTGGCTCTTTCCAGATATCATTCTAATAGGGTTTCCATCAGTGGCTTCGAAAATGGAGTCCGTAGTTCCATGGTGCAAGTGACAGCCACTCCAACAAATGAACAAAATGCTGGTACGAGTCCTAAGCCATATCTTGTAACAGAAAAAGAGACATTTGTCGAATAGTTTCCCGCAACCATAGGAGAGCAACCTGCACCAAAGCTCATCGTTCAAAAACGGAACTTCTGCCTCCGATCAACACTAGCATACGAGGAAGAATGAGTGGATAACTAGAAATCTTTCCGGAGTGATGGAAGACACAAATGTCTGGAATAAGATTCACTAAAAAATGCAACTTTAGACTTTAGAGATGTATGCAAGCATAGGATGGAACAAAAAGGAGTTTGGGCAACAGAAGTTTCAAAGACTGTTGCACATTATAGCTGTTAGATGAAGGCTACAAACCGGATAATCCGAAATCATCCAAACAGTTAATATACAGCAAACACAACAGCGTTGGCCACGTATCACATGGCAGGTTTAAATTCTAATATGCATCGTACATGAGGTCCGAAGTGAGAAAATTATAAGCACAAGCTCAAAGCGATGAAGCTACAAGCTTATAATAGATTGATGAGGGTAATGAAGCTTATATCATGCACACACATTATCGAAGATTCTAGAAATATCTTCTTCGATTCTATAAAGTTGCACATTATAGCTGTCAGATGAAGGCTACAAACCGGATAATCCGAAATCATCCAAACAGTTAATATACAGCAAACACGACAGCGTTGGCCACGTATCACATGGCAGGTTTAAATTCTAATATGCATCGTACATGAGGTTCGAAGTGAGAAAATTATAAGCACAAGCTCAAAGCGATGAAGCTACAAGCTTATAATAGATTGATGAGGGTAATGAAGCTCATATCATGCACACACATTATCAAAGATCCTAGAAATATCTTCTTAGATTCTAAAAGCAAGAGACGGTTATGAGACGGTTATAAGGCGGAAAAGTGGAAAGAAGAGCAAATCCGCAGGCACTTGAATATGAAAGAAAACTTACTTTGATAGGATTGAAGAACAAGAAAACTTACTTTGATAGGATTGAAGAACAAATAAAGCAAGCCCGCATGAGATTTTGTCCAAGAAGCTCAATGATCCACAGACAAATGCACAACCATTAAGATCTTCACCAATTAGAACACTCTGCATGCTCACTGCAGTCACCTACTTGGAATAAGCAACATGAAAAGAAAAATTGAACACCAAATGAAAAGGTAAATAAGATATCTAAAGTTTGTGGCATCAAATTACAAAAAAACTTAATATTAATTTAAGAAACGAATAAAAATATCAAATTTGGCCATGTGGAATTTGAGCTCTAGCATTTGCTGGGTCAAAAATATAATTTTAGAAAAGAATACATAGATCAAAATTTAAACATATAAAAAAATGGCTTTACTCTAATGTGTTAAACAACACGAGGAAAAAATAATCCATATAGAACTAACCCATATAAACATTTTGACATGCTGATAAATGAAACCCATGTATTGTTATATTGGCAGTGTGCCTACGATTTATTATTGTGTTTGTCAGAACCAGAAAACTAGACTAGGAACCAACAATCAAACAAAAACTTTATTTTGCAGACCGGAATAACAGACAGTGGCTAGATATGTCAGCTTTTTCTTAATCGAAATTGCCACTGCCAACATATGTCAGTTTAAGGAAGGTTTTAAACTAAGAGTTTTTTTTTTTTTGGTAAACCACGAGATGTTCTCATACTACTTTAGGTTGAAATAAACTAAGAGTTTGATTCAAATGCCACTTGGGCTTAAGCCCCAAACATTGTCAACATACAAGTATACTCAATCATCACAATCAACATTCAAGAGAATCAAGACAGTATTTTAATTCGATCACGCTTTAAACTTGTCACTAGCATACAAGCAATTTTACATTGCATGAAACTAAATGGAGAATAAAGCACATAATTTCCAACATACCATCATTAATGCATTAGCGATTCCAATAAATACTGATATGGCATACATGAATAAACTCATGCTACTAGGTAAGAGAAGCACCCCCACACCACAAAACATCCAAAGAATTCCTCCGGCAGTATAATAAGCCTTCAGGCGTTTGCCATTCCATGCGATCTCCTGTAAGTTGAATGCCTAAAGCTTAAGTATTAACAAGTTGTATAAAGCTTTTCAAAGGCAACCAAGTTTACGAGGCATACCTGAAGAAGAACAGATACTATGAAGCTGCAAATATAGATAATGGCAGGAACCTAACCGATGAATAAGACAAAGATATAATGCCTATCATTCATCTCAAAAACAGATTGAAGACTGGAAATAAATTTAATGATGAAAAGTTTTGTTCACATACCAAAGCTTTAGAAGACTGGGCCATCCGTAAATCATTAATTACATAGAATGCAAGATATGCCTTCACAAAAAAAAAAAAAAAAAACCATCTTTAAGCTCAAAATCTGTAATATTAAATTAGTAGTATTCAATCTTCACAATAGTGAAAAGAATATTACGCCCCATAAATCAAAGAAGAAAAAGTATGCTTACTTGTGAAACATTGACTACTAATCTTGTAAGCACATAAACAAGAGCAACTTGATAGTATAGAATTTTCAAGAACCAGTAAGTCCATGAAATCCTTGCATGAATATTTCCATGAATACTAGTCTTCGATCTACATAAAATACGAAATTTATTACAGTAAGGAACTAGCTACAGTAGCCTAACATGATGGGCAATTCTGTTTGAAGATACATCTCACCTTGGTTCCTTTGTTCCCAGATGAAATATGCCCACAAAGCAGCAACCAATGAATATTGATAAGTATGCAATCCAACGGTACTGCTCAATGGAGGCCAATATAATGATTATGCCCAAATAAAAACACCGAAAATAAGGATCTTATATTTTGTAAAAAGCATACCTGATTTTCAATATCTGCAAGTGTTTTTGCTTTGCTGACTTGAAATACCACAAAAGCAATTCCATATAGGCTGAGATTTGCAACCTAGATTAACAGGGAATTTAACATCACCTATAATACTTATAAGCCATGCATCAAATCAGTAGGTGATAGAGCTGACCATTGTAAAGGCATTTCGACAGCTTGCCAGCACTACTCTGCTTGTTGAATTAAGAGTGATGCAATTCACCATGGACCTGCAATACAAAAATTAGGACACAAGGCAAAGTAATTTAATTCCAAGATCAAAGGAAAAATATGAATGATATCTTGACACACGAATCCATTAAAGCATTCTGACAAGAATTTAGCAAAAATAAATAAATTCATCCATTTCTACTCCAATCATTATTTCTTGGAAGGTGTCAGCTTTTGCTTTTCTATCTCTGATATTAGAACAATGTGCTTTGCCCCATTGTTCTGCTCAGAAGAATTAAATATGATACCATGCATGTTTCAACAGGAAAATAAATTAAGCTATAGAAACATACATGTGTGAAACCTGAGCAGCAGCCCAGCCCACATTGAATATTGCAGCAAACGTACTGTATGAAACAGTCTCTACTATTGATGAAAAAGAAGCAAAGGCTTTACAAGGTATACAAGCACCAAAAACGGAAGAAAATGAAACAGCAACCAGGACAGATCCTGCACCATGCCATATTTTGAAGCGTCCAAACCTGTCTATCTATCAAGTAAATGAACAAAAAATTATTGCCACAAATCATTGGGAAAAACAAGAGCATAAATTGAAAAATCTTGCTCACAATTAGAATTGTAGTACTAATTTCAATCAAGTTGCACAAAGAAACAAGCACAAAAAGTGTGTATCAATGGCTATGATGAGGTCACAAATATTAAAAAAAGGTTTGACATCAATTACTAGTTCGCCAACAAAAATGGTGGCTAAACCGTCGGCTATTTGGCCAGAGAGCATGACAGTAGCAGCATCCCTACAAAAGAAAATAAATAGAACATTATGCATATTAAAAAAAAGGGTAATCCAATGCACAAGGCTCCCACATTGTGAGGTCTAAGGAGAGTCATAAGTATGCAATTTTCCCTCTACATTAATAGAGGGAATAAAAAGAAAAATTAATAAAAAAAAACATGAAGACGGAATTTACAAACATGATTTCCAAGAGGCTAACCATATACTTGAGCTAAAACAGAATTACAGGGTTCAAGTATATAATAAGCCAAAAATAAGTACAAATTTTAGAAGCTCTTTATGTAAAAATGAAAGGAAGTCATAAAATGTAAATTGATTAGACATTTCTTCTTTGCTGCAAACATAAGAGCCTACACAATACTAGAATGACATCTAGAAATTGTGTACCATGATCTCAAAAGTTATACCGGCAACCACTCTGTCAGACTCCCACAAAGGTAGGATGAAATCTGGTAAAGATGTCCTTTCTTTTGCATGCTTAGGATGGAAAAAGAATATGTCTCCAACAAGTTTCAAATTCATCCCACATTTCCAGGTAAAGATGGCTTGTTTTTTTTTTTTGAAGAACAGGGAAGGTAGGTTATATCAGTAAAAAATCAGGTCAGGGATGAGAGAGGCACTGCTTTAGGTTGGCCTTCTCTACTTCTGCATCAGGATATAAATAGAAATGTATGTAATTTTTTAATTTATATTCATATGGAAGTTATGACATCAATAATCTTATACTTCAATACTATACAAGAGATTATTTATACAATAATTTTTAAAAAGTAATCTACATTAAAATCGAAATTATTTTACTGAAATAAACAAGAAAATAAGTTTGAGGCAGAAAAGTAGAATGCAGGAGATAAATTTTTATCACATGGCCAAGATTCAAATTGAAAATGACAACCACTGAGATTGCTCCGGAGAAGGTTCGAGTTAAGGTATTAAGATATTGGGTCAGAATAGTGCGTGGGTGGGAACGAACCCACCCCTCACACTCAACTGTCATCCCTACTCATAGTGACAGTATATGGGCATCTACTATTTGAACATGAGACCAAAGAATTCCAAGTCATTCTACTTTAGGTTCCATCTTTATTGTTGTTGTATATAAAACACTCCAATCATCATAAAATTCATGACAATGGGGTCAACATAAACCTTTCCTAATTTACGACCTGCTTTCTATCTTCTGCTGCAGAAAAATCCGAGTGCTATAGCTCATTCCTACCAAATTGTGTATATTTGTGAACATGGATTTAACATGCTTTTCCGTCCTCAATTCTGCAACAACATGAATACACTTACTGTTGCAAATCGGAGTTTTAAGAGCTTATACCTTTTTTTCCTCCACATGTTATGAGTTTTCAGACAGGACTAATGAAAGGATTGAAAATGGAGGCATATATAGCACCTAAATTCCTTTGAGAGACTTGTACATATGTGAAGCAACAACCAACAAATATCACTTTCTGTAAACAAAGAGAGGCAGGGATATTCTCTACATTACAAGATTAACGTTTACCAATACCAAATTCTACATATCAGTTAAACAATATGCATTTTCAGGTTCATTTTTAATTCAAAGTTATTAAGACAATCACGAAAGTTAAAAGTCACAATTAGATTAAAGAGGAAAAATTATATTTCAAAATCTATCATGAAGACATGAACTTCAGACAAAGTAGTAAAACACATACCTAGAGGAGAGCCCAATTTCTGTTAAGAACACTAAGAGATAAGTAAACCAGCATGAGGAAGTGATGTCATTTAGCATGTGACCCACACCATAATAGAAAACAGACCATCTTCCAACAGGCTTAGAGAATGAATCATCTTCAATACTGTTACTCATTACAGTCGAGGGGGTCATGTAAACCTCTTTCAAATGTGCAAAGAAATGTAGTTCCCAGTCAGTCCAAACCTGTAAGGAAACCATTCATGGTTGAGAGTGCCAAACAAGGAATGCATCTCTGATTGAACTGAAGATATACTGATTTTTATGAAGAAGCAAAGGAAAGTCAAGAAACAGGCAAAATTTTGAATGTTCATTTGCTAAAAGTGATACAATGCATCCAAGATTCAGTATTACTAAACTTGATGCGGTCACAAGATCTTCGTGTTTAGCATATAGGGCACAGACAAAATGCTGCAAGCTTTATAATGTCGAAATTCTAAATAACATACAATATAAGCACAGAGCAGTTACTTAAAACTAATGCAGAACAAACAGAATTCAATTGAAGAATTTAGTCTTTTGAACTTTATCCATCACTTCGTTTTCCAGTCTTTTACCAAATCTTTGAATTCCTATTCGTTTTCCTTTGTTTAGCATATGCTTAATCCTGTAATCATTAAATTCTAATTCATTATTCCAGCCATCAAGGTTTTGCTTTTCATTTGGGAAAAAAAAAAGAAAAGCAAACATATGATCTTCTAAATCCCAGTTCCTGACAGAGGGTTCAGTTAACTATATTTTCTACACCATGAAGCCTGCTACAAACTTCCTCCGAAATGCAACTTAGAGTGGCAGTATCAGTTCTAGACTTTTTACCATCAATCCTGTTTTTGCCGATCAACGAAATAAAGTAAGGTAATCCAAACATTCTAAGAACAACAGCAATCAAACCCTTCCTCTTAAACATCAGTTTTGCCCATTGGAACTCACTGCACCAGCCCCAATCCATCGTTTTGAAATAAACCATTTATCTAACAAGTCATAAAAAGTACCCTGAATCAGTTACCCTTTCACATAATAAAAGACTACTGATTCAAAGAGCAACATACAGAAGAAGAAGAGAACAACAACAAGGACTTCCAGACAAGCTTTTATTGAAAATTAATTGAAATTAAATGCAATACTTATCAGATAGAAAGTGATAAAACGTTGTTTGCAAAGCCAAAAGAGGGGGAAAACAATACATAGAATCAGGAGTTCCTTTACCCACAGAAGCAAAGCAGAAGAAAGAAAGAAAGAAAGGAATTCAACGTCTACGTTCTAACATATAACAACCAATTAAACAAAAAGAAGGAAACAAACAAAGAACTGAAGAAAAATAGAAAAACCAGAAACACCATGAAAGTAAAAGAGATGCGTAGAGATTCATACAACGGGAGTTGAAGGCAAAGTTCACGGTTTGCTACTGGCTTGCCGGAACCCCAAGAAATTAGGATAGATAATTCAAATACCATTTAAATTTAGTACTACAAAAAATCTTAGCAACCGAACAACGGCTGGATAAGGGAGAACCGTAGAACAAAGCCGAAAGGAAGATTAAAATAATTGCACTTTTACGACCCAAACTATGTTAAAATACACAACCCACCCCAACTTGCACTAAGTAAGTCCAAACCTCGTTAATCCGATAAACACGCAATCCCTATGCCACCCAACTGTCAATGCAACGTAAGTCCAACCTCGTTAATCAACCGACACGCAATTCCTATGCCACTTGTATTTATTGGAAGGTTAACCATTAGATATTGTATGGCACCGGGAGGTATAAAACATTGCAGGTATTTTAATTTACTGTATTCACTTTACAAGTTTGGCAAATAACATTAGGAATGTGACATTATTGCCGTAATCATATATTGTGGATAAATATTTGATAATAAATTTAAATATATAAAAATAACATAAAATTAATATTAATAAACAGATAAATGTCTTTGGCCAAAAAAAAAAACAGATAAATGCATGGAAATAAATATAAATATAAATTTTAGTATTAAACATAAACACTTTAAAAAAAATTAAAAATTAAAAAATTTCCCCTTTCACGACATATGCAAAGTAAGTTTACCACAAAATTACCTCTTAAATGGAAATGTCATTTCGAGCTTCAAATCCAGGAGAAATTCTAAATGTATTCCATTTTTTACTCTATCTACCCCACCCAAACAATTAATAAATCAAATGACAATTTTCACCTTATTCCTCCAAGCCTACACTGCCTTCCCTTCTTTCAGCTTTACTCAACGGCTGGTTAAAGAGACTGTAAGCCAAAGAGATGGTTTATGGCTTGGGAACAGGGTCTATGCTTGGGTTGCTATCATCTCTGGCTTCTCTCCTTTTTCTTCTGTTCTCCACCATCCTTGCTTGGGAACAGAGTCTACTGAGTTCAACCCACGCAAGTCGCCTCTCGCAAGTAGACCTGTGCTCGGCGACCTACCTAGCGCAAGTAGACTTGCGCGCGGCGAGTTGCCTCGCACAAATGAACTTGCGCGAGGCTCTGCGCCTACACCAAATTATCATCTTCATCACGCTCTGTTTCTATTATCATCGTCTTCGTTAAGTTGTCGTCCCCCCAACACAGTGCCATCATCACTTCCATCTCTTATGTCGCCGTTGCTTGCTGCACCTGTTGTTATCGAACAACTTCACCCAATTGTTCCATCGCCGATCGTCACCTGCACAGCCCTGTGATCAACTTGGAAGGGGTAGGTTTAGTAAAAAACGGAGTACGTTTTACGTTTAGAATTTTCCGAGGGTTAAACGGTCAAAATTTTGGGTTTGTAATATTTTTTTTTTGTGGGATACACATATTTTGGAGTAAAAAGAGTAAAACGGAGAGTATATTTAGAACTTCCCCAAATCCAGACCTTATTCCTTCTTTCTTCTTGGTTTTTTTTCTCTCCCAATGGAAAATCTGCCCCTTTCACTCCCATTGCTGCCGCCTCTCCACTCCCTTGCTGCCGCTCCTCTCTCTTGACTGCTTCTTCCAACGATCATATTCATAAGTCGATCGATTTCCCTTTCTCTCTCCATTTTTTCTTGCTCTACTTATCTAGATCGAAACTTGTATTGGTGAGCAGCCGTTATAATTTCCACCCTTAAATTCGTTCATGTAAATCACACTATTCTGCTTTTGTCCCCTCGTGTCCTTGATGGAGAGCTAATTTGGACAAATGATGCGGTTGATTTCGGCAAAATTGAAAAAAAATGAAATAATCATCATTGAGGATATAAATTTTTTAATAAAATAATAAAAATTTTAAAATCAAAAGCACAAAAATAATTTTACTTATTTTTAATTTTTTTGTAATTTTTGTTTTAACTTTTAATGGAAGATTCCATGGCACCCAAATCACCCATAGAGTTTGAAGGTGTGAAACTGCCTCAAGAATTGCAAGTTGTGGCTTTGATATTGGAGTTGTGGGAAGATGCGGTGACATCGATCATCGTGAACTTGGCGAGAGATGCGGAGGATTTGGGATTGGAGAATGTTTGCAATGAGGAGTTTTTAAAAGGGTTCCAGATGTTGAAGAGAGCAATCCAAGGGACGGTTTAAAGAGAATGGTTTAACGGAAAGTGTTGCAATTATGGTTTTGTTTGTATCGTGTACTTCTTCCATTTTTACTGTTAGTTTATATTTTTATATATTGATATATATAAAGTGTGTTTATATAATTTGTGTTTTATTAGTAATGTTCAATATACTATTACTAGTATTTAGTGATTAGTTGTGTGAACAATATTTAATATTATATAATTAGTAAATTATTATTTTAATTATAAAGGTAATATGTACTATTCTTACAAATTAATATAGTAATGTGTTAAATTCGTTTCCATACATAAGGGTAATTTTGAAAATTTTCATTATATTAAGTTTAGGCTAGAGGGCCAAAAAAAAAAGCAAGGAGTGCTTCTAAATACAATCAAAAATGTATTAGACACACCTTATTTTAATAAAAATTTTTTAAAATCAAAATATCCTTAAGCAATTTATCATTTTTGGCTTTAATTAAGAGGCTCACGAAAATTCTCTTTCATAAACTTTTATGAGCTTATGAAAATTCTCTTCTGTAAGCCTTGGACACCAAAAAAAAAAAAGAATGAAGAGAGGAAGAGTTATCCTTAATTAAAAGGCTCAAGGAATAGAATTTCCATGAGCCTTGGACACCCAAAAAAAATAAAAAGTTTGAGAGTTGGTTGAGTTGTTAAAAAAGAGAGGGTGTTTTGGGTGAGAAAAAAATCATTTTAAGTTATGTGAAGTAAAAATGAAAAACAAAAAATTAAAAATAGATTTTTTTAGTAGATAAGTTGTGTCTAATAATTTTTAGGTTTTAAATAGAATTTCCCTAAAACTAGACCAGAGCACATGGGCGAAGCCTACCAATTAATATATCGCGCGAATAGAGCCCACTAAGCAACAAACAGACCTCGTGAATCAAGCAAGTCCAATTTACTATCGACACTTGGCTACCCATGATTAGAGAGGATCTTACCTGGTAAGGTGAAGTACTTAAATACTACCAAAAAATAATGTTCCCTACAACATATTAACTTGGTGCCTACAATGTGCCCTTACAAAAGGAGCCCAAGACGATCCCAAAGAGGATCCTAACCCTTTCTCTTCACAATATTCTCCTCCATAGCACCTATCCATGAGCTGGTATTCCTCTGAACCCTTCTCCTCCATTATCATACCTTCCTTGCTTGAGAACTGATACTACATTGGATTTCCTCTTTTGCTCCAGTCCTCGCCTGCTGTCTCTTTCTCTATTCTCAAGTACTTGCAATCTCACAATAACCAGATAGATCCTTCATCAGAAGAGTCTTTACATCTCAATTATTGTAAGACTGTCAACAAATTACATTCTTAATGAAATATTTAGTTTACCAGCTATAATGTTATTTTCCTACATTTTAAGTAATGCTTTGTCAAACATTACAATGCTCCGAATATTTTAATTCCAAATAACATAAATATATTTTGTAACGAAATTATTGATTCTAAATTTACATTTATTTTTATGTTTTTAGAATCCTCTTAACATATTTTAAGTTTAATTATATGAAATTTACATTAAATAATGTGTTTACTTTAACCTTATAAGAAAATCAAAATATTTAACTTTACAGTCCACGTCATCTCGACAGCATCCACGCTGCCCAATTTTGGCGACAGAATTTCGCATGGGCTGCTGCCTTTAAGTGTTTGGGCCAATGAGCTACAAAACCTTTTTACGTCTACCCGCATGGGCTCACAAAGAAAACTACCCTCTTGTTGGTATCTGCAGTGGGTATTTCTATAACTTCATGAGCCCAACTTAGTTTCTCCTGGAAAAATATTTATATTTTGATTTTTTTGTGTAAATAATAAGTATCTTTATCCGTTTTAACAGTCCGAGACTAATTCTACTTGGAGCTTCGTTGTAGTTAAGGCTCCTCACCCATCTTCAAATGTGTATTTAGAGGAGATCGAACCCAAAGTTCTTCTAACAAACTCATTTTGTATTGCCAATTAAACCACAACTCATGAGTATTTTTTAATTGAATTAATCAGTGAAAATGAAATTTAACTTAATTAATCAGTCATTTAATGAAAATAATTTTGGAAGAATTTTGTTTTTCAACTAGTTCGATTCATTAACCTAAAAAAGGGGAATTTTAAAAAAAATATAAAAAATTTTAAATAAATTTTAAAATATAAAAAATTTAAAGATATATTTAATATTTAAAGATTCAGATTTTTTTAAGTTTCATGGTATTTGAATATTTTGTTAGATGATATTATTTAGTTTATTTCAAATATGAGAAATTAATAATTTAACTTAAACGTATATTGTTATTTTGATTAATTTAGTTTAGTTAATATAAAAAATTAAAAATTTTGGTTCAATTAACGAAACATAAAAGTTTTAATTTGGCTAAATTTGATTTTGCCTCATTTGAATTGAAATTAAGCGAACTGACTGAATAAACACTTTATAAATTTTAGATTGCATATATTTCCTACTCAAATTGGCTTGGTATAATATATTAAGGCCATGTTTGGTGCATGGGATAAGAATAGGATAGGATAATATAAGATTGTGAATATGATAAGATTAGATGATAATATCCTATCACATGTTTGGTGTATACATGGATTAAGCATAAGATAGGATGATTTTTTATCATTTACCACGTTTGTTATGTGCAAGATTAAAATTAGGATAGGATGATTTTTTTTATTGGACAAAATTACCCTTATTTATATACTAACTCAAAACTGGAATCAAACATAAATCATATAAAAAAATAGAACTTATGGCAAAGCAATTTTTTATATTATTTATGGTTAAAATAACAAAAAATAATAGTAAAAAAAATAAAATAACACAATAATAATTTAAAAATAACGAAAAAAAACACAAATCATGAATCAAACAATAAAAAATAGTAAAAAATAAAACTTATGGCAAAGCAATTTTTTTTTGATGTAATATAGCAACACAATTTTTACATATTAAAAGTATCATTAGAAATAACAAGTTTTTTTTAGAATCTAAAACAATTTCTTGAAACAAAAGTAACATTAATACTAATAATCCCAAAACTAATAAGTTTGCTAGTAGAAGCATGATATTGACAATTATGATGAGAACAATACCAACAAACCTAGTATTTATTGAAGGAAACCGAAAACAAACATGCAGCGGAATTTAAATCATTCGGTCTCCACCAGGATCGATTCGGAGGGTTGCCTGATTAGGGTTTCGAGATTTTACCTAACGTTTTTTCAGATTTCTGTCGTTGGTCGAGTCACAAGCAACAACTTTTCGTTCCTGCCTCTATGGTATCCACACGAACGGATCTCACGACTCTTGAACGTCTCACGATCAGAAGCCTTAAAGAGCGTTTTTTGATTCTTATAATCGATTTGCTAGCTTCGATTAAAAGAATACCTTTTTTGTTTTCTAATTGTGCGGCTCTGTTTTAGAAAAAGCACCCTTTTATAAGCAGTAAATTTTAGGGTAAAATTTACTGCCAAACAGAACTCTAATCCTACTTAGAATAGGATTAACTATATCCTTAATCCAATTCAGAATAGGATTAGATATATCCTTAATCCAATTCAGAATAGGATTAATTAAGCTCCTCATTGATCCGTTCTAAGTGTGCGACCCAATAGGTTCTCAAAACAATGGCAATGACAAAATTGTCATAGGCAATGAGCGGTATCTAGCAACACATCATTGCTACCCGTAACGAGAATGTCAATGACTCGACATAACCTTACTCGTGATAGATGTTACCGTGTAGTCTAATCCCTTTATCTTTTGATGTCTTGATTAGACACAAGTCATGGAATGTGTCACACTTGTATAGTTTAATCAGCGTTTCTTGATTCCTGAGTAGACTAATTAAACAAATAAAATCAATATCTCATATTGACTTATTCGAGCACGGCCATGCATTTATTAGTCTCACTCTATCAAAGGGCCCAAGACATCACTCTTGTTATATAAGAGAGATAAATCCTATCTTGATCACTCAACATCCATCTACATAGATCAAGGCATACCCAATTACTACCTTTATAGTCCATCCTGTTACGAATGACATCTAGCAGCATTAAAGTATGCAATTCTCTATGTTGGGATCTCTGATGATCTCAAGTCAAAGGATCACATACACCATCATCACTATGAGAATCGCTTATGACACTCATATAACAATCCATGTAGCGTTCTCATGGAGGGTCGATCCAGTACATAGTTCTCTAACATGTACCTATGTGATGACTTGATATCCTATATCCATGACAATAGTCATCAGTCAACCACATATTAGTCTTATCGTATCATTGTTATCCTTGTTCACAATAATACTTGACTAAGGATATTTTAAGAATAGTGTGTTATTACTATTCTAAGGACATTATCATATAAGATTACATTACTCAGTTATAAGACAAATATAATAATGAACTATAAATAAAATGTCATGATACATAAAAATGCCAAAGTCAATCATCTAATGAATGGTTCTAAGGGCATAATCCAACATTTATAACCTAAACTAGTAAAAAGCTTCATTTTGCAAGTAGACGTTGAACAAAGGCCACTCTAGCATCTCCTTTGAAACCCCAAAACAAATGAACATTTTGGGGTTTGTCCATTATCTTCATACCAATTTCAATCATGTCCTCAGTACTTAAACCCATTTTCTTAAGCTCCTTAGGAACATTTCTTTGATCATCATAAATCCGCTTTCCATGTCCAAGTTTCTCAGCAATGCAATCAACTCTCTCACTTGACTTATCAAAGTAGGAGCCAAAGATGTGAACTGCCTCTACCAAGCCCTCTGCCAATGCTTCACCACCTTTACAACGCCTTTTATGAGAGCCTTCGACATTCTTTTCAAAAGGAACATTTTGATTCACAGAATTTATTGTTTGATCTCCATCATCACTTATATCATTTCCTTCACGATCCAACTCTTCTACAGCATTTGCCGATGCTTCTGCTTCTTTTCCAGTAGCACGATCCTTCTCAAATATAATACCTAACCTTTCAAAGTAGATGAATTCTTTATTAACCCATTTCTTCGCTCCCTTATGACTCTATAATAGACGAAAACAACTTAAAATCAAACACATAATTTATATAAAATCCACCATTTCAAAATAAATAAGAACAAACAGTATGACACCATCTCAAAATAAATTCCTAAACATGGTTCTAGTATGACACCAACCAAACAAAGACAGATATGTAGAATTGAAAATAGCTTGTTTCAACACAAGCAATATCAAAAGACAGATATATAGAATTGAAAATAGAGAATAAAAATAATCATCATACTTTTCAAGTAAAAACTATTACCTTCAAATAAGCACTCAAACTATTACCTTCAAATAAGCAATATCAAAAGACAGATATGTAGAATTGAAAATAGAGAATAAAAATAATCATCATACTTTTCAAGTAAAAACTATTACCTTCAAACTATTAGCTTTTAAAATTATATTTCTGAGGCTACAATTGAAGGAGTAAACAGATTACCAAACTTCAGTAATTAAAGAAGAGAGTGACTAGTAGGCAGACACAAGTTTCCAGGAAGCCTGGACTATTGTGCTTGGAGAAAATTTTCCAGCAACCATGTGGAAAATTGCAAGGAAAATGTCACATGCCAGAGAGAATGACTACATGTCTAAGACCAACATTTTGGTTGATTTACACCTTGTATTATTGGAAAGATAAGCTGTCAATTGGTTGCTTTATTCAGACTCTTTTAACCAAGGCTGCTTAATAATGCAGACCCAAGAACAATAAATTAAAACAAAGTCGCAGATAGATCAACAAAGATACATTCAGACAAAGTATGTATCACAGAAGCTACATTAAAACAAAGTACATATCATGGAAGATGGATCAACAAAAGCTTTAAAACAAAGTATATATCAACAAAAGCTACATTAAAACAAAGTATATATCACAGAAGATAGATCAACAAAGTACACATTAAAAAGTCAAAGATAGATCACATTAAAACAGTCAAAGATAGATCAACAAAAGCTACAATAAAACAAAGTACATATCACAGAAGCTACATTAAAACAAAGTCTAAGATAGATCAGAATTCAAAAAGCGCAACCAAATATCACAGGACAGATCAAAAAACTCGTTTGGTTTCCAAGAAAATCCAAATGAAAATTGAAAGAAAAATTACAATAACAGATAAAGTTTGTTTGGCTACCTGGTAACTTGAAGAAAATTGAAAAGTGATCTCACTTCTACTGAGAAATCCGAAAAGAATGGCCGGAGCTGAGAAGAGTGGCGGAGCAGGAAAGGAATTCTGGGTTTGTTTGCCTGATAGTCTTTTAACAATATTTTTTTGTTTTATTTTAAAATTTATTAAATTTAAAGGTAAAATAGGAAACTCATTAAGAAAATTTTTTTTAAATAAATCCTATCCTATGGATTTAAAATAATCCTTCACTTTTCTAAAGGATTAAGTTATCCTCTTGGTATATGATGACTAAGCCTCTCATTAATCCTATCCTATTACTTAAATACATAACAAACATGTGATATAATGATAATCATCCTATCATTTAAATAATCATATGTGCCAAACATGCACTAAATACACTGTATTTAAAACCATGCGATGCATGATAACATTTTAATTTATAATAATTATTTAAAAATATAATAAATTATAAAAAAAGTATTGTCATATTAAAAATCTTAAGAAACACGCAATTTAAGAAAATAATGTGAAATAAAATACTAGTTAGAAAAATTATAAAAAAATAAATATAATATATCTTAATTATTAAATAAATTAATTAAATAACTATAATATTAATGAAAGCAATTCTTACTAAATTTATCATTAATAGATTATTGGTTAATGTTTGATATTTGAAACTGATTTATTTTTAAATTTTTGAATTAAGATGACTCCAAATTAATCTTAGTAAAACTAATTAGAATTGAAAACTTTAATTATTAGGGTTTGAAAAAAAGTTTATTTATAATAGTCTCAAACATAAAAAGTAAGTAAAGTAAAAATGTAACTAAAAAAATTA
This sequence comes from Heritiera fomes, assembly GCA_032173925.1. Classification (NCBI taxonomy): domain Eukaryota; kingdom Viridiplantae; phylum Streptophyta; class Magnoliopsida; order Malvales; family Malvaceae; genus Heritiera; species Heritiera fomes. The sequence continues at coordinate 2,468,106 of JAPDPM010000013.1, read as the reverse complement.
TTATTTGAGCTTTTTAAAATTTAAATCAACTCAAAATAATTAAATTCAATATTTAAGATAATACATGTTTCAAAAGAATAAATAATCCATATATAATTATTTTTTTATCAAATAAAAATGATTGAACAAATAAATCTAAAAAATGAATGCAATGAAATTTGAAAAAAAATGGAAGTTTAATCCAATATTAAAATATATAGAATTAATGCACCCAAAAAAAATATAGACTTAATTACCCAATTTTTTTGGCAAAAAAAACCCAATTTTAATTTTTTTTATAAAAGATTTAAAACTTTAGGATAATTCCGATTAAAATATATGGATAGTTATTTTAATTTGAAAAATAACGTAATAAGTAATAAAAGATAAATTGAGGTAAATTTTATTTGATTTAAATGAATATAAAACGATGGAAATTTAATTTTATTAATTTCAAAAATTTTAAATTAAATAATTAATTAAATATGATTATAAAAAATAAATTAACTTATAAATCTAAGCATAAAAAACTTAAGTTATCCGCACAAGATATTTTCTCTTCAGACAAAACCAGCTTCTTCTTTTTTTTTGGTTACAACCAGCTTTGGCTTCTATATGTTTATATAATAATATATAAGATTATCGATTTCGAGTGCTTGTCCTCTCCCACAACGCAACTAGTATTGCTAATAAAACACAGCTACAGAAAAGCCATCATTTGTGCTGATTTCATTGCAAATAAGGCTTCTTTTTTTTTTTTGGATCAAAGCAAATAAGGCTTTTGATTCTTTAGTTGGGGGGTCTCTATTACATTTTGGTATTATGGGGCTAGGCTCCCTTAGAGCAGTGCAATTATTTTATTTCTTCTTTGATGTACCAAAAAAATAATATATTTTAGATTATTATCAAAAATTAAATTTTATTGAAATTAGAAGCATAACCTTAACCAATAATCATGTGACTTTTGGTGGTCATTTTATGTTTGAATGATAAAAAAAATCATTTTACTGTACTCATTTTACTGTACATGCCACGTGTTCATAAAAAATAAATATGTTTTTCTTTAAAAAAATGCATTTGAAAATTATATCAAAATTAATTATTTTTATAAATATGTTTTTAATGTATATAGATAGTAACAATATCTATATTAATAAAAAGTTTATATACGATGTACTGACAGTGTATAGAAACTATACACTATCAGTGTATCAAAGATTAATATATCATCAATATGTAAACTAAAAAATTGCTAAGCCCTTAAAATAAATATACATAATTTTTTTCAATTTGCTCGTAAGATCTTATTGATGATGTGTCAATCTCTTGTATATTGATAGTGTATAGAAACTATACACTGTTAGTGTATTATATATAAATCCTTAATAAAATGTGTAAAGAAATTAATAAATAATATGCGATTTTTCTTTAATTTTAATATATATATATATAGATGTAGATGTAGATGTAGATGTAGATGTTTATCTTTTAGAATATGAAATAAATAATTGATTTATTTTATAATTTTAATGTATATAATTTCCTATCTTTTAAAAAATTAAAAATTAGTATTATTAGACATCATACGTGTCAAACATTTAGATTATCTATAATGTTTTAGTTACTGCCAACTCATTTATTTAGTGACAAAATTATTACATAACAATTTTTAGAACCTGTCATTTTAATCAAGACTTTTGAAAGTTCAAAAATAAAAGGAATAATAGCCAAATAAGCCCTCGACTTTAAGCCCAAAATAGAATTAAGCCCTCAACGTTTTATTTCGTGGCAATCAGTCCATAAACTTTTATTTTAGTGGAAATAAACCCTCAACCTTCTTAAATTATGCAATTAAGTCCAAATCTGTTAAATGACACTAACTGCCGTTAGTGAAAGCTGACGTGAATAGCTTACTTGGCTGCCACGTGGCATGCCACATGTGCAATACTAACGGCAGTTAGTGTCATTTAACAGATTTGGACTTAATTGCATAATTTTAGAAGGTTGAGGGTTTATTTCCACTGAAATAAAAGTTTATGGACTGATTTTCACGAAATAAAAGGTCGAGGGCTTAATTCCATTTTGGACCCAAAATCGAGGGCTTATTTGGCTATTTTGCCAAAATAAAATAACCTATTTCGGGTGAAAACAAAAAGTATTTGAAAATTCTAGAGAATACACTCAAATCCCTATTCCAAGTCCTCCTCAATAGGTGGATTTTGAAAATTTCTCCTCTTACTTCTCTCACTCACATTTCACACCGGAAATATAAAAAAAATATTAATATTCCTAATTAAGTTTTTTATTTATTTTTATATTATTAATAATAGCTATACTTATTGCATTCTTTATATGCATGTATATCTTCTTTCTAACCTCATTATTTTTATTTTATAATTTTTTATCTTCCAAAGTAAGCTATTTATAACGAACAAAAAAAAAAGTAAGCTATTTATTTAAATAAAATAATTTTAAATGTTAGTATTTTTTTGATGTTTGAATTGAAAGTGATAAATAATAAATTTTTACCAAAATATTAGTATTTTTCTAGTGCATTCTAAAGTGCATTTTTTTTTAAATTTCAAAATTAATAAAAATATTAACATATTTGTCTTTCACTAAAAAACGTGTGCCCTTTTTTACTTTGACCTGCCAAAATAAATAAATAATCAGAAAGAGGAATTCGGTAGCTGGCGTGCTACTTGGCTAGTTGGTGTGCGGGGCAGTCTAGAGAATAGCGCACCAAAGGAAGGCTATTAAGGGAATTCGAAACATCGAATCGCTGAAAGGAAAAGCAGGTCTCCAAAATCTCCGAGCTGGACTCACTCTTCTCCGCTGCATTTCTCTGACCGGGTAGGCTTCCTTTATGCTTTCCTTTTTGGCTACCTTTCTTCTTAATTTATAATCGTTGAATATCACTGCAAATGTTCTGTTTGATTTTTTCTTTTACTTTTTGATTAGTATCTGTTCAACTCGTGTCTCTTTCTTCCGCCACTGATTTCTTATATTTTTATTGCTATTCATCTTCTCCAGTAATCAGATCTTTGCAGAGCAGAACATTTATTATAGGGAGGTGCCATTGATTGCAGATCAAGTCCTTGTTCATGTATATTATTACTTTTATATCTTCTTATGTTTAATCTTTTTTTTTTTAAATTTGGAGAACAAAAACAGAAAAGATTGTTTTCTATTATGATTTTATTTATTATTATTATTATTATTTTTGCATAGCGCAATGGGGTTTCTGAGGGGTGTTTCAGCGCTAGCTAGGCTGCGGTCCCGTGTTGTAAGTTTAACGCGACTGTCTGGTTTACCTTATAAATATTTTTTAGTAGGCAATGTGCTTGAGCGGTTATATTATTGAATTTATTTATGCTGCAGAACCAACAATCCAGTCTCAGCAACTCGGTTAGATGGCTTCAAACGCAGAGCTCTTCCGATCTTGTAAGTAGTTATTCTCTTATCTTGCTGGTTCTTATCTATTTTTATTTACTTTACTATTTTGTTTTATTAATATTTGGATTTGAAAGGTCAATTACTACTTGTGTTTCCCGTTTGGGTTTTGGAGTTTTGGCTTGTACTCACCTTTGCTTATACTTACTAAGCAACCTCTTTGGGATCATTGCAGGATCTTCAGTCACAGTTGACGGAATTGATTCCTGAACAACAGGTTTGTTTCGTTTGTCTCAATGGGTTTTCAATTGTCCTTTTAAGATAGCTGCAAATAGAGTTTATGGCTTTATGCTAGAGCTGGCACTGGTTAATTTATTTCCACTTTTTATCGACATCACTATATCGATAAGTTGTTGAAGAGAAACAGATTTAAGTTTTAATTCTATGCCATAATTTTACCCAGCTGGTGGATATTCTATCATCAGTCTGATTCCGTCAATGATTCTATGCTAGATCATAGCCAGCTTAGAATTTTCCTTCGCTGAATGGCTTTGCAATTTTTCCCCAGGAGCGCCTGAAGAAACTGAAGGCAGAATATGGAAAAGTGCAACTTGGGAATATTACTGTTGATATGGTAAAACATATGTTCTGTTTCTAGTGTAGCACTGGTGAAAAAGAATGTTTTATTTTCCCTTTGTGTTTTGTTTCTCAATTTAAAGATGGAAATTTTATAATGACTTGTGACTTGTGAGTATATCTTTGGGCTTCTTGTTATCTGATTTTTGCACTGTGTTTGAAAGGTACTTGGTGGAATGAGAGGAATGACAGGTTTGCTTTGGGAAACCTCATTACTTGACCCAGATGAGGTATGTTTCACTCATTTACAATCAAAAACAGGCTTTGGCCAGACTTTTATGCTCAATAACTGTAATTACTAGAACATTAAGTAATGTTTATCTGATCGTTCTAAAAGGTGGAGTTCTTTTTTCAGGGAATTCGCTTTAGGGGTTTGTCAATTCCTGAGTGTCAAAAACTACTACCAGCTGCAAAGCCTGATGGAGAACCTTTACCTGAGGGTCTTTTATGGCTTCTTTTGACTGGAAAGGTTGGCATTTGTTTATGAGGCTTCTAGGAATGACAGGATATCGTCTTTTAGCTTCTAGTGCTTGACAAAATACCCTTTCCTTCTTTTAAACTTTAGGTGCCAAGCAAAGCTCAGGTCGATGCTTTATCCCAGGAATTGCGTGGCCGTGCTGTTGTTCCAGGTTTGGATCTTCTGCATTATACCTGGCAGCTGTAAACCTTAAATGGCTCGTACCTCATTCTTGAATCAAGCAGTGCAATTCTTAATTCCTTAGATTTCTCTATTTCATTGCAGATTATGTGTTCAAGGCGATTGATGCTCTACCTGTCTCAGCTCATCCAATGACTCAATTTGCAACTGGTGTTATGGCACTCCAGGTTGGTTTATGTTCTAAACTTATGTTCTCTTTCGTAGTGATTCTCTTCTGTGGTCTAACTTCTTTAGGTCTTGCATGGTTAATTATGCATTTTGGTTTTGCATAAGTTTAATTAAGTTAAGAAGGTAGAAGTTTTGGGTTCTTCAGTTTCATACGTATAGAACTACAGCAAAAACAACTGCTCAGCCTCATATTTTTTTTTAACCTGTTAGTTGTCTCATTTTGGTTAGATGAACAACATGACTTTTGACGGTAGCTGTTGCACTTCAAGAGTCCATAACCTGATGTTGGCAAAGTTGTTCTGGAGTTTCAAATGCATTCAATTTAGTATTTTAAGACCTAATTTGCTGACATTGAACTATTATTTGTTTGAAGAACCCTATTTCATATTCTTTAAACCACGATTATTGTTTTGGAGTAGATATCCTCATCTCCCGTTAACCAGAAAATATCTTCTCTATCTGATAACCAGATAGTTTCTGAGAATTAACTGGATAATCTTTAGTTTGGTGTTTCTCAGTTTCTCTAAGTACATGTTTATATAGTGCATTTCTGGTGCTATCAGTTACTTTCCTTATTCTCTTTTTCCTGTACTTTATAGATTCTAAAGTAGATAGACTTCTTTAACCTTGCTTGCTCTTTGTAACAAGCATCATTTTCAGAAGTACTTCTGGATATAAATGCAATGTTTAAAAGCTATAGTGGCAATAGTATGTGTAACGAGTGTGCAGCTAACTTTAAACATGCCTTGTTAAATTTTTATACATGTATCTGAAATGATCAAAATTAATCTTTCAGGTCCAAAGTGAATTTCAAAAGGCATATGAAAAGGGAATTCATAAGTCAAAGTAAGGTTCTTTTGGGCAGTTATACTGCGACGGCATAACCCAACTTTCCAGTGATTATGCAACCATAGTGATATTGCATTGCTTTTAGGTACTGGGAGCCGACATATGAAGATTCTCTTAATTTGATTGCTCGCGTGCCATTAGTTGCCTCATATGTTTATCGAAGGTTAGTGAAGTGTATGATACCTTGTCTATATCACAAATAAGTTGTTATACGACTGGTTTGCAAATTTCTTCTTTTACTGTTCCGAAAAATTTGCAGCTATATGTTTATGTACGGTGATGACATACAACAAGAGGGGGAAGAGGCAGAAAATAGTGAATGTGGAGGAAACTGAGGGAAATAAGGGGAAAGATATGAGAAAAAAGGGAGTGGAATGGAACCAGATAGAACAAAGGGAGAGGAGATCTGTGTACTAAAAATATCAATAATCCAAATCTCAATTAAAAATACACCCACCAAATTTATGGATAGAGGCGATCAGGCCATAGAACCTGGACATAAATTTGCAATTCCAGATATCACTAACCAAAAATTAGAATTAAGTCTAAAGTGATCCTTGATCTATGCGCTGCTCTGACATTCTGTTTAATTTAAGTTTGGACCTTTCAATAAGTATGTAATTTTAATGTTATGAACTTACAATTCTAACTTGTGGGGAGACCTATCTGACCACAGCTGCATTGCCTTGTCACCCTTGTTACATAAAATTCTGTTGGAGTTTCTTAAGTTATGTTCCGTTTTCTTTGTTTTTGAAGGATATATAAAGATGGGAGAATTATTTCTGTGGATGAGTCACTGGATTATGGAGGAAATTTTGCACATATGTTGGGATTCAGTAGTCCCCAAATGCAAGAGCTTATGAGGCTTTATGTCACCATTCATAGGTTTGTTTATGTTATTCTCCTATAGAGCATGTGACTTGTGCAATACAGTTTGAGTTGTGTATTTTACTTATATTTTAACCAGTATGGTGGTTTCTTCTAGATTATCATATCTGTCATTGTTTTGTGCAAATCATGTGTCACTTTAATTAATGATGTGGTTTTCAATAACGTGCTCCAGTGATCATGAAGGTGGAAATGTTAGCGCCCATACTGGCCACTTGGTAAGTTACCATGGTTATTAATATAAGCATTTTCAAGTTCTCAAACACATTTATAGTTCTTCAAACCTATGCTTGTCTGACCAGTGCTTTCTTTTTTCATTCGTTTATATTGGTCTGAATTCAGGTGGGCAGTGCTCTTTCAGATCCTTATCTTTCCTTTGCAGCTGCATTGAATGGGTTAGCTGGGCCACTCCATGGTCTGGCTAATCAGGTATTAGACCTTCCAGACTTGAGTTGTCTATCATTATTGTATTTTAATTTTTCTATAATTAGGTTTTGTCAAATATTATATGTTATTTAGAGGAATATGCTTGCTTGCTTCCAAAGCTTATTTGTGCAGAGCTTTAGTCCATAACATGCAACTAATTCTATAACTATGGTAGGTTTTTACCTGATTGTAATCGTTCTAAATATTGAAGTGAGTCAACTTTAGCCTAGTCTTTTTATGTAGTGGTTGAAACTTCAAAGCTTGCTTGTATCTTGGATATTTATTTCAGCCAACTATTTGAACCACGCAGATTAGCTTTTTGATGGAAGATGATAATAGTGATGGTTATCATTCACAAACTTTCTACAATGTTGATTATACCAAATCCTGTATAGATGGGTCCTTTCTGTCTTGAACCCCATTCCACCATTTTTGTATGCACTAGAAGAAAAAAGTGCATGATTAGGGAAATGTGCTCTCAAGACCTATAATGGGCTTATTTACTTCTTTGGAGTCTGGTCGTTCCTAGGAGCTTTCCCTGGAATTCCCTGTCCCTAGACTACATTAACCATAGGTTATATCACACAGTGGTAGTCTTGCTTCATATGTTTGTAGAGTTGGTGTATCTTACACTCCCTGTGCAATCAAAACTTTATAAACTTATTAATCTTTGGTAAACCACTATTGCAACTTGGAATCAGCTAATTTCCCACAGGAAAACAATGAAGGGCTTGCTTTTATAGCGTCCTGATTTCTTTTTTTATTGGCATCATAATGATCTTAACCCATTTAATTTGGTTAATGTACCGTCACTGATGTTTCTTGAGCTTTTGAATCTGAACAGTAAGTACTAGTCATCCTGATTTGCAACATTGTCATGTTATTTGATCGCAGGAAGTGTTGCTTTGGATCAAATCAGTGGTGGATGAGTGTGGAGAGAACATATCCAAAGAACAACTGAAAGACTATGTCTGGAAAACACTGAATGGTGGCAAGGTATCGAATTTAAGCAATAACATTTATTACAACATGTGCCCATCTGATGACATTGTAACTCTTTGAAGATTGTAAATTGTCCTTCCAGCTTCATTATAAATTGATAATCCTCTAATTATGTTTCATCCAATCTCATTGCTCTTACTGGACTGGGTAGGGAAGGGATACAGTGCCTTTAAGAATGTTGTGGTTGCTTTTGAAAATTCTATTTGTTTTGAGCTCTTTTAATGCCTTTCTTTGAAGTTCTTGTACGAAAATTGCACCAGACCTTTTGAGATCCTTGGTTTGGGACTTGCGCAAAAGTGGGTTTTATTATCCTTCGGATGATCACTAACACAGTTTGTCTTTTCAATTCTTATTAGAAGCTTGATTAGATTATGTTTAATGTTGTCTTAATTCAATGTACTTTTCGATTTGCAGGTTGTCCCAGGATTTGGTCATGGAGTGTTGCGTAAAACTGATCCAAGATACACTTGTCAAAGGGAGTTTGCATTGAAGCACCTACCTGATGATCCACTGTTCCAGCTGGTTTTCACTCATGCCTTGATGATAGAATATTATTGAGTGCCGTTTGTACACTACTGTTCACACTTCTAGATTATTGCTAAGACGACATAATTTTCATCCTTGCAGGTTTCTAAGCTTTATGAAGTGGTGCCTCCTATTCTCACTGAGTTAGGCAAGGTAATGTTCTTATCTACATTCTTTGAGCATAGGATGTTTCAAAGAATTTGCATATGCTGCAAGGTCTAATACATCATAAAGGAACAACCTTGAGTGCAGTGGTAAAGTTCAGAAGACCATGTAAATTTTAATATTCTAGAGATAGAATCTGGAATACTTGCTGGCTTCCTGAGTTTAAATCAATGGTAAAATTGGGAAATCTAGATAAGAAAGTTCAGGATGTTAAAACATTATATTTTTATGGAACAAACCTAGTGATTTTGAACTGTTTAATTTGTATAGTTTTTTTCTTTGATTAACTTTAATTGCTTCCCAAGTTTAATGAGCTTTTGAAACGTATTGAAAAATAAACTCATCTCTCTTTTTATAAAAAAATTACAAACTTATCACTATTTTTATTGTATTTTTGGTCGAATATTAGGATGTGATTTGGTGGCTAAACTGAAACTTTAACCTGACTAAAATTGGCTGAACTAATAGAGGATTTCTACCGTACATGTTAAAATGGAATGCATTTTGAATTTTGCGATGCTTGTAGGTTAAAAACCCCTGGCCCAATGTTGATGCACACAGTGGAGTGCTGCTGAACTATTTTGGTTTAACCGAAGCTAGGTACCATATAAAGCTTATCTTTCATTTATTATGAAAATTTACTGCTCTTTTTGAAAGCACGAAGAATATTTATTGTTTGTGATCTAGTGATTCTTCTTCATTTCCCAATAGATTAAAATCATTTTAACTTGATGGGCAGATACTATACTGTTCTTTTCGGTGTATCAAGGAGTATCGGAATCTGCTCTCAGGTTTGTCTTGCTGTGATATTCATTTGCATTTGTGCGTTCACCATGTGTTTGCTTGAGTTTATGTGTATTCTTTTGTGTTGATTCAGCTGATATGGGACCGAGCACTGGGATTGCCCCTCGAAAGGCCGAAAAGTGTTACAATGGAATGGCTAGAAACCCACTGCAAGAAAGCAAAATCAGCTTAAATTTTTGCCTAGATTTTTAGAGTAATAATTTCTCACAAGACTTGGGTTGTGATGGGTGGAGGAGCTAATGTATACGGTCAATGGCAAGCTGTTTCGCTTCTTGCAAATTGCTGGAAAAACAACTAGAAAATGTTCATTTGTTCAGTCCGAAAATCTGAATTTCAACTGTGTTATAACTCAGTTGGAAACTACGAGGACTAGGATTTGGTAATAAAGGCTGGCTTTAGATGTCAGTAACATTTTACTTTCTTCTGTTATTATCAGATTTATAATGTTTCATTCTATCATTATCCTTTTTCATGTCTTTGCAGAGACTCTTTTTCATTCACAGATTTTAGGTTGGTTTCATTGAACGACCAATTTGAAATACAAGCAGTCCTCACCAATACATAACGTATGTAGCTATATTAGCGTTCATTTGTTTAATTTTTATTAAGCTTGTGATTGGTTCATGTTTGGTAAATTTCTTTGTGAACATTAAAAAAAATATATTCACAAATGCGTATTTGCAAACGTTAAACGAATTAATTCATAAATATACAAACAAATATGTTCATAAACTCAATTTTATAAATTACATTAGACAAAAAGTTTAAATAAACAAATCGTGTTCAATCCAATATGATATTACCAAATTAAAAAAATTTTGGCTTGTAAGTGTCAATTCTTTATGCATTAATAACGTATAAAAATTATACACCGTTAGTACATCATATATATATATATATATATATTTAAATATTTATTATTATTGAATAACAAATGAACACTAAACCCTCAATCAAACAAAACATAAAACATACTTTTGTTTGTGATCATTTATTAAACTTCTTAAACGATTGGATATAAACTAACAAGTCTGAACATATTCATAAATTGTTCATCCCCGTTTTATTTGTTTACATTCAAAAAAATAATTACTTCTTTGATTCCCCAAAGAAAACAAAATAGATAATCCAGGCGGATGCTGCAAATAAATAGAAGTGGTATTCTGGCCATAATCTTATCTCTCCACCCTCGCAAACACTCAAAATAAATACTATCAGAATTCTTTGGGGTGGTGAACGGTGAAACATCATTTGGTAAGTTTCTCGTTGTCTTGAGGCTTACCGGCTTCAATTGATGCTGTGAAGTTGCGTCGCTCATCAGCATTGGCAGTAATAACTGGCATCCATACATCAGCAGTGCCACTCAAGAGCGATTGCACTTGGGGGTCTGCAGCCATGGCTGACGATATCATCTCATCCACTCCATCCAACTTGGCCGATAATTTCTCCAACTCTCTCGCAATCTCCAGCTGATAGAAACACAAGCTTAAAAGACAAGAGTGAGCAAACAACATGCGTTTTTTGCAGAAACCAAAGTATGGAAGATGATAAAAATGGTTTCTGTTTCAACTTACATGACAGAAAATTTACCTCATCAAGGTCGTGTGCAGACTTTGAAGGAACTTTTGTAAGCTCCAATCCAAGAGCTTCAATTTTCGACCGCAATTCAACTTCTTCCTGATTACTCAGTGCTTCTACCTGTATAAATATATACACAATTAGAGGTGCAAAAGATATACCTATGAAGGCAAGCTACTCGAGCTCTACTAGAGAAAAACCAAGAGCATTACATTGCATTAGCATGGTTTGAAACAGGGAATACAGTAGCAGCACTAGAACAGTTATTGGCTACAGCATTACATTACATGTGGAGAATTTTACTATAAGTCAACACTAAACACAAATGAAACATAAATTTAGTGTTATTAGGCAAAAAAAATACGTTAGAAGTATTGTTAACACATAAAAATAAATATAGACACATACACTTTTAACATATTTTACATCTAATGACATTAAATTTACACTTAATCATATTTAATTCTTACAATACGGCAAAAATTTTAGCCTTACTATAAATATTCCCCATTACAAATCCTCATAGTTTTCAAAAGATGGGTAATATCCTGTTAATCCGTGTATCAACGGAATGAGATCTATCATAAGAATACCGGCTGCAATTTAGAACCCTAATAAAACCAGAAATCAGTGTCTTCATTTGTTAATTAAGAAGAAGTAAACCCAGAATTTAGTAAAGGAAAACAAATGCAAACACGAGCCATATAATGACTTTTCATCAAATTGACAAATGATTAAGTAATACCCAGATGGTAAATCGAGTGAATTTGGATCCATCAAGACCCAAACCTAGAGATGGAGAGGGAATTAAACAAAAAAAAAAAGTAAAAGCTGAGAGATATCTATCTAAATTACCTCATGGAGTAGACCGGAAAGGAGGTTGAACAACGGTGCATCCGCTGTTTTCCCCTCTTCTGCCGCCATCTCTTATTTGATTTCTTATATTTAAATCTCTGATCTGTCTTCACTTTCAATTTCGCGTTTACCCAATTTACCTATGATTCTATCAATTACACCTGCCCGATATATACTCCTCTCCCCCAATGCAATTGTGATATATCTTATGAATTTTTAGATTAATATCCCGTACACTTCAGCGGTAAAGCTTTTTTGATTTCACGGTTGATTTTGATACATATTTTATAAAAATATTAAAATATATATATATATATATCATAATTTTAACTTCAATAATGAAGTCAAAAAATTTTACTGAATTATTTTATTTTTTTTGCCAAAACAAATAAAAAGTTTGAAACTTGCATAAATTTTTTATTTTATGTTTATCATTAATAATAATATTATGAAGGTTAAAATATTAGTAAAAAAGTTCTTGAATTATTTTAATTTTTTAAGATAAATCTCTATGTTTTGATTATATTCAAATATGTCATAATTCTTGTATTTCTATCATATTTACAAGCCTTTGTTTTAAATAAAATATTACTGTAAATTAAAGTCGATTCAAACTGATTTAATCGATCGTAATTCAGTTAATTTGGTTCAGTTAAGTCAATTTTGAATTTAAATCAATTTTTTAGGTTAATTTATTTTGTTAATTTGATTTTCAAAATCACAACATGAATCTGTTGAATTAATAATTTTTTAAAAATATTTATATAAATAAAAAAAAAATATCATTTCATATGTATAGAAACAACTTTTTTCCTTAAGCAGTGGGGTTTTAAACCCAACTAAAAAAATCGATTCTCCACTCTTACAAAAAATTTACTTATGTTAAGCACTCATTTAAGTATGAATTAAAATGTTAAAAATTTATTTGGGTATAAATTAAAATTTAAAAACTCATTCGAATACAAATTAAAAGTTAAGAATAAAAGCTTTATCAGGATGCAATAAAAACATAAAAGATTAATTAAGTAAATTTATATTCATGGGTTTCTTATTATTGTTTTAACCTAATATTTTTTTGTTAAGTGAAAGAATACGCCACTTAATAAAATTATGGTAATTCTATTAATCGTAAAATCTCTTATAAATATACGCACCACACTCATACACACAATGTAAGATAGAGGACAAAACTCACACAAAAGAAGCAAATACTTCAGCTCTTAACAATCCACCGCACCAAACACACACTAGTGTAATTTTTTGTTTTCATATTGTTGTAACCTAATATGAAAACTATATTTTTAAAAGCTTCGAATGAAATAGTTTTTATATATATTTAAAATTTTTAATTAATTAAAATATTTAAAACAATCATTTCAACGGTTATTTGGAGTCTTCCATACATTATCCAACCTTTGGCTGCCATTACCAACTTAACCTCGGTCTTCAGCTTGTAAGGGTGAAATAGCACACAACTCGTATTCCAATAACATCTTAAACCAAGGCGAATGGCCAGTTTACAACTAAGAAATGTACATAATGCTTTCATAACTTCCCACTTATATAATTTGTATTTATATTATGTAAAATCTTTTTTTTATTATGTAAAACATAATAATTTAATATCAAAATTAGTATGAATACGTCAAATAATTTTTTTTAAACATTTAACATGTTTATATACAATTTTTATCATTAACTTATATTACATATTTTTTATTTGTATAAAATTAATGTAGTATTTAAAATTGCCGAGACCATCTAACATAGAACAAGACAATAAAAAGCATGTATCATGTACTCTTATAGAAAGACCTATCAGAAGACAAAGTGACAACTACAAATCAGTGTTTTGGTTCTCAGGCAGCAGTATAAGATGAAGCACAATTAAAGGGTTACCATGAGGTGGGAAGGACAATTTACACATCTTCCAAGAGTCAAAATGACTCGATGGGCAGGTGTTGTATTAAACGTTATGGCTAAACTAAACCTTAAATTTGATACCTTGCCACTATTCTGTGTTTTCCAGACATGGTCTTTCAGTCGTTCTTTGGACATGCATGTTCTCTCCACATTCATCAGCCACAGGTTTGATCCAAAGCAACACCTCCTACAGTCAAATAACGAGGAATACAATGTGGCAATAATCACCAGGATGCTTAGTACATATGTTCAGATTCAGATGCTCAAAAAACATCAGTGATGGTACGTTAACCAAATTAAATGGGTTAAGATTACTATGATGTCAATAAAACAAGAAATCAGGAGGCCATATAAGCTAGCCCTTCATTGTCTTCCTGTAGGAAACTAGCTGATTTGAAGTTGCAACAGTGATTTCGTAATTTTAAATATGGTACGAAAATAATATAAATAAAAATTAAAAAAATGATATTTATTAAATTTTAGTAAAAAATATATTTGAATATGACAAAATTTTAAAAAATTGTGTTTGATTTATTAGCACAAATTTTGAAATAAAATTTTTTGTGTTTTGCATGATACAAACACGATTTTAATAACACGAACATGGATTATACATAAGAATTACTATTTTTACTTCCACCATTTTTATATGCACTAAAAGGAAATAAAAAGTAAACATATAGATAACTTATACGCTAAAAAAAATGTCAACAATCTCTTGATCGGGTGGTTATAAGTTGTGATATCTTGTAAGGTTTGAGTCCGAATCCAAGCTACCTCACCCATATCTCTAGTTATTTAATATTTACTTTGTAACAAAAAAATCAAAATCATATGAATTAAAATTTTAATGAAAATTGTATATGAATGAATTTGATAAAAATTAAAAAATAAATTTGTCGTTTGATTTGGCGAGATAAACGATTTGACACAAATAAATACAATATAGATATAAATTGTTAAAGACCCATTTGAATAGATGATGAGATTGATTTTAGTAATATTAAAAATAACAGTGACAATAAAATTTGTTACGGTATATTAAAACGCAGACGATGATGTGAAATACAAAGAAAAGATAAAATAATCAATAAAGATTTATATTAAAATTTTCATAAAATAAAATTTATAATATATATTTGATATTTGTGAAATTAATAAATTATTAAAAAATTATTAAAATTATATTTCTCAAATAATAATTTTGTTAATCAATAATATAATTTGATTTGAAAAAAATAATAATGTATATACACATCTCAAAATAAAATGAATATTTATTTACTATCATTTATATAATTATTTATTTTATTTAATTAATTATAAAAATTTTATTTTATTCATTACTTGCGATTTATTTATGTCACATCCCGTGTCTACATTATTTCACGTTTTTCCACTTATTTTATATGGTTGGGCTGTCTGTGATACTTTACTTTTTTTTCCTTTCTTACAATAATCATTTAAAATTTGAATTTAACATTTATTATATGTAATATTTACATATCATAATTTATTTATTATTTACATCCCATGTTCCTTATACAACAATGTAGTACTGTAAAACAAATCTGAACATATAAAGTTATATGATTATACCTCCAGGATATAAGTTCGCTGCCTCGGGCCACTAAATGCGCAGCCAACAATCCCCGAATGCAAATCACACAGTCACTGAAAGTACTTTGGAGATGTTAAAATAAAATGTGAGCAAACCACGACTCAGTAAGAGAATTGTAGGCAAAACTAGATATTCCGAAATCTATATGTAATAAAATCTTCATTTTCCTATAGGTACTCCAGGAACCGAAATAAGAAGGATACTATAGTCCGCTATGGATCCGGATGGAGTAAGGAAGGTATTTTGAAATACTTGTCTTGTCCCATAACCTAAAAGCAACTATAGAGAATAAATATTGTTATTGGGATCAATCCTTTTCCATTTCATTGTACACCCTTTTCAAAATAATGCTTTTATAAAATAAAGCATTTAAATAAAATAAACTAATATTCATAAATTCCTTCAAAGAATATTAGTTTAATTAACTCATAATTCTCATTTAAACTCATTTCACATGTCACTGTATAAATCATAAACAATACGATACTTCATGTAGTACAGTAAACTATTAGAAATCATTTCTTTTTTTCATATAAATATATTCATATACTTTTTCATTTAAACACATTTTTTCATATCACACATCATTTCATATCTCATAAAAGTAGAGACTAAGGCATCACCTAGATATAAAGTACCCCGTAAGGTAATAATAATCATGTTAGATCTATGGTCATAGTCTAGGGTAGTCTTCGGTCAAACACTAATTAGGTGTCAACGGGGACTGATTACATATCACATGTCACATATCACGTATCACATATCGACATGATATGGGGCCTAGTAGTCTCAAAACAGTATTTTCATAATCGTATCACCTTTATATACATAAGTAAAATATGAAATTCTTCAATCATTCCATAAAAGATTTTATTAAATTCTAAAGTGAATATTTATTGAAAATAATTTATAAAATATTCACTTTTCATCTTTTCATCTCATAATCCATATCATATGCAGTAAAACATGTAAGAGAAATATTCTGTATTCTCATTTTCGATAAAATTGGTAACACGAATATTTAATTAATATTATTCGATATATTAATGTTTTATGAAAATAATTAAATTTCTCATTTTCAAGGCTAGGAAATCATCAAATCATGTAATTCAATATTTTCTAATATTTTTAGAAAATTTCATCAAAATAATGACTGCTATTACCATAACCTCCTGCAAATTAAACACAGTTTCAATTTTCACATACAGCCTCAATTCCACAGATTTCCATGCAATTCCTTTCAAGAACATTCATAATAAATTATTTGCATAATAAATATGCATTCGAAATATCGCTACAACTTACATACGCATCCCTTACCTGTATAGCGTATCCGATCTCTTTATGAGCATCACTCGATATTCGTTATTCCTGGGCTGCAAATAATTTCACCAAAATTATTAGCTTAATAATTACTTATTTTTAAGCTATTGTTTATATCTAAATGCAGCCTCTTTAGACATTGCAAATTTTTTTGTAGTATAATTTCTACTAGTAGTATAATGTAACTTCTCTGTTTTGCATCAAAATTTAAATCCAAGCATACCGACAAACTCCTTGTAATTCCTACAGTCTAAATCTACCCTTAAACTATCAAAATCAGCCATGGATAATGTCCCCCTTCATTTGGCCGAAAATGGTGGAGGCTGATTTAGGGGGATTTTCAACAATCTAATGCCTACTTCATATTCTACCATGCTTAATGATTAATTTAGCACCTATTTTAAGCATGAAACACTATGAATTTTTCATGAACCAAGCTTGGTCGAATGCTCCTCCTATGGCTCATTTTTATTTTGCAACATTTAATTGAAATAAATGGTAAAGTCATGCTTAGTCAACCTAAATGAATAATTCTACACCTTTAGAATCAAAGAAAACCAAATGGATGGCATGGTACCTTGACTGGCCGAATTCTTCAAGGTGTTTTTCCTCCTTGTTTTGTTACTTATTTAATGAGCTAATGGTATAGGTAGAAAGAGAAGAGTGCATAGCATATTTTCATAGTCAAAGTCTTGGTGAAATTTTGACGAGAAAATGAGTTTTTGTAATTTTTATTTTATTTTCTTTCTTTTTTTTTTCTCTTCAAATGGCGTGAAAGCAAAGGGTGAGGATGATGAATAGTGCATTCTCCGGCAGTTGATTAACTTTTAAGAAAATTCTAGAGCCTTGCAAAATGACTAAAATGCCTATAATCATGAAAGTTCGAATGATTTTGCTTTTACGGTCTTGTTGACGTAAAAACCGTGTAAACATGCTCCAAAATTTTTGGATTCGAGTTCTAAATGGTCATATTAAACATATCTTGATGATTAGAAATGGTTTCATTGACGCGCAGTGCACGGATAGTGAAAAATTACGATTTTACCCTTACTGAGTAAATCGTATATATACATGTACAATACAAAATAACTTGTTCTCATAATTTAATAATAAATTTATTTATTTACATATTTATTAGTTTAAAATATTAATTTATTAATTTAAGAGTAAAAATTTTATTAAAAAAAGTGTATAAGAGGGAGGAATCTACACTGAAATACTGTTCTTACTAGACGTCTAGAATCCCATCGTACGGTGACGATGTCGTTGGAATGCAATTGTATCCAAACCAGCTCAGCGGCTCTAAGTCTATTGAAAAAGCCCGTTTGTTCTTTATTCCGTCCTAACTTTTTCCTGCTTTGTATTTGCGTGGTTACAAATTCAGATGTGATTGGCTTTCTTAATGTCGTAGTAACTAATTATCCGGCGGTGGAACTTTGTGTCAAAATCCATCTGACTCAGTGTTGAATTGAATCATGCTTCGGACAATAAAGAAGGATGAGGGTTTGGAAATCAGGGTGTGTTTATTTTGGATTATTATAAAATAATGGAAATGTTCATGTATCGGATCGAATTTAGATAAAGTATTAGTTGATTTATAGTGAATCTAAACTTGATCCATTATGATTTTTCGAATTTAAGATTTTGCTCAAACTTGGTTTTTATATCCGTTCAAAAGCGATTAATTTTTTTTTAAAAGTTATAATCAAATATAAACATTTTAAAATATTTAATAATTATTAAGTATAACACCGTAAGTTAAAATAAATTATTATAAAAAAATAAAAATTTTAAATTAAAGTTAAAAGATAAAGTTCAAATTAAATTACGGAAAAACAATCAAAAGTAATTAAAAATGAATGTATAAAAAATAACAAAAAATTATAATTATCGAGTTGAGTCGATTCAAGTATTAGCTTGACATAGTGAATTCAAGTCTAATATTTTTTTTATCAAACATTGATTTTCCTTTCTAAATCCGTTTAACTAACTTAATATTTTTGTTCAAGTACATCTAGAATTTGGACTAGCTTTTGAACTTGTGTGAGTAGTCCGGTGATTGAGCAAATCTATCTAGTATACTATCAATAAAATTTTTTGATTCCACAAATGCATTAAAACAATAATACATAATCTTTTAAAAATATTAAAATAAATAAAAATAAAATATTATTATTTTAAATTCATTTGTAGAATATAAAATTTTTATTAGTAATATATTAAATAATAATTCGCATTCTTCTTACCATATGTAATGTATTAAATTAAAGGCTTAATAGTCAAATAAGTTCTCAATCTTTAGCCTAAAATGGAATTAAGCCCTCAACGTTTTATCGCATGAAATTTAATTCATAAACTTTTTATTTCAATAGAAATAAACCCTCAACCTTTTACTATTATGCAATTAAGTCCAAATCTGTTAAATGACATTAACTGTCGTTAGTATATCTAACGTAAAAACTGACGTGGATAGCTTAGTTGGCTGCCACGTGGCATATCACGTATGCAATACTAATGGTAGTTAGTGTCATTTAACAGATTTAGACTTAATTATATAATTATAAAAGATTAAGGGTTTATTTTTACTGAAATAAAATTTTATGAACTTAATTTTATGCGATAAAATATTGAGGATTGAATTTTATTTTAAGTTAAAGGTTAAGAACTTATTTGATTATTAAGAATAAATTAAACGTTTCATCAGTGCTTCTGTGGGGCTGTCGTCAGGAAGGAAGACCCTGGATGTTTTCGGAAGCGACATTAATTTAGCGCTGAGAGTGAGACCAAATCCGAATCCAAAATTTCCAAACAGTGGTCAGGGTATGTTGGGGGACAGCTTGTCTTTTTTTTTTTTGGTGAAAGGGGGACAGCTTGTCTTTACAAAGCTTTGAAAAAGATTCATGGAGTAGGGCCCTGTCTTGAAACCCATGTCGACTGCAAAACAACGTGGCTGTCTCAAACTCAGGCGTACATACATCGGCCAAGTGTTGCTTCAACATTCCCCAACCTTTTGCTCATTTGACTGTGTCGCACATGAAGGGCCAAGGGTGCCTGCTAAAATCAGAATTCAGAAATATGTATTTCGTACTTATATTTTTTCTTGGGTCATATCATACTTGTATCTTATTTAATGCATAAAATAATAGATAAAATAAGATGATAATCATTTTATTTTATATTTAATATACATATTAAGGAGAAGATTAGATTGTAAGGAGGATTAGTTATTTTTTTAGGATAAGATGATTCAATTTTCTCCAAAAGGTAAAAATTGTTTTTAATCTCGTGGGATTAGAAATAAATACTCATATTTTATTCATTTTATTCTTAAAATTTGTATTTAAAAATTAACTTAAACATTTAATAAAATAATAAAGGACATTTGTTTAATTAATTAATTAATATAAAATTTTTTCTTCTTTTTCTTTCTTTGTTTTTTCTTGTTTTTATTCAAGAAAATTTATAATTTTGATAGAATAATATGTTTTTGAACAAAATTTTTCAAAATTATTTTATAAAAATAATTAAAATTTTTAAATCATTTTTTAAAAAATAAATTCTCAAACATAAAAAATATTATAAAATATATTTTCCAACTATTTTTTTTCTTATGTTTAAATTTTTATTTTTTCTTTCTTAATTGTTTTCTATTTTACTGTCAAAAAAAGAAAGAAAATCAACTACTAACCATAAAATTATTAGAAATTATATATTTTTTAATTTATAAATTTTAAATTATTAAATTTAACTCATAATTTTCTTTTTCTTTTTCTTTTATTTTTCATATTTTCTTCTAATTGACAAAAAAAAAGATAAAGAAACCATAAAAATAAAAAAAAATATTTAAAAATTGTCTTGTGAAAAAATTAATGTAATTAAAAATTATTAAAAAATTATGTTTATATCATGAAAATTATATAAAATTATTTTATATTAAAATTTATATTAACAAGTCAATATAATAATATGTTTAATTCTTGTATAAATTTTTTTATTAACTTTTAATTAGTTTTTATTTTTGAATTGTATTATAATAAAAAAATTATTCTATACATTATTTGTAAAAATTTTTTACTCTTCAAACGAAGTTAAGATCATAACACATATTTTATTTTATTTATTTTTTAATTTTTTTTAAAATATTTTTATAAAATATATATTACAATCATAATATTACTTTTAAAATAAAAACATATTAACAACAATATATGTAATAATTATTTATTATAAAATGTTAGTAAATAAATTATCAAATCCTCTGAAAATCACGTGCCAATCTGGATGTTGCAGCCCTGTGACGATGGTTATAAAGTTTGCAAGCCATTACTGCGGCTATTGTTTATTGGCTAGGGCCAGGGAGGCCTGATTTACTCTAGACGAAAATCACTGGCCCTTTTTAGGTAAAATTGATATGGAAAATCTGCAGTTTTATATGTTTACTTTTCTACCCTTCAAAGAGATTTGGATTTTGAAAAAGCACGAACAATTTTACCAAATTATTGAGCAGAACCTTTTAGTAGAAAAAAATCATAATCTCAACTGAGATGGTATAAAAAATTAATAAAATCTTTTGTATAATAATTAATAATAAATTCGAATATTATATGCATAAAAGCTCAAATTCAAATTTTCATAATTTTTTTGTTAATAGATGATTTATTAATCGTTTCAAGTGAAAGTTTAATATATTCGTAAATCCAAAAATAAGTGACATACTTTGACATTAGAGATGAATAATCTTTTTTACTTCTAAACATTCTGTAACAAAAAAAAACTATTTTAGAACCTAATGTAAAATTTCACTATCAACTATATATATTGATAATTTGATCAAAATATAAATATATTAAACATAATATTCAAAAATTAAAAAAAGTGATTCAAGATACTAATTTCCAGAATGACAATATATTTAAGATTTTTTTTATTTTAAAATCTATAATAGTATAAAATAGATTATGGAAAATGTATTTATAGGGATTTTTTTAAGAAATTTATCAATCAAAATGAATGTTTTAAAAAATTATATATTATAAAATTATTAAAAGAATTTAAAAAATAAATATTTATACATTATCAGTGCATCATATATAAATATTTATTTTTATACTTATTTAATACAAAATAAATAAGACCCAAATATACAAATCATTAAATCTAAAAAGAGAATGTTGTATATCTACAAATTTTTACTCAAATAATCATGCCATCGCTTTTATTTAAAATATTAAAATTCTACAAATCTAATGTTAGAATCACAACTTTTATCATCTCACAACAACTCCAAATACTAAAAAAAATTGAAGAATCAAATTCAAAGTCGTCGTGTGACAGACCATCCAATCATATTCTATTTGCCTAGCACCCGCAGGTGACGCTATCACCTCTCAGTCACCAACGCTCATAATTACAAGGAGGAAATCTGAAATCCGAAATGTTTAAAAAAATCCAGACTCTACGGTGGCGTAATTGTGATTAAGACAACAAGTCAAGGGCATAATGTAAGATGATCACTCTTTATTGGTAAAGTAACCAAATAAGCCTTCGATCTTGGGTTCAAAATGGAATTAAACATTCGACCTTTTATTTCGTGAAAATTAGTCTATAAACTTTTATTTCAGTGTAAATAAACCTTCAACCTTCTAAAATTATGCAATTAAATCCAAATCTGTTAAATGACACTAACTGTCATTAGTATTGTACATGTGGCATGCTACGTGGCAGTCAAGTAAGCTATCCACATCAGCTCTCACTAACGGCAGTTAGTGTCATTTAACATATTTGAACTTAATTGCATAATTTAAGAAGGTTGAGGGTTTATTTTCACTAAAATAAAAATTTATGAACTGATTGCCACGAAATAAAACGTTGAGGGCTTAATTTCATTTTGGGCTTAAAATCGAAGATTTATTTGACTATTATTTCTTCTTTATTTGTCGAAAAAGACAAAAAGCAGGTCAGCGGCGCCGGCAATCAAAAAGGTTGGCCCTCCAACGCCAACTTTGCAGCTTTAAATGGGAGACACCAATTTTATTTTTTAGGAAAGCTATTTACTTTAATTGTTTACCAAATTACTATTTTATCCCATTCCTCACGGACGTGAATTCCTTCTTAACCAAGTTTTATATATTGGGGTTATCAATTTACCTAATAATAATTAATAATTATTTTAACCCTTATTAAAATCTATTTTATTTTCATTTTTCCTTTTTATTTATATTTTGTATTTTTCATAAGAAAATTCCCTAAAAATCTCTGTTCGGACAAGAAAAATGAAGAACACCCCAGCGGTTTTCTGAAAAAAGTAACTCTGTTTGGTTGGCTAGAAAAAGCTTTTGGAAGTACTTTGCTTTCAGTACAGGCAAAATGTGAACAAGTCTGAGAGGAACAGTGTCAGTGAAGAATTTTTTGGGCTGTACTTATATGTTACAGGTCATGATCTCTACATTTTAACTTCAGAGTTTATTAGTATTCTTTTTTTTGGTTGTTGTAAAAAAAAATCCATGCTTTAATGATTTTCTGTTTCTCTTTCTTTGAGATGAAAATTAAAGTTCCTTTATTTATTTATTTATTTTTGGTTGAGTTACAGTTTGATTTTTATTTACTGTCTTGGCAGTTTTTCTAGGTTGATTTTGTAATTATTTCTTTCACGGTAAATTCCCTTTTCTCGAATTTTAATTTTTGTTTAAGGAACTGTATGATCTTGTATGAACTAAACAGAAAGCTGAGCTTTGGGTATAAGCAGTTTCACTTGTATCTATGCATGTAACTTTAATTTTTTTTTTAGGATCTTTATGTTTAGAAAATTTTCACTTTTTTCTAATTACGTGAGTTTTTTTTAAGTAAATTATTTTGAGTAAAACTTTCATAAAATTTTAGCTTCTGACACCATTTTACTTCTTTTTTTGTTCTGAATTTTTTATGAAAATTTGAAGTTGGAGCAATCTTTGCTTCAGCTTCAATTGAAAGGGAACACTGATTGTATGCCCAGATAACTTGTCTTTTTCTTTTACTAGTAAGTGGTTTGTCTTGTTGGGTTTACTCTTGAGAACATTGTATTTATTGTTTGTTTTCTGATATTTGATTGATGGTTTGTCTTGTAGGTTGCTGGCTGTGAGTCTGTAAGTTAGATACAGTTATAGAGAATAGCTTTGATTGCAATATATGCATGGAAACAAATTCAGGTGTTACAGTGATAGGAGCAGAAGCTCCATCAGCTTATCATATGGCCCCAAGGACAGATAATGCTAACCAGATTGGTGGTGGTGGCGGCGGTGGCGGCTCAACGACAGTGGAGGCTTCTCCAGTTAGTGTAGGATTAACTGTTAGTACAGAAAAGAAGAAGAGAGGTAGACCTAGGAAATATGGACCAGATGGAACAATGGCAAGGGCATTGTCGCCTATGCCTATTTCCTCATCTGTACCATCTGGAGCAGGCAAGTTCTCTAGCGGAGGAAAGCGGGGGAGAGGGCGAGGCAATGGTTACCAGATTAAGCATCAGAAAGGAATGGAAATGGATAATTTAGGTAATGAGTAAGCCCTTTTGCAGAATATATATATATATATATATATATATATATATATATTACTTCATATTGTATCATGTTGTTGTTTTAGTTTGACTTTGCTTTGTGGAATCACCAATGATGGTATGAATTTCTTGTTAGAGATTTGGTAGCTGATATTTATGTTTCTGGTTCCTGTTTCTTGGAGTATGGTTCAAAACAAGTGCAATTAGTTTTGTGCTAGTATTTTGAAGCAGGTCGCCTGATTGATTTGGAAATTTCTGAATGCCTGTATGAAAGATTCCACATGTGAAGTCACTCTTTAAAAAAAACTTGTTGAACTTTTTGTGGGACCTTATCGAAGATGATGTTGTTCAGATTTGGAAGTATAATACTGGTTCTGTGAATGAAAAAGTGGCCATTTTGTGGGGTTGGTGTGACTGTGTGAGGTTGAGGAATATTCTGCTTGCGGCTAAGATTTGTTTCCTCTTGCCACTTAATCAAGGATTTTTCAAGATGCTCTTAATGATAGAAACTGAATTAAACTGGTTAAAGCAGAAAGATTGCTTGATTGGTAACTTCTTTTAGTTACTGGGGATTGAGGAGACAGAAAAAATGTTGCTATTATTGGCCTTGTGGAATCTGGTTTCCTGAAGTATTAAACGGATTTGTTGCTAAATACGTAGCTTGTTTGAAATCTTTTGTTGAATTCATACCAAATCTCAACCATGTAGTAGATCTTTGTTACTAGTTTGACAAACAGGGCTAAAGCGTATATGAGCGCATAATTTTTTTTACTTTTAACTGCAAAATTCTGTTTTTACAGATGTTATTGTTTTGTAGGCGAGTGGGCTGCTGCTTCTGGTGGATCAAATTTTACGCCTCATGTCATCACTGTTAATGCCGGTGAGGTACGCTTTGATATGGAGAAGAGATAGGATAATAGCTTTGTTAATTTTTGAGGGAAACATTCTTGTGATTCATTTCTATCATTGTTAAAACTCAAAGACTTGGCAGACATTCCGGGTCCATTCTTTTTGTGGCTTTTGGTGATCTTTAAACTGTGGTGGATCTTTTCATTGTTCACATTTCTAAACCTTAGTCCTTGTTGCATGCCAATTCTTAAAGTGTAAGAGGTTATACTTGGAGAATCATGACATTTAACTTTGTATTGTTTTTGGAGAGAATTTATGGGTCTGTAGTTTGTTTGTTTAATTTCTCTTCTTGAACTATGAGATTTGTATTAAAGATAAGTTTAGCGGTGGCACTTTTATCTATTCTTTTCTTTACTCCATATTCAAGAGGGTTTCTTTATCAGTAGATCTACATTTTTCCTTACATTAATCTTTGATTTTCTATGGTGTTTAAGGATGTAACGATGAAGGTGATATCATTCTCTCAACAAGGACCAAGAGCTATTTGCGTCCTATCTGCTAATGGAGTAATTTCAAATGTTACACTTCGACAGCCTGATTCTTCCGGGGGTACTCTGACATATGAGGTTAGGCAAATTAGATATTAGCACCACATTCCTATGTTTGCTGAGTTTCCAGTAATTTTTATAGTTTTGTATGTAAGTTTGAGTTCTCACTAATGCATGGCAAGATTGTTATTATTACGAAAACTGTAGTGTATCTATGATGTTTGATTCTGGGATGTGAATCAAGGTTTGTTGCATGATGTGCTTTGAAACATTTATAAAAACGTATACAGTTGCTGAATACTCCTGTAATCAAGTATACAAGGCATATTGTTTGAAGGGACATGAGGGGTATAACTTGCAGTTATCAACTAAAGTTTGTAGGATTAGTCTTAGTAGCCAATGGCTCTTCAACAAGAGACGAAGAAACATCGAAATATAGAGGATTTATTTATTCTTACGTTAACTTCTTATGCTGTTTTTATTTTCTAATTCTTAAAGCCCTCATCTGAATGATTTTCTTTTAGGGTCGCTTTGAGATACTTTCCTTGTCTGGATCCTTCATGCCTTCAGAAACTCAAGGAACAAGAAGTCGATCTGGTGGGATGAGTGTCTCTTTGGCAAGTCCTGATGGCCGTGTTGTAGGGGGAGGAGTTGCTGGGCTTCTGGTAGCTGCTGGTCCTGTGCAGGTAAGCGTTTTAATGTTAAGTTTTCCATTACATTTTAGAAGCAATGATGTATTCAATATGGGGGCCTCCCTTGCTGCAAGTGATGTATAATGGATTGTTTATTAGCTCTCATACCAGTAGCCTGAGAATGTGCCGATCATATGATCAGACATGGTAATCCTTGTTCTAAACAAGAATTTGCTTCAGTCGACAAGCATGCACGA
Organism: Heritiera fomes; assembly: GCA_032173925.1. Classification (NCBI taxonomy): domain Eukaryota; kingdom Viridiplantae; phylum Streptophyta; class Magnoliopsida; order Malvales; family Malvaceae; genus Heritiera; species Heritiera fomes. The sequence continues at coordinate 2,441,496 of JAPDPM010000013.1, read as the reverse complement.
GACTTTCGTCAAAATCGTAGAAAACTAGAATTCATCATCTATAGTCAAAATATAGCTTCCTTACCAATTTAAAAAGATTACTGTATTTGACATGAATCTTGGTCTTGAGCACATTGGTTAATCTTCTGTTTAATTATCAGGTTGTCGTAGGCAGCTTTTTACTGGGCAACCAGCATGACAAAAAATCCAAGAAGCAGAAAATTGAGTCCATACCTGCTACTGTTGCTCCAAACCCGACAATAGTTGCTGCACCCGCTTCAGATGCAGAGAAAGAGGATGTCATAGGTGGACTTTCGCACCAAAATACGAATGCTTTGAAACCGAACCTTGCTACCTCTACCTTCCGAAGAGAAAATTGGGCCACCATGCAGGAGCCAAGAAATTCAGCAACAGATATCAACATTTCTTTGCCTGCAGGTTAATTTATAAATTACAACCATTCATCTCAGAGACTGACTAGATAAATCTCTGATGTTTCTTTCTACAGAGAGTGGGAGTGCTTGTGTTCCTGAATATTAATGTAGGGTAAAGTAGGGTTAGCTTTCCTGATATCCAGCTAGGTTTTAATGTCTCAGGCTAAGACAACCTTCTTTTCTGATTGATGAATTTATTGATGAGAACTGTCCTAGATTTTAAAATCTCCCAATTACGGAGTAGTGAATTTTTCATCAGCTTTATGAATCTGGTTTGGTTGATATCCTTCAACAATTGACTTTGTTAAAGTATGACGAAAGTTTTTTTTTTTGTTACACGAAAGCTAGTTTATTGCACATCCTTCTGTATTATCCATGGCCATTGATAACCCATTTTCTACCTACATCTGGTTATGGTCGAGCAACCACCAAAAAGACCAAACAGTAAAATGCTTAGATTTTTTATTCAGACATGGCAAAGAAAACAGTAAACAAAAGCCCACATCCTGTATTGTTGTGACATGTAGGATAATTAACTTTCTCAACTCTTGATTAATTAGTAAAAATCTCACCAATGTTTGGTGAATGGTGATGAATCCTCTCAATGGGACACACACTATTTATAAAGGCCAGAAAAAAGATATCCTAATTCCACTTGGAAAAGAGATCAAGGAACTTATCATAGAACAGAACTGATCAGTTTATATTGGCATGAAGGGAGCTTGGTTTCTCTTTTGGTTTCGAAGTATCCTTCTGATGATTCTCGAGAGCAAAAGTGGTTTGGTTTCCAACCTTCACTGAACAGTTTCAGCATACTAAGAGAGTGTGTGTCCCTAATAGTTGGTCGGCTGAGAGAGTGTGTCTCAAATGATAAACTAGGCTCCCAACTATGCGGTCTTGAGCTTTCAATAGATCTTGTGGATTGGACTACTAGCAGTGCAGACTTTTCTTGAACTCAAAATGAACATTCTGAACCTAAAAATAATCTTATTGATCTTCTTCACTTTGTTATTCTCAGTTCTTTCTCATCATGATTCATAAACTTCTTTTATCCACCGGCAACTTTATCATCGTGGCAAAATCTAATTACATATCTATGTTTTTCATGTTCAACGTTATCTTTATTACTGTCATTATTGGAAGCACTAAGCCATCTGATAATCAAGATCTCGGAATATGGCATAGATGCAAAAAATGAAGAAAATAGTGAAAGCTATGATGGCAGTGACATTGAGGATCTCGATGGTGTCCATGGCTATGAGGTTTGTGGCGAAGAAAATGATTATATATATGATGATCCTGATGCTGAAAATGATCAGGACAGTGAAGAAGACGAGAAAGTTAATGATTTGGAAAGAAGAATGGAGGAATTCACAGTCATGGTCACTCGAAAACGGAGAGAGTAATACTTACCGGGAGGCTTTATTGCATAGCAGCAAGTTAATCAGTCTCTACTCTCACTCAACTATCAGTTATCTAGTCATAGCCTATAGCTTAGCTAGCTTCCCCATTTTCTTATATGTGGCACTTGAATACCGAAGATATTCAATCTTATTGTCTTCTTTTCGGCCGTCGTTACTTATAACAGTAGAATCCATTTATATTAACGAACAAAAAAATTGTGTTTACAATTTTTTTTATAATTTCCCGTACACTAATATTTTTAACTTAACAAATTACTCGTATATGTCACGTATATAAAGTTTTGAATTGATCCAATATTTTTATTTTTCGATTAAGAATCAAATATTTTTTAGTTATATATTAACGGTTAAAATTTTTATTATTATCGAACAAATAATTATATATTTTCGATTAATTTAAAATTTTATATGCATGATCTACGTGGATAAAACAAAAAATTTAACAATTGAGTTAAAAAATATAAATGTGTAAAAATATACGAAAACTTGTAAAATTAAATTTGTTTTACACTAATTTAAGTGGATCTTTACTCTTTTATATAAGATTATTATTCAATACACTGTTAGTAGAGTTTTTAAATTCTATAAATGGAATTCACTAGATGACACATGCCCCACTTTGTTTTTTTAATTAGTTCCTTTTAATATTTTTAATATTCTTTAAAGATGTGTCTTCCTCTTAATTATGCTCGTGGATTCTAAAACCTCCATTGACAATATATTAAATAATAACCTATATATATTCTAAAGAGAGTTTATGTATGATGGATTAAGTGTCATTTTTTTTTATTCTTTACCATTCACCTAAGACCTGCTTAGACTGCATATGTTCAGTGAGGCATATGATCCATTATGACTGGTTATTTTCCTTTGTCTTTACCTTAGTGTCCCAATCAAATCTCCCAAGATTATGTCTTCCATGGCGGATAAATTCCCATCTTTATCCACAAAATTCTGCATTCAAAGAAGATCAATTAATCCAAATGAACAGTAGTCGGTGGGGGCCTCACCAAGATTCACATATTGTTCGCAAATTTTAGCTGATTTTGGCATGATTCATACATTAATTTTCAATCAATTTGTTGATACAGTCACGCCAAGGTGCCAATGATGAAATCCTTTAACCTATACTCAGAAAGTTCGTAAGTTGTAAGTTTCATTGTGATTTTGTTATATGTTTATAGATTTATAATAACTGCACACTCTTCAAACAATTGTCATTTGAAAAGAAAAGTCACGTAACTATAATGTCATTGTCCATACATAAAAAATCATCTCAAATCGAAAAAGATGAAAATGATTTTGGATTTCTAAATCAAAGATCTACTTTCACCTAAAAAATATAGTTTTTGAGCTGAAAGCACGCTCATGATCGATCAGAGTGTTTTAATTGTCCATGTCGACAAATGAAAAAAGCCTAAACAACCCAGAAAAAGATGAGGGAAAACAAAAATTCTCATTCTATTACGACTCAGTTCTCATAGAATTGCACAATGTTGCAGAAAGTTTAAAAAAAAAAACCTTACAAACTGAAGAAGGTGTTTAGTAGTATCATTTCCTACTGTCCAAAGCAACCTGAAAATACATTTAACAGTCTATCATATTCAGAAAAGAGGATACTTGCAAGGCAACAGAAAAGTCTGAAAAAAAGGCAAATTGGAGTATCAATTATGCCACCATAATAACAATTACTAATAGCAATACATAACTGTTACGAGAATGTTAAATATACATATATTTGTGTCACAAACTTTATATAGAAAAAATGAAAATGATTTTGAATTCATAAATCAAAGATCTACTTTACCTAATAAATAAATGTATTTTTTGAGTTGAAAACATGAACTGGTGACACTTCTTTGAGTTTGATCCACCTGAGTGTTTTAATTGTTCGAGTCGATAAATGAAAAAATCCTGAACAACCCAGAAAAGGTGAGGAAAACAAAAATATCATTGCAAGTAGTATATAGAATTTTACAATATGTCAAAGGCACAGTGGGGTAGGGGCTGTTGTTCAAGTCATCTTCTAAACCAGAATTGAAAGGGTTTGCAGATTCAGATTGGGCAACTTGTTTAGATAGTAGGCGATCCATTAGTGGTTTTAGTATCTTTGTTGGAAATTTTCTAGTATCTTGGAAGTCCAAGAAGCAACAAACAGTATCAAGGTCATCTGTTGAAGTGGAATACAGATCAATGGCAAATGCCACTTGTGAGGTTGTGTGGCTGTTGAATCTTTTCAAAGATCTACACATTGAACATCCTAAACCAGTCGTTCTGTACCGTGATAATCAAGTTGCTTTACATATTGTTGTTAATCCAGTCTTTCATGAAAGAACAAAACACATAGAACTCGATCGCCATCTAGTTTGAAAGAAAATATAGTCTAGTATTATGAAGACCTTGCATGTATTCCTACAACATCAAGTTGCAAACTTGCTTACAAAGCCTTAACAATACATACATACTCCATCTAAGGGGGAGTGTTAAGATCATGTTTGATGCATAGAATAAGGACAGAATAAGATAATATAAAATTATGGATATGATAAGATTATTTTTTATCATCTTATCTTATGTTTGGTGTGTACAATGATTAAGAATAGAATATGATGATTTTTTATGTCTTTCACCATATTTGCTATGTGTAAAATTAAAAGTAGTATAAAATGATTTTTTTAGAACTCTTTTTTAAAGTAACATAATTTAAATTTATAAATTTTTTGTTATAAACAAAAAATTAAAATTAAAATTAAAATATTATTTATAATATTATACTTAATAGTCAAATTTATTAGATGATTTTTTATAAAAAATTACTTTTAAAAATTTATATTACATTTTCAAAAAACTTATTTTGTTAAAAAATGAATTTTTATAAAAAAATTTCTCTGTACTTTTATACTTTTTTTTTCTTTTCTTTCCTTTTTGTTTTTATTTCTTTTATATGATTTAAATTTAAAATTATTTTGTTGTAAATTAAATATATTTATTTTTAGAAAATTGAGTTTCTCTAGGAAATTAGTTTATTTTTTAATTATATTAATATTTCCAAAAGATCATTTTTAAATATTTTTCTTTATTTGTATGGTTTCTTTATCTTCTTTTTTTTTCAATTAGAAGAAATATAGAAAACAAAAGAAAAGGAAAAAATATGAGTTAAATTTAATAATTAAATTTTATAAATTAAAAAATATATAATTTCTAATAATTTTATGGTTAATAGTTATGTTTCTTTCTTTTTTTAACAGTAAAAAAGAAAAAAAATTAAGAAAGAAAAAATAAAAATTTAAACGTAAGAAAAAACTAGTTAAAAATATATTTAATAATAATTTTTATGTTTGAGAATTTATTTTATAAAAATTGATTTAAAAATTTTAATTATTTCCAAAAAATAATTTAAAAAAAATTTGTTTAAAAAATATTATTTTATCAAAATTATAGTTTTTCATGAAAAAAAAGAAGAAAAAAAAAGAAAGAAAAAAAAAGAAAGAAAATTATAGTTTTTTTTTATTGACAATATGAAATATTGGGTTTATTCTACAATTTTTTTTCCTGATTAAAATATATAGCTTACTAGTTTATTTAGTTATGTGTGATGAACCTAAAACCGATCCGACCCGACCCGATATAAAAGCCTCCATCTGTTTTTTCTTGTTGGCAAAGCCAGACTTGTTAAATCTGAGGAAATAAAGGTTCTCTTAAACAGAATTACAGTATTATTTATTTTTTTCTTTGTCGACCCAAGTCTTTTGTCTGCTCCTTTCGCCATGACCAAGCAGCAAGCTAACTGGTCTCCTTACGACAACAATGGAGGGTACTTCTATTAACCTAAAAAACATGTTTATTTTTTGTTCCCTTTTGCCGATCGTTTGTGTTTTGATTTTGTTTTTTTGTTAATTGCAGATCTTGCGTTGCGATCGCCGGAGCCGATTATTGTGTTATCGCAGCTGATACTCGAATGTCTACCGGTTACAATATCCTCACCCGCGATTACTCCAAAATCTGTAAACTGTATGTTCTTTTATCCAATTCCTTTGCATTTGGCATCGAAAGATTAACAAGAAAATGATTGAAAATAATAGAAATTCGGAGTAGAAAGTGCCTAATGCTTTCTTCTGAAAGTAGTAGTCTTTCAATTTTTTTAGTTGCTGAAGAAAGAAGCATTGAAGTTTTTTTTTTTTTTCATTAACAGGAATATTAAGTTTTAAAAACTGGCTAGCTACATTAAATAAAAGGAATTTGGCACCGAGTGGAGAAATTAAGGAATTTGGTGAAAGTTGCTAAAGAAGATTGTTGGTCACGGAATGTTTAAAGTAGTTTTGCCTCCAATGGCTGAAAGTATACATGCTTGATTCCATTTCTGGTTAAGATAAGGGTATAGAACCGGGCAAGTTTTTTGACAACCCATCCTCATATGTCTGGTAGTTGTTTGAGTGACATTGTTATTGTTGAGAAGGTAAAGGAAAATATATGGCATAGGGCCATAGACCATGATTGCAAGATCTGTGGTTTGCTTTTGGAAGAGACTGTTATTACCTAGATAATGGGTCTTTTGGTGCATCTGATTGTTTTAAAATAAATGTTAATGGAGATGGAAAGAGGTGGAATAATAGTCTGTAATGATTGGCTTTGATTTTTCCCAGCTTTCCCTTTTTTCTTTCTGGGTTTCTTATTAGTGTCTCTTACTTTAACATTGCAGAGCGGATAAATGTGTTATGGCATCCTCAGGATTTCAAGCTGACGTTAAGGCTTTACAAAAGCAACTGGCAGCTAGGCACTTGGTAAGGTTTCAACTTTTAAAAATATGATTGAGCATTTGTTTTGAACATGAATGCTGGCTTCCCTTGAATTTTTGCATTAACTGTACTACAATAATTTCAAAGACAATGGCATTTAATTTTGATGTATCTTAGAAATTTAAGAATTAGGTTATGATCAGTAATACTTGTAAACAAATACTGCGGCTAATGCAATATATAAATTTTAATGGTGTTTCTCAAAATACAGATTTATCAGCATCAGCACAACAAGCAAATGAGCTGCCCTGCAATGGCTCAACTGCTGTCCAACACTCTTTATTACAAGCGCTTCTTTCCTTATTATTCTTTTAATGTTTTGGGCGGCCTTGATAACGAAGGTAATCTTCCTTGAGTCTTAGTGGCTTGTTTTAACAATTTCTTTCTATTATGAATATGAATTAATATTCTTATCTGAAACCATTAGGAAAGGGTTGTGTCTTCACATATGATGCTGTTGGCTCCTATGAGAAGGTTGGATACAGCTCTCAAGGTTCTGGTTCAACGCTCATCATGCCTTTCTTGGATAATCAATTGAAATCTCCCAGTCCTCTCCTATTGCCTGCCCAGGTATGCACCTTATTATTATTATTATTATTATTATTATTATTTAAACTCTGCATTTATTCATCTCAAACCTGTGGCCTTGCAGGATGCTGTTACTCCACTTGCGGAAGCCGAAGCTGTTGATTTGGTAAAAACTGTTTTTGCATCAGCAACTGAGAGGGATATATACACTGTGAGTTCTATTTCATTTAGTTTCTATAATTGGGTAACTTAGGAACACTGTTTTTGAATTCTGAAGCCACAATGTTGATTACTGCTATGTCTCAAAAGTCGAACCAAATATGCTTTTACTGTATTCTGTTCCCTTGTGTTTTCTTCTATTGCTTCCTTTCTTGCGCTTACAAGATTTCAGTTAGATCCCTCTTAGGAATACTATTTGTTGATTTCTGGTAAAGGTGCATTAAGTTTTGGCTTCTTTTGGTCATATATGTGTTGGGCTTGAAGAATGTTTAATTTATAGAGAATTTGGAAACATTTCATTCTTATCTGCGCAAGTTGCCTGATCCTAAGTTCCTCAAAATAGATGAGCTCCCTTGTTGTTCGTTGTCATCTGGGCTTTCTCTGGATCTCGGGGTCTGGGGTATGAAATATCAATCTTGCTAACAATGTCAATTCTGTCTCTAACTTTTTTATTTGTCTCGGATTTTTAACAGGGAGACAAACTTGAAGTTGTTGTCATAAATGCTGATGGTATCCGCAGGGAATACATGGAACTTAGGAAAGATTGATTGATTTCTACTCTGAACTGGATTACAGATCTTATGAAAGGGGGGTACTTGATGGAATGGTAGTTATATTTTTTTCCATGGTTCTTGTATTAATTTGACAATGCTTGTATTGAACTATTTTCTTGTATTCACAGTTTCAGACTATGAAGATACTTAAATCATGCAGTTGATTTTATCTTGAGTCATCTTCTGTTAAGGAAAAATAGGTTGGATGATGGCTCACGGATGGCGTGATGCATGCCGTGTGACTACTCTTTGGTGTTCAAAATAACTGAAAATTTCATCCCACTTTTAATGATGTGTCGCAAATTACGACCTCTCTAAGCTCTGAAATTTTAACTATATAGTATGGTTATGTTCTCAGATCAGTCTTTTCCTTTACTGCTGTTAAAAGATCTACCCTCTTTGTGACCTTTACAGACTCTAACAAGCTTAGCTTATTTAGCTGGAGCTATTCTTGTGACAACATCAGGAAGATCTTTTGTCCTCTCTTTTAAGCCTGGAGCCTATGGGAATGCTTAACTATTCCCGTCGTTCGTTTGCCATTGATGCCATCCATACTGCTCCTAGTTTAGCATTTTTATGAATCTAAAGTCAGAACTCCACCGACCGTGTTGTTCCAAACGAATTGCAATACCTCTTTTTTAGGATGATTGAATTAGATGGAGAAAGAAGCCTGCTCAGATTGTTAGATGGACTTTACGTTTCGCACATTCCTAAATACACTGGGCAAGTTTTTAAATAAACTATTAGGCTGGTCAAAGGTTTGGGTTTAGGCTAGGACTAAGATTTTGAGGTTTTACTTTGCTTCGGCCCAACCTAAATGATTATCTGGGTAGTATCTTTTTCTTTAAAAAATAATCTATACCGTCGTGAGTTTAAAATTTATTTATAAATAAAATTAGTAAAAATTAATTAATAAAATGAGATTAGTTACAATTTTTTAATCTTAAATGTAAAATTAAAAATTTTCAATATTAGTGACCAACTCAAACTGTGAATGCAAGTGTGGCCTATGATATTTTAAGGAATGATTGGTTCTAACATTTAACTACTCTACAGTTAAGGATTTGCGCTAAGCTTTGGCTAATTTTGTCTTTACTGAAGATGAAGATGTTATTGTCTAGCAAGCCTCAAACTTTGGTAAGTTCGTTTTTTTAGATACATGGAATTAGATCAGGGATAAACACCACCACATTATGACCGGGCACAACCTGATCTACAACTGTTCATCCCTCCCTAGACACAGTTTCATCACTTGTAGTTTTATCCAAAAAAAAAACTTTTGTGAAAATAAGTGTTTTTTTTTCAATATCATTAACATAATCTAAGGTTTCTTTGTTTTTTTTTTTCACTCATGTTTTGTTGCTTCCGTTTCCAGTTAAAGAATATATAAACAAAAAGGTAAAATAGTCAAATAAGCCCTCCACTTTGACCCAAAATGGAATTAAGCCCTCAACATTTTATTTCGTGGCAATCAGTCCATAAATTTTTATTTCAGTGGAAATAAACCCTCAACCTTATAAAATTATGCAATTAAGTCAAAATCTGTTAAATGACACTAACTGCCGTTAGTATTGCACACGTGGCAGTCAAGTAAGCTATCTACGTCAGCTTTTACTAATGGCAGTTAGTGTCATTTAACAGATTTGGACTTAATTGCATAATTTTATAACGTTGAGGGTTTATTTCCACTGAAATAAAAATTTATGGACTGATTACCACGAAATAAAAAGTTGAGGGCTTAATTCTATTTTGAGATCAAGGTGGAGGACTTATTTAGCTATTTTACCTAAACAAAAACAACAAATGAACTAGATGAGAGGGGAAATATTATGTAATGTAAGGGACCATTATGTAATTTGGCATATCTTCCTGACCTGGGCGGGAAGATGAAAGATAAGCCAGAAAGAGTCGAAACAATTTTCGGACCCTATAAAAACCCATTCCCGTTTCTTCTTTCAAATTCCAGCTTCCTTCACAAGCTTTGCTCTCTGCCTTTTCCTTCTGCCCTATATTTCCCGCTCTTGTTGGCTACTCTGGCTAGTTTTCTCGCTCTTCAATGGCTCGAAACCAGGTGACATGCGGCTCCTTAAATTCTCTATCGAACATTTCTTATTTTTACTTTTTTTTTTTCAAAATTCAAGAACTTCATATTAACGTTTTCTGGCTACATTCTTTTGTTCGCTGTCCGTTTTGCAATATTCATAGTTTTTAAATTGATGCATTTCCGGTCCTTTTCCGTTTAGGTTTTAGGGTTTTATTTATTTTTCACTAGTTGAGCTCATAATCATCTTGGAACAGGAGAAATTAGTGTTGTTGCTTGATGTTGGTCCATCGATGCACGGTTTCCTTCCAGAAGTTGAAAGAGTTTGCACCATGTTGGTGGAGAAGAAGGTATGCTTTCAATTCGGCTTATAATTTTGCAGAATATTATGATATTTTCTACTTTCAGTAGATTTTTTAACAGAAAGTGTAAGCAAAAATCATTTCTGATTGCCTTTTGTTTTGTATACACAGCTTATTTACAACAAAAATGATGAAGTGGGAGTGGTAGCATTTGGAACCGAAGGTACCTCTTATCTTATAATGAATTAGAGAAACTTTTATGAGTAATATTGGCCTATCAATGGTTGCCTCTGTTTCGATGTTTTTCAGTTTTTTGTGAACCTTTTATCATAATTTAGCGTCAATGTAGCATTATTTTAATGATGATCCCTGGAATCTACAGAAACTAACAATGATCTTACGAAGGAAGTGGGTGGATACTGTAATATTACGGTGTTACAAGATATCAAAGTTGTCAATGGAGATCTTATTGACACTTTGCAAAAGTTGCCTCGTGGAACAGTGAATGGTGATTGTATCCAATAGTTTTATTGATTATTTTGTTCTGCAAGATTATCTAATCTGAAGAAAGTACAGAACTGCTACTGCTGTATAGCTTTTATTAATGCTTACCTTCATTTTAAAGATTTATTTTTCTCAGAGTAAATTTTCTGCTCATGCATATTTCTGGGTAGTTATTGCATAAAATTGATGGTCTTTTTATTTTTTATGAACATAAAAAATTCAAGCCTCCTTTGTTATTATTTTGATAAAATTTCTGTGCTTCTCAGTTAACAGCTGTTGGCATGCATATAGCTAAAAGTAATTTTGTAAGCCAGTTGTTTCTGCAGCAACTATTATTTAAGCAGGTTGCTTTTCTGCTCATTGCTGCATTGTTGGTTCCTTATCTTTGGTAGTTCTTGATGCTATTGTTGTTGGGATGGATATGCTGATAAAGAAATATAATGATGTACACAAAGGAAAGAAACGCCTATGCCTTATAACTAATGCAATTCATCCTATTAAGGACCCTGTTGAAGGAAGTAAAGAAGATCAGGTGAGGGTCATTGCTGTACAGATGACTGCACAAGGCATGAAAATGGAAAGTCTTGTTGCGAGGGGAAGGTTAACTCAGGATGCAAATAAGAGAATAATGGATGAGAATGATCTTCTCTTGAGTATATTTTCAAAGAAAACACGTACGCGGACTCTATATGTTGATAGTCCAATTTCATTGCGAGGAGCACTTAAAACCCGAAGAATAACTCCTGTAACAATGTTCAGAGGTGATCTTGAGATCAGTCCCACTATGAAAATTAAGGTGAGACTATCAGCCTGTTGCAGAAGGACTTGTCAAGCATATAATCTTCAACTAATTAATTGCATTTTTATCCTGATCTCTCCCCTCCTCCTTCCTGCGGATTCCCTTTTGGTTTTATTTTATATTTTTATTTTGAAAGAAAAAGTAATACTTTGGATCCATTAGAATAAACTTTTTTCTTAGATTAGAAGTTTATATTCCACAATTTGTTATTGGCTACATTGTTCATGTATTACAGACACATAAATATCACTTAATCATATTGTAATTATTTTTAACATATATTTTGGACGATTTTATGTCATGACAAATACTATGATCTCAAGTGTTTCATCCTGTGTGATGCTCATATGCATGGGCATGGAGATAAGGTGCTTGTTGCTTAAGAATAAATCGGTGATGTATGAGGAAATAAAACCATGAATACCAGCATTTAGGCTTTGTGAAGCATTCTACTTGGTGCAGTTCATTTGCTAAAACATAGACAGGTGATGCATGTTGCTTAAGAATGTATGGTCGTCGTATTAATTTGCATTAATGGTCCTCAAGGTAATTCATGCCTCTGTAAAAACACTTGAATCTGTTGTTTTCTGACTTGCTATGCTATTTCACCCTCTTACTCACGTTCCTTGCATCCAGCTAACAGGCTGCATGGGATGTTGCCTTAATGGTTTATATTGTCTTTCCATCATGGTTCCATATTGTTGTTGAGACATTAAATTAGCATATCATATCAAGCTCGTATGAGTTTCTTCATGTTAGGTTCTCAGTAGCTTTTGTGAAAAAGAATGCTAATGTAAATATTAATGAAACATAGGTTTGGGTTTATAAAAAAACACAAGAGGAGAAGTTTCCCACTCTGAAGAAATACTCAGAAAAAGCACCTTCAACTGATAAGTTTGCAACACATCAAGTCAAGCTTGATTATGAGTACAAAAGCATTGATTCCAGTAAAGTTGTGCCACCAGAGCAAAGGATCAAAGGCTACCGTTATGGACCTCAAGTAGTTCCTATATCAGCTGCTGAATGGGATGCTGCCAAGTTTAAACCAGAAAAGGGTGTGAAGCTCCTAGGATTTACTGATGCTGCAAACATAATGCGGTAAATTTAATGTTGCTTTATGTGGGATAATTGTAATTATATCCTGACTAAATTTGATTCAAACGGTTATTTATTCTATCATGTATATCCCTGTCATGCCTGGCGTATTAATCAAAGACACTATTACATGAAAGATGTCTATTTATTTATTGCTGAACCGGGCAATACAAGAGCCATTCTCGCATTTTCTGCCATAGCAGGAGCAATGAAGGACATGAATAAGGTTGCTATCTTGCGATGTGTTTGGAGACAAGGACAGCAAAATGTTGTTGTGGGGGTCTTGACACCAAACATTTCACAAAATGATAAAATTGTAGGTTTTGATCTCTTCTTCACTGCATCTTTCACTTGAATTTGTTACTAATAAATCTATGCTTATATAGTATCCCTAGTGACACTTATGATGCTCTCTGATTTTTCTATGCAGCCTGATTCATTTTACTTCAATGTACTTCCTTTTGTTGAGGATGTTCGGGAATATCAGTTCCCCTCTTTTGACAGTTTGCCAGTTTCATGGCAACCTAATGAACAGCAGCAAAAGGCAGCAGATGAATTTGTGCAAATGCTTAACCTTGCTCTGTCAGGTAAAGAGGAAGCATTGTTGCCGGATTTCACCCCAAATCCTGTTCTGGAGGTACTTAAATATGCATTTATTCTGTGTTTGCACTTGATACCCGGTTCTAATTTCGTCTCCTATACTTGCTGGATTCTTTTATAATGATTCTGCTTAGTTTCTGCAACCCAATAAACTGAATAATTCCTTGTGATATGCTTATCAATGCAAATGGCTACATGGTTGGCTTACAAGTACAAAAGGTTTTTTGGATGTTGTTTAGAGAAAAGAGATTGTAATAAGTGAACTGCTGCAGTAAGGAGTTTTCACAAGTGCTGTGGTCTTCCTCACCCAGTCAATCCCCACATGCTACATTTGAGTTAATTTGTAATTAGATAGCATAGAAGCCATCTGCAGGCCTGTCAAAGGTGGCAGTGATATCAAGTTATTAGATCAGGAATAAGTAACATTTAAAATGCCATGATTGTTTCTAATTAAGCTAACAGTGAATGTTATGTCTTGCCAGCGTTTTTATCGTCATTTAGAGTTGAAATCGAAGCAACCTGATGCAGCTGTACCTCCTCTTGATGAAACTCTGAAGAGGATTACTGAACCTGACCCGGAGTTTCTTTCTCAAAACAAGTCTGTTATTGATGCCTTACGCAAGAACTTTAAGCTCACGGAAAATCCAAAGGTCAGTTCTATATAACTGCCTTAAAAAATACGAATTTATTTCTTTTCCATTTGTTTATTTGAGGTATTAACTATGACCTGTTTGCAGCTGAAGAAATCAACTAGGCGGTTGTTGCGAGAGAAACCATCTGGCTTGAATGAGGAAGATGGCAATGCAGATGTGTCTGATGCTCAAACTGTCAATTCCATTGACAAGGCAGCTGGAGTTAAGATTGAGAAAATTGGAGATTTAACTCCAGTTCAAGATTTTGAAGCAATCATTTCTCGAAGGGATAGCCCAGATTGGGTTGGGAAAGCAATAAAGGAAATGAAAGATAAGATACTTAGCCTACTGACATACTCCCATGAAGGAGATAATCATCTCAAAGCAGTGGAATGTATAACTGCCCTTCGCAATGGTTGCATCCTTGAGCAAGTATCCTCCTCCTCCCTCTCTACATGCATGTTTGTATGTGCTATCGCAAAATTGCTGGTTCTTGCTTTTTCCTAAATCAATTATGAGGATTTTGGTGCTTTTGCCTGATGGTATGATGAAAGCTGGCATTTTTTAAGACTTGGTAATTTGTGAACAAAATTCGTGTCATATAAAATTATGTTCGTATCATGTAAAATATAAAAATTTCGTGTCAAAATGCCGAACATAAAAATAATTTTTTAATTTTTGCCAATTTTTAGCTCATGTTATCTTTGTGTTGTTTTCATATATGTTATTTTGTCGTATTTAGAATTGCTGTGTCTAATTAATTTTCCATCAAGTATACTTTAAAGAGGACAACATGCAGGGCAAACTGTTCTTGCTTCACAGTATGGGGCATTCTGGTTTATCTGTTATGTGTTGATCCTAGGTTTGCGGTTAACATTTTCCATTAAGGCTAGACTGAAATTCTATTCCTGAAACTTTTCCTCTCCAGGAGCCAGAACAGTACAACAGTTTCATGCGATACCTTTCCCAGTATTGCCAGGAGAAAGGAATCAGTAATTTCTGTCAACTTCTTGCATCCAGGAAACTCACTTTGATCTCCAAGTCAGAAGCTGCAGACAGGTTCCAAGTCCCTGCCTTCTTTCAATGCTTATTGCTCTCTTTTTACTTCTACAAGCCATCTAATCTTATGTTTCCATGTTTTGTTCTTCTGAGCAGTAATGTTACAGATGATGAGGCGCGAAGTTTTTTTGTCAAAGCAGAACCAAAACTCATGGACTAAGGTTGTCTCTCCATGTATCAATTTCTTGTAGTAGGTTCTCTGTTTATTTGCATTAAACCTATCATCTTTTGTGATTAAATATGTTTATACATCTGTTTATTTTCTCTGTTGTTCTTAACCATGCTCTTGAAGCGCCTAATCCAGTCTTGTTTTTATAAAATTATGTTGCTTTTATATATTCAGTTAAGTTCATGAATAGATCCGATTTATAGGTATTTAATTATTTATATTATTTAATTGATATATTAAACTAAAGTTATATTAAATATTAAATACATTTATTTACAGTTAATTAATGTGGTTAAATTTATGAATTACTAAATTCGTAAATGATTAAATTAAAACAATTTGGATTTGAATTATGGTTATTTATGTTAAAATAGTAGCTATGAATTTAGATTTAAAATATTAAATTTAAATGAAAATATATATTTTAATTATTAATTGAATTCATAAATATCATAAATTTCATGAAATAGTTAAAATCATGTTTAAAATAAAAATATTAATTAATAGCATTCATCAATCTAATTAACTACAAACCTCATATATGTTATAAACTTGTAATTTAGTCAACTCGGCTTAAAATTCTCTCACGATAAATCCAATGAATTCGGGCTCAATAAAAACTTCACAATCAGCAAAACTTATCATTCAACTAATCACCTCAAATGATAAGGAATCACAATTAAGAATACTTGTCATTCAATTAATCGTCTTAATTGATAAGGCATTACAATTAAGAAAACTTTGTCATCCAATTAACCTTCTTAATAAAGTATCAACTAATTTTTGTTGAAAGGATTTCTTTAATAAAAAAAATACTAATTAATATTTAGTATATTTGATAATTTTAGAGGCTATAAGATGACATATATGAAAATAACTCGAAAAATTTATGTGATATGAGTTAAAATTTAATAAAAATTATACGAGTTTAACATTATGTATAGACATAGATTTTGATACGATAATTTTTATATATAATATATATATATATGTATATATATATATATATGAATTGTCAAAATTAGTATTTAGAAATATTGATTAAAATAATATTTACATTATTTTTTAATTTAATGAAATAATACCTTAAAATAATTTAAGTTAAATATTTTTGATCAAGTCCTCCAAATCCAATGAAAGTGATTAAACGTTTTCATTTTTATTTTCTCGTAAAAGCAACTCTTGGGTCGCGGATTGGAAGGCTCGTCTCCCAGTCCCACTCCCTTCTTTATTAAAAGTTTTTAGAAAAATTATCGTACCGACGGCGACAAGTCAACAGCTTATGACAAGTCACCTAGAACTCTGAAGCTTAAACAGTTCAACCACAAAGCTCGGTTGAAACTTGAAAGCCCATGGCTGCGGTATGATTTTAGGAACGTGCTATTTTTATTGGTTCCCAAGTTCCAGAAATTTGGCTTCCGAAGCCAAAATTTCCTAAAACAGAAAGGCTTCGTTAAGATGCTTTAACTTTTTTTTTTTGGTTCGCAGAAAGATGGTGGCGAGGTGTCTTCGAAGCCGGTTTTATATTCATACTGGCAGAGCTCCTGCTCATGGCGTGTTCGCTTCGCTTTGAACCTCAAAGGTTTATCACTTATCAGTTATCACATTTCTTGCTCCTAATTGATTTCTTATAATTGCATTTTCTTTTTTAATTTGTTCTAATCCCATTTTGCCCCTTCTTTTGTGGTTTCTGTGAAAATTCACTCTGAATTTAATTAGGTTATTCCCAGTAATTTCTGATTTATGTTTTTTTTTTTTTGGTTGAAGCAATAGTTTACCGGTTTGCATGAGTGCTATGAAAGGGTATATATATGCCTATATGGGTTTTTACTTTTTATGGATTTGTAGGGATTTCCTATGAGTGCAAAGCGGTGAACCTTGCAAAACGAGAGCAGTTTACTGCAGGTAAACTCGAAGAGGAGAGTAAGATGAATCCTATTATATGGTGATATGCAAAGTGTAAATCTAACAAAATTAAGTTTCTGTTGCAGAGTTTGAGAAGTTGAACCCTCTCCATTTTGTTCCAGTTCTAGTTGATGGTGACGTTGTCGTCTCTGATTCATACGCAATCTTGATGGTTAGTATTCTTAATGGAATTTTGAATGCTTGATTTCACTGTAGGCTTAGGAGCTGTAGGACCTTGTATTATCTTGAATAAAGGGAATATTGTTCCATTTAAAGGGTTCAATTTCCTGCGGTCTTTATGTTATCTTGCTTTCTGTTAAGACTTGATTTGACTTTGTGGTTTGAGATAGTTTTAGTCAGTGTCCATTGTTCTTCATTTGAGCTGAAGTAGTTATTTTTGGTTAGTATTTGGAAGAAAAATATCCTCAAAGAACTCTCTTACCAGCTGATCCCCAGCGAAAAGCTTTGAATCTTCAGGTTTCTTCTATTTCAATTGGAAGTATCTATTAAGATTTTGATGACTTTCTTGTGCTACTTTACTGACTAGTTTATCATGCCACAGGTTGCCAGCATTATCAGCTCTAGCATACAGCCTCTTCATATGCTGTCATTTCTGGTATATTCTGTTATATATAAATTCATTGTTGCTGATGTATTTATTCTTTAATACAATGTGTTACGCTTCATTTTTCTTAGAAATATCTTGAGGAAAAGGTTGGGCCACACGAGCGACTTCTATTTGCTCAATCTAATATAGAAAAAGGTTTCCTTGGTAAGTGTTTCTGTTCATGAGATTAATTTGTCCATTTATATCTTTTCCTTTCTCTGGTTCTTAATTTTTTCATCTGTCCAATTTTTAATACTGTAATATAGTACCTTGATGATTTAACTTTCACTCGTGTATGTGTGGTTGTTTTTGCCCTTGAAGCCATAGTAATTGGTATCATACACACATGCAAAACATCAACTTATTTGCGTGATTTATTTGCTCCTGTTTTGCAGCACTGGAGACGTTGCTGAAAGACTTTGCCGGTAAATATGCCACAGGAGAAGAAGTATGCATGGTACATTTTAGCGTTCTCTACATGCTCTTAGTGTTTTGAGTCTGTGCGTACTGATGTATGCTTCTGGTGGGAACTTATTTTACTTAGATTAGTGCCTCAATTGAAGGATGTGTTACCATCCTATATACAAAAACAGGTGGCAAAACTTTGTTCTCCTGATTATATGTGAAATCTCCATGAAATTAGATCATCAATTCAATATTGGAAGTTAATCTCCTACACTTCTTTTATATCTTTCTCATGTATTTTTTTTTTTTATCCAGTGCAGTAATATTTTCTTGTTTGCTCTTATGAGTTCGTGATCATTTGGCTTTACTTTTGATTCTTTATTTTTGAATTGCCATTCTTCCCATTCATTTTGTTCCTTTATCAACAATCTGGGTTTTGCCATTTGCAGGCTGATGCATTTATGGCACCTCAGATTGCTGTTGCTACAGATCGGTTTAAGATTGACATGGTAAAATAGTCTTTCTCTTTATCCTCATCGTTAATATTTTGTTTTCTTAGGCTATGATTTGTGCTCGAAAGTTATGGATATGATGATGATGATGATGTTATGATTTATCACATTTAAATGCCACTTTTATGCTCCATTTATACTCGAAAGTTATTCGTTACAAGTTCTACGGTGCGGTTAGTTACATGAACATGAAAATGTTCAGCTTTATGCACATACAACTCAACCAAGAGAGAACCAACTAATTAATTATGTTCAATTTAATTTCTTTGCATAACGTTTAAATAAACGTTAATGCTTGTCTATGCAGTCTAAGTTCCCAACTCTAAGTAGGATATATGAGTCACTGAAGGTTTTACCGGAATTCATAGCTGCCTCTCCTGAAAGACAGCCTGATGCTGTATATTAATTCTGGTGTTCCGTTGGAGCAGTAAGTTACAATACAATCTCAGCTTTTATTGGCGAGAGAAGCAGTGGTATTAATCTTTGAAGAATTTACTGTTTTTGTATTTGTATGAAGTTTAGCTTACTGGTTCTTAGAATGAAATCCTTATCAAACATTTTTCAAGAGATCGTATAAAATAAATTATGATTTTCTTTAGTTATACTCTCTTTTCAAGTAATTATTGGTGTACAATTTCCGAGGATTTAAAAATGTTAGTATTTTGATTTCTCTTTGTAATGATAATAAATAATAAATGTCAGGCAGCAAATAAAATAAATTTCCAAAAATTATTATTATTAAATAATACAGCTGGTTTTTTATAAAATGGATTATTATTCTCTGAAGTTTTGTAAAATAGTTTCATCAATTAACAGCTATTGCTTTTATTGAGTAAGAGTTCATCAAAAATCAGTTGCCCGTCTAGCTCAGTCGGTAGAGCGCAAGGCTCTTAACCTTGTGGTCGTGGGTTCGAGCCCCACGGTGGGCGAAATAAAATATTTTTATCATTATATAATTAGAGGTAGACAATTTGTATTTACATTTTGTGTACTTTGTGACATTTAAATTCCCCCAACTAAAAACGTTGCATCGCTGGCTACTCGACAATATATATATATATATATATATGGATTATTATCCTATCCATTGTCAGTGGAATATTTTAATTTCACAAGCGGAGTTAAGATAATAACATGTGTCTTTTAAAAAAATTAAGAAAATAAAAAATAAATAAAATGAGACGCATGTATCATTCTAATCTCGCTTGTAGAATTAAAAAACTCCACTGACAGTATATAGGATAATTTTTTTATATATATATTTTGAGCGGATAATTTATATTTATATTTTATGTTCTTAAATTATATTCATGTCGTATTGCAGGGCTAAGTTAATTAGCAGTAGATTGGACAATTTGTATTTATATTTTTATATCGTGTAAAACAAAAAATTTAACATTTCAAAATGTGTCCATATACTAAATACACAACACTTTTCAACTTTACTAAATGCATTTATAATTTTTATCAATTTTAACTGTATCACATTTTTTTTTATTGTTTTTACATAATGTCATTGTGTTATGTGTAAAATTATCGAATCTAATCCATTATCAGCACAGCACCAAAAAAAATAAAATTCCAAAAGCACAGCTGATCTTTCCCTTGAAAAGAAGGGAAACTATATGGGAAGGATGATAATTTTTCTTTACAAGAAATTTGGATAGTAATTCAAACTACTCGTTTAAAGAGAGATCTCACTTGCATAAATGTTTCAAGCAAAATTTCAGTAACATAAGACTATTAAAGCAAAATACATGAAAGATTCCTGTTATCTGCTCCAATCCTGCCTACCTATGGCTTTGTTCTCTCATCAAGCTGTTAAAACTACCTGAAGTTAGAACTGTTGAGCAGATCTAAAGTGCATCTACAATTATGCCTGGGCTGCATGAAATCCTTGACAGAGTGTAAAGATTCGATTATTACGAATTTAATGATGATGCTGCCCATAACTCCACTTCCTTGTCAACGCTTGCTGTCGCCAGAACAAACACTCGTTCATTTCCCATAAAAACAATATGTGATGGTAAGAAACACAAGCAACTGGAGATACGTCACACAAGTGGAAAATAAGTCTTACCTAGCGGTATGGTCTTAGGTGACCATGAAATCCATGTAATATCACCTGCAGCATACGGCTGAAGTCAATGCCAGAATCTCAAAATAGCTCTACGTAATTAATATCAGTCAATCATATAAAACAGTGATGAAAAAGATAAAGGGTGAGTCTTTAAAAAGAACAAAAAAGGGGAGAGGGGGGCAAATTTAAGCCTCACGTGATAATTGCATCGGTTCGAAGCAAATCATTAGCACTGAGTTGCTAAACCATGCACGGTGCTTAATAAATTGAAGCCAAAAACCTGAATGCTTGGGACATAACATCATTTCTATTGATTTCTATCTAAGAAAATGGTATGGATATAGGCAAAAACAATAAACAAAATAAAATTTACTGCTTGGGATGTACCATCAACAGCCTTCTCAGCAGTATCCAACACCTTTCCTGTTTCCATGCATAGCTTCTGCAATGTTGAACCATGAGTTGTTGCCAGTATCTTTCCATCAGGGGATAGACTGGGACGATCATAGTGCAAAGTAGAACCCCTTGAATCACGAAGTGGTATTGGAAACACCTTCAGAGTTTTGGGATCCTCATCAAGATGCTATCGAACTTCAATAAAGTATTTAGAACAGTCAGCTGGGACAAAATAATAACTCCAATACAAGAAATAGAAACAGCTACCAAACTAGCCCATCTTAGGCATACAAATTTGTAAATTAACCGCATTGAAAAGGAAAAATTTCCCAACCATTTAGTCTTCTTCTAAACATCAGTCGTGTCTTTCAAATTTATGGAGGTTATTATTACTGATTTCCTCTTCCACCTCCCAACCCTGCCTGTCCCTTTTGTAGTTTTAGGCTTGGAAAGGAAAGAAGTTAGAGGTGGAAAAGAAAACAACTTTCATAAAATTGATTTTCTCATTATGGGAGCCACTATGTACATGCGTGTGTAAAAGAGGAGGGAGGAAGACATAGGGGGTGCACACAGACCATTGATGTTCCAAATTCTTACTGAATCATCCTTGGATGCTGTAATAATTTGCTCCTGGAGTCTGGAGAAAAGCATAACCAAGTCACTGCCCTCTGGACATCCAGAAAAATAAACACAAATGAAGAGGTTAGAAACAAACAGCATTTTGAAGGAAAAAGAAAGAGACAAGAGATGCATTAGTGAATAAAAGTCTGACAAGTTAAAAATATTCTCTATTTGGAAAAAATAATTCAAACAAGAGCAGGAATTTTCATCAATACAAAGTAACATAAACAAAAGACTAGGACTGTAATCGAGCCGAGCCGAGCCAATACACTGAGGTGCTCGAGCTCGAGCTCGACTCGTATATTCGGTACTCGATACTCGACTCGAGCTCGATCGAGCCTTGAATTCTGAACTCGAGCTCGGCTCGAGATCGAACTCGAGCTACTCGAGCTCGCTCGATTAGGCTCGATCTCCGAGCTCGAGTCTCGTGCTCGAACTCGAGCTCGAATTTATTTTTGTACACATAATAAAATCGTTAATTAAATATAATAAAACATAAAATTTTTAAAAAAATGCAATAAGTCAATAACAACAGTAGCTTAAACATCTACATAAATAAAAGTACGACACAAATCACACCAACAAAAATAAAAATTACAAAGTCTTACATTAATTTGGAATTATAAAAATAAACAAATATAGTAGCATCATATATGTGAAACATTTAGCAGCATCGTCTACAACACCTGCAACACCTGCAATAGCAAACAAAATCAATGATTTAAGGAAGCAAATTGTTTGGCAATATAAAGGAAAGAAGTTCTTAAACAACTCATTAAGAATTCTCAGAGTTTCTTATACGATTCTTATATGTATTCCAATTTGCTAAGACAGCAAAATCAATACCATAAGTTGAGTAAGAAGACAAGACAATGATATGCGCTGAAGCTCCCTTGATGGAGTACCAAAAAGGAGATGTTGCAATATTGATAATGGCTCTACTTTAAAGTTTTTTGAAACTTTCCTTTTCTTATCATTCTTTCTTCAAAATAATTTTAGAAGTTCCTCATGCCCACCAATGATCGATCAATACCAAGTCATTTCCATGTTTGTTACACGGTTCAAGCACAAGACATTCAGGCCACCATTCTAGGATATTTTCTAGGAACCCATTTCATGATCACAGGGCAAAATCTAGTTCTTTTTGGCATACTAATTTTTATCTTTATAATAGTGTGTAGTCTTTTTAGTCTTCATTTAACTAAAAAGTTGGGCTTTCCACTTGTATTTATTCTGGATATATCGTTTCTATTTGTCTTATACTTTTTTATCTATTTTATCCGACTCCATTTAGGTATGCATTTCCGGGATCTTTTTTTAATTATACTTCAACTAAAGGCACAAGGGAATCAAGAGTTCAAGAGCACAGAACAGAGGAAATGCACATGGGTCTCCTTGAATAACGAAGTCTAAGATAAAGAAAGAAAGGTAGAGTGGGCTTCTAGTTGCTCTGCTTGGATTGGCATGGCTGTCCCCTTTTGCTGGTTGAGGCTTGGCCTTTGACTCTGCTTGCCTCTACTTTTCATGTCAAGCGTACAAGTGTTTTCAGGGGACAGAATCGATCAATACCAAGCAAAGAGAATGAGCAGTAAAGGAAAAAAAAATTCATGAAACTTGCAGAAAGCACCAAAGGAACCCACTTGGGAACATGTTAGCAATTCATATCATCTTACAAAGTACCAGGTTATCCGACAAGAAAGGCCCAATTATAAAGCTGAGAAGTTTCTAAGCATTTGAAAACATAGGTTCTAGAATCTGGACTGCACATGACAATATTTACCTCTGCAAAGACTCCCATATCCAAAATCCTGACATCATTAGGAGGCTCAAAAACAATACAATCAACTAAAAAATTTAACTATTCTATCAGCCAAATACCTAAACTAGCATCTCTAATGAAAACAAAACCTGTTGTTGGTTACACACACACACACAAAAGAAAAGATAAATGTAAGAAGAAATTAGCTTTGAAATGGATGGAACAACAAGACAATTTTCATCAACACCCAGACCTTAAAGAAGATTCTAACATAGAACATATAATTGCATCCACCTAGAAACTATTTCAGACCTTACTTTGGCTAATTTAAAAGTCCATGAAGAGCTACAAAATTCAAAGAACTAAGATTTACATCTAACTTATGGCCAAAAAATATACTTCATCCAACCATCAAACAAAGATAAAATCAAAAGGAACTTTTTCTCCATAAACAAATCAGCCAAACTAAGGGGAGGATCAAACACATAAGAAGTTAATTGAACCATCCAAATCAACAAGACAAAATAAAGCCTTATTTTCTCCCAGACTAAAAAAGCTTCCTTACCTGAACTTACTGATCTTTCACAAATTTCATGCTTCTAATTTTAGAACTACAAACTTCATAAAAAGAAAAGGGAGAGGAGCAGGCAAAAGGTAGAAGTGTGTAGTGCTATAGATAGTTACATATGCTATTTTCCAAGAAACCACAAACTAACTCAAAACTTACTCACATTCATATATAAGGGCACCAACCAGTACATCATTAATATGCAAATAGCTTAATACCAAACATCAAATATCTAGAAAGACATGTAGAGTTATCTTCAAAACCTTAACAAATCATATCCCATTGTTCATTCCCTAAAAGCTACAGGATATAGGGCATTTCTTAAAACCAACTCAAAATTAATATCATCTAAAGTACCACAAAAATTTTCAGCCATATACACTTATACGCAACAAGCATATACACTTATATAGCAGTTATATAATTCATATACAACAGCAAACATCACACAACAGCCTTATAAATTCATCACATGGCAAGCACAGACACTCATACAACAGCCAAATAAACGACATATCGCGATGATTAAATTGACAAAGTACAATAAAAAATCAATTACCTTGATAAAGAGTACTCCATCTCAATTGGTTTACGAGAATTTAAGCGCAATTTCAATTGGTTGCTTCTCTTTCTATATAGACAAAGTAAAAGAAAATGAATTAAAAGTCAAATTAAAGTAAGACAATCATGAAATAACAAAGATAAAGAAAATGAATAAACTTACTTTGCTCTTCTTCTTCACTCCATGAAGATTCCGACACCAATCTCCTCCACAAAGTAATGCTTGCACTGTGTCAGGAGCTAATGAGGCACGATAAGTATCTATAACTCTACTTCCCGCACTAAAGGCAGCCTCTGAAGCCACTGTAGTGATGGGAATAGCGAGTATATCACGAGCCATCTTGGATAGAATGCGATACTTTAAAGTGCTTGCTTTCCACCAATCCAAAGCATCAAATGTATTAGAATCTCCTTTACAAATAAAGCAACCCTCGGCTAAGTAGATATCTAGATCAGATTGTTGTGGTTGAACAGTCTCAACTGACATCACATAACTTGCAAATTCAGACCAACCTGAAGAAGAAGTTTCCACACTCTCACCACTAACACTATCAAGCACTTGTGTTTCAGCACTTTGCTCATTGACAGATTGATACTCGCGAGCATATTCCTCATAAATCTCATATAGAGCATCTCGAACTCGAGCAATATTTTCTCTTGCTTCTCTCTCAGGGTACATACGAGGAAAACAAAACTCAACCACCCTCATTTTGCACCTTGGATCCAGGATAGCTGCGATAGCCATTAATAAATTGCATTCTCCCCAATACTTATCAAATTTACTCTTCATCTTACGAACCATTGCTTGAATAAACTCATCTTCAACTTGTGCCTTTTTATCCAACAACACTTTCACACGATACACTTCATTCAAAAATAAGTTAGAAGTTGGATAATTGCTCCCAGAGATGATTTTAGTGGCTGAATTAAAAACCTCTAAAATCTCACAAACTTTCTCCACTTTTTCCCAATCTTCTTGACTTGGACAACAATGGTAGTGACGTTCTCGTTCTTTGAATCTTGGAAACACTTCTTTGAATTTGATTGCAGTTGACAACATCTCAAATGTAGAATTCCAACGTGTCTTACATTCGAGAATAAGTTTCTTATCAGGCAGTTGTAATTGTTGTGCTATCTCAGAAAATGTCTTAAGTCTTGCCTTATTTTGATTAATAAAACTGACACTCTCATGAACATCTTCAATCACATACTTGATCTCAGAAAGACCATCTTGAACCATGAGATTCAAGATGTGTGCACAACACCGAACATGAAAGAGGTTTCCTCCACAAATCAACCTCTTGTTTCTCGAAAAAGTGTCCTTAAGAATTCTAATTGCCACATCATTGCTTGAAGCATTATCCACAGAGAGCGTGAACACCTTGCTTTCAATCCCCCATTCTTTCAAACACTTAAAAATGCAGTCAGAAATCTCAACACCACGACGAGGAGGAGGTATATGGACAAAGCTGATAACACGCTTTTGAAGTCTCCAATTAACATCTACAAAGTGTGCTGTAAGAACCATGTATTCAATCTTCTGATTGCTTGACTTCCACAAATCTGTCGTTAAACTGATCTTGTTGATGGTTTTCAGCAATGTCTTTAATTTTTTCTTTTCTGCTTCATAAACTTGCACGCAATCCTTCTTAATAGTATTGCGTGATACTTTCTCCCATTCAGGCATCCCACGTTTTTGCATCATGTTAAACCCTTCTTCTTCCACAATTGAGAAAGGATGCTCATGCATCAGTATCCAATGTGCAGCTGCCTCTCTCATTTTTGCCATATCAAACTTCCCATCTGTGAGAGCCGGTGGCATTTGTACATCAACACTCGTATCAACTGATTGGAAATTAATCCTTTGTTGTTGCCTCTGATAGATTTTCCTCTTCAAACAAGTTTTCAAGTGCCTATTAAACTGAGTTGTACTTTTACTTGAACTTACAGCTAACCTACTCTTGCAATGGATACATTCACCTTTTTTAGAACCGTCAGGAAGAGTAACTTCCTTGAACTCCAACCAAACAGCAGATTGCCTCTTTTTCTGATTACCTTCCCCTTCTTCTTCTTCACCCTCCGGAGGATCACCATTGCCACCTTCCTTATCCCTACTAGCATTGGCTGGTGTTACATCTGTGTTAGTATCTACATTTTCATCCACATCGTCATCTAACACAACTCGACTTGCACCTGAATCCGATGTAGGTTGAAATGGTGTAGAGGAGACATCCGGTGTACTTGACATATCTAGTTTTCCATCACACAAAAAAAAATCAACATTTAAATAAAGATAGGAAAAAAGGTTTGAATCAAAATTCAAACCTTGAATTAGTGATATAAAAATAAGTAAATGCAAATGGAGTTTGAATCAAAATTCCATGTACAGTACACATAATGTAGCATTTCTTCACATAAACAATGATCGACTATTAGGAAACCGAGGTAGATTGAATTAAACTTCAAATAACAAAATTCTGTTATAAATTAATGCCGACACTCAGGCTCCATGTGACGGAAAACAAGGCTCATCCATTACAATTTACAAAAATTCTTTCAAACTAAGCTGGGATGAAATTCACACAGCTTTTGTTACATATGTCATGCGCATAGTTTTAAGTCCCCCTTCATTGATGAATATCAAACAAAAAGCAGATAATTAAGGGATCTTCAAAACTTCAATGACATAATAATATAAATGGTAAAGACTAAAACAAAGAAGGAAAGACAACCATGAGGAGGAACATGAATATTATGAACACAGACCAAAAGCATTAATACAAATTCCAAAACAAGAAACAAAAGGCATCTGCTTATTTTTCTAGTAACTGAGTCTGACAGAACCATAATACCCTGAACAGTATCAGTAATGCAACAAATTAACTCATGGAAACTGATGTTTCTGAATTATTAAATGTTGCATTCAATGATGAGTAACAAGCAGCAAAAGTTGTTATCAACTAAAGAAAATATCAATACTGCATGATATTAAACATAAATTGCAAAACTTCATGCAATATTACATAAATATGCCAAAGCCTAAGGGTCTTTTAGCTTTTTTTTTTCATTTCCATAAATAAATTCATTTTTTTCACTTAAAAAAGGTGTCAAAATCTACAAAATTAAAGACTACAGGTCTTGATATTAAGCATAATATCAAGAGCAAATACAACAGAAACTGAAGAAACTAAGAAACTTAAATGAGATTACTAATAAAAACAAGTCAAGCTTGAATGCTGAAAAATGTGTTGATTCAGTGGAATGTATAAATATGGCAGCTAGCATGTTATTTGGCATTCTGAATAAAGAAGGTGTTACAATTGTAGATAAAATGTTTCAGGAGTTGCAAGATAATGCAGAGAGGATATCAAAGTTCATAGAAGAGTTTGATTACTTAGAGCATCGTGCCAAAGAGCTCGAGTCTGAAAATGAGACTCTCCAGTTAGAGTTATCAAGGAAGGATGAGGTTTTGAAAGGTCTATTATTTGATCTCAGTCTGTTACAAGAGTCTGCTTCTAATACCAAAGACCAAAAAGATGAAATTAAGGAAATGGTTTCTGCTTTGGAGGCTTTAGAAGATGAGCTAGCTGTAAAATCAAGTGAACTTGATGAGACTGTTAGTCATAGTCAAATGCTTGAAGTGCAGTTGCAAGAGAAGCTAGACATGATCTCCGATCTTCAATTGGATATTTCAAATGAACGTGAGTCTTTGAAACTTCTCTGCTCTCAAAATCAGGAGTTGAAATCTCATATTGAAGATGCCTTAGCGCTAAAAAGCTCTCTTGAAGATGAACTAAGAGAGAGAACGAAGATCACTGAGAGCTTGGAGGTGGAACTGTCAGAAATGAGTAATGCCCTGTCCCAAATGAATGATACCATAGAGTACTTGACTGGAAATTTTAATGAACTTGCTGGTGAAAGAGATCAGCTTCACATGAAGGTGCTTAGCTTGGAAGAAAAGCTTGGGAAGGCACAGGCTGAGGCTAAACAAAGTGAAGCTATTGCTATGGAAGCTCAACAGGTATGGTTTACTATAACATTTCATAAAATAGTATTTCCTTTCTTACTTTTTATTTAATAATTAATGTCGCATAGTTGTATCCATTAAATTTGATGATAGATGGCTGAATCAAGGAAGACCTATGCTGAAGAAAAGGAAACTGAGGTGAAGCTATTAGAGAGATCTGTTGAAGAGCTAGAATGTACTATAAATGTCCTGGAAAACAAGGTAAGATTTTGCAATGTGATAAAGATGCATGAAAGTACTACTTCTATTGTAACCGTGTTTAACGAATTCCAAACTTGTGTTAGGTTGACATTATCAACGGAGAAGCTGAACGTCAACGATTACAGAGAGAGGAGCTAGAATTGGAGCTTCATGCTGTAAAAGTTCAGATGCAGAACATTAAAAATGCTGATACTGACATTAAAGGGTTCGGAAATATTGCCATGATCTAATTTGTGGTGCAGATACTTGATAAAAGGTTCCAATTGGCAACATATGATTCTTTGTTTCTGCAGTTGTTTAGATGAGAAGAAGAAAGATCTTCAACAAGCCCTGGATCGTATTCAAATTCTTGAAACAGATATATCTAACAGGGATAAAGAGGTGAAAGCTTTTCGTTGAAATGTGGTTTAGTTATATGTAACTTTGTTTTAAGCTTATAATGCTGAAAAATGCAATTTTTCTAAAACAAGACCTTTGGTTTTTACATTTCAAGGTGGGTGCACTGTTTTGATTGATATGTTTCCGTTATTGTTCAACAGATTGACCAATGCAAAAAACATATTTCTGAACTAAATTTGCATGCTGAAGCCCAAGCAAATGAGTATAAACAGAAGGTATGCCAAGGATATTGATTGGATTAGGCTGTTCTGCTACATTTTTTTTTTCTGGCCTACTGGTATTAGAGTACATGTTCTTGGTCCTTGATTTTCTAACTATTTTCAAAACTACAAAAACTGGAAACAGTTCAAGGCATTGGAAGCCATGGCTGAACAAGTCAAACCTGAAGGTTACTTAAGCATTTACTTGATAGTGCTTTGGTCAATACGTGCTTTCAAGCATTCTTATGCTCAAAATTTGTCAAAGATGATACCTGTACGAAGCTTGAACTGTGAGTGGCCTTCTAGAGGTAGAAAGGTGCAGTTTTCCTAAATGATTAGAATTGAATGACAGGTGTGTGGCGCTGGCACTCCCCAAGCTTTGATCTGCTGGCTTTAGATGAGAGCCTAGCAAAAAATTTTTGGCAGAGAAGATAATGAATAGTCTTTCAAAACTTTTAAAACCAAACAGATGGTTCACTTGCAAATGTACAAAATACAGCTTTGGTACATGTAAAACAAATTAGAATTAATGTTAGCTTATTTTTGTGTTTGTGTACACAGCACATTCCACACCAGAAATTCCACCAAGCTAAAGGAAGAGACTTTTACCAGTGTGAGGAGTGAGTTTTCGAAAGGGGTCGCCGGAAAGTCAAGTTGGAGAGTCACGCCGGAGACTTAAGTCAAATCTGGTTTGGTGGTTTCAAATCTAGGTCGCGCCGTGCTCGTGAGATCTGATTTGGTTGACGCCGCCGGAGATCTAGAGATAGGTGGTCTGGGTCAAGCCAAACAGTCACGCCGTCGGCAGAGATGGAGGCAGATCTGGTCTGGTCAGGGCCTAGGACTTTGGGTCGCGCCGTAGGTGTGAGATGTGTTCTGATTGATGTTGTCGGAGAGCCAGAGAAGGGGAGATCTGGGTCGCACCGTCGCCGGAAGTGGTCTTCGGTCAAAAATGGAGGAGGGTTTACGGACGATTTAGAGGAAATGGCTGAGGAGGGGTGCGACGGTGAGGAGGGGTCTGGTCTCTGGTGGTCTGTCGAGGGGGACAAGGAAAGGAGTGGAAGAAGGGAGCCCGAGACCGAGATTTTCATTAGAATTAGGTTTTTTTTTTATGTTATTTTAAGTTTCAAAATATAAAATTTTATATTTTTTTAATAATATAAACAAATAATAATATAAATAAAATTAAAAATATATATTAAAATATTATGTGCTCGATTAGGCTCGCGAGCTACTCGAGCCGGGTATCTTGATGCTCGAACTCGACTCGCTCGATAGCTCGAGTAGCTCGAGCTCGAGCTCGGCTCGACAAAAATCGAGCCGAGTTCGAGTTTTGTTCGAGTCGAGCCCGAGTAGCTTGCGAGCACCAGTGTATCATTTACACCCCTACAAAAGACTTAGTAAAGTCAAACCTTCTGGTACCCATTCTCCAATATAAATTGTCATAAATTTTCTGAAAACCTCTAACAGAGACGATTGCAAAAGGGCACAGATTTTCCTGCTTGAGTATCCTGATGCAAAAGGGCGACACAATTGTTATTCGGACACGATAAGTCTTCTAAAGATGGCTGAAATCCTTTCTGCCAAGTGTCCAAAGTTCCCAATTCCAACAGCAGAGTGAGGGAATTAGTTTCCCTCTGGAAGTTAGACTAAATTTGGAGTCTATTTAACAAACAAATCGAGCTCGAGCTCGGTTCAAAATAAATTTATTAAATTTGAATAATCATTAAATCAAATTTTTTTACAATAAAATTTTTTTTAAAGCTAAATGAAAAAAATTTTCGCCTATTTAATGATAAGGGTACAAAATTTAAACACTCCAAAAAAATTGATAAAATAGACGGGCAAACGAACATGAATTTCAAACTATGGGTTTTATACTAGAAAAAAATTTACAAATTGATGACCGTTAGCCCAAGCTATATTCCGGTTTACGGTTTACCGCTTAATGACAAAGATCCGGCGTCGTTTTAATACATCCTTCCCATTTTACATAGCGAAATCCGCGATCTGTTGAACACTGACCCCACGCGAATATTAACGGCCATTCTGACACTGCGCCATTTTTCTCTCATCTTTCAAGCACAAAGGCATTCACTGTTTTTCTATTTTTCTCTTCAAAAAATCTTTCCTTTTTTAAATCAAAACTTTCTTATTCATTGTTTTCTTGATCTGGAAAAAATCATCTTGTTTTGTTTGCGAAATCAACAAGTTTGTAATTAGCGATGTCGTTTTCGGACTCTGAGTCGTCTTCTCATGGCGGTGAAAAGGAATACAAAGTTTTTCGTCAGTTCAGCCGCGACCGTATGTCCTCTCTACTTTAACATTTTCTTTTGTTTCTTGATTTTTCTGTTTGTTTTCCTGGAATTTCAAGATCTTGAAATGTCAAGTTAGAATCAGCTCGACCTTCGGCTCCAACTCTATGCGCCTTCCGCTTAGAGAATGTGCTATGATCCCCTAGGTTTACGTGTCAACTGTCGGGAGCACTTGTTGAGTCTCTGGCAGTTTGGCTTTCCATTTTGATGACTAATTTTTTTTTCTTCTCAGGGCTATTGTATGAAATGCTTGGATCGTCGACATCTGGAAATGCAAAATCGGCTTGGAAGGTTCGATCATCATGATTCTTGCTTTCTTACATTTCATTATTTGATTTCCATTTCCTTCTATCTCAGCGATAAAAAGCTGGAGAGTATATTGATCTTAAGTTCTTAATTTGTTCGAATATGAGACTAATTAGTTCGACTAAGGGTTGTTTAAGTCCGTTTCGATGGATTTCCTGCAGGTACTCATAATGGATAAAGTGACCGTCAAAGTCATGTCTCATTCGTGTAAAATGGCAGATATCACCGATCAAGGAGTTTCCTGTAAGCTTATATAAATTGGGACAACCTGAAGCAATATTTTGTTAGTTGGAACTTACTAGAGATTGTTCTTTATTGCAGTGGTGGAAGATCTTTTCAGGAGAAGGCAGCCATTACCCTCCATGGAAGCTATATATTTCATGCAGCCATCAAAAGAAAAGTACATCGTTTTTTTTT
Source organism: Heritiera fomes (assembly GCA_032173925.1). NCBI lineage: Eukaryota > Viridiplantae > Streptophyta > Magnoliopsida > Malvales > Malvaceae > Heritiera > Heritiera fomes. The sequence goes on along the minus strand of JAPDPM010000013.1, from coordinate 2,409,085 downwards.
TCTTTTAAGTTTCATTTACTTCTAATACATAATCCATCCTTGCTTTTGACAGCTGCTTGTCTTTTCTAAGATCCTCTCTAAAAAAATGCTATACCAACGTTTAAAAACTCTAAGCCCATTTTAACCCTATCTTTTGCTAGCATGCAGTATTGTCATGTTCTTATCTGACATGTCTGGAAGGGAGCCTTTATACAAGAAGTATGTGAATGATTTTCCCCAGAAACTTTGGTTTTTTATTATTAATAATTCAGATCTTTCAGCTTTTGATAATGTTCTTTGGTCTCCATCCCCTGCCCCCTATTTTTCTCCAGGGCATTTGTATTTTTTAGTGCACCTGTCCCGAAGGAATTAGTTAATCATATCAAAAGCGACACAAGTGTGTTACCTCGCATAGGTGCATTGAGAGAGGTCCAAATTTTTTTTTATATTAGATCTTGCAACTCTTACTTGTACTTTGGTGTTATACTTAGATCCTTCCTTTTTGATTTCTCATCTTTCTTGTTTGGTAATAAGCAGATGAATTTGGAATATTTTCCTATAGATGGTCAGGTAAGAACAAAATTTATTCCTTCTTTTTGTTTTTGTGCCTTTTTATCTATTTGTAGCGGAATCTTAATAATCCATCTAGTTTTGGAATCAATTTGTATTTACATTATTATGATATTATTTAAAAACTTTATCTTTTCTAAATGACACATATGTCCTCTTCAATGCTAATTTCTTTATGCCTTTTTTTTTTGCTATAAATAATTAGCTTGAAGTTAGAGTTTACGTGAACCCGATGACTGATTTTTGAGGGCATAACCATTGTGTTCTAGTATACTGGAATCACTTCTGTTTTGTGCTAAATAAGGGGACAGGGCATGGGAGACTTGTGATTATATAAATTGTGCCACTTATATCACTACTTTGGATTAAGGCCTAATAAGAGTGAGCTAATGGTTATTAGAGATTGTATATAAAATATGTTATCCATCGAGGCCTTTTGATGCAGGGTTTTATCACTGATCATGAAACAGCCTTGGAGGAACTTTTTAGTGAAGATGCTGAGAAGTCTCGAAAATTTGATATATGTTTGAACACAATGGCGAGCCGAATTGCCACAGTTTTTGCTTCGTTAAAGGTATGAATTGTTGCAAGAAATTGGTAAGAAACTATGATAAACGTGACAATATGGCCTGACTTAGTAAAGTACAAATGTCACAAATAAGGTAGCCTACTCTTACTGTCAGATGTTGTAGGTTTAACATTTGAATTATTTATGGTGATTTTCCTTGAGAAAACAATGCCTTCCTTAAATTAAATAGCATTTATTATTTAATGATAAAATTGGTTGGGATTTCTCAGGAGTTTCCGGTTGTGCGATATCGTGCTGTCAAGACAGAAGATGCATCTACAGCGACAACCTGTGATTTAATTCCTTCTAAGCTTGCTGAAGCTGTTTGGAACTGTATTCTGAAGTATAAATCTATTCCCAACTTTCCTCAGACTGAAACGTGTGAGCTGCTCATTTTGGATAGATCTATCGATCAGGTTAAGTATAATCTCTTGGCATGACTTACTATTTTTAAGTCATGTGATGATGATTTTGTTGAATATGATGGCACTTTGCATTTTTAGATTGCTCCTGTGATACATGAATGGACATATGATGCAATGTGCCACGATTTACTTGATATGGACGGAAACAAATATGTGCTTGAGGTAAGTCTTCTCGTTAAATTGATTCCAAGATTTTTCATCCTTTCTTTTTTCAAAATTTGGTTTTAGTCTCATATTAGAATAACACATATGTTCTCTTAGGTTCCTAGCAAAACAGGTGGCCCACCTGAGAAAAAGGAGGTCCTTTTAGAAGATCATGATCCAGTTTGGCTGGAGCTTCGTCACGCACATATAGCAGATGTATGTCTCATGCACTTATATTCTCTTTTATCAAGAAACAATATAACTATAATGTCTTTCTTTCCAAAAACGTATTAGGCAAGTGAGCGCTTGCATGATAAGATGACCACCTTCAAATCAAGGAACAAAGCCGCTCAGATTCAGAGCTCAAGGTTAGTGACTTCACTGCTGAATTTGGTAAAAAGATAAGAAATTATTTATCTGGTGTAGTTATAGCATATTACTTGGTGCACGGTTTGGTGGGAAGTTTGTTTGTTATCAGAGACTTACATCAACTTCAAATTTTATATAGAGTCATAAGCAGTATGGCCAGCCACAAAGTACTCTGTGAAACGTAATGTAGTCTATTCTACAACTAGATAAGTTCTTCGATTTTATTTGGGAGATATTTTGTAACCGGATTCTGGAAAATTTAGGTTCTTCTTTTAAGTGCTATTTACATGAATGATTGAAAGTGACAAATGTTTCTTTACATCTCATCTTATATATCTCTAAATTGTAAACTGAAGTTGTATATTCATGCAACTTTTCTATAGTCCTATTGAAGTTTGGTTCGTTGCAGAGATGGTGGTGAAATATCAACTCGAGAATTGCAGAAAATTGTGCAAGCTTTGCCACAATATAATGAAATAGTTGAAAAACTCTCTCTGCACGTGGAGGTTTGTTTCTTGTTGATGCCCAACTTTTTATCTGTCACTTTCTTGTTGAATTAAGCTCTCTCCCCTTTTTAATTGCTACTTTCTTGTTGAATGCCATAGTATATATTTTGCTTCTGGGATGCTTGTGTTCATTCAAAATTGTGTAGTGCTTAAACTTACAGGTTGAGTAATTGGCCGACAACATGCATGGTTTTGACAATAGAAAGTATATACAGTTTTAAGTTGATCATAGTTCTTGAAATTCAAAGTGGAGCTTTCTTTTTGTCCTAATATACAAGCATTGTAATTAGCACGTTTGTGAAGGCCTTCAAGGGAGATGGTTAAAGTGCACGTAAGTAAGATGTTTCCGCTGATTGTTTTGACTATTATTTCATTACAGATTGCTGGAACAATCAACAAACTTATAAGGGATATGGGGCTTCGTGAGCTTGGACAACTAGAACAGGATCTTGTTTTTGGAGATGCTGGAGCAAAGGATGTCATCAACTTTCTGAGGACAAAGCAGGTGATGCCATGGATTAGTCAGATTTTATATAGTACAATTGATCTTTAGTTTTTCATTTTGAAATCTCTTAACATTCAAAATTTTCATCCATACAGGATGCATCTCCAGAAAATAAATTGCGTCTGCTGATGATTTATGCATCTGTCTATCCGGAGAAATTTGAGGGTGATAAAGCTTCAAAGCTAATGCAGGTAGCTACTGCATTTCCGTTAATCAGTTTTATGAAGCAATTGATAGGCTTGTTCTTCTGATTATTGCCCATAATACTTTGACAATATTTTTTTTCATTTTACTTTTTGTTCAATGCCTCCAAAACTTCAATACAAGAAAGATCAATGTCATGTTTACCAACAAAACTCAATTAAGCCATAGCATTCTCTTCATCCATCAGGATCAGGGATGGATAGACCAACCAGAAGAACAAATTGCAATGGCAAAGTAAACACCTTTAACTTACAGAAATTGTCCTGCTCTTCCTGCTTGGCTAAGAAGTATAAAAACATAGTATGAAAAGGGAACTACTGGCCTTTACCTTAAACTTTTTATATTCCCTGTTTCGATTACTTTGATCATGATATCTTTTAGCATACGCTAGCTTGCTTAAATAAAAGATTTTGGAGGATGGCGGTTTAGACAGAAAATTATTACAATAAACATGTTATTAGCAACCTAGTTGTTCTTCCAGCTTTGTTTGTGATTCTACAATTTAGAAGATTTTCAAGTTTTTTAACAGGCTGATAAATCCATTTTGTAGACTGATAGATTCTATATGTAGCTTTCTGTAGACAATTGGACGTTCAATTTGCTTATCAAAGCAAATTAATGATTTTAATAAAATTAGTCAAGTGAAGTGTTATTTATTATTATTTTTTCTATTTTCAATTCATCAGTTGGCTAGATTATCACCAGAGGATATGAAAGTAGTGAACAATATGCAACTACTTGGAGGATCAACAACACAAAATAAAAAAGCAACCACTGGTTTCTCGCTCAAGTTTGATGGCCAAAAGGTAAGCCAAGTAGCTTTAGACAAAAACTGAAGATCAGAGTAGGATCCTGCATTCCTCCCATGATGGTCAGTGAACATTCTTTTGATGTCAGACAAAACAAGCAGCTAGAAAAGACCGAACTGGAGAGGAAGAAACTTGGCAACTATTTCGATTTTATCCCATGATAGAGGTATGGTTTATCTTTTTTTTTTCTCAGTATATGTGATTCATATTAATGTCCGATTAACTTATCATGTACTATATAAGGTTGTTAAAGACCTCCATTCCTCCAGTTGCATGAAGTTGTGTATTAATGCTTTATGCATAAAATGAAATGGTATCAGCTGACTTTTTTTAATGTGACAGGAGATTATTGAAAATCTTAGCAAAGGTTTCCTTGGTAAGTGTTTCTGTTCATGAGATTAATTTGTCCATTTATATCTTTTCCTTTCTCTGGTTCTTAATTTTTTCATCTGTCCAATTTTTAATACTGTAATATAGTACCTTGATGATTTAACTTTCACTCGTGTATGTGTGGTTGTTTTTGCCCTTGAAGCCATAGTAATTGGTATCATACACACATGCAAAACATCAACTTATTTGCGTGATTTATTTGCTCCTGTTTTGCAGCACTGGAGACGTTGCTGAAAGACTTTGCCGGTAAATATGCCACAGGAGAAGAAGTATGCATGGTACATTTTAGCGTTCTCTACATGCTCTTAGTGTTTTGAGTCTGTGCGTACTGATGTATGCTTCTGGTGGGAACTTATTTTACTTAGATTAGTGCCTCAATTGAAGGATGTGTTACCATCCTATATACAAAAACAGGTGGCAAAACTTTGTTCTCCTGATTATATGTGAAATCTCCATGAAATTAGATCATCAATTCAATATTGGAAGTTAATCTCCTACACTTCTTTTATATCTTTCTCATGTATTTTTTTTTTTTATCCAGTGCAGTAATATTTTCTTGTTTGCTCTTATGAGTTCGTGATCATTTGGCTTTACTTTTGATTCTTTATTTTTGAATTGCCATTCTTCCCATTCATTTTGTTCCTTTATCAACAATCTGGGTTTTGCCATTTGCAGGCTGATGCATTTATGGCACCTCAGATTGCTGTTGCTACAGATCGGTTTAAGATTGACATGGTAAAATAGTCTTTCTCTTTATCCTCATCGTTAATATTTTGTTTTCTTAGGCTATGATTTGTGCTCGAAAGTTATGGATATGATGATGATGATGATGTTATGATTTATCACATTTAAATGCCACTTTTATGCTCCATTTATACTCGAAAGTTATTCGTTACAAGTTCTACGGTGCGGTTAGTTACATGAACATGAAAATGTTCAGCTTTATGCACATACAACTCAACCAAGAGAGAACCAACTAATTAATTATGTTCAATTTAATTTCTTTGCATAACGTTTAAATAAACGTTAATGCTTGTCTATGCAGTCTAAGTTCCCAACTCTAAGTAGGATATATGAGTCACTGAAGGTTTTACCGGAATTCATAGCTGCCTCTCCTGAAAGACAGCCTGATGCTGTATATTAATTCTGGTGTTCCGTTGGAGCAGTAAGTTACAATACAATCTCAGCTTTTATTGGCGAGAGAAGCAGTGGTATTAATCTTTGAAGAATTTACTGTTTTTGTATTTGTATGAAGTTTAGCTTACTGGTTCTTAGAATGAAATCCTTATCAAACATTTTTCAAGAGATCGTATAAAATAAATTATGATTTTCTTTAGTTATACTCTCTTTTCAAGTAATTATTGGTGTACAATTTCCGAGGATTTAAAAATGTTAGTATTTTGATTTCTCTTTGTAATGATAATAAATAATAAATGTCAGGCAGCAAATAAAATAAATTTCCAAAAATTATTATTATTAAATAATACAGCTGGTTTTTTATAAAATGGATTATTATTCTCTGAAGTTTTGTAAAATAGTTTCATCAATTAACAGCTATTGCTTTTATTGAGTAAGAGTTCATCAAAAATCAGTTGCCCGTCTAGCTCAGTCGGTAGAGCGCAAGGCTCTTAACCTTGTGGTCGTGGGTTCGAGCCCCACGGTGGGCGAAATAAAATATTTTTATCATTATATAATTAGAGGTAGACAATTTGTATTTACATTTTGTGTACTTTGTGACATTTAAATTCCCCCAACTAAAAACGTTGCATCGCTGGTTACTCGACAATATATATATATATATATATATGGATTATTATCCTATCCACTGTCAGTGGAATATTTTAATTTCACAAGCGGAGTTAAGATAATAACATGTGTCTTTTAAAAAAATTAAGAAAATAAAAAATAAATAAAATGAGACGCATGTATCATTCTAATCTCGCTTGTAGAATTAAAAAACTCCACTGACAGTATATAGGATAATTTTTTTATATATATATTTTGAGCGGATAATTTATATTTATATTTTATGTTCTTAAATTATATTCATGTCGTATTGCAGGGCTAAGTTAATTAGCAGTAGATTGGACAATTTGTATTTATATTTTTATATCGTGTAAAACAAAAAATTTAACATTTCAAAATGTGTCCATATACTAAATACACAACACTTTTCAACTTTACTAAATGCATTTATAATTTTTATCAATTTTAACTGTATCACATTTTTTTTTATTGTTTTTACATAATGTCATTGTGTTATGTGTAAAATTATCGAATCTAATCCATTATCAGCACAGCACCAAAAAAAATAAAATTCCAAAAGCACAGCTGATCTTTCCCTTGAAAAGAAGGGAAACTATATGGGAAGGATGATAATTTTTCTTTACAAGAAATTTGGATAGTAATTCAAACTACTCGTTTAAAGAGAGATCTCACTTGCATAAATGTTTCAAGCAAAATTTCAGTAACATAAGACTATTAAAGCAAAATACATGAAAGATTCCTGTTATCTGCTCCAATCCTGCCTACCTATGGCTTTGTTCTCTCATCAAGCTGTTAAAACTACCTGAAGTTAGAACTGTTGAGCAGATCTAAAGTGCATCTACAATTATGCCTGGGCTGCATGAAATCCTTGACAGAGTGTAAAGATTCGATTATTACGAATTTAATGATGATGCTGCCCATAACTCCACTTCCTTGTCAACGCTTGCTGTCGCCAGAACAAACACTCGTTCATCTCCCATAAAAACAATATGTGATGGTAAGAAACACAAGCAACTGGAGATATGTCACACAAGTGGAAAATAAGTTTTACCTAGCGGTATGGTCTTAGGTGACCATGAAATCCATGTAATATCACCTGCAGCATACGGCTGAAGTCAATTCCAGAATCTCAAAATAGCTCTACGTAATTAATATCAGTCAATCATATAAAACAGTGATGAAAAAAGATAAAGGGTGAGTCTTTAAAAAGAACAAAAAAGGGGAGAGGGGGGCAAATTTAAACCTCAGGTGAGAATTGCATCGGTTCAAAGAAAATCATTAGCACTGAGTTGCTAAACCATGCACGGTGCTTAATAAATTGAAGCCAAAAACCTGAATGCTTGGGACATAACATCATTTCTATAGATTTCTATCTAAGAAAATGGTATGGATATAGGCAAAAACAATAAACAAAATAAAATTTACTGCTTGGGATGTACCATCAACAGCCTTCTCAGCAGTATCCAACACCTTTCCTGTTTCCATGCATAGCTTCTGCAATGTTGAACCATGAGTTGTTGCCAGTATCTTTCCATCAGGGGATAGACTGGGACGATCATAGTGCAAAGTAGAACCCCTTGAATCACGAAGTGGTATTGGAAACACCTTCAGAGTTTTGGGATCCTCATCAAGATGCTATCGAACTTCAATAAAGTATTTAGAACAGTCAGCTGGGACAAAATAATAACTCCAATACAAGAAATAGAAACAGCTACCAAACTAGCCCATCTTAGGCATACAAATTTGTAAATTAACCGCATTGAAAAGGAAAAATTTCCCAACCATTTAGTCTTCTTCTAAACATCAGTCGTGTCTTTCAAATTTATGGAGGTTATTATTACTGATTTCCTCTTCCACCTCCCAACCCTGCCTGTCCCTTTTGTAGTTTTAGGCTTGGAAAGGAAAGAAGTTAGAGGTGGAAAAGAAAACAACTTTCATAAAATTGATTTTCTCATTATGGGAGCCACTATGTACATGCGTGTGTAAAAGAGGAGGGAGGAAGACATAGGGGGTGCACACAGACCATTGATGTTCCAAATTCTTACTGAATCATCCTTGGATGCTGTAATAATTTGCTCCTGGAGTCTGGAGAAAAGCATAACCAAGTCACTGCCCTCTGGACATCCAGAAAAATAAACACAAATGAAGAGGTTAGAAACAAACAGCATTTTGAAGGAAAAAGAAAGAGACAAGAGATGCATTAGTGAATAAAAGTCTGACAAGTTAAAAATATTCTCTATTTGGAAAAAATAATTCAAACAAGAGCAGGAATTTTCATCAATACAAAGTAACATAAACAAAAGACTAGGACTGTAATCGAGCCGAGCCGAGCCAATACACTGAGGTGCTCGAGCTCGAGCTCGACTCGTATATTCGGTACTCGATACTCGACTCGAGCTCGATCGAGCCTTGAATTCTGAACTCGAGCTCGGCTCGAGATCGAACTCGAGCTACTCGAGCTCGCTCGATTAGGCTCGATCTCCGAGCTCGAGTCTCGTGCTCGAACTCGAGCTCGAATTTATTTTTGTACACATAATAAAATCGTTAATTAAATATAATAAAACATAAAATTTTTAAAAAAATGCAATAAGTCAATAACAACAGTAGCTTAAACATCTACATAAATAAAAGTACGACACAAATCACACCAACAAAAATAAAAATTACAAAGTCTTACATTAATTTGGAATTATAAAAATAAACAAATATAGTAGCATCATATATGTGAAACATTTAGCAGCATCGTCTACAACACCTGCAACACCTGCAATAGCAAACAAAATCAATGATTTAAGGAAGCAAATTGTTTGGCAATATAAAGGAAAGAAGTTCTTAAACAACTCATTAAGAATTCTCAGAGTTTCTTATACGATTCTTATATGTATTCCAATTTGCTAAGACAGCAAAATCAATACCATAAGTTGAGTAAGAAGACAAGACAATGATATGCGCTGAAGCTCCCTTGATGGAGTACCAAAAAGGAGATGTTGCAATATTGATAATGGCTCTACTTTAAAGTTTTTTGAAACTTTCCTTTTCTTATCATTCTTTCTTCAAAATAATTTTAGAAGTTCCTCATGCCCACCAATGATCGATCAATACCAAGTCATTTCCATGTTTGTTACACGGTTCAAGCACAAGACATTCAGGCCACCATTCTAGGATATTTTCTAGGAACCCATTTCATGATCACAGGGCAAAATCTAGTTCTTTTTGGCATACTAATTTTTATCTTTATAATAGTGTGTAGTCTTTTTAGTCTTCATTTAACTAAAAAGTTGGGCTTTCCACTTGTATTTATTCTGGATATATCGTTTCTATTTGTCTTATACTTTTTTATCTATTTTATCCGACTCCATTTAGGTATGCATTTCCGGGATCTTTTTTTAATTATACTTCAACTAAAGGCACAAGGGAATCAAGAGTTCAAGAGCACAGAACAGAGGAAATGCACATGGGTCTCCTTGAATAACGAAGTCTAAGATAAAGAAAGAAAGGTAGAGTGGGCTTCTAGTTGCTCTGCTTGGATTGGCATGGCTGTCCCCTTTTGCTGGTTGAGGCTTGGCCTTTGACTCTGCTTGCCTCTACTTTTCATGTCAAGCGTACAAGTGTTTTCAGGGGACAGAATCGATCAATACCAAGCAAAGAGAATGAGCAGTAAAGGAAAAAAAAATTCATGAAACTTGCAGAAAGCACCAAAGGAACCCACTTGGGAACATGTTAGCAATTCATATCATCTTACAAAGTACCAGGTTATCCGACAAGAAAGGCCCAATTATAAAGCTGAGAAGTTTCTAAGCATTTGAAAACATAGGTTCTAGAATCTGGACTGCACATGACAATATTTACCTCTGCAAAGACTCCCATATCCAAAATCCTGACATCATTAGGAGGCTCAAAAACAATACAATCAACTAAAAAATTTAACTATTCTATCAGCCAAATACCTAAACTAGCATCTCTAATGAAAACAAAACCTGTTGTTGGTTACACACACACACACAAAAGAAAAGATAAATGTAAGAAGAAATTAGCTTTGAAATGGATGGAACAACAAGACAATTTTCATCAACACCCAGACCTTAAAGAAGATTCTAACATAGAACATATAATTGCATCCACCTAGAAACTATTTCAGACCTTACTTTGGCTAATTTAAAAGTCCATGAAGAGCTACAAAATTCAAAGAACTAAGATTTACATCTAACTTATGGCCAAAAAATATACTTCATCCAACCATCAAACAAAGATAAAATCAAAAGGAACTTTTTCTCCATAAACAAATCAGCCAAACTAAGGGGAGGATCAAACACATAAGAAGTTAATTGAACCATCCAAATCAACAAGACAAAATAAAGCCTTATTTTCTCCCAGACTAAAAAAGCTTCCTTACCTGAACTTACTGATCTTTCACAAATTTCATGCTTCTAATTTTAGAACTACAAACTTCATAAAAAGAAAAGGGAGAGGAGCAGGCAAAAGGTAGAAGTGTGTAGTGCTATAGATAGTTACATATGCTATTTTCCAAGAAACCACAAACTAACTCAAAACTTACTCACATTCATATATAAGGGCACCAACCAGTACATCATTAATATGCAAATAGCTTAATACCAAACATCAAATATCTAGAAAGACATGTAGAGTTATCTTCAAAACCTTAACAAATCATATCCCATTGTTCATTCCCTAAAAGCTACAGGATATAGGGCATTTCTTAAAACCAACTCAAAATTAATATCATCTAAAGTACCACAAAAATTTTCAGCCATATACACTTATACGCAACAAGCATATACACTTATATAGCAGTTATATAATTCATATACAACAGCAAACATCACACAACAGCCTTATAAATTCATCACATGGCAAGCACAGACACTCATACAACAGCCAAATAAACGACATATCGCGATGATTAAATTGACAAAGTACAATAAAAAATCAATTACCTTGATAAAGAGTACTCCATCTCAATTGGTTTACGAGAATTTAAGCGCAATTTCAATTGGTTGCTTCTCTTTCTATATAGACAAAGTAAAAGAAAATGAATTAAAAGTCAAATTAAAGTAAGACAATCATGAAATAACAAAGATAAAGAAAATGAATAAACTTACTTTGCTCTTCTTCTTCACTCCATGAAGATTCCGACACCAATCTCCTCCACAAAGTAATGCTTGCACTGTGTCAGGAGCTAATGAGGCACGATAAGTATCTATAACTCTACTTCCCGCACTAAAGGCAGCCTCTGAAGCCACTGTAGTGATGGGAATAGCGAGTATATCACGAGCCATCTTGGATAGAATGCGATACTTTAAAGTGCTTGCTTTCCACCAATCCAAAGCATCAAATGTATTAGAATCTCCTTTACAAATAAAGCAACCCTCGGCTAAGTAGATATCTAGATCAGATTGTTGTGGTTGAACAGTCTCAACTGACATCACATAACTTGCAAATTCAGACCAACCTGAAGAAGAAGTTTCCACACTCTCACCACTAACACTATCAAGCACTTGTGTTTCAGCACTTTGCTCATTGACAGATTGATACTCGCGAGCATATTCCTCATAAATCTCATATAGAGCATCTCGAACTCGAGCAATATTTTCTCTTGCTTCTCTCTCAGGGTACATACGAGGAAAACAAAACTCAACCACCCTCATTTTGCACCTTGGATCCAGGATAGCTGCGATAGCCATTAATAAATTGCATTCTCCCCAATACTTATCAAATTTACTCTTCATCTTACGAACCATTGCTTGAATAAACTCATCTTCAACTTGTGCCTTTTTATCCAACAACACTTTCACACGATACACTTCATTCAAAAATAAGTTAGAAGTTGGATAATTGCTCCCAGAGATGATTTTAGTGGCTGAATTAAAAACCTCTAAAATCTCACAAACTTTCTCCACTTTTTCCCAATCTTCTTGACTTGGACAACAATGGTAGTGACGTTCTCGTTCTTTGAATCTTGGAAACACTTCTTTGAATTTGATTGCAGTTGACAACATCTCAAATGTAGAATTCCAACGTGTCTTACATTCGAGAATAAGTTTCTTATCAGGCAGTTGTAATTGTTGTGCTATCTCAGAAAATGTCTTAAGTCTTGCCTTATTTTGATTAATAAAACTGACACTCTCATGAACATCTTCAATCACATACTTGATCTCAGAAAGACCATCTTGAACCATGAGATTCAAGATGTGTGCACAACACCGAACATGAAAGAGGTTTCCTCCACAAATCAACCTCTTGTTTCTCGAAAAAGTGTCCTTAAGAATTCTAATTGCCACATCATTGCTTGAAGCATTATCCACAGAGAGCGTGAACACCTTGCTTTCAATCCCCCATTCTTTCAAACACTTAAAAATGCAGTCAGAAATCTCAACACCACGACGAGGAGGAGGTATATGGACAAAGCTGATAACACGCTTTTGAAGTCTCCAATTAACATCTACAAAGTGTGCTGTAAGAACCATGTATTCAATCTTCTGATTGCTTGACTTCCACAAATCTGTCGTTAAACTGATCTTGTTGATGGTTTTCAGCAATGTCTTTAATTTTTTCTTTTCTGCTTCATAAACTTGCACGCAATCCTTCTTAATAGTATTGCGTGATACTTTCTCCCATTCAGGCATCCCACGTTTTTGCATCATGTTAAACCCTTCTTCTTCCACAATTGAGAAAGGATGCTCATGCATCAGTATCCAATGTGCAGCTGCCTCTCTCATTTTTGCCATATCAAACTTCCCATCTGTGAGAGCCGGTGGCATTTGTACATCAACACTCGTATCAACTGATTGGAAATTAATCCTTTGTTGTTGCCTCTGATAGATTTTCCTCTTCAAACAAGTTTTCAAGTGCCTATTAAACTGAGTTGTACTTTTACTTGAACTTACAGCTAACCTACTCTTGCAATGGATACATTCACCTTTTTTAGAACCGTCAGGAAGAGTAACTTCCTTGAACTCCAACCAAACAGCAGATTGCCTCTTTTTCTGATTACCTTCCCCTTCTTCTTCTTCACCCTCCGGAGGATCACCATTGCCACCTTCCTTATCCCTACTAGCATTGGCTGGTGTTACATCTGTGTTAGTATCTACATTTTCATCCACATCGTCATCTAACACAACTCGACTTGCACCTGAATCCGATGTAGGTTGAAATGGTGTAGAGGAGACATCCGGTGTACTTGACATATCTAGTTTTCCATCACACAAAAAAAAATCAACATTTAAATAAAGATAGGAAAAAAGGTTTGAATCAAAATTCAAACCTTGAATTAGTGATATAAAAATAAGTAAATGCAAATGGAGTTTGAATCAAAATTCCATGTACAGTACACATAATGTAGCATTTCTTCACATAAACAATGATCGACTATTAGGAAACCGAGGTAGATTGAATTAAACTTCAAATAACAAAATTCTGTTATAAATTAATGCCGACACTCAGGCTCCATGTGACGGAAAACAAGGCTCATCCATTACAATTTACAAAAATTCTTTCAAACTAAGCTGGGATGAAATTCACACAGCTTTTGTTACATATGTCATGCGCATAGTTTTAAGTCCCCCTTCATTGATGAATATCAAACAAAAAGCAGATAATTAAGGGATCTTCAAAACTTCAATGACATAATAATATAAATGGTAAAGACTAAAACAAAGAAGGAAAGACAACCATGAGGAGGAACATGAATATTATGAACACAGACCAAAAGCATTAATACAAATTCCAAAACAAGAAACAAAAGGCATCTGCTTATTTTTCTAGTAACTGAGTCTGACAGAACCATAATACCCTGAACAGTATCAGTAATGCAACAAATTAACTCATGGAAACTGATGTTTCTGAATTATTAAATGTTGCATTCAATGATGAGTAACAAGCAGCAAAAGTTGTTATCAACTAAAGAAAATATCAATACTGCATGATATTAAACATAAATTGCAAAACTTCATGCAATATTACATAAATATGCCAAAGCCTAAGGGTCTTTTAGCTTTTTTTTTTCATTTCCATAAATAAATTCATTTTTTTCACTTAAAAAAGGTGTCAAAATCTACAAAATTAAAGACTACAGGTCTTGATATTAAGCATAATATCAAGAGCAAATACAACAGAAACTGAAGAAACTAAGAAACTTAAATGAGATTACTAATAAAAACAAGTCAAGCTTGAATGCTGAAAAATGTGTTGATTCAGTGGAATGTATAAATATGGCAGCTAGCATGTTATTTGGCATTCTGAATAAAGAAGGTGTTACAATTGTAGATAAAATGTTTCAGGAGTTGCAAGATAATGCAGAGAGGATATCAAAGTTCATAGAAGAGTTTGATTACTTAGAGCATCGTGCCAAAGAGCTCGAGTCTGAAAATGAGACTCTCCAGTTAGAGTTATCAAGGAAGGATGAGGTTTTGAAAGGTCTATTATTTGATCTCAGTCTGTTACAAGAGTCTGCTTCTAATACCAAAGACCAAAAAGATGAAATTAAGGAAATGGTTTCTGCTTTGGAGGCTTTAGAAGATGAGCTAGCTGTAAAATCAAGTGAACTTGATGAGACTGTTAGTCATAGTCAAATGCTTGAAGTGCAGTTGCAAGAGAAGCTAGACATGATCTCCGATCTTCAATTGGATATTTCAAATGAACGTGAGTCTTTGAAACTTCTCTGCTCTCAAAATCAGGAGTTGAAATCTCATATTGAAGATGCCTTAGCGCTAAAAAGCTCTCTTGAAGATGAACTAAGAGAGAGAACGAAGATCACTGAGAGCTTGGAGGTGGAACTGTCAGAAATGAGTAATGCCCTGTCCCAAATGAATGATACCATAGAGTACTTGACTGGAAATTTTAATGAACTTGCTGGTGAAAGAGATCAGCTTCACATGAAGGTGCTTAGCTTGGAAGAAAAGCTTGGGAAGGCACAGGCTGAGGCTAAACAAAGTGAAGCTATTGCTATGGAAGCTCAACAGGTATGGTTTACTATAACATTTCATAAAATAGTATTTCCTTTCTTACTTTTTATTTAATAATTAATGTCGCATAGTTGTATCCATTAAATTTGATGATAGATGGCTGAATCAAGGAAGACCTATGCTGAAGAAAAGGAAACTGAGGTGAAGCTATTAGAGAGATCTGTTGAAGAGCTAGAATGTACTATAAATGTCCTGGAAAACAAGGTAAGATTTTGCAATGTGATAAAGATGCATGAAAGTACTACTTCTATTGTAACCGTGTTTAACGAATTCCAAACTTGTGTTAGGTTGACATTATCAACGGAGAAGCTGAACGTCAACGATTACAGAGAGAGGAGCTAGAATTGGAGCTTCATGCTGTAAAAGTTCAGATGCAGAACATTAAAAATGCTGATACTGACATTAAAGGGTTCGGAAATATTGCTCTGATCTAATTTGTGGTGCAGATACTTGATAAAAGGTTCCAATTGGCAACATATGATTCTTTGTTTCTGCAGTTGTTTAGATGAGAAGAAGAAAGATCTTCAACAAGCCCTGGATCGTATTCAAATTCTTGAAACAGATATATCTAACAGGGATAAAGAGGTGAAAGCTTTTCGTTGAAATGTGGTTTAGTTATATGTAACTTTGTTTTAAGCTTATAATGCTGAAAAATGCAATTTTTCTAAAACAAGACCTTTGGTTTTTACATTTCAAGGTGGGTGCACTGTTTTGATTGATATGTTTCCGTTATTGTTCAACAGATTGACCAATGCAAAAAACATATTTCTGAACTAAATTTGCATGCTGAAGCCCAAGCAAATGAGTATAAACAGAAGGTATGCCAAGGATATTGATTGGATTAGGCTGTTCTGCTACATTTTTTTTTCTGGCCTACTGGTATTAGAGTACATGTTCTTGGTCCTTGATTTTCTAACTATTTTCAAAACTACAAAAACTGGAAACAGTTCAAGGCATTGGAAGCCATGGCTGAACAAGTCAAACCTGAAGGTTACTTAAGCATTTACTTGATAGTGCTTTGGTCAATACGTGCTTTCAAGCATTCTTATGCTCAAAATTTGTCAAAGATGATACCTGTACGAAGCTTGAACTGTGAGTGGCCTTCTAGAGGTAGAAAGGTGCAGTTTTCCTAAATGATTAGAATTGAATGACAGGTGTGTGGCGCTGGCACTCCCCAAGCTTTGATCTGCTGGCTTTAGATGAGAGCCTAGCAAAAAATTTTTGGCAGAGAAGATAATGAATAGTCTTTCAAAACTTTTAAAACCAAACAGATGGTTCACTTGCAAATGTACAAAATACAGCTTTGGTACATGTAAAACAAATTAGAATTAATGTTAGCTTATTTTTGTGTTTGTGTACACAGCACATTCCACACCAGAAATTCCACCAAGCTAAAGGAAGAGACTTTTACCAGTGTGAGGAGTGAGTTTTCGAAAGGGGTCGCCGGAAAGTCAAGTTGGAGAGTCACGCCGGAGACTTAAGTCAAATCTGGTTTGGTGGTTTCAAATCTAGGTCGCGCCGTGCTCGTGAGATCTGATTTGGTTGACGCCGCCGGAGATCTAGAGATAGGTGGTCTGGGTCAAGCCAAACAGTCACGCCGTCGGCAGAGATGGAGGCAGATCTGGTCTGGTCAGGGCCTAGGACTTTGGGTCGCGCCGTAGGTGTGAGATGTGTTCTGATTGATGTTGTCGGAGAGCCAGAGAAGGGGAGATCTGGGTCGCACCGTCGCCGGAAGTGGTCTTCGGTCAAAAATGGAGGAGGGTTTACGGACGATTTAGAGGAAATGGCTGAGGAGGGGTGCGACGGTGAGGAGGGGTCTGGTCTCTGGTGGTCTGTCGAGGGGGACAAGGAAAGGAGTGGAAGAAGGGAGCCCGAGACCGAGATTTTCATTAGAATTAGGTTTTTTTTTTATGTTATTTTAAGTTTCAAAATATAAAATTTTATATTTTTTTAATAATATAAACAAATAATAATATAAATAAAATTAAAAATATATATTAAAATATTATGTGCTCGATTAGGCTCGCGAGCTACTCGAGCCGGGTATCTTGATGCTCGAACTCGACTCGCTCGATAGCTCGAGTAGCTCGAGCTCGAGCTCGGCTCGACAAAAATCGAGCCGAGTTCGAGTTTTGTTCGAGTCGAGCCCGAGTAGCTTGCGAGCACCAGTGTATCATTTACACCCCTACAAAAGACTTAGTAAAGTCAAACCTTCTGGTACCCATTCTCCAATATAAATTGTCATAAATTTTCTGAAAACCTCTAACAGAGACGATTGCAAAAGGGCACAGATTTTCCTGCTTGAGTATCCTGATGCAAAAGGGCGACACAATTGTTATTCGGACACGATAAGTCTTCTAAAGATGGCTGAAATCCTTTCTGCCAAGTGTCCAAAGTTCCCAATTCCAACAGCAGAGTGAGGGAATTAGTTTCCCTCTGGAAGTTAGACTAAATTTGGAGTCTATTTAACAAACAAATCGAGCTCGAGCTCGGTTCAAAATAAATTTATTAAATTTGAATAATCATTAAATCAAATTTTTTTACAATAAAATTTTTTTTAAAGCTAAATGAAAAAAATTTTCGCCTATTTAATGATAAGGGTACAAAATTTAAACACTCCAAAAAAATTGATAAAATAGACGGGCAAACGAACATGAATTTCAAACTATGGGTTTTATACTAGAAAAAAATTTACAAATTGATGACCGTTAGCCCAAGCTATATTCCGGTTTACGGTTTACCGCTTAATGACAAAGATCCGGCGTCGTTTTAATACATCCTTCCCATTTTACATAGCGAAATCCGCGATCTGTTGAACACTGACCCCACGCGAATATTAACGGCCATTCTGACACTGCGCCATTTTTCTCTCATCTTTCAAGCACAAAGGCATTCACTGTTTTTCTATTTTTCTCTTCAAAAAATCTTTCCTTTTTTAAATCAAAACTTTCTTATTCATTGTTTTCTTGATCTGGAAAAAATCATCTTGTTTTGTTTGCGAAATCAACAAGTTTGTAATTAGCGATGTCGTTTTCGGACTCTGAGTCGTCTTCTCATGGCGGTGAAAAGGAATACAAAGTTTTTCGTCAGTTCAGCCGCGACCGTATGTCCTCTCTACTTTAACATTTTCTTTTGTTTCTTGATTTTTCTGTTTGTTTTCCTGGAATTTCAAGATCTTGAAATGTCAAGTTAGAATCAGCTCGACCTTCGGCTCCAACTCTATGCGCCTTCCGCTTAGAGAATGTGCTATGATCCCCTAGGTTTACGTGTCAACTGTCGGGAGCACTTGTTGAGTCTCTGGCAGTTTGGCTTTCCATTTTGATGACTAATTTTTTTTTCTTCTCAGGGCTATTGTATGAAATGCTTGGATCGTCGACATCTGGAAATGCAAAATCGGCTTGGAAGGTTCGATCATCATGATTCTTGCTTTCTTACATTTCATTATTTGATTTCCATTTCCTTCTATCTCAGCGATAAAAAGCTGGAGAGTATATTGATCTTAAGTTCTTAATTTGTTCGAATATGAGACTAATTAGTTCGACTAAGGGTTGTTTAAGTCCGTTTCGATGGATTTCCTGCAGGTACTCATAATGGATAAAGTGACCGTCAAAGTCATGTCTCATTCGTGTAAAATGGCAGATATCACCGATCAAGGAGTTTCCTGTAAGCTTATATAAATTGGGACAACCTGAAGCAATATTTTGTTAGTTGGAACTTACTAGAGATTGTTCTTTATTGCAGTGGTGGAAGATCTTTTCAGGAGAAGGCAGCCATTACCCTCCATGGAAGCTATATATTTCATGCAGCCATCAAAAGAAAAGTACATCGTTTTTTTTTTCTTTTAAGTTTCATTTACTTCTAATACATAATCCATCCTTGCTTTTGACAGCTGCTTGTCTTTTCTAAGATCCTCTCTAAAAAAATGCTATACCAACGTTTAAAAACTCTAAGCCCATTTTAACCCTATCTTTTGCTAGCATGCAGTATTGTCATGTTCTTATCTGACATGTCTGGAAGGGAGCCTTTATACAAGAAGTATGTGAATGATTTTCCCCAGAAACTTTGGTTTTTTATTATTAATAATTCAGATCTTTCAGCTTTTGATAATGTTCTTTGGTCTCCATCCCCTGCCCCCTATTTTTCTCCAGGGCATTTGTATTTTTTAGTGCACCTGTCCCGAAGGAATTAGTTAATCATATCAAAAGCGACACAAGTGTGTTACCTCGCATAGGTGCATTGAGAGAGGTCCAAATTTTTTTTTATATTAGATCTTGCAACTCTTACTTGTACTTTGGTGTTATACTTAGATCCTTCCTTTTTGATTTCTCATCTTTCTTGTTTGGTAATAAGCAGATGAATTTGGAATATTTTCCTATAGATGGTCAGGTAAGAACAAAATTTATTCCTTCTTTTTGTTTTTGTGCCTTTTTATCTATTTGTAGCGGAATCTTAATAATCCATCTAGTTTTGGAATCAATTTGTATTTACATTATTATGATATTATTTAAAAACTTTATCTTTTCTAAATGACACATATGTCCTCTTCAATGCTAATTTCTTTATGCCTTTTTTTTTTGCTATAAATAATTAGCTTGAAGTTAGAGTTTACGTGAACCCGATGACTGATTTTTGAGGGCATAACCATTGTGTTCTAGTATACTGGAATCACTTCTGTTTTGTGCTAAATAAGGGGACAGGGCATGGGAGACTTGTGATTATATAAATTGTGCCACTTATATCACTACTTTGGATTAAGGCCTAATAAGAGTGAGCTAATGGTTATTAGAGATTGTATATAAAATATGTTATCCATCGAGGCCTTTTGATGCAGGGTTTTATCACTGATCATGAAACAGCCTTGGAGGAACTTTTTAGTGAAGATGCTGAGAAGTCTCGAAAATTTGATATATGTTTGAACACAATGGCGAGCCGAATTGCCACAGTTTTTGCTTCGTTAAAGGTATGAATTGTTGCAAGAAATTGGTAAGAAACTATGATAAACGTGACAATATGGCCTGACTTAGTAAAGTACAAATGTCACAAATAAGGTAGCCTACTCTTACTGTCAGATGTTGTAGGTTTAACATTTGAATTATTTATGGTGATTTTCCTTGAGAAAACAATGCCTTCCTTAAATTAAATAGCATTTATTATTTAATGATAAAATTGGTTGGGATTTCTCAGGAGTTTCCGGTTGTGCGATATCGTGCTGTCAAGACAGAAGATGCATCTACAGCGACAACCTGTGATTTAATTCCTTCTAAGCTTGCTGAAGCTGTTTGGAACTGTATTCTGAAGTATAAATCTATTCCCAACTTTCCTCAGACTGAAACGTGTGAGCTGCTCATTTTGGATAGATCTATCGATCAGGTTAAGTATAATCTCTTGGCATGACTTACTATTTTTAAGTCATGTGATGATGATTTTGTTGAATATGATGGCACTTTGCATTTTTAGATTGCTCCTGTGATACATGAATGGACATATGATGCAATGTGCCACGATTTACTTGATATGGACGGAAACAAATATGTGCTTGAGGTAAGTCTTCTCGTTAAATTGATTCCAAGATTTTTCATCCTTTCTTTTTTCAAAATTTGGTTTTAGTCTCATATTAGAATAACACATATGTTCTCTTAGGTTCCTAGCAAAACAGGTGGCCCACCTGAGAAAAAGGAGGTCCTTTTAGAAGATCATGATCCAGTTTGGCTGGAGCTTCGTCACGCACATATAGCAGATGTATGTCTCATGCACTTATATTCTCTTTTATCAAGAAACAATATAACTATAATGTCTTTCTTTCCAAAAACGTATTAGGCAAGTGAGCGCTTGCATGATAAGATGACCACCTTCAAATCAAGGAACAAAGCCGCTCAGATTCAGAGCTCAAGGTTAGTGACTTCACTGCTGAATTTGGTAAAAAGATAAGAAATTATTTATCTGGTGTAGTTATAGCATATTACTTGGTGCACGGTTTGGTGGGAAGTTTGTTTGTTATCAGAGACTTACATCAACTTCAAATTTTATATAGAGTCATAAGCAGTATGGCCAGCCACAAAGTACTCTGTGAAACGTAATGTAGTCTATTCTACAACTAGATAAGTTCTTCGATTTTATTTGGGAGATATTTTGTAACCGGATTCTGGAAAATTTAGGTTCTTCTTTTAAGTGCTATTTACATGAATGATTGAAAGTGACAAATGTTTCTTTACATCTCATCTTATATATCTCTAAATTGTAAACTGAAGTTGTATATTCATGCAACTTTTCTATAGTCCTATTGAAGTTTGGTTCGTTGCAGAGATGGTGGTGAAATATCAACTCGAGAATTGCAGAAAATTGTGCAAGCTTTGCCACAATATAATGAAATAGTTGAAAAACTCTCTCTGCACGTGGAGGTTTGTTTCTTGTTGATGCCCAACTTTTTATCTGTCACTTTCTTGTTGAATTAAGCTCTCTCCCCTTTTTAATTGCTACTTTCTTGTTGAATGCCATAGTATATATTTTGCTTCTGGGATGCTTGTGTTCATTCAAAATTGTGTAGTGCTTAAACTTACAGGTTGAGTAATTGGCCGACAACATGCATGGTTTTGACAATAGAAAGTATATACAGTTTTAAGTTGATCATAGTTCTTGAAATTCAAAGTGGAGCTTTCTTTTTGTCCTAATATACAAGCATTGTAATTAGCACGTTTGTGAAGGCCTTCAAGGGAGATGGTTAAAGTGCACGTAAGTAAGATGTTTCCGCTGATTGTTTTGACTATTATTTCATTACAGATTGCTGGAACAATCAACAAACTTATAAGGGATATGGGGCTTCGTGAGCTTGGACAACTAGAACAGGATCTTGTTTTTGGAGATGCTGGAGCAAAGGATGTCATCAACTTTCTGAGGACAAAGCAGGTGATGCCATGGATTAGTCAGATTTTATATAGTACAATTGATCTTTAGTTTTTCATTTTGAAATCTCTTAACATTCAAAATTTTCATCCATACAGGATGCATCTCCAGAAAATAAATTGCGTCTGCTGATGATTTATGCATCTGTCTATCCGGAGAAATTTGAGGGTGATAAAGCTTCAAAGCTAATGCAGGTAGCTACTGCATTTCCGTTAATCAGTTTTATGAAGCAATTGATAGGCTTGTTCTTCTGATTATTGCCCATAATACTTTGACAATATTTTTTTTCATTTTACTTTTTGTTCAATGCCTCCAAAACTTCAATACAAGAAAGATCAATGTCATGTTTACCAACAAAACTCAATTAAGCCATAGCATTCTCTTCATCCATCAGGATCAGGGATGGATAGACCAACCAGAAGAACAAATTGCAATGGCAAAGTAAACACCTTTAACTTACAGAAATTGTCCTGCTCTTCCTGCTTGGCTAAGAAGTATAAAAACATAGTATGAAAAGGGAACTACTGGCCCTTACCTTAAACTTTTTATATTCCCTGTTTCGATTACTTTGATCATGATATCTTTTAGCATACGCTAGCTTGCTTAAATAAAAGATTTTGGAGGATGGCGGTTTAGACAGAAAATTATTACAATAAACATGTTATTAGCAACCTAGTTGTTCTTCCAGCTTTGTTTGTGATTCTACAATTTAGAAGATTTTCAAGTTTTTTAACAGGCTGATAAATCCATTTTGTAGACTGATAGATTCTATATGTAGCTTTCTGTAGACAATTGGACGTTCAATTTGCTTATCAAAGCAAATTAATGATTTTAATAAAATTAGTCAAGTGAAGTGTTATTTATTATTATTTTTTCTATTTTCAATTCATCAGTTGGCTAGATTATCACCAGAGGATATGAAAGTAGTGAACAATATGCAACTACTTGGAGGATCAACAACACAAAATAAAAAAGCAACCACTGGTTTCTCGCTCAAGTTTGATGGCCAAAAGGTAAGCCAAGTAGCTTTAGACAAAAACTGAAGATCAGAGTAGGATCCTGCATTCCTCCCATGATGGTCAGTGAACATTCTTTTGATGTCAGACAAAACAAGCAGCTAGAAAAGACCGAACTGGAGAGGAAGAAACTTGGCAACTATTTCGATTTTATCCCATGATAGAGGTATGGTTTATCTTTTTTTTTTCTCAGTATATGTGATTCATATTAATGTCCGATTAACTTATCATGTACTATATAAGGTTGTTAAAGACCTCCATTCCTCCAGTTGCATGAAGTTGTGTATTAATGCTTTATGCATAAAATGAAATGGTATCAGCTGACTTTTTTTAATGTGACAGGAGATTATTGAAAATCTTAGCAAAGGTGAGCTGCCGAAGAATGAATATTCATGTATGAATGAACCAAGTCCAACAACTCAGGAAAAATCCCAAGGCTCGATGCGGGCAAAACAACCTCCAGCTGCACCAGCTGGATCTACAGAAAAAAGGCCTGCTCATTCAATGAGATCAAGACGAACAGCGAAGTGGGCACGGCCCCACTCTTCTGATGATGGATATTCTAGGTAGCCTTACAGTTCAAAATCTCTTTTTTTTTTTTTTAATTTTATGCTGGGGCCCCTCTGAAGTCTGAATAGAAGTTGTGTTGACTGGCTAGATTACATAATTCTTCTTACATCAAACTCTATAATTCTGGAGCCAGAAACACCCAACTTTTTTTGACCGTGATTAGGAATCTCAAGCACCTAATTCTCTTCAATGGCTTTTGCAGTGATTCAGTTCTGAAGAATGCAGCTGCTGATTTCAAGAGGATGGGACAGCGCATCTTTGTGTTTATCATTGGCGGGGCAACTCGATCTGAGGTAAAATTGGTGCTGAGTTTTCTTATTTACTCTTATATTGATGCCCTTTGTGGTTGTGGTTGTTAACCTGATGGCTTCTGTTGCTACTGGCAGCTAAGAGTATGTCACAAGCTCACAGCAAAATTGAAGAGGGAAGTCGTCCTAGGTTCTTCTAGTTTCGATGATCCTCCACGATATATTACGGTAAAATGATTTTATTCATATCAATTCTTTTATCAGTTAGATCTACAGTTTAGCCTTTAAATTTGCACTCTAAGATGTTGGAGAGATTTTAATTATTTACTAACATTTATGATGAATTCGGT
Organism: Heritiera fomes; assembly: GCA_032173925.1. NCBI lineage: Eukaryota > Viridiplantae > Streptophyta > Magnoliopsida > Malvales > Malvaceae > Heritiera > Heritiera fomes. Next base: position 2,384,784 of record JAPDPM010000013.1, on the reverse strand, counting down.
CGTGACTAGCATTAGTTTTTTATCTTTAGTACTTGAATGAAACGGAGGATTACAAAACTTTGCACAATATATGGCCTATTATTTGCACATTACTTCTTAGTAAGATCTAGTCCATCATTGGTTATACGGCAAGTATCTAAAGGAATGCATACATAACATGGTCAATATTCTATTTTTGTAAAATTGGCTTATTAAAATATGCAGCGCTTATGTTTATTTTTTTTTGTTGCAAGTGCTTACATTTATTTGCACAATCTATGATATTATTTGCACATTTTTTTCATACTAAGATATTTTTAGTTCATAGGGAGGTATAATGGGGTATAGAGGAATTGAACATTGGATCTAATAACTCTTAAAGAGTAGTAACCTCTTGGCGAAGCCTTGATTGTTTTTCATAGTAAGATATAATCCATTATTTGTTATATGGCAAATATTTTTGAAAACATGCATATATCATGTGAAAATTGATTTGTTGAAGTGTGTAATGCTTTCATTTACATGTTTAACGATCTTTTCTTTTATATCTGATGTGAAATTAAAACATCTTACTCAGTTAGAGCGCATGACATGATACATATATGCAGCTCATTCGAAATCTCTATATAAACATTCTCATTTATCAACTCTGTTCCCTTGAGAGCGGCCTGTCCAAGTTTAGAAGCAATTTTTTGAGACCTTGATGGAACTCAAAGGTTTCCAGCAAAAGAAGGGAACTAAAGGGTGCAGATTGCAGAAAGAGAAGTTATTCCTTTTCATTTTAATTACTGCTTCTGATGATTTTGATCTTAATATTGTAGAAACTGAGCCTGCTATCAGAAAACGATCTCTCCAAGGATGTCCCACAACACAAGTTATGGTGAGATCGAATTCTGGCTCGTATGGCGAAGGCCATCTCCTGCCGGTTGAGTACCTGATTTTGGAGTTGATAACTCTGCCATTTAAATGATGAGCAGTTGAGTAGCTAAGCAGTTTTATTCTGTGTAGTTAGAATACGGAAATTGAAAAGATGGAAACAAGACCCATACCACATCTATCTGTACCGTACAGTCATCGCCTCTTGAAAATATAATTTGAGTTTTGAAGAGGCATTTCACGTGCTTCTCTTCTCTTTCTCGACCTGTAATGGAGTATTACTGTTGTTCATCAAAAGGCAGTGTTTTCACAATTCCAAGGGAACTGGGGTTATATTCCAATCATATTTGAGATGATTTGGTATCAAATTCGAATATTTTTTCTTATTTGAAAACTTGATATTCAATTTTCGATCTGATCTTGATTCGGCCTAGAAGACTCAGCGACTCCCTCACCAAAAATTTATCTTGCCAGGCCATAAAAACTGCATTAGATTCTGAGCATACAGCAGCCCCATAAAAGTTTATCTTGATGCCATTTGTTTTAGAACGTTTGGCTGCAGTACACATTGAATGGTATATATAGTGCTGATGCAGTTAACACTAAAGAAAAAGTCTGGGAACATAAAAAAAACACAGAATACATTGATTTTGTGGTTTTCACGCTTATAATTAAGAGTCAGACTATTCACACCCTAAATTTTGCTAGACACACCCTAAAATTTTTTTATTCCTTTGTTGATTTTATTGCACACCCTAAATCTCTCTCTCATCAACAATTTTTTCCTGTGAGCCATAGCTCACCAGAGTTGCTGCCTGGCAGCACTTGAATGCTGCCAGGCAGCAGTTGTATGCTGCTGCGGCAGCAAAGTGCCGCAAGCAGCAAGCTGCCGCAGCAGCAAAGGGCTGCAAGCAGCTTGCTGCCTCGGCAGCAAACTGCTGCAAGCAGCAAGCTGGGGCTGCAAGCAGCTTGCTGCCGTGGCAGCATGCCAGGCAGCAGTTGTATGCTGCTGCGGCAGCAAGCTGCTGCAAGCACCAAGCTGCTACGGCACCAAGCTGCTGGCAGCAGCAAGCTCCCGGAAGTGATTTTCGATAAACAATAGGGTGGGAAAAGAAAAAGAAGAATATTTATGTAATTTTATATAAAAATAGGGTGTGTCTAGTTTATAATAGGGTGTGTTTAGAAGTACCCTATAATTAAATGTAAATTATCACAAACTTCGTGAACTTCATCTGAAGCCTGAATGATTCATAGGAACTAATCCTTCATAACATATCTTCCGACCCTTCTTCCCTGCATTTTTGCAGCATGAATTGAACCAATTAGTTTATAGTTTTTCTGGAGGTTTTTTTGTAGAAGACACAACGTAGGGATAGTGGAACAGATCCCAGGGGTTGGGATTTGAACCTCAGACATATTAGTATGAACCAACTGAGCTCAGACTCTGGTTCTCTCCAGATTTTTATTATTATGCCAAAATAATATATTGTGGAGGTGGTAAATTAGACTTACTAGAGATAGCCTCTTTCCTTGCAGCACTTAATAGCTCCATCAAACATGTCCTCAACCCCATATTTAAATTTGAACCCAGCATCCAAGAGTTTCTTTGATGACAAACCAGGTACTTTTATGCCTTTGATTTCTGCTAAGGAACTGCCAGAGAAAATAACAAGTTAGCGAAAATCTGCAGTTAGCCCATGATAGTTCTGAAGTATTGAGAAAAATGCAAAGGAAAACTACTTTACTCACTCTGCTGTTGGAATTGGGAACTCCGGATACTTGGCAGAAAGGATTTCAGCCATCTTTAGAAGACTTATCGTGTCCGAAGAACAATTGTATCTCCCTTTTGCATCAGGATACTCAAGCAGGAAAATATGTGCCATTGCAACGTCATCAACATGTACCATCGATGCGTTTAGAAGATCACAATATTTATGCTGGTTCCCTGTACAAAAATTCAATGTATAAAGCTTGTTCCATTACTCCATTAAAAACCTAACCAACTGAAGAAAACAATTGTGCCTGAAGCTAATTAAAATAGGAAGAGTAACAACAAACTAGCATGTACCTAAGACCAGAGCCAATGATGTACACACCGAGCCAGGGAACCTGGGGCAGATGAAAGGACCAACAACAAAAGAAGGAATCACTGTCACCAAATCCAATCCATGTTCTGCTGCAAATTCAAGAGCTGCCCTTTCTGTCAAAGTCTTGGAAATAAAGTAAGAATGTGAGTTTGGGGGTAATTTTTCTCTAACAAAATCCACATCTGTCCAAAAACTCTCATCCATCATGTCCACATCTTTGTTGTTGAACACAACGGTGGATGCACTAGAAGTATAGACAACTCTCTTCACTGTTTTTGATTTTAAGCATGCTTTCAAGATGCCTAGTGTTCCACTGATTGCCCTATTAATTACTACTTCTTCAGGTTCTTTGTTTTCGAAATCGACAGGGGTAGCAACATGGAGGACCCCATTGCATCCTACAATGGCTGCATCGAAGCTGTCAGGATCACCAAGATCTGCACTGAAGATTTTGAGCTTTTCGGCTGCCCCCGGCAGACTGGTGAGGAAACTAATGTCTCTTTTGTTCTCTGGTCATATGTCACAGATAAGAAAAATCAACCATACAGTATGTTTTACTAATACAGACAACTGTTGTCTTATTGTGGGGAATAAAAGAAACAAAAACCTACCCAGAACCAGAAACAAAACTGAAGGAAAAGATAACACAACTAAATAGATCTCAAAAACCAGCAAAAGGATAGAAAATGGGTATAGGAGTTATGTTTTTCATGCTAAATTCAAGCAGAAAAGCTCAATTAATTCAGGATAAATCATGTTTATTTTTTACTCACGAGAAAAGAATTCCTTTTTGGCTTCTTTTAGTTATTCAATTGTCTTTAATCTTATATTCTTACCTGGATCAGGTCTAACAGTGGTATTGACAGAGTAACCATCTTCAAGAAGCCTCCTGATCAACCATGAAGCTATAAACCCAGTACCTCCTGTCACACACACGGTTCCTTTATCTCCTTCCATCTCCCTTTACGCTCTCTTCTTTCACAGTACTCTCTAGGAAGATTTGCAATCACATATCAATTGGGAAACGTCAATTATAAACATGATTTTCCTTACCATCTCGATATACACTGTATCTTTCAGTGGTCCAGTTCCCATGTGCACTTCTGTGGTTGGTGGTAGTTTAAAGAAAATTTAGTCGTCCCTGTTTTGCCAGTCGTTCGAGGGTCTTAATCATTGAATGGCGCTGCTATCATCGTGTGGTTAAAACAAGGAAAATAGATCCGATTATATCCGGATTTAGGCTTAAGTAAGCCAATATAGGGCCCATGTCATTGATAGAAAAAAAATCAGATTTGCTCCCACATCGGAAAATTTGTATGCATGAGTATTATTTATATAAGACTATGACTTTAACCTAAAACAATCAATTTTGGTGTTAATAACTAGTCTTGTCATTGATTAAAAAAATCAGATTTGCTCCCTCATTGGGGAGTTTGTGCGCGTGAGTATTGTTTATATAGGACCATGGCTTTAACCCAAAACAATCGGTTTTGGCGTTAATAACTAGTCCTGTCACTGATAAAAAAAAACAGATTTGGGAGTTTGTGTGCGTGAGTATTGTTTATATGGGACCATGACCTTAGCCTAAAACAATCGATTTTGATGTTAATAGCTAGGTCCTGTCACTGATAAAAAAAATAGAACCCATGTCACGAGGATATTAGAATAGAAACACTTGAATTCGGTCCCAATATAAAATGTTAGCAAAATACGCAAATCAATTGATTCACTCTTCCTCAAACTCATCTTACTTCTCAAAATAAGGTAGCCTACTCATACTCTCAGATGTTGCAGGTTGAACAGTTTTCTTTATATGCCTTGTAGGCTTAACATTTGAATTATTTATGGTGATTTTTCTTGAGAAAACAATACCTTCCTCAATTCAAATAGCATTTATTATTTAATGATAAAATTGGTTTGGATTACTCAGGAGTTTCCCGTCGTGCGATATCGTGCTGTCAAGACACAAGATGCATCTACAGCGACAACTCGTGATTTAATTCCTTCTAAGCTTGGTAAAGCTGTTTGGAATTGTATTCTGAAGTACAAATCTATTCCCAACTTTCCCCATACTGAAACGTGTGAGCTACTCATATTTGATAGATCTGTTGATCAGGGCAAGTATAATCTCTTGGCATGACTTTCTATTTTGGACTCATGTAATGATGATTTTGTTGAATATGATGGTATTTCACAATTTTAGATTGCTCCTGTGTGTTGATTTTATAGGCTATACCTAGAGGGAGGTGAATCGATTTTTCACTAACCTTAAGTTCATTTTTCGGTTTTTCTAAATTCTCTAGCCTATATTGATATTTTCTAAGTTCTCTAGGCTACTCAATTATGCAATATAAATTCAAAACAATAAACACAAATATAATTGCAAATAAGTAAAGAGAGTAAAGATAGAGAAATGTACACAAGTGATTTATAGAGGTTCGGCAACCTTGCCTACGTCCTCTACCTTGAGACGCTCCTAAGGATTTTCCCCAAATTCACTATCTTTGAATTTGTATTACACTCCCTCTTTTTCTAGGTTAAAAAGAAACTTCCCTCTTTTTCTTAGGCTAAAGAGAAACCTCTCCTTTTATAAGGAATGTTTGTGTTTACAAGAGATGTAATTAAAGAAGACCTATAGATAGGCAAGTGATTACAGAGATTAAGCACAAGAAAAAGCCTATACAAGATTTGTGCTAAGCTATACAAGATTTGTGCTAAGCTATACAAGAAATATGTGAATGATGGAAGATGAAAACTTTGTAGCTCTTGATTTGTTGTTGAGGCTTGAGGATGTGAGGAAAAATGAGTATTAGAGTTGCTGAGTGGTTCCTCTTCCTTCCTTTAGCTTCTAAGCCTCTATTTATAGTCCCTTGGATGGTTTGTGAACGTTGGTTGGAGCCAAATCAGAAACTAGCCGTTATATCTTACAAAAACTAGCCGTTGGAGGCTTTCTGCTAGAAAGGTATCGATCCCTTTCTTCAGGGGATCGATCCCTTTGATCAGGGGATCCATCCCTTACAACATTCATTTGCTTTTTCTAGGTCTTTAGGCATTAAAAACATTCTAAAACCAATTTTGAGTATTTTTAAATATGACATGACTTTGAAAACATGAATTTGAGTCCAAAAAATTTATCAAGTAATTTTCTTAAAATATATTCAATAATTTCATAAGAAAATTACTTAAACCAATAATTAAAAAATGTTTTCTAAATTGATTAAAGCCAATAAAGATAATCAATTAAATCATGATTTTATATTTGATAAAAGTACTTAATATGGTTTGTGAAGATCATAATTGATAAAGCAAATTTACAATATGAATCAAACATTTAAGATTACTTAAGTTTTTGTCATTTCAAAATATATATGTCAATTTAAAGCTAACACTGTGATACATGAATGGACATATGATGCAACGTGCCACTATTTACTTGATATGGACGGAACCAAATATGTGCTTGAGGTAAGTCTTCTCGATAAACTGCTTCCAAGAATTTTCGTTTTCTTTCTTTTTTCAAAATTTGGTTTTATTGTCATATAAGAATAGCACGTGTGTTCTCTTAGGTTCCTAGCACAACAGGTGCCCAACTCAGAAAAAGGAGATCCATCCAGAAGATCATGATCCAGTTTAGCTGGAGCTTCGTCATACACATATAGCAGATGCATGTCTCTTTTATCTGGAAACAATATAACTACAATGCCTTTTTCCAAAATTGACGTATTAGGCAAGTGAGCGCTTGCATGATAAGATGATCACCTTCAAATCAAGGAACAAAGCCGCTCAGATTTAGAGCTCGAGGTTAGTGACTTCACTGCTGAATTTGGTAAAATGATAAGAAATTATGTATCTGGTGTTGTTGTAGCATATTATTTGATGCAAGATTTGGTGGGAAGTTTGTTTGTTATCAATCTTAAATTTTATATAGATTCATAAGTAGTATGGCCTGCCACAAAGTACTTTGTGAAATGTAATGTAGTCTATTGTACAACTAGATAAGTTCTTGGATTTTATTTGGGATGTATTTTGTAACTGGAAAATTTTAGATTCTTTTGTTAGGTGCTATTTACATGAATGATTGAAAATGACAAATGTTTCTTTACATCTCATCTTATGTATCTCTAAATTGTAAACTAAAGTTGTATATTCATCCAACTTTTCCATAGTCCTATTGAAGTTTGGTTCATTGCAGAGATGGTAGTGAAATGTCAACTCGAGAATTGTAGAAAATTGTGCAAGCTTTGCCACAATATAATGAAATAGTTGAAAAGCTCTCTCTGCACGTGGAGGTTTGTTTCTTGTTGATGCCCAACTTTTTATCTGTCACTTTCTTGTTGAATTAAGGTCTCTCCTTTTTAATTGCTACATTCTTGTTGAATGCCATAGTTTATATTTTGCTTCTGGGATGTATGTGTTCATTCAACAATGTATAGTGCTTAAACTTATAGGTTGGAGTAATTGGTCGACAACATGCATGGTTTTGACATCAAGAAATGCTTTAACCTGAGATGCATTTTCTAATATTTGAGATATCAACAGTAGAAATTATATACAGTTTTAAGTTGATTGTAGTTCTTGAAATTCAAAGTGGAGCTTTCTTTTTGTCTTAATACAAGCATTGTAGTTAGCACGTTTGTGAAGGCCTTCAAGGAGAAGGTTAAAGTGCACGTAAATAAGATGTTTCTACTGATGGGTTTAACTATTATTTCATTACTGATTGCTGGAACAATCAACAAACTTATCAGGTATATAGGGCTTCGTGAGCTTGGACAACAAGAACAGGATCCTGTTTTTGGAGATGCTGGAGCAAAGGATGTCATTGTTGGGTTGTAAACCCAATTACATTATTGGGTAAGTCTTTTATTTTAGTAGCCTATTGTCACAGACCAACAATGACGGCTAAAAGTTTAAGACCAGAATAAGAAAAGAGAATAGAAAAGAGAGTAGAAGAGAGAAATTAGGTCATTTCATTTCGTAAGAAGCCTGTCATTTACAATTTATGTATTGTAGAAACTGATATTGTAGAGAATGTACAAATTGATACGAACATGTTTTTCTGATTTTCTACACACAAAAACTACAGCTTACAGAGAATATAAATAGTTGTAAGCTAAATTAGGAAATCTACGTAAATCCCTATATATCCTAGATACCATTTTTAGAAAAGGAAAAGGAATCTTAAATAAAGGAAAGTTTTAAATGAAACCAATGAGGGAAATATGTGGTTAAGATACCAAATCCCTTTATCTTAGGAAATAAATAAAAAGCCAATCATATCCAATCCCATAGAATTTGGACTGGATTTCCACACTTCCCCTCAAGTTGGATAGTAGATGTCAATCATACCTAACTTGGACTTCAAGCTTTCAAAATTGTTTCTAGGAAGGGCCTTGGTGAGAATATCTGCGGTTTGAAGACTAGTTGGCGTGTAGACAAGTCTGACTTTGTTTTCATCGATTTTCTCTTTGATAAAATGGCGATCAATCTCGATATGCTTAGTCCGATCATGGTGAACTGGGTTCTTGGTAATATTTATGGTTGCTTGGTTGTCACAAAACACCTTCATAGAACTTCCTTTTGAAATCCTCAATTCCTTCAACACCCTTTCAAGCCAAATTCCTTCACAAATCCCATGAGACATAGCTCTGAATTCTGCTTCAGCACTACTCCGAGCTACTACTGTCTGCTTCTTGCTTTGCCACGTTACCAAATTACCCCATACGAATGTGCAATATCCGGTGGTTGACCTCCGATCCGTTACAGATCCTGCCCAATCTGCATCTGAGAAAACTTCAACATCTCTATTTGAGGTTTTCTTGAAATGTAGTCCTCTGCCTGGGCTTTTCTTTAAGTATCGAAGAATCCGGTAAACTGCTTTCATGTGTGCTTCGGTAGGGTTATTCATAAATCTGCTTACTAGGCTAACAGCAAAACAAATGTTTGGTCTAGTATGTGTCAAATACATTAGTTTCCTCACAAGCCTTTGGTATCTACCTTTGTCAACTAGAGGACTATCTTCTTCAACTCCTAACTTGCCATTTGAATCCATAGGAGTATCTGCAGGCTTGCATCCAAGCATCCCTATTTCCTTAAGAAGATCTAGAATATATTTTCGTTGTGAAATAGAAATCCCATTTCTTGATTGAGCTACTTCCATGCCAAGGAAATACTTGAGCTTTCCTAAGTCTTTTATCTCAAATTCTCTTGCCAAAAGGGTCTTTACCCCAACAATCTCCTCCATGTAGTCCCCTGTAAGAATGATGTCATCCATATAAACGATAAGGATAGCAATCTTGTGATCAGATGAGTGCGTAACAAACATAGTGTGATCGGTTTGGCACTGTGAAAACCAATACTTCTTAACAACCTTGTTAAGCGATCAAACTAAGCTCGTGGTGATTGTTTGAGGCCATATAGAAACTTACGAAGTTTGCACACTTTACCATTATTCTCCTGAGAATAAAATCCTGGTGGAATCTCCATGAAGACTTCTTCCTTTAAGTCACCGTTCAAAAATGCATTTTTAACGTCTAGTTAAAGAAGAGGCCAATCTAGGTTAGCTGCCAAAGATAGCCGCACACGGACTGAGTTTAGCTTGGCCACGAGAGCAAATGTCTCCTCATAGTCAACACCATAAGATTGAGCGAAGCCCTTGGCAACAAGATGAGCTTTGAATCGGTTCACGCTTTTGTCCGCATTGTGTTTAACTAAAAATATCCACTCGCAACCAACCAGACTCTTTCCTTCGAGAAGTTCTGTAATCACCCACATGCCATTCTTTTCTAGTGTTTTCATTTCTTCCAAAACAGCAGCCTTCCATTTTGGTTGTTGGAGAGCTTCTTGAATATTGCTTGGAACTTGAACATCTGTTAAAGTGGACACAAACACAAGAAAAGCTGGAGATAGGCTCTCATAGGATACAAAGTTGCTAATACGATGCTGAGTGCATGTCCTTACTCCTTTTCTTATTGCAATAGGTTGGTCAAGATCACTAGGAAAATCACTAGAGATAGGTTTAGTAATTATGTTACCTGTATGCATCTCAGAAACTTTTGGATGTGGTTTTAAATCTTGGTTTTGCTTTGGAGATGTGCGACTCTCTACCTCCTTTTAAGATTTTGGTCTCTTTGAGTAAACAATCATGTCTTTTGTTGCTGTTTTTTTCACAGACTCAAGGTTTTGAGGGCTAAGTTGAGTGTTAGTTATCTCAAGATCAAGAGTTTGGTGGTGGATTTCTGTGAGGATTATAGGTGGACTAGATATTTGGGCTGGTGGTAAAGGTACTGGTTTAGCAGTATGTAGACCTGGTAATCTTAGATACGACACGAATACAAGACACGAACACGACACGAATAAATGACACGAGGTGACACGAGATGACACGTGGTTAAAATTAAGTAAAATTAATATATGAATGTGGTAAAAGCTAAAAATAACATTTTGAGTTTTTCGTGTCGACACGAATTTTTGACACGAATACATGACACGAACACGACACGAACACGATTTTACATGACATGAAAACGAATTTTTGACACAAATTGCCAGGTCTAGCAGTAAGTACGATTTCCCAAAGTTGATATTCTTTCGCACTCTCCCCCTGAATGTTAGCTTTGGTGTAATATGGTTGATTCTCAAGAAAGGTTACATCCATAGAATTATAAAATTTTTTGGTTATCGGTGAATAACATTTGTACCCCTTTTGGTTTGGAGAGTAGCCAAGAAATATGTACTTGACTGATTTGGGATCCAATTTACTTCGATGCTGCTGATGTATATGGACAAATGCGGTGCACCTGAACACTTTAGTAGGGATGAATGAGATAATTTGAAGATGAGGGTAGGTTGTAAGGAGCTTTTGGCACGGTGTTTGGAATTGAAGGACACGAGAAGGCATTCTATTTATGAGATAAGTAGCTGTTAAAATTGCTTCTCCCTAAAAATGTTTTGGAACATGAGTGGCAAGCATGAGTAATCGGGCAACCTCCATTAGGTATTGATTTTTCCTCTCTACTATTTCGTTTTGTTGGGGAGTATCCACACATGAGCTTTGATGGACAATTCCCTGATCAAGTAGATAAGCTCCGAGGATAGAGTGGTAATATTTCCTTTTATTGTTGGTTCTAAGCACTTGAATTTTGGTTTGGAATTGAGTCTAGACTATTTTGTTGAAATTTTGAAAATTTTCCCAACCTCAGATTTGTCTTTCATGAGGAACAACTAAGTCACTCAAGTGTGGTCATCTATGAAGCTAACGAACCATCTAGAACCAGTAATATTTGCTATCCTAGATGGTCCCCAAACATCACTGTGTATTATGGAGAATGGATGGGATGGTCTATATGAATGATGTAGGTAAGTATTACGAGGATGCTTGGACAATTGACAAATTTCACATTGGTAATATGACGGATTTTTTTAGAATAATGTGGAAAAAAAACTTTTGAGGTACAAGAAGTTGGGATGACCTAATCGGTAGTGCCACAACATGACTGCACTATCTTTATGACTGCTAGAGGTTGAGACTGTGCAAGCATTATTCTAAATTTTCCTCTCAGATTCTTCATCTCTAAGAAGATAGAGTCCCGCACATATCCTAGCGTTGCCAATCTTCTTCCCCGAATCCAAGTCCTAAAATTCACACATATGTGGGAGAAATTTAGTAACACAATTAAGATCTCTCGTAATCTTACTAATAGATAAGAGATTACAATCCAAATTAGGAACATGGAGAACAGAATTAAGCATTATGTCCTTGGAGATAGCAACTGAACCAATACCAGCCACTTTAGATAGTGAGCCATATGCAATACGAACTGTAAAATTTATAGAACATGGGCTATATTCATGAAATAACGATGCATCACCAGTCATATGGTCTGATGCGCTTAAGTCAACGATCCATGCCTTTGAGCAATAACGTTTGACACTTAAAGCGCTTAGAAAATTACCTTTTTGTGCCAAAGTGGCGGTACTCACAATTTTAGGTCTGTTTTGCTGAAGGGACTGATGTGGCATCCATCAGTAGGTGTCTTCCCATAACTCTCCCTAGCATGTACAGCCTTCCAAGCAATGTCGTTGATCATGCTCTCTGAGTTTGAAGTCACCTCTGATGTTGTGCTACCGCTCAGCATGGTAGGAGAAGAATCAAACTAAGTGCCTGTTTGGCCTAGCTTGTTCAAGTGCTTATCTACTACATAAGCAGAAGCTAAGTGTTTGGCTCTCAAAATTTTAAAATTTTTAGCTTATGCGGGAAGCAAATTTTAGCTTTTGGATGAAGCTATAAATTGAAGCTTTTTCAAAAAGTACTCATTTTAATAACATGTACTTTAGTGAAAATTTTAACAATTTTCATTTTACTATTCAATAATTCACAAAATTATAAAGAAAATTATATTATTTTGCATTAATTTATTTATTTTGTGCAATTTTTATATTTATTTAATTGTTTATTTTAATATGTAAAGTATTTTTATTTTATTTATTTATTTCACTTAAAAAGTTTGTGATTAAATCTAATAAAGTTTTATTATTTTATTTTAAAATTTATTAAAAATATACAAAAATTCTATTAAACAGTGTTTAATGTTTTACAGTACTTTTATATTAAGTTAGCCAAACGCTAATTTAACTTTGTTTAACAACACTTTTAAAAAAGCTCTACTCAAACAGCACTTTTTATAAAAGCTTCAGCTAGGCCAAACAGATCCTAAAAATTAAAAATTGATACGAACATGTTTTTCTGATTTTCTACACAAAAAAACTACAGCTTACAGAGAATATAAATAGTTGTAGGCTAAACTAGGAAATCTACGGAAATCCCTATGTATCCTAGATACCATTTTCAGAAAAGGAAAAGGAATCCTAAATAAAGAAAAGTTTTAAATGAAACCAATCAGGAAAATATTTGGTTAAGATACCAAATCCCTTTATCTTAGGAAATAAATAAAAAATCAATCATATCCAATCCCGTAGAATATGGACTGGATTTCCACATGTATATATAAGAACAGCCATTGGCTCTCAATAAGACACGTCTAAGGACAACTGTGCATTCCTAAGGCTATGTACTAATGCTTGGGTTTCAAGACAGCAGGCATTGTAATGGTCTTCACATGTTGCTTGGCTCCCCTTCCTGCAGCTGTAGCTCGTTTACTGCCTTCTTCTTCAGCTCACCTTTCTTATCCATCACCTCATCATCCAACCTCTCATCAAATTCTTCTGTAATAGCTAATTCCATGACATTACCCTCTGCTCTAGAGGATCCTTGTCCCCAAGGATCAAATGAAGGAAATTGAGACTTAAGCACAGTATAATCCTCCCAAGTTGCATTCTCAAGCCCCAAATTCGACCATACAACTAGAAGTTGAGTGATGGCTTGGTTGTTCCTCTTCACCATATGCTTGTCTAGGACTGCTGCAGGATAAACCAGTGGTTGGCCTTCACCATCATCCTCTGGAGGAGCTGAACTAGGTACCACTTTAGGTCCTATTTTCTTTTTGAGGAGACTGACATGGAACACAGGATGAAGTTTGCAAGATGTTGGTAGCTATAACTTGTAAGCTACTGGTCCGATTCTTTCCAACATTGTATAAGGTCCATAATATTTGGAAGCTAACTTCAAATTCTTCCTCAATGCCAATGATGTTTGTCTATATGGTTGGAGCTTCAAGTAAACATCATCTCCAACTTGAAATTCTCGCTCGCTTCTCTTTCGATCAGCATAAATTTCATTCGCTGTTGTGCCTTTCTCAATTGATTGAGCATCAGCTTACTCAAGCCTTCCCTCTCCTTAAGAACTTCTCCTACTGCTGCCACTCTACTCCCAACACTCATATCCTATGCAAAATCTGGAGGTTTGTATCCATAAAGGGCTTGAAAAGGGGACATCCTTAAGGCTGTGTGGTGGCTTGTGTTGTACCACCATTCGGCTAGTGGTAACCACTGATTCCAAGCCTTCGATTTCAAGCAGCACATGCACCTCAGATATTGTTCTAAGCATTGGTTTGCCCTTTCTATTTGGCCATCTGTTTCAAGGTGATAGGCAGAGCTAAGTTGAGCTGATGTTCCCAAACAACTTCATGAGTTCCTGCCAAAATAAGCTTGAAAAGATTTTATCTCTATCTGAAATAGCCATCTTAGGTGATCCATGAAGCTTATACACCTGATCTAAATAGAGTTTTGCTACATCTGAAACAGTATAGGGATGAGCAAGTGCCAAGAAGTGTGCATATTTTGTGAGTTTATCTACCAAGACCAATACACTGTTGAATTAATGAGATTTCGGTAAACCCTCCACAAAATCCATGGTTATGACTTCCCAAGCATGATGTGGAATCACAATCGACTGGAGCAAACCAGGCGAAGCTACATGCTCTCCTTTGTTACGTTGGCAGTATCACACTGTCGAACAAACCCATATATGTTCTTCTTCATACTAGGCCAGAAAAAATAGAGCCACACCCTGTAGAAGGTTGCCTGAATAGCCGAATGCCCCTTTGAGGAGAATCGTGCATGATCTTCTTAATGTTTTATCTAATGGCCCTTGATTACCAACATACACCCTTCCCTTGTACCGGAGAACCCTATTCTTAAATTGGAATTGAGGGTGACTATTGGGTTTTACTGCTAGAGTAGTTATGAGTTCTTTCGTTGCTATATCCCCTTGGTAGCTCTGCTCAATTTTTTTAACCCAAGCTGGTATGATGACTGTAGCATCCATGCTAAAGCTCTCGACTTCCTCTTCAAATCTCCTAGACAAAGCATCTACTGCTGAATTGCTTTTACCCCTTATGTACTATATAGTACAATCAAGACCCAAAAGCTTAGTCAATCCTTTCTTTTGTATAGTGGTTGTTAGCCTTTGCTCTAGTAAGTACTTCAAGGCTTGATGATCAGTCTTAATCACAAACGGAGCCCCTTCCAAATAGTGCCTCCATTTCCCAACAGCTAACAGTATTGCCATATACTCTTTCTCATAAATAGAGAGGCCTATGTGTCGAGGACCTAAGGCTTTGCTTAGGTAGGTCACGGGTCTACCATCTTGGGATAATATTGCTCTTATGCCAGAGTTACTTGCATCAGTTTCAAGGTAGAAGGTTTTGCTGAAATTTGGTAAAGCTAGCACAGGTGCCTTAACCATAGCCTTTTTGAGTTGTTGGAATGCTTCTACTGCAGCAGTTGTCCAATTGAAGCCTCCCTTTTTTAACATTTCAGTAAGAGGTTTACTGATCACACCATAATTGCAGATGAACTTCCTATAGTACCCGATTAAACCCAAAAAACCCCTAAGTGATTTAAGGCTTTTAGGTTGTGGCCATTGCTGCATTACCAGAATTTTTGAAAGATCAGTCGACACACCATCTGCAGATATCAAGTGTCTGTGATACTCCATACTAGTCTACCCAAAAAAATATTTGCTCTTCTTAGCATATAATTGACGCTTCCTCAGTGTTTCTAACACCTCCTGCATATGTCTCACATGCTCAACTAGTGTTAGGTCGTACACTAATATGTCGTAAAAAAAAAAACCAAGAACAAACCTTCTCAAATATGGAGCAAAGATATCATTCATTAGTGACTGAAATGTGGCAGGAGTGTTTGTGAGCCCAAAGGGCATCGCTTTGAACTCGTAGTGGCCTTGATGAGTTCTAAAAGCGGTTTTTGGTATATCTTTCTCCTTGAGTCTGATCTGCCAATATCTTGATAGAAGATCTATCTTCGAAAAATACTCAGCTCCTCTCAATTCATCTAGCAAACCCTCCACTACAGGTATTGGAAATTTATTCTTCACCGTCATTGCATTCAACTGTCTAAAATCCACACAGAGCCTCCAAGAACCATCTTTCTTCCTCACGAGTAGACAAGGTGATGCAAATGGGCTCTTACTAGGTTGTATCACTGAAGAAGACAACATATTAGCAATTTGCCTCTTTACCTCAGTCTTTTGAATGAAGATAAGGGAATTGGTATAGTCTCAAATTGATGGGTTGTGATCCGGGTTTAAAGGAATGCTATGGTCATGGCTTCTTTGAGGAGGTAAGCTAGTAGGTTTACTAAAAACGTCTTCAAACCTTGTCAACAAGTTCAAAAGTTCTTTTGGAGTGTCTGTTTTCTCAGCTTCAGAATGTAGCATATACATTTCCCCAATTAGCTCAGGATTCTTCATAGCCATTTTCTGTAATTTCTCGCCTGAGATAAGCTTAATGCTGGGCTGTTGGTTGCTTCCTGTTAACACTATCTATTGGCCCCCTTTTTTGAAGGACAATGACATTTGGTTGAAGTCAAATACTAAGGGGCTATACCTTTTCATCCAGTCCACGCCTAAGACTATATCGCTTCCACCTATAGGCAACACTCGAAGATCATGTATAAAGAAGTACCCCTACATAGTCCATTCCAGCTGTTTACATAGTGCATCACTATATAAAGGAGTGCCCCTCCATAGTCCATTCCAGCTATTTACATAGTGCATCACTATATAATTTCTCCCCATTAGCAACAGTAATTGTCAATGGACTGGTTTAAAGCAACTCTACTCCATTCTTGGCCCACTCTGGTGTCACAAAGCTATGGGTGCTCCCACTATCAATGAGCACACTCACTGGTTTGCCTTTAAGGCTCCCTTTAATTCTAAGAGTGCTATGACCAGTTTTTCCTGTAATAGCATTCATCGAGATTTCCAACTTACCATCTCCTGACTCTTGCCCCTCCAAAGCCTCTTGCTCTGCCTCTTCCAACTCTTCTACTGTTCCTTGTTCGTCCAATAAGCTTTCCCCCTGTCATCACATTAAGCTGCTTGCTTTTACAAGTGTGTCCTGAAAAGAATCGATCCCCACATTTAAAACACAGACTGGAATTTCTTCTCTGTTCTGCTGAAGCTGGCTTAGCATAATTAGTGGTAACGAAGTTGGGTTTAGAGTTTGGTGCTCCTATAATAGGATAGTTCTTTAAGTATGGTGCTGTAGAAGGAATGTTAGGCTTGGAGCTCACTCTACACTTTCGATTCTCAATATCCAATGATAACTCATGCAGCTTGGATTGTTTGTAAGCTACGTTGAGGCTGGAGGGTTCATTTACTTTGACCTTAAACTTCAGTTCTTCCTTCAGTCCGCTGATAAAGCTAGATACAAAATAAGCCTCATCCAAGTGTGGATTTAATTGAAGCATGTAAGGATGTAACTCTTCAAACCTTCCTTGATATTCCTTCACAGTAGTTTTTTGAGAGAGCTTGTTGAACTCCTTAATTACATCAGTGCATGATTTATCCCCAAACCTCTGGCATAAGTCTATAACAAACTCAGGCCATGACACTCGCGGATTCTGCATTAGGTACCCATCGAACCAAGTTTCAGCCTTCCGGCTGCTATTTCCATCTTTTGTGATTCATTCACTCCAAATATATTAAAATACTTCTGACATTTTCTCACCCAGCCCCTAGGATTATCCCCATCAAAAGTTGGCAACTATATTTTTGGTCTGGAAGCAAAAGCAGTAGTTGCAGCAGAACTAACTATATCATTACTCTTCTCTACCACTACACCGTTCTGTGTTTTAAAATACTTAGTGGGCTTTGCTAATATACCAGGCTCATCATTCTTAAGGTGGAATTTACCTTGTTCATCCACAACAGTAATCTCAACCGGCCCTTTTCCTTATCGTCTAGTGGGTAATACCGGTTGTGAACTTCCTGCTTGAGTCGACCCTCCCGGATTAGGTTGGCTAGGGTTTGGTTCCTTCTGCAACAGTGTTTGGAGTATCCTACTAATACTATCTTGTGTTTCTGATAGCTTAAGCTCTATCCCAATCCTCTGTTCTTCCCACCATGGAGGAACCGAAGCTTCTGCCACTCTCATTGCCTCTAACAAGACTGTAAAGCTTGCTCTTGCAGCATATTGAACTTTGCCCCGTCCACCATATCTTTGGGTTTTGTTCTCTTACCCAGCTTTTCGCGTTGGATCTTTTAAGGCTTTGGTACCAAAGTTGTCACAGACCAACAATGGCGGCTGAAAGTTTAAGACCAGAATAAGAAAAGAGAATAGAAAAGAGAGTAGAAGAGAGAAATTAGGTCATTTAATTTCGTAAGAAGCCTATCAATTACAATTTATATATATAAGAACAGCCATTAGCTCTCAATATGTAAGAGCCTCGCCCGTCTCATAGGACGCCGGTGAGCATCCCCTTGGCGAGCACCCAGTTCGCCCGCCCCAGGTTTACTCTTACAGGCTGGCTAGGCGATCACCAGTTCGCCCGCCCCTCTCACAACGTATTGTCCGCTTTGGGGTGCGCCCACTGACCATCGCCCCTCACGGCTTTATTCCAAGGGACTTGAAGAACTCAAGCTAATTCCCTCGGACGCGTTCCATGAGACGCTCGAACCCTGGTATCCCATAGATACCTCGAGCCTTACACTCATGTTACCAGGTAACATGAGTGTAAGGCTCGAGGTATCTATGGGATACCAGGGTTCGAGCGTCTCATGGAACGCGTCCGAGGGAATTAGCTTGAGTTCTTCAAGTCCCTTGGAATAAAGCCGTGAGGGGCGATGGTCAGTGGGCGCACCCCAAAGCGGACAATACGTTGTGAGAGGGGCGGGCGAACTGGTGATCGCCTAGCCAGCCTGTAAGAGTAAACCTGGGGCGGGCGAACTGGGTGCTCGCCAAGGGGATGCTCACCGGCGGCCTATGAGACGGGCGAGGCCCTTACACAATAAGACACGTCTAAGGACAGCTGTGCATTCCTAAGGCACTGTACTAATGCTTGGGTGTCAGGACAGCAGGCATTGTAACGATCTTCACATGTTGCTTGGCTCCCCTTCTTGCAGTTGTAGCTCGTTTACTGCCTTCTTCTTCAGCTCACCTTTCTTGTCCATCACCTCATCATCCAACTTCTCATCAAATTCTTTTGTAATAGCTAATTCCATGACACCTATAGAGTTAGACTTTTGTGTAGTATATTAAAGCATATGGTATTGAAGACTAAGAGAGAAAAAAACAGAACAAAAAGACAAACTTCGTGTGCTGGAAATTTGTACAAAAATAGAACCATAGTGTAGAAAAATGTAGAGAAAAAGCAAAATGTGGGTTTAAGGAGAAAGGGTTTTTTTTGCTTGGTATGAAAAAAAAGATGCAAACTTCTTACGAGCATTTTTTTACTCTAACCTATATAAATATATTTTGATGCATTTGGAAGTGAAAATATGGTGATATTGTTCTTGTTTCATATGTTTGAATATGGGTTATGTTTGATGCTTGTTGTATGGATATTCTTGAAACTTGAGATTGGTTGTTGTGAATTAGTTTTGATGAGATATTGATGCTGGAAATTTGTGTGAGGTTGTTAGGAGCATGACTTAGTTGTTTGTTAGAAGCCTAATGAAGTGTGTATGCCAAGTGTTTGTGTAAATGCCTCATAAACTTCTCCTCCCAACAAAAGTGGTATCCGAGCTTTAGGTCTATTTGTGTTGATTTCTTGGTAGATTTTACTTAACTTAGGTCTTCCATTTGGGGTTTTATGATTGGCTTCTCGCTCAAGTTTGATGGCCAAAAGGTAAGCCAAGTAGCTTTAGACAAAAACTGAAGATCAGAGTAGGATCCTGCATTCATCCCATGATGGTCATTGAACACTCTTTTGATGTCAGACAAAACAGGCAACTAGAAAGGACCGAACTGGAGAGGAAGAAACTTGGCAACTATTTCGATTTTTTCCCATGATAGAGGTATGATTTATCATTTTTCTTTTTTTTTCTCAATATATGTGATTCATATTAATGTCTGATTAACTTATCATGTACTATATATGGTTGTTAAAGACCTCCATTCCTCCAGTTGCATGGAGTTGTGTATTAATGCTTTATGCATAAAATGAAATGGTATCAGCTGACTTTTTTTAATGTGACAGGAGATTATTGAAAATCTTAGCTAAGGTGAGCTCCCAAAGAATGAATATTCATGTATGAATGAACCAAGTCCAACTATTCAGGAAAAATCCCAAGGCTCGATGCGGGCAAAACAACCTCCAGCTGCACCCGCTGGATCTACAGAAAAAAGGCCTGCTCATTCGATGAGATCAAGACGAACAGCAAAGTGGGCACGGCCCCACTCTTGTGATGATGGATATTCTAGGTAGCCTTACAGTTCAAAATTTCAAATTTTTTTTTTTATGCTGGGGCCCCTCCGAAGTCTGAATAGAAGTTGTGTTGACTGGCTAGATTACATAATTCTTCTTACATCAAATTCTATAATTCTAGAGCCTGAAACACAACTTTTTTTGACCGTGATTAGGAATCTCAAGCACCTAATTCTCTTCAATGGCTTTTGCAGTGATTCGGTGGAGAATGCAGCTGCTGATTTCAAGAGGATGGGACAGCGCATCTTAGTGTTTATCATTGGCAGAGCAAGTCGGTCTGAGGTAAAATTGGTGCTGAGTTTTCTTATTTGCTCTTACATTGATGCCCTTTGTGGTTGGGTTTGTTAACCTGATGGCTTCTGTTGCTACTGGCAGCTAAGAGTATGTCACAAGCTCACCGCAAAATTGAAGAGGGAAGTCGTCCTAGGTTCTTCTAGTTTCGATGATCCTCCACAATATATTACGGTAAAATGATTTTATTCATATCAATTCTTTTAACAGTTAGATCTATAGTTTAGCCTTTAAATTTGCACTATGTTGGAGAGATTTTAATTATTTAACATTTATTATGAATTTGGTCGTGACTAGCATTAGTTTTTTATCTTTAGTACTTGAATGAAACGGAGGAGTACAAAACTTTGCACAATATATGGCATATTATTTGCACATTACTTCTTAGTAAGATCTAGTCCATCATTTATTATACGGCAAGTATCTAAAGGTATGCATATATAACATGGTCAATATTCTATTTTCGTAAAATTGGATTATTAAAGTATGCAGTGCTTGCGTTTATTTATTTTTTGTTACAAGCACTTACATTTATTTGCGCAATCTATGATATTATTTGCACATTTCTTCATAGTAAGATATTTTTAGTTCATAGGGAGGTTTAATGGGAAATAAAAAAATTGAACATTGGATCTAATCTCTTTTAAAAAGTAGTAACAACCTCTCGGCGATTCTTTGGTTGTTTTTCATAGAAAGATATAATCCATTATTTGTTATATGGCAAATATTTAAAGATATGCATATGTCAAGTAAAAATTGATTTGTTGAAGTGTGTAACGCTTTCATTTATATGTTCAATGATCTTTTCTTTTATATCTGACGTGAAATTAAACCATCCTACTCGCTTATAGCGCATGACATGATACATATATGCAGCTCATTCGAAATCTCTCTTTATAAACATTCTCATTTATCAACTCTGTTCCCTTGAGAGCGGCCTGTCCAAATTTAGAAGCAATTTTTTGAGACCTTGCTGGAACTTAAGGGTTTCCATCAAAAGAAAGGAACTAAAGGGTGCAGATTGCAGAATGAGGCGAAGTAAGTTATTCCTTCTCATTTTAATTACTGCTTCTGATGATTTTGATCTTAATATTGCAGAAACTGAAGCTGCTGTCAGAAAAGGATCTCTCCAAGGATGTCCCACAACACAACTTTTGGTGAGATCGAATTCTGGCTTGTATGCAAAGGCCATCTCCAGCCGGTTGAGTACCTGATTTTGGAGTTTATAACTCTGCCATTTAAATGATGAGCAGTTGAGTAGCTAAGCAGTTTTATTCTGTGTAGTTAAAATACGGAAATTGAAAAGATGGAAACAAGGCCCATACCACATCCGTCTGTACCGTACAGTCATCGCTCTTGAAAATATAATTTGAGTTTTGAAGAGGCATTTCACGTGCTTCTGTTCTCCTTCTCGACCTGGAATGGAGTCTTATTGTTGTTCATCAAAAGGCAGTGTTTTCACAATTCCAAAGGGACCGAGGTTATATTCCAGTCATATTTGAGATGATTCAGTATCAAATTCAATTTTTTTTTTTATTTGAAAACTTGATATTCAATATTTGATCTGATCTCTATTTGGCCTAGAAGACTCATCGACTCCCTCAACAAAAATTTATCTTGCCAGGCCATAAAAACTGCAATAGATTCTGAGCATACAGCAGCCCCATAAAAGTTTATCTTGATGCCATTTGTTTTAGAACGTTTGGCTGCAGTACACATTGAATGGTATATATAGTGCTGATGCAGTTAACACTAAAGAAAAAGTTTGGGAACATAAAAAAACACAGAATACATTGATTTTGCGGTTTTCACGCCTATAATTAATTGTAAATTATCACAATTGAGCTTCATCTGAAGCCTGAAGATTCATAGGAACTAATCCTTCATAACATAGCTTCCGACCCTTCTTCCCTGCATTTTGCAGCATGAATTGAACCAATTAGTTTATATTTTTTCTAGAGGGTTTTTTTTATACAAGACCGCAACTTAGGGATAGTGGAACAGATCGCACGGGTTGGGATTTGAACCTCAGACATATTAGTATGAACCAACTGAGCTAAGACTCTGGTACTCTCCAGATTTTTATTATTATGCCAAAATAATATATTGTGGAGGTGGTAAATTAGACTTACTAGAGATAGCCTCTTTTCTTGCAGCACTTAATGGCTCCATCAAACATGTCCTCAACCCCATATTTAAATTTGAAACCAGCATCCAAGAGTTTCTTTGATGACAAACCAGGTGCTTTTATGCCTTTGATTTCTGCTAAGGAACTGCCAGAGAAAATAACAAGTTAGCGAAAATCTGCAGTTAGCCCATGATAGTTCTGAAGTACTGAGAAAAATGAAAATGAAAACTACTTCACTAACTCTGCTGTTGGAATTGGGAACTCCGGATACTTGGCAGAAAGGATTTCAGCCATCTTTAGAAGACTTATCGTGTCCGAAGAACAATTGTATCTCCCTTTTGCATCAGGATACTCAAGCAGGAAAATATGTGCCATTGCAACATCATCAACATGTACCATCGATGCGTTTAGAAGATCACAATATTCATGCTGGTTCCCTGTACAAAAATTCAATGTATAAAGCTTGTTCCATTACTTCATTAAAAACCTAACCAACTGAAGAAAACAATTGTGCCTGAAGCTAATTAAAATGGGAAGAGTAAGACAACTAACTAGCATGTACCTAAGACCAGAGCCAATGATGTACACACCGAGCCAGGGAACTTGGGGCAGATGAAAGGACCAACAACAAAAGGAGGAATCACTGTCACCAAATCCAATCCATGTTCTGCTGCAAATTCAAGAGCTGCCCTTTCTGTCAAAGTCTTGGAAATAAAGTAAGGATGTGAGTTTGGGTGTAATTTTTCTCTAACAAAATCCACATCAGTCCAAAAACTCTCATCCATCATGTCCACATCTTTGTTGTTGAGCACAACGGTGCCTGCACTGGAAGTATAGACAACTCTCTTCACAGTTTTTGATTTTACGCATGCTTTCAAGATGCCTAGTGTTCCACTGATTGCCCTTTCAGTTACTACTTCCTCAGGTTCTTTCTTTTCGAAATCCATAGGGGTGGCAACATGGAGAACCCCTTTGCATCCTACAATGGCTGCATCGAAGCTGTCAGGATCACCAAGATCTGCACTGAAGATTTTGAGCTTTTCGGCTGCCCCTGGCAGACTGGTGAGGAAACTAATGTCTCTTTTGTTCTCTGGTCATATGTTGCAGATAAGAAAAATCAACCATGCAGTATGTTTTACTAATACAGACAACTGTTGTCTTCTTGTGGGGAATAAAAGAAACATAAACCCACCCAGAACCAGAAACATAACTGAAGGAAAAGATAACACAACTAAATAGATCTCAGAAACCAGCAAAAGGATAGAAAATGGGTATAGGGGTTATGTTTTTCATGCTAAATTCAAGCAGAAAAGCTCAATTAATTCAGGATAAATCATGTTCATTTTTTCCTCGAGGAAAGAATTCCTTTTTGGCTTCATTTAGTTATTCAATTGTCTTTAATCTTGTATTCTTACCTGGATCAGGTCTAACAGTGGTATTGACAGAGTAACCATCTTCAAGAAGCCTCTTGATCAGCCATGAAGCTATAAACCCAGTACCTCCTGTCACACACACGGTTCCTTTATCTCCTTCCATCTCCCTTTACGATCTCTTCTTGTTGCACAGTACTCTCCAGGAAGATTTGCAATCACATGTCAATTGTGAAACGTCAATTATAAACATGATTTTTCCTTACCATCTCGAGATACACTGTATCCTGCAGTGGTCCATTTTCCATGTGCACTTCTTTGGTTGGTCGTTTAAAGAAAATTTATTCTTCCCTGCTTTGCCAGTCGTTCGCTGGTCTTAATCATAGAATGGCGCTGCTATCATCGTGCGGTTAAAACAAGGAATATAGATCCGATTATATCCGGATTTAGGCTTAAGTAAGCCAATATAGGGCCCATGTCACGGGAATATTAGCCCATGTCACTTGAATTCGGTCCCAAGATAAAATGTTAGCAAAAAACGCAAATCAATTGATTCACTCTTCCTCAAACTCATCATACCTCTCAAAATAAGGTAGCCTACTCAATAGACCTGCTCATGGGTCGGGCCGGACTCGAATCAGGCCCATTACAGATAATAATAAATTTTTTACACGCTCAAGCCTGGCCCGGCTCGACATTCGGGCCTTATTTTTCTGTTTAAGCCCGTTTTCATTTTTATACTACAAGTCCGAGCCCGATCAGAAAATAATTTTTTTATATTTTGATTTTGATTTTAATTTTATTTGTTTTTTTTATTATTTTATATCCTTTAAAATTTAATTTAATTTATCAAAATTTATATATCAACTTCCATATTAAATATTTATAATCATATTTATTATTCAATAATATTTTATATACATATAATTATATTATATTTAGTAAATCTATATAAAAATTTAATTAATATTAAAAAAGATATATATAAAATAAATAATAATAACTTGGGCCGGGCTGGGCCGGGCCCGGGCTTTGCAAGGCAAGCCAGAGGCCCGGCCCGATTTTTAAACGGGCCTAAAAATTTTGCCCAAGCCCATTTTTTTATCAAATATTTTTGTCCAAATCCGATCAAATTTAAAACGGGCTTTCGGGCTTGGGCGGGTAGCCCAGCCCTTGAACAGGTCTACTACTCATGTTGTCAGATGTTGAAGGTTTAACAGTTTTTTTCTTTATATGCCTTGTAGGCTTAACATTTGAATTATTTATGGTGATTTTTCTTGAGAAAAAAATACCTTCCTCAATTCAAATAGTTATTTAATGATAAAATTGGTTTGGATTTCTCAGGAGTGTCCCGTCGTGCGATATCGTGCTGTCAAGACACAAGATGCATCTACAGCGACAACCCGTGATTTAATTCCTTCTAAGCTTGGTGAAGCTGTTTGAAACTGTGTTCTGAAGTACAAATCAATTCCCAACTTTCCCCAGACTGAAACATGTGAGCTGCTCATATTTGATAGATCTGTTGATCAGGTCAAATATAATCTCTTGGCATGCCTTGCTATTTTGGACTTATGTGATGATGATTTTGTTGAATATGATGGTATTTCGCAATTTTAGATTGCTCCTGTGATACATGAATGGTCATATGATGCAAGGTGCCACTACTTTATATGGACGGAAACTAATATGTGCTTGAGGAAAGTCTTCTCGATAAACTGCTTCCAAGAATTTTCGTCTTCTTTCTATTTTCGAAATTTGGTTTTATTCTCATATAAGAAAAACACGTGTTCTCTTGGGTTCCTAGCAGAACAGGTGCCCACCTGAGAAAAAGGAGATCCTTCTAGAAGATCATGACCCAGTTTGGCTGGAGCTTCGTCATGCACAAATAGCAGATGTATGTCTCTTTTATCTGGAAACGATATAACTACAACGCCTTTTTCCAAAATTGACGTATTAGGCAAGTGAGTGCTTGCATGATAAGATGATCACCTTCATATCAAGGAACAATGCCGTTCAGATTTAGAGCTCAAGGTTAGTGACTTCACTGCTGAATTTGGTAAAATGATAAGAAATTATGTATCTGGTGTTGTTGTGGCATATTATTTGATGCAAGATTTGGATGGGAAGTTTGTTTGTTATCAATCTTAAATTTTATATAGATTCATTAGTATGGCCTGCCACAAAGTACTTTGTGAAATGTAATGTAGTCTATTGTACAACTAGATAACTTCTTTGATTTTATTTGGGATGTATTTTGTAATTGGAAAAATTTAGATTCTTCTGTTAGGTGCTATTTACATGAATGATTGAAAATGACAAATGTTTCTTTACATCTCATCTTATGTATCTCTAAATTGTAAACTGAAGTTGTACATTCATCCAATTTTTCCATAGTCCTATTGAAGTTTGGTTCATTGCAGAGATGGCAGTGAAATATCAACTCGAGAATTGCAGAAAATTGTGCAAGTTTGCCACGATATAGTGAAATAGTCGAAAAGCTCTCTCTGCACGTGGAGGTTTGTTTCTTGTTGATGCCCAACTTTTTATCTGTCACTTTCTTGTTGAATTAAGGTCTCTCTCCTTTTTAATTGCTACATTCTTGTTGAATGCCATAGTATATATTTTGCTTCTGGGATGTATGTGTTCATTCAACAATGTATAGTGCTGAAACATATAGGTTGGAGTAATTGGTCGACAACTTGCATGGTTTTGACATCAAGAAATGCTTTAGCCTGAGATGCATTTTCTAATATTTGAGATATCAACGGTAGAAATTATATGCAGTTTTAAGTTGGTCGTAGTTCTTGAAAATCAAAGTGGAGCTTTCTCTTTGTCCTAATACAAGCATTGTAATTAGCACGTTTGTGAAGGCCTTCAAGGAGAAGGTTAAAGTGCAAGTAAGTAAGATGTTTCTACTGATGGTTATGACTATTGTCGTAACGTGTCAGGTCTTAAAATCTAACTTGCTAGACTTGAAATTAAGGAGTTGCCACCAACTATTCAATCCTAAGATGTGATTGGTTATCTATTCTTGTTTAAAGATAAGGCTTGATCTACGTTTAAAGAATCTTAGGTTCGGGAGTACGGTTATGTGTGAGGAATGATTAGTACTCCCGCAACGCCCATTCTAAAATGGTACCAACTATTCTAGGTCATTCTAATTCACTTTAATTTGAGTTAATTTCGATATGTTTAATATATTGGAAACTTACTTAAAATCTTTCGATCAATCTGGTTTAGACAATAAGTAATTCTCCTCACCTCAAGAGTATTCAAGTAATATCATTCGACTTGCTTGAAGAGACTCCGTCGTCGGATCAATTAAATATATTATGAAAATCCTAATATTGACTCTATACCCAATGGGTCATTCTATATTTACTTTAATTTAAATTAATTTCGAAAGGCTTAAAATATTAGAAATTTACTTAGAATCCTTCCATCGATCTGGTTTAGACAATAAATAAATCTCCTTACCTCAGGAGTATTTAAGTAGTACCGATTGATTTGCTTGAATAGGCTTCGTCGTCGGATTGATTAAGTATATTATTATTATGAGATTCTTATTTTTAAATAATTTCTAATCTTTTTAAATTTCTTATCTTTTTTTATCTTATCTTTATTTTATTTTCCCGAATTTTATTACTTTATTTTATATCTTAAAGAATAAACATGAAATATGGGTTATTGAAAATTCTTCTTAAGTATCCTATCAATCTGACTCAACTTAAGAAGAATCCACTCACCTAGAAATTTCAAGGAGTACCAATTGACTTTCTTGAAATTTCATCATTGACATATTTCATATTTACTTCTTTTATTTAACACATAGTATCCTATTTCCTTATTATTGTATTATTTTATATTCTTTATTATTTTTTATTATCATTATATTCTTAAAATGAACATGAATTGTGTTTTCTTGAAAATTCCTTGTTAAGTATTTCATCAATCTCACCTAAAAATTTCAAGGAGTACCAATTGACTTTTTTGGACTTTCATCGTCGACATAATCTATATTCATTTATGATATTTTACTTTTATTCTATCTTATCTTTATTTATATTTTATCTAATTTTATATTTCTATTTATCATTTTTTATTGACTTTCTATAACCTAAAGGTTCACTAAATTTTTCTAAGAGGATTAAATTTCAAAAATCTTATTATATAGATCGTACAAACTAGTTATTTATTTAAATTCTAACTATACATACTAATTAAATTAACACATCTAATCAAATTACCAAGTTACATATCACACAAAATTAAAATGAGTTACGTCCTATTACACTACCCTACTCATCAAATTAATTAATCCTAAAAACTTTAATCCAATCATTAAGTTAGTTACGTTAGTTAAATTATTATTAATTGAATCATTATGCAAGGAATTATTAAATCTTCATACCAAGTCATTATACAAATAATAATTAGTAACTGAGTTATGTTATTAGATTATTGAATTAAATGTTAATCCATTAATTAATCAAAGCAAAACAAACCTGAATAAAGCTACCGTCCACCTCTTTCTTTCTTCTTTGCCTCCTTGTTTTGGGCTATTTTAGGCTGCCACAATGAGCGACAAAGATGCGGACCGTTGATAAAAATGTAGCAGCGGACAGTGGTACCGGAACGGGTTTAGCAAATAGCGACAAGCAAAGGAACGTGATGCAATTAAGCTGGAAATATTGGAAAAAATATCCCTCAAGCCAAACACTCACAAAATAGAGAAAAGCAAAAACAAACACAATAATTGTTAATGTGATTTGGCTCAACCAAATTGGTCTACAACCACCCAACCAATCTAATAACTAATCAAGCAATTACAACCGTGCAATTTTTAGAAGAGAAAAATTGCAAACTCCTTACAAACCCAATTGTACAATTTTAGAGAAAAAAATTGCAAACTCCTAACAAAACCCAACTATGCAATTTTTAGAGAGAAAAATTGCAAACTCCTAACAAAGATCCCAAAGCCCAACTACACCCTTTAATAGCCCAAACTCTAGCTATTCTATCGGTGCCTACAACTGTTTGAGATATTTTATAAACCAAGTCTAACACTTTATTTATAAGGGAATAGCCCTTATAACTTCTCATATACTTTCAATGTGGGATTCAAGGCAAACCCCAACAAATCCTCCCTTGACTTGAATCTCCAAACTCCATAAATTGTTTGACAACATACAAACCATTCTCAAACTGGAGAATAACTCCACCATCATCCTCATCATCTTCCTCCAATCATCGTTATCAAACTCATCATGGTTATCTTCTTCCAAATCATCATGATCCTCATCATCATCTTCATCATCATCATCATCATATTCATCTTCATCTTCATCTTCATAGCTTTTATCTTCATATTCATCTTCATAACTTTCATCTTCATCTTCATAGCTTTCCTTCTCTCACAGGATCACGAACCTTTAGCTCTGATACCACTTGTTGGGAAAAATATCCCTCAAACCAAACACCCACAAAATAGAGAAAAGAAAAAACAAACACAATAATTGTTAATGTGGTTTGACCCAACCAAATTGGCCTACAACCACCCAACCAATCTAACAACTAATCAAGCAATTACAACTGTGTAATTTTTAGAAGAGAAAAATTGCAAACTCCTTACCAACCCAACCGTGCAATATTTAGAGAGAAAAATTGCAAACTCCTAACAAAACCCAACCATGCAATTTTTAGAGAGAAAAATTGCAAACTCCTAACAAAACCAACCATGCAATTTTTAAAGATAAAAATTGCAAACTCCTAACAAAGATCCCAAAGCCCAACTACACCCTTTAATAGCCCAAACTCTAGCTATTCTATCGGTGCCTACAACTGTTTGGGATATTTTATAAATCAAGTATAACACTTTATTTATAAGGGAATAGCCCTTATAACTTCTCCTATACTTTCGATGTGGGATTCAAGGCAAACATCAACAGGAAACACTGTAGAAAAGGGAAACACGGTTGGCTTGGTGCAAGACTGTAGAAGATGATGATGTGCCGACAGTCAGTGGCTTCTTGCTAAAGACGCAAGGATGCAAAAACAAGGACTGTAGTGTTGCTGTGTGGAGATGGACTGAAACACAGCAGAGGCGGTGATGCGAGATGTTGATGATGATGATAATTGTAGTAATAGCAGGGGTCGAATGGTGATAATGACTCGGCCAAACAGTGGCTCGGTTTGAGGATGATGATGGTATCGGTGGGCAGAGTGATCGAGGCCTTTTGCAACATAATGCTAATACGGTTTAAAGGAGCTTGATTGTCCCCCTAAAATTATGAGTTCAACCTCTTTTTATAATCACAAACTTATTAGAGTCTTAATACAACTATACCTATTCTATCAATTATTTCTTACTATTCATATTTTATCTATTTAATTCTTATGTAAATCCTAATCTAATTTTATCAAATTTAGTATTAATCCAACAATAACTATTCTATTAATAAATTCTAATAATTATCCTAAAAAATCTAATAATCTAATAATCTGATCCTAAAATTAATTTTATTTTCTTATCCTCTTTTTTATTATTCCTAAATCCTTTTTTAATTCTAATTTCCTAATTAATGTTAATTCTAAATCTAAAAATGTTAATTTAATTCTAGCCTAATTCTAAATTGTTAAATTAAATTCAATATCATCTAACTTCACTAACTATTTTTACAAATTAAGACCCCGGACAAAATAGGATGCCTACAACTATTATTTCATTACAGATTGCTAGAACAATCAACAAACTTATTAGGTATACGGGGCTTCGTGAGCTTGGACAACTAGAACAGGATCTTGTTTTTGGAGATGCTGGAGCAAAGGATGTCATTTTTGGATTGTAAACCCAATTACATTATTGGGTAAGTCTTTTATTTTAGTAGCCTATAAAGTTAGACTTTTGTGTAGTATATTAAAGCACATGGTATAAAAGACTAAGAGAGAAAAAAATAGAACAAAAAGACAAACTTCGTGTGCTGGAAATTTGTACAAAAATAGAACCATAGTGCGGAAAAATGTAGAGAAAGAGCAAAACGTGGGTTTAAGGAGAAAAAGTTTCTTTTGCTTGGTATGAAAAAAAAAGATGCAAACTTTCTTGCAAGCATTCTTTTACTCTACCTATATAAATATATTTTGATGCATTTGGAAGTGAAAATATTGTGATATTGTTCTTATTTCATATATTTGAATATGGGTTATATTTGATGGTTGTTGTGTCAATATTCTTAAAAGTTAAGATTGGTTATTGTGAATTAGTTCTGATGAGATATTATGCTGAAAATTTATTTGAGGTTGTTTGAAGCATGATTTAGCTGTTTGTTAGAAGTCTAATAAAATATGCATGCCAAGTGTTTGTGTGAATACCTTTTAAACTTTTCTTCTCAACAAAAGTGGTATCAGAGCTTCAGGTCTATTTGTATGGATTTCTTGGTGGGTTTTACTTAACTTAGGTCTTCCATTTGAGGTTTTATGTTTGGTGTGGTGGTTTGTTGTGGGTGGTGGTGAAGTTGATATAATGATGGCTAACACTTTTGTGCAATCCCAAATTCCTATATTGTTAAGAATAATTTTGATACTTGGAGTATACAAATGAAGATGTTGTTGGAGTTTCAAGACTTATAGGAGATTGTTCATAAGGGGTTTGATGAACCTAATATAGAAGAGGAGGAAAAACTAACGGAAACTCAAAAGGTTATTCTTAAGGAGGCAAGGTAGAAAGATAAGAAGGTTTTGTTTGCACTCTACCAAGTAATTAATGAGTCAAACTTTGAGAAAATTTTTATAGTTTCAACTTCTAAGGAGTTATGAGATATTCTCAAGAACTCACATAGAGGGATTGACAAGGTCATGAAGATTTGCCTACAAGTGTTAAGGGGTGAGTTTGATGCCATCTCTATGAATGAAAATGAGACCATTTTGGAGTGCTTTGGAAGAGTGTTGACTATTGTGAATGAGATGATGAGAAATTGTGAGAAGCTTGGTGATTTCTAATAATGGAAAAGATTCTTCGATCCTTAACTCCAAAATTTGAACAAATAGAAGTGATTGTTGAAGAAGCGAAGGACTTGGAGGATATGAAGGTTGATCAATTGATGGGAATATTATAAGTGTATGAACAAAGGTTGAGTAAGAAGGTGACTGGCAGCATTGATCTTCTTGAGGTTGTGGTAGAAGTAATGCAATTCGAGGTCGTCATTATGAAGTTAGGGGCAGAGATTATGATGACCAAGGAAGAGGTTTTGTTAGTAGAGGTAAAGGAAGTAGAACAAGAGGTGGAAGACATCAATCGTGGCATGCTCTAAGAGGAAGAAGAAAAGGTGGAAATGATGGCAACTTCAACAACTTGCCAAACCGACAAGGCTATGACAAAAGAAATGTTCAATGCTATAATTATCATAAATATGGGCATTATGGCAATGAATGTTAGGGAAAGTAGGGTGGTGAATTCAATGAGCAAGCTATGTTGGGAAGGACTATGGTGAGGTAATGAGACTGTTGTGGATGAAAGCAACACTTGTTATTCCAAACCGACAAGGTTATGACAAAAGAAATGTTCAATGATATAATTGTCATAAATATGGGCATTATAGCAATGAATGTTGGGAAAAGCAGGGTGGTGAAGTCAATAAGCAAGCTATGTTGGGAAGGACTATGGTGAGGTAATGAGATTGTTGTGGATGAAAGCAACACTTGTTATCTTGATAAAGGGGCTGGCAATCACATGTCCAGGAAAAAGAAAGTCTTTATTGAGTTGAATGAAGCAATGAAAGGCAATGTCACTTTTGGAGATGATTCCAAAGTTCGAGTGGAAGACAAAGTTAACATTCTTATCAAGCTCAAGAATGGTTCTCATAATTTCATTTTCGATGTTTATTACATTCTTTCTTTGAAAAAGAATGTTTTGAGTTTGGGGCAACTCTTAGAGAAAGGGTATGTGATTCATATGGAGAATAGTCTTCTTACTATAAAGGGTAGGAATGGGAAGTTGATTACTTTTGTGAAGATGTCAAATACAATGTGTCGATTGAATTTGTAATATGATAAAGTTCATTGTTTGAGTTTTATTGTGCAAGATGAGTCTTGGTTGTGGCACTTGAGGTTTGGACATCTTAACTTTGATGGCTTGTGAGCTTTGGCAAGTAAACATATGGTAAAGGGGTTGCCTCATATTAATCATCCTAATCTAATTTGTGAAGGGTGCATTCTTGGAAAACAACATAGGCTAAGTTTTGCTAAGGAGGGTAGGTAAAGAGAATTTAGACCTTTGGAGTTTATGTATACCAACATTTTGTGGTGCTTTGAAACCAATGTCAAATGGAAAGAATAGATACTTTGTGACTTTCATTGATGACTTTGGTCGAAAGACTTGGGTGTATTTCTTGAAGAGGAAGTCCAACTTGCTAGAAACATTCAAAGAGTTCAAGGCTTTTGTGGAGAATCAAAATGGCTATTATTTGAAGATTCTAAGGTTCGATCAAGATGGAGAGTACACTTCGATTCAATTCTAACACTTATACAAGGCATATGTGTTTATGCACTAAGTCACTCCATCCTACACTCCTCAACTAAATAGTGTTGCCAAAAGGAAGAATCGAATAATCTTGGATATGGCAAGAAGTGTGATGAAAGGTAAGAAGATGTCGAGAGAGTTTTGGATTAAAGCAGTATCCTGCACCATGTACTTGTTGAATCAGTGCCATACTAAAAGTGTTTAGTTGAAGGCCTCCAAGGAAGCTTGAAGTAGTTTAAAACCAAGTGTGGCTCATCTCAAAGTATTTTAGTGTATTGCATATGCCAAAATTCTAGAAGTGATAATAATATATTCGTTATATTATTTTTATTATTTATTACTACATTTATTGCTATATTCTTGTGTAAAATTACTTGTTAAGTGTATCTTCTGAATTAATTTAGAGAAAGTGTTTTGGAATTAATTTTGGAAGTTATGGAATGAAATCAAACAATAAATTTTGTAATTGGAATAAATTTTTGAAATATATATTGTTTGACTTTCTAAAGATATAATAAATCCTGATTTTCTTTAAGGACCTTTGGGACCACATGATCAAAACATAATAAAGGGTTGAGATTTATTCTTGATTAAAAAGAAACCCTAGAAATCTTAAAAGAAAAATTATAAAAGGGGACAAGGGGCAATAGCAAAAGGGGATTGTCTTTAGAACTATTTTATGGTGTCTTCTTTGTTGTGCTTTTGTATTTTGCAGAGTTGTTTGCTGGGCAGAACAGAGCTTAAAAAGAAGCAAGAGTAGCCAAAACAACGTGTGAGAGCAGAGAGTTGTTGTAGAGCAAAGCAAAACACAAGCATAGTTGCTAAAAATTATAGCAGGATCGTGAGTTGCTGCTGTAACTGTGAAACAGAGCAGCTGGTCTTTGTATGTGCCACAGCTTCAGTGAGGAAGAAAGAGCTAGCTGCCGAACTGCTGTTTAGTTTGTGGCGTTAAGTACTAGTTTGTGGCTTGAAGGCAAGAGCCAATTGAGTGCAAGACGTGTGCTACTGTCCACTTTAAATGTCATCTTTTGCTAATTCCGTATTGTTTGGTTCACATGCAGGAGCTTGACTTTTGTTTAAAAAGGTAGTTTTTAATTTTATGTTTATTTTAATACTTTATTAGATAATATATATTTAATTAGTTATTGTTTAATTGAAGCATGAATTCTAAAATTATTTTGGTGTTGTGTGCTAGATTAAACATGACTTAATTTTTACCAGGAATTTGATTGAGCCTACTTGCATATTTTGTCTTCATGATTAATTGATCAATTCTTAAATTCTAGTATCATTCATTGTGATTAATTAAATCTTTTGATTTGTGTTACTGATTGGCCACCTTTAATATAAATCAATTGATTGTTTGAGACATGGTAAGGGTACACATCATATGCTAAGCCATGTATAGCTCTCTTGAATGATTGAATAAATATTTGAGGCATATATTAAGCTAGAATATTTATTTGGTTCTTGTTATATATTCTTCTATTCTTAATGGGTTTTTTTTTGTCATTAATTATGCTGCACAGCATAGATAATTAATGATTAAAAATACTTGATTATAGCTACCATCAAACAGAGTAATCATATATTAGGAAGAATGAAGTCTAGAATTGAATTGAGATTTTTAGGATTGAAGATATAAAATTGTAATGTATTGGTGAAATCAAATTCCTAGGCTTTTCTCTATTGGTTAATTTCTTGATTTTATTAGGTTAGTTAATTTAATTATTTGATTTAGTAATTAATTAGTTACTTAGGTAATTTCTTTACTTGACTTTCATAATTTTTAAGGCATAAGTAGTTAAATTTTAATTGAATAAATTTAGCAAATTTCTGTGGGATCAACTCTTGTATTTGCACACTATACTATCTTGATTTGTGCACTTGCGAGAATATAACTTTTTATTCATCAAGAAGCTAAAAGAATAAAGCTTGATGACAAAAGGGAGAAATGTGTCGTTCTTAACTATGGGGCACCGACCATGGGTTACAAGTTGTATAATCTACTTTGCAAGAGAGTTTTTATGAGTAAAGATGTGATCTTTGAAGACAATAGCTTGTGGGATTGGAATATTGATAAAGTTAGTATTGTGGAATTTCAACTTGAGTAAGAAGAAGAAGAACCTAAAGTGGTCTAAGATGTAGGGCCACAAACATCTCTCCACACTTCTCCCTCAACATCATCTCCATCATCTTCTTCATCATCCGAAGAAAGCTCTAGTGAAAGGCCTCATAAAATTAGAAGTTTGAGGGAAGCGAATGAAGCCACCGAAATTATTAAAGATATTACTCTTTATTGTTTTTATGTATTGTGATCCTTTTCATTTTGAGGAAGCTATTCAAGAATAGAAACGGAAGAAAGCCATAGAAAAAGAAATGAAAGTAATTAAGAAAAATGATACCTGGTTATTAACATCTTTATCGAAAGGTAAAAAGGCCATTGGTGAGAAATGGGTGTACAAGACTAAAAAAAATGCAAAGGAAGAAGTTCAAAGATGCAAGGCAAGATTGGTTATAAAAGGGTACAAGCAAAAGCTTGTTATTGATTATGATGAAGTGTTTGCTTTGGTTGCTTAGTTAGAAATCATTAAATTGGTGATTTCCTTGGCTGCCCAAAATGGTTGAAAACTCTATCAATTGGATGTCAAGTCAGAATTTTTGAATGGTTTTCTTGAAAAGGAGATATATGTGAAACAACCCTTGGGTTATGTGAATTCGAATAATGAAAACAAAGTGTACGAGTTGACAAAGGCTCTTTAAGGGCTCAAGCAAGCACCACGAGCATGGAATGCTAGAATTGATAAGCATTTCCATGATAATGGATTCGAGAAGTGTCTTTATGAACATACCTGGTATATGAAGAAGACTAATTGTGGAGATGTGTTATTTGTGTGTCTTTATGTTTATGACTTGGTCTTCACCGGAAACAATGTAACTATGTTTGATAAATTTAAGAAAAGTATGATTCAAGAGTTTGAGACAATAGATATTGGCTTGATGGTACACTTTCTTAGTATTGAGGTAGTGTAAAAAGATGATGAAATCTTTACTTCTCAAAGTACATATGCAAAAGAGGTTCTTAAAAGATTTAAAATGGAGTCTTGTAATAAAGTGAGTAACCCCCTTGATTGTGGCTTGGAGTTGAGGAAGAGTTTTGGTGGTGGCAATGTGGATCCTACATACTTTAAGAGTTTAGTTGGAAGTCTACGCTATCTCACTTGCACTAGACTCGACATTTTTTATGGAGTTGGTTTGATTAGTAGATACATGGAGGAATTGGATCAATCACACTTTAGTACAGGAAAGAGGATTCTAAGGTATGTCAAAGGAACTATCAATGATGGCTTGTTTTACTCTTATTCCAATGATGTGAAACTTATTGGTTATTCAGATAGTGATTATGGTAGAGATTTGGACGAAAGGAAGACCACTTCTAGTTTTGTTTTCTTTATTAGTGATTGTGCATT
Organism: Heritiera fomes; assembly: GCA_032173925.1. NCBI lineage: Eukaryota > Viridiplantae > Streptophyta > Magnoliopsida > Malvales > Malvaceae > Heritiera > Heritiera fomes. Next base: position 2,347,942 of record JAPDPM010000013.1, on the reverse strand, counting down.
CACTTGGTTTTCCAAGAAGTAACCTATTGTGACTTTATCAACTTGTGAAGCAGAGTATGTGGTTGCAAATTCTACCATTTGTCATGTTATTTGGTTGAGAAATGTGTTGAGCTATTTGAGGTTTGTGCAAGAAAGACCTATAGAGATTTTTGTTGACAACTGCTCGGCTATTGCTTTAGCCAAGAATCTAGTGTTTCATGATAGGAGCAAGCATATTGAAACTTTTTATCACTTTATCTGAGAATATGTGTAAAAGAAAGAAGTTGAGTTAGTGCATTGCAAATCTCAAGATCAAGTTGTAGATTTTTTTACCAAGCTATTGAAGAGTGATGTGTTTAAGAGAATGAAAGAGATGTTGGGAATGAGAAATAGTACTTGGGTTTAAGAGGGATGTTGGGTTGTAAACTCAATTAAATTGGGTAAGTCTTTTATTTTAGTAGCCCATAGTGTTGACTTTTGTGTAGTATATTAAAGTCCATGGTATAGAAGACTAGCAGAGAAAAAAAAAGAACAAAAAGACAAACTTTTTCTGCTAGAAATTTGTACAAAAATAGAGCCATAATGCAGAAAAATGTAAAGAAAGAGCAAAATGTGGGTTTAAGGAGAAAGGGTTTCTTTTGCTTGGTATGAAAAAAAATATGCAAATTTTCTTATAGGCATTCTTTTACTCTATCTATATGAATATATTTTGATGTATTTGGAAGTGAAAATATTGTGATATTGTTCTTGTTTCATATGTTTGAATGGATGTTATGTTTGATGGTGTTGTATGGATATTCTTAAAAGATGAGATTGGTTATTGTGACTTAGTTTTGATGAGATATTGATGTTGGAAATTTGTGTGAGATTAAGTTGAAAAGTTGTAAAGTTGGTGGTTATTTAGAGCATGACTTAGTTGTTTGCTAGAGCCTAATGAACTGTGCATGCCAAGTGTTTGTGTAAATGCCTCTGAGACCTCTCTTCCCAATAGTTATCAACTTTTTGAGGACAAAGCAGGTGATGCCATGGATTGGTGGTCAAATTTTATATTGTACAATTGATCTTTGGTTTTTCTTTTTAAAATCTCATGACATTCACAATTTTCATCAATACATGATGCTTCTCCAAAAAATAAATTGCATCTGCTAATGATTTATGCTTCTGTCCATCTAAAGAGATTTGAGGGTGATAAAGCTTCAAAGTTAATGCAGGTAGGTATTGCATTCCTATTAATTAGTTTTATGAAGCAATTGATAGGCTTGTTCTTCTGATTATTGCTTAGGTAATACTTTGAGAATATTTTCTTTCATTTTACTTTTTGGCCAATGCCTTCAAAACTTACATACAAGAAAGATCAAAGACATGTTTACCAACAAAACTCAAGTAAGCCATAGCATTCTTCAATCATCAGGATCAGGGATGGATAGACCAATCAAAAGTACAAATTGTTATGGTAAAGTAAACACCTTTAACTCACAGAAATTTTCTTGCTCTTCTTGCTTGGCCAAGAAGTCTTAAACATAATATGAAAAGCGAATTACTAGCCTATACCTTACCTGTTTATATTCCCTGTTTCGATTACTTTGATTATGATATCTTTTAGCATATGCTAGCTTTCTTGAATACAATATTTTTGGAGCATGGCGGGTTGGACAGAAAATCATTACAATAAACATGCTATTAACGTCTAGTTGTTCTTCCAGATTTGTTTGTGATTTACTATAATTTAGAAGATTTTCAAGTTTTGTAACAGACTGATAAATCCTTTATGTAGATTGATAGATTCTATTTGCAACTTTTTATAGACAATTGGATATTCAATTTGCTTATCAAAGCAAATTAATGATTTAATAAAATTAGTCAAGCAAAGTGTTCTTTTTTTTTTCTATTTTCTATTCATCAGTTGGCTAGATTATCGCCAAAGGATATGAAAGTAGTGAACAATATGCAATTACTTAAAGGATCGACAACACAAAATAAAAAAGAAACCAATGGTTTCTCGCTCAAGTTTAATGGCCAAAAGGTAAGCCAAGTAGCTTTAGATAAAATTTGAAGATCAGAGTAGGAACCTGCATTCATCTTATGATGGTTAATGAACATTCTTTTGATGTTAGACAAAACATGCAAATAGAAAAAGATTGAACTGGAGAGGAAGAAACTTGGCAACTATTTCGATTTTATCCCATAATAGAGGTATGTTGTCTTTTATCTTTTTCCCCCCAGTATATGTGATTCATAATAATGTCTGATTAACTTATCATGTGCTATATATGGTTGTTTAAGACCTCTATTCCTGCAGTTGCATATTGTTGTCTATTAATGCTTTATGCATAAAATGAAATGGCAATAACTGACTTTTTCACATGACAGGAGATAATTAAAAATCTTAGCAAAGGTGAGCTGCCAAAGAAGGATTATTCATGCATGAATGAACCAAGTCCAACTATTCAGGAAAAACCCTAAGGCTCGATGCGGGCAAAACTGTTAGATGTGTGGGGTCCATCCCACATTAATTATTAGAGTCCTACTTGGAGTCAGCTAGGGATTTATTTTTTCTCTATATAAAGTGTTGCATAAACAATTTGTAGAGAGAGAGTGAGAAGTCTATTTTGGTGAGAGGCGACACAAAAGAGAAAAGTAAGCTTTAGGCTTTGTGTTATTTTTCTTGTTCCATAGAGAGAGCAAGGGGAGAGATAAGCTTGTACAACAATTGTGTATTCTTTGGGTAGATTATCTTGGTGAATCCAAAGAGGTAAACTTTATTATTTTTTTTGGCCAATTGTTGGAACCCTGAGCTTTGGGCAAAAAGCCTAGGGTATTGAAACTTTGTAATTTGCTTATTTCTCATAGTGGATTTTTATTCGGTTTGCCCCGTGGTTTTTCTCTCTACACTGGAGAGTTTTCCACGTTAAATTTTGGTGTCGTTTTATTTACGTTTTATTGTCTGCGTATTATTTGTGGCTTGGTAGCTTGATTTATTATTACTATTGGCTTGAGATATTGCTGTTAATTATTGTGGGTATTGTTATTGTGACATTGCTTTCGCGTATTTGTTGTTTGAGGTCCAACAACTGGCATCAGAGCTCGGGTTAGAGCTTCGAAATCATGGAAAGAGATACATGATCCATGATAAAATTGACAGCTTCAAATTATTCAATTTGGAAGCCAATGATGGAAGATCATCTATACTGCAAAGATATATATGAGCCAGTATTAAGAGATTCTGGTAAGCTAACAGATATGAAAGATGATGAATGAAAAAAGTTAGATAGGAAGACTTAAGGAACCATTAGAAGATGGGTAGACATTAGTGTTTTTCATCATGTTACGCAGGAGACAAGTTTATAAGTCTCAAAATATTCACTTTTTAGAGTATTTTATTGCATCAATTTTGCTTAAATTTTGGAATTTTAATGTAATTTCCTCTCATTTTAATTATATTATCTTCATATGTAGGAATTTCGAGCATAATGAGAAAATCGAGAAAATGGCGAGAAAATCAAGAAAAAATGGTTGGATTTAATGTTTAACACCTAAAAATCATAGACTTAGCCTTCTCCAAACTCTAAACCTTATTCTCATTACTTTTTAAACCCAAAATTTTATTTAAATCTTAAACATAAACCCTTCCCTACCATAACCCTCTTCAAACCCTATATCATGTAAACACCTTAAGCCCATATTAAACCCCAAAATCCAGGAAAAAAAAATAAAAACCCAAACTAACCATTTTTCTTACATGATATCTTGACCCAAAAAGAATTTTCAAGAGGCTAGATTTGAAGAGCTCAAAGTGAAGGAAAGGAGGCAGCCCAAGACTTGAAGTCAACCCTAACTATAATAACAAGAGATGAAGCTGCCGTAGGGAGGAGTGGAAGAAGTGGCCGGTGACAGGGGGCAAAGCCTCTTCCACTGTTTCTTGCTGCGTTTTCTTAGTTTCTAGTTTTCTTAGATTTAGTTTTAGGTTTCAGCTTTATTTTAAATTAGTTCAATCAAAGCTTACATCAAAAACAGAGTTTCTTTTAAATGAATTTACAGCTTTTCTTTTATTCGTCAATTTTCTGTCTTTTGCTTTAGCTTACTGTTATATTGTCTTTTAATATTTCTGCCTAATTCTCTTCAAATTTTGATTCAAAACTCAAGTTCTTGATTGGTTAATTTTGTCCTGCACTGGTTCTACCTTTTCAGCTTCATTTCTTTTCATTATTGTCACCCTTTTTTTTCTTTTTCTTTTTTACTGTGTTTCTTCGTTTCTGCTTTGCAATTTTGTCTTTCTACTGAATGCTGCCATCGCTGGGTTTTCTCTCCCCTGCTGCTAGCTACGTGAACTGAATTGGTGTTGGGGGCTGATTGAGGCGAGATGCTCTGCTGAAGCGCGAAGGACGAGCTGCTAGTGCTTGAGGCAGGGAAGGCAGGCGGTATGGGCAGAATTGCGGATGTGGCAGGCAGAGTTGCAAAAGAGCCAAGACGTGTTGCTGCTTGGATTTTGGGCTAGCTTTTTGCTAGACAAAAGGCTTGGACGTGGCTGGCGATGCAATATCATGCAAAATATTGTTTTGCTTGAGCGATACAATGATGGCGTGAGTTACATGGCAACTTCATGCTATTTTGTTTTGATATTCAAAGTCGCGAGTTTTATTATTTCAAGTGTAAAGGACGTTTTTTTATTTATTATTATTATCATTTTTTTTACTTTAGTTAATAGTGATTATTATTTTACTTAAGTAGATGAATATTTTAGTATTAGTTTAAGCTGAATTAAGTTAGTAGTAGATTATAATTAAGTTGCATATTTTTAGACTTGTTTTAGGTTATTTTATTTTATGATTTAAATTCTGTTTTTTTTTATTTACAAGCATTTCAATTTTTCTTTTGTAAAATTTAACTTCATGCATTTTAATTTTTTTAGTATTAAGTTTTAATTCTTAATTTCCTTAAATTTTATTTTAAGTTCTGAATTTATTAAATTTTAATAGTTAGTTGATTTAAAAATTACATATTGTTTGAATAAACTTAGGATGATCAATTTGAGTAGTTAGCTAAAACAACTTAATTAATCCTCGTGGGAACGATACTCTATTCACTCTTATTACTTGTCGCGACCCGTGCACTTGCGGTATAGGTTAGAGACACAACAAGTTTTTGGCGCCATTGCCGGGGATTAGTCTAGGTTGTTCTTAGTTAATATTAGAATCAATCATGCCCAGGTTTAATTCAAGCCTTTTCTTTTTCTTATTTTTGTAAATATTTCTTCCTCTAATATTTAATTCTATTCTTTTGCGAGGTACCATGGCGGATCTGGTAGAGCCTAGAACCTTGAGAGATTATGTTATGCCTAGTGTGCCTACGATACATTCAAGCATTAGGAAGCCCGAGATCGAAGCTAATAGCTTTGAGATTGAGCCGGACTTCATCCTAATGATCTTGAATTCAGTTCAGTTTGGAGGTTTGCCTAGTGAAGACCCATATACTCATCTTGTCAAATTCTTGGAGATATGTGACTTGTGCAAGTACGAGGGCATTTTTGATGACGCCATTCGATTGAGACTTTTCTCATTCTCACTCCAGGACAAGGCAAAGGATTGGTTGCGATCACTGCCTCATCATTCTATCTGTACGTGGAATGATCTGGCTCATAAGTTCTTAGCTAGATTCATTTCACTTGAGTATATGGCGACAATGTGGAATCAAATTTTATCATTTGAGCAATATGACTCTGAGCCTTTTTGTGAAGCATGGGAAAGATTTAAAGACTTGATTAGGAGATGTCCTTCTCATGGATTACCCCTATGGTTACAAATTCAAACTTTTTATAATAGGTTGGGTGATCCATCAAGATCAATGGTTGATGCGGCAGCCAGTGGAGCTCTTATGGGGATATTTGTTGAGGAAGCATATGAATTGATTGAGTTAATGGCTTCCAATGAATTTCAATGGCAGTACATAAGAGATACACAGGGGAAGATCATCCACAAACAAGAGCTTGATCTTATTGAGACCATATCTTCTTCAAAAACCACCTTGCCCATAAAAGTTTATATGAGTCCTTTTATTTCCTGTGAGATATGAGAAGGGAGTCATGCCACTAAGAATTGTCCTATCAATCTGAGTTGGGTGAGTCATCCGAGCTATTCCTTGAGCAACTATGAGAAGCTTTCATCACCTTCTTCAAAGCTTATGGAGACATGTGACCTTTCTCATCAAGCTCCTCTACAACCATTGCAGCAAGAGGTGGTGAGTGAAGAAATTGAAAAGTTGTTGACTGAAGAAATTGAAAAGTCTTCACCACTCGAGCTTATTGAAAATGAAAGTGTGATTGAAGAAAAAGAAATGGAGAATAGTAAGGGTGAGGAAGAAGTCAAAGAGGAAGGGATTGAGATTGAAGTCCAAGTTCCAGAGGTTGACAAGAAACACCGAGAGGCATCCTTCGTTGTTTCTTCAGGGAACTTTCCACACGAGAATGAAGAGGGTTATATCTTAGAGGACTGTGGAGTGAAGTTCTTTGAAGAAAAGTATCTGATGGAGTCACCTTCCATGCTGGTGCACTATGTGCATCCATCAATTTTCAGACCATTCAAACCACCTTGAAGGATGACAGAGATAGTCAAGCTGATGACTATAAATCAAGCGCTTCTGGGGAGGCAACCCCAGCTTTTTATTAGTTTATTAGTTGTGTTTTTCTTTTATTAGTTTTAGTGTTACTATTTCGTAGCTTTGATTTTCTTTTTCTTTCTATTTTGTAGGTTTGAATCTAAGTTTGGGGGAGCAATGAAGCAACTTTTTGGGCATGCAATGAGCTTCAACGGAAAATTCAGGGGAGTTTCCTTCTATCTTTTGTGAATTCTTGAATCACTTACGCATTGAGGACAATGTGCACTTCAAGTTTGGGGGGAAGGAAATTTAAGCTAAATTTTTTCAAAAATTCTAAAATTTTGCAAGCTTTTTGAGCTTTAAATGTTTTGCCTTGAGATATATTGTGCTTGATTTGGTTATTTCCCATAGCCCTATGATTGAGATTTTGATTGAGGCTGATTCTGATCTTTGGAAAGCATGATTATTGAGAAGCATGAGTTGAATTCTTGAATTTGCCTTGTTCTGATTATGATTTCTCCATCTTTATGCACTGTGTCTTGATCATGGATTTGAATGCATGTTTAGAGAAGGATTATGTGAATATAGGATTGCATTTGTCTTTGAAGTTGTGAGCATATTCTAGAATTTGTTTGATCTCCTCTCAAGGCGAAATTTATAGGCCATGCTTAGTTAGGAAAATGATTTAGGCCATCCTTGGATCATTTGAGCTTTTCAAGCTAACCTTGTATGTACTTGTCCTTAGTCACCCTTCTGTGCCAAATTAGCCTATTGTTGTTTATACACCCACAAGTTAATTTCCTTTAGCCAAATAAATATACTTTTCTATCCCTTACCTCGAAAGCATGTGTTTTACTAAGATATATCATGAGCTATGTATAGATTCGGGCATATAGATAGGATATAAAAAAATGAAAATGAAAAAAAAAGAAGAAGAAAGAAAAAAATAGAAAAATAGAAAATTAAAAAAAAAGAAAATTAATGAAAAATGAGAAAAACACAAACATAGAATAAAGTGTATAACAAAGTAAGAAGAATATAAGTTTGGGGGAGTTAATTGAAGCTCGAAAAAGTAAAGATCCTAGAGTATAACGCATGATTAGGGGTTATTGAGCCTAAATTGTCTTTCATCATACATTTATCCTAACCTTACATTACAAGCTTAATGAAGTCCTATTGATTCTTGATTGAGTATGGCTACATTAGTGGAGAGAGAAGTGAAAAGCAAACTTATGGGATTGTTAATTCTTTGGAGACTTTACTTTTTATGTTTGCATAATCTCATCCGAATATGTATACCTTGAAATGTGATTGACATTCACACACACACACACGGAGAATCTAATTAGGACTTGGGCATGTGATTGGTGGAAACTCTGTGTTGATCAATAATTGTGATTTTTCCTTAGATTAGATTAGTACTCTTTCTATGAGGTGTTTGTGGGGAATATATCTATCAAGTAAATGTTATCTTCTGGCATGTTTTAAGATTATTTTGCTTAAGGACAAGCAAAATATTAAGTTTGGGGGTGTGATAAGTCTCAAAATATTCACTTTTTAGAGTATTTTATTGCATCAATTTTGCTTAAATTTTGGAATTTTAATGTAATTTCCTCTCATTTTAATTAAATTGTCTTCATATGTAGGAATTTCGAGCATAATGAGAAAACCGAGAAAATGGCAAGAAAATCAAGGAAAAATGGTTGGATTTGGTGTTTAACACCTAAAAATCATAGACTTAGCCTTCTCCAAACTCTAAACCTTATTCTCATTACTTTTAAACCCAAAATTTTATTTAAACCTTAAACATAAACATTTCCCTATCATAACCCTTTTAAAACCCTATATCATGTAAACACCTTAAGCCTATATTCAACCCCAAAATCTAGAAAAAAAATAAAAACCCAAACTAACCATTTTTCTTACATGATATCTTGGCCCAAAAAGAATTTTCAAGAGGCTAGATTTGAAGAGCCCAAAGTGAAGGAAAGGAGGCAGCCCAAGACTTGAAGGCAACCCTAACTATAATAACAAGAGATGAAGCTGCCGTAGGGAGGAGTGGAAGAAGTGGCCGGTGACAGGGGGCAAAGCCTCTTCCACTGTTTCTTGCTGCGTTTTCTTAGTTTCTAGTTTTCTTAGATTTAGTTTTAGGTTTCAGCTTTATTTTAAATTAGTTCAATCAAAGCTTACATCAAAAACAGAGTTTCTTTTAAATGAATTTACAGCTTTTCTTTCATTCGTCAATGTTCTGTCTTTTGCTTTAGCTTACTGTTATATTGTCTTTTAATATTTCTGCCTAATTCTCTTCAAATTTTGATTCAAAACTCAAGTTCTTGATTGGTTAATTTTGTCCTGCACTGGTTCTACCTTTTCAGCTTCATTTCTTTTCATTATTGTCACGTTTTTTTTCTTTTTCTTTTTTACTGTGTTTCTTCGTTTCTGCTTTGCAATTTTGTCTTTCTACTGAATGCTGCCATCGCTGGGTTCTCTCCCCTGCTGCTAGCTACGTGAACTGAATTGGTGTTGGGGGCTGATTGAGGCGAGATGCTCTGCTGAAGCGCGAAGGACGAGCTGCTAGTGCTTGAGGCAGGGAAGGCAGGCGGTATGGGCAGAATTGCAGATGTGGCAGGCAGAGTTGCAAAAGAGCCAAGACGTGTTGCTGCTTGGATTTTGGGCTAGCTTTTTGCTAGACAAAAGGCTTGGACGTGGCTGGCGATGCAATATCATGCAAAATATTGTTTTGCTTGAGCGATACAATGATGGCGTGAGTTGCATGGCAACTTCATGCTATTTTGTTTTGATATTCAAAGTTGCAGGTTTTATTATTTCAAGTGTAAAGGACGTTTTTTATTTATTTATTATTATTATTATTATCATTTTTTTTACTTTAGTTAATAGTGATTATTATTTTACTTAAGTAGATGAATATTTTAGTATTAGTTTAAGCTGAATTAAGTTAGTAGTAGATTACAATTAAGTTGCATATTTTTAGACTTATTTTAGGTTATTTTATTTTATGATTTAAATTCTGTTTTTTTTTTATTTACAAGCATTTCAATTTTTCTTTTGTAAAATTTAACTTCATGCATTTTAATTGTTTTTATTATTAAGTTTTAATTCTTAATTTCCTTAAATTTTATTTTAAGTTTTGAATTTATTAATTTTTAATAGTTAGTTGATTTAAAAATTACATATTGTTTGAATAAACTTAGGATGACCAATTTGAGTAGTTAGCTAAAACAACTTAATTAATTCTCGTGGGAACGATACTCTACTCACTCTTTATTACTTGTCGCGACCCGTGCACTTGCGGTATAGGTTAGAGACGCAACACAAGTGCTTCCTGTGTTTGGGAAAAATTAGCATCACTATATGAGAGAAAGATTGCCTTGAATAAAGTTATGCTTGTTAAGAAGCTTGCTACTCTACAATATAAGGAGGGAAGATCTATCTCTGAGCATTTGAGTGACTTTCAAGATTTGTTTAATCGGATGACCACTATGAAACTGCAAATGGATGATGAGATGAAAGCATTGTTTCTTTTGGGCTCATTGCTATACAGCTGGGAGACACTAGTTGTGACTGTTCTTAATTTAGCTCTTAACAGCACGGTGACTTTGGAGATGGTAAAAGACAGTATGTTTAATGAAGAAGCAAGGCGAAAGGAGATAAACTCTGGGAATGAAGCTCTTGTCACAGAGAATAGGGGCAGAACTAAAGACAGAGGTCAGGATTCTAGAGGTCGTAGTAAGTTCAAGAACAGACATAAATCCAAAAATATGGTGAAGTGCTTTCATTGTGGCAAACTTGGTCACATAAAGCGAAACTGCAGGATATTGAAGCAAGAGCAAAAAGATGAGAAAAGTAAGAATAACTCAGATGATGAAAATGTTACAACGGTGAATTCTGATAGTGAAATGGTTTATTTGGTTTGTACACATGGTGAGTGTAATCATGTAGGGGATTCTGGCATAGAGTGGATAGTTGACACCGGAGCGTCATATCATTGTGTTCCCAATAAAGAATTGTTTACAACCTACAGAATATGTGATTTTGGTTATATCAAGTTGGGAAACAAGAGTATGTTGCGGATTGCTGGGATTGGTGATATAGTGGTACAAACAAGCACTGGTTTTACATTGACTTTGAGAGATGTCAGACACATTCAAGATCTGAGGATGAACTTGCTTGCAGTGAATGTCCTTGATAAGAAAGGATATGAGAGTCAGCAGAAAAATGGGCGGTGGAAGCTTCTCAAAGGGTCTTTGATAGTTACAAAAGGAAAGTTGTGTTGCACTATGTACAAGACTTGGATGAAGGTGATAGCCTGTCAGGTAAATGCCGTTGAGGATGATGCTTCAGCAAATTTGTGGCACAGGAGGTTGGTATACATGACTGAGAAAGGGTTAAAGATTTTGGCAAGGCAGTCCCTCATTCCCTCAGCCAAAGGTATTTCTCTTAACTCATGTGATTATTGTTTATTTGGTAAGCATCGTAGAGTTTCTTTTAGGAAGATTTCTAAAAGAAAGAAAAATAAACTTGAGTTAATTCATTCTGATGTATGTGGTCCCATAGAAGTAGAGTCATCAGGTGGTAATGGATATTTTGTTACTTTTATTGATGATGCTTCACGAAAAACTTAGGTGTATATGTTGAGAAACAAAAGCCAGGTATTGCAGTATTTTTAGAAATTTCATGCCATGGTGGAAAGGATGACAGGATTATCCTTAAAGTGTATTCGTACAGATAATGGTGGTGAATACACATCAAAAGACTTTGAAGCCTACTGTTTAAAGCATGGGATCAGGCATGAAAGGGCAGAACCTGGGACACCACAACATAATGGTGTTGCTGAAAAGATGAATTGCACCATTATAGAGAGAGTCAGATGCATGCTGAGGATGGCGAAATTGCCTAAAGCATTCTGGGGTGAAGCAGTTAATACATCCTGCTATTTGCTTAATAGATCACCATCAGTGCCATTGGGCTTTGACATTCCAGAAAGGGTATGGACAGGGAAGAAAGCTTCATACTCACATTTGAAGGTCTTTGGCTGTACAGCATTTGTGCATGTGCCAAAGGAGCAGATGTCAAAGCTAGACAGCAAGGCTACTCAGTGTTGAGTGCTATTGAGCCTTATCACCCCAAAAGCTAGCTCAAGAGGTGAGGCTTTCCCTCACATTTATAAATACACACTCAGCCCCTTCCACAACCGATGTGGGAATACCCCAACAAAAACAACTTCCAGCTGCACCAGCTGGATCTATAAAGAAAAAGCCTGCTCATTCAATGAGATCAAGACAAACAGTTAAGTGGGCATGACCTCATTCTTCTGATGATGGATATTCTAGGTAGCCTTACACTTAAAAATCTCATATTTTTATATTGAGGTCCTCTGAAGTCTGATTAGTAGTTGTGTTCACTTGCTAGATTATATAATCTTCCATCACTATTGTCTCATCTAATTCTTCTTACAGCAAACTCTATAATCCTGGAGTTTGAAACAGTTAACTATTTTTGACAGTGATCAGGAATCTCAAAAACGTTATTCTCTTTTATATGGCTTTTGTAGTGATTCAATTCTGAAAAATGTAGTTGTCGATTTCAAGAGGAGAGAACAACACGTCTTTGTGTTTATCATAGGCAAGGCAACTCGATCTGAGGTGAAATTGGCACTTTGCGTTAAGATTTGACTTTGACCTTATGTTATATATTGATGCCCTTTGTGATTGGGATAGTTTACTTGATGGCTTCTGTAGTTACTGGCAGCTAAGAGTATATCACAAGCTCATAGCAAAATTAAAGAGGAAAGTTGTGCTAGGTTCTTTTAGTTTCGATGATCTTCCACAATATATTACGGTAAAATGATTTTATTCATATCAATTTTTCTAACTGTTAGATTTATAGTTTAGCCTTAAATTTTGCACTATAAGATGTTGGAGAGATTTTAATTATTTAATATATATATGATGAATAATTGATTATGGTAGTGACTAGCATTAGTTTTTTCTCTTTAGTACTTAAATGAAACAGGGGAGTACAAAACCTTGCACAATGTATGACATATTTTTCGCGCATTTCTTCATAGTAAGATCTACTTATCCTTTTTATATGGCAAGCATCTAAAGGCATGCATATAGGCATGCATATGTTACATAGTCATTCCTTTTCTTTCCACAAAATTTGATTTATTAGAGTAGACAATGCTTACATTTATTTGCATAATCTATGGCATTATTTGCATATTTCTTCATACTAAGATATAGTCCATCATTTGTTATATGGAAAATATAGACACCCATATTTTACGTGGAAACTGATTTATTGGAGTGTGCAACACTTAGATTTATAGGTTCGGCTTTTATATCCGACATGAAATTGAAACACCTTACCTACTTCCTTTTAAAAGGCATGACATGACACATACATGCACTTCATCTGACATCTCTCTTACTTTATAAACATTCTCATTTGTCAACTCTTTTCCCTTGAGAGTGGCTTGTCCAAATTTTGGAAGTAATTTATTGAAACATTAATGGAACTAAAGAGTGTAGACTATAGAATGAGAAGTAAGTTTTTCCTTTTTTTGATGATTTTGATCTTAATGTTGCAGAAATTGAAGTTGCTATCAGAAAAGGATCTCTCCAAAGATGTCCTGCAACAAAACTTTAGGTGAGATATAATTCTAGGTTGCATGCAAAGACCATTTCCAGCTGGTTGAATACCTGATTTTGGAGTTGATAACACTGCCATTTAAATGATGAACAGTTGAGTAGTTAAGCAGATTTATTTTGTGTAGTTAGAATATGGGAATTGAAAAGATTGATACAAGGCCTATGGCACGTTTGTATGTATTGTACAATCATCACCTCTTGTAGTATGAGGTAAGGAATGAAAAAAATAGAAAAGTAGCAAAAGATAGAGAGAAATATATAAGAAAACCACTTGCTATATTCATTTCTATTGAGTTTATACAAAAAGTATTAGGTGTAGCAGTTAAGACATATCTCCTTAAAATAATGAGTTTCACAAATTTGCACCTAAGTTAAGTTAAACTAACATCATCATTGATACAAGCAAGTGGCAGAACAGAGCACAAAATGATGTCCCTAGAGTACCATGGAAAAATCTCATTGTCTAACACTCCTCCCTTAGATTTTTCTTTGAGACTCTCAGCTTAGTCTTGAAAAACTCAAACCTTCCCTTTAAAAGAGCTTTGGTCATAATATTAGCAATTTGGTCTTCAGATTTGCAATACTTTAGTTTGACCTCACCAACCTTTTCAGCTTCTCTAATTGCATGGAACTGAACATTTATATGCTTGGTCCTTCCATGTTGAATAGGATTTTTTGTGATAGCTATAGTAGATTTGTTGTCGACCCAAATTGTAGTAGCTGCATTCTGGTTTAGCTCCAAATTTGTCAACTTTTTTAAGCCGTATGGAGTGATTAGTTACTATTGCGGTAGAAATATACTTAGCTTCAGCTAAGGATTGAGCCACCACATCTTGCGTCCTTGAATTCCAGGAGAAAACACCACTTCCAAAAGAAAAAAAAAACATAACCTGAGGTGCTTTTGGAGTCATCCACACTTCTTGCCTAGTCACTATCTGCATGTCCTTTAAGCTTGCTACTTTCATTCTTTAAGTACCATAAACCATAATCATCAGTACCTTTAATGTATCTCAAAATTCTTTTAGCTGCACTATGGTGAACTTGACTAAGGGATTACATGAATCTTGAAAGCAAACTTGCTGAGTACATTATATCAGGCTTGGTGGTAGACAAATACAACAAACTCCTAATTAAGCTTTTGTAAACAATAGCATCCGCTTTGTTTGCAGCATCATTCTTTGATAGTTTCTCATTAACCACCAAAGGTGTAGCTACTGATTATACTTCTCCATATTAAATTTCTTTAAAATTTCCAAAGCATATTTCCTCTGTGAGATGAAAATTCCAGCATCAACTGATGGAATTCTATTCAAAGGAAATATCTCATTTTACCTAAGTCAGACATCTCAAACTCTTTCTTCATATCCAACTTGAGTTGCTTCAAGAACCTTCACCACCACCTGTGACTAACAAGTCCTCCACATATAATGACATAATTATCTGCACTTCACTTTCAATCTTCTTTACATATAAAGTAGCTTCACTTTCACTTCTTTTAAAGCCTTGCTAAAAGAGATAGGCATCAATCTTGCTGCACCAGGCCTTGGTGCCTGTTTTAACCCATAAAGAGCCTTATGCAGCTTATAGACCTTTTATTCATTGCTTGCAACTTGAAAGCCTTTTGGTTGCTCAACGTATATATCTTCTTCAAGTAATCCATTTAAAAAAGCTGATTTCACATCCAAATGATAGATCTTCCATCCCATCTTGGCTGCTAAGGCTACTAAAAGCCTTATTGTTTCATGTCTAGCTACAAGAGCAAAAGTGTTTGAAAAATCAACACCTTGCTACTGTAAGTATCCTTTGACAACCACCTTAGCTTTAAGTTGTTTATAGAACCATTTGGATTTAGTTTGGTTTTGTAAACCCACTTTACTCCAATCACTTTTTGATAGCTTGGTCTATCTACAAGCTGCCACGTTTCATTTTTCTATATCATATTGATCTCCTCCTCCATTGCTACCCTTCATCCATCCACTTTTACAGCTTCAACATAGCTTGAAGGTTCTCTTTTGAGATGTAGGAGTTGTCCCTCCTTGAAAATGCTAGCATCATGACTCATGTGATTAGTGCATCCACTGTCATCAGCTAAGCTTCTTTGTTGCTGTTAACTACATAACAAGTAGAAACAAAAAGCATTTCTTTATCTACCTCGTGGTTTTCAACAACTTGAGCTTGGGTTCCTTGTTTGTTTGCTTTGTTTTTGTAGACCCTTTCCACATGACCAAGATGGTCACAAGCCCTACATTTCACTCCAGGCCTGAACCAGCAGTGGTTTTCAGCATGATTTTTCTTTTTGCAATGAGGACAAGGTGGATACCTTCCTCTCTTGTCTCCCCATTTATGGCTATCCTTTTTTTGTTTTTCTTTTTTTTTTTTACTCTATGTTGGTTCCTACCTCCACTATTGTCTGCTTGTTTTTCCTTTAATCTTGTTGGAAAGGCTCCTTCTGGTGTTTCTTCAAGTCTAATAGCTCTTCTTTGCTCCAAAGCTTAAAGGGCAATCACCACTTCTGTCAAAGTGAGCTTAGAAAGATCCTTTGAGTCTTCTAGAGAAGAAATCTTTGATTCAAACCTCTCCCTGCATAAGTTGAGTACTTGAATTTACCTTGTTCTTTCACTCCCTTGGAACTCCTCCTTGAGTTTGTCCCATGCTTCTTATGCTGTTTCATAAGCCATTATTTTGGTGAAAATCACATCTGATATAGTTGAGTGAATACAGGACAGAGCCTTGTATTTTTTTTCAACATCTTCACTGCGTTGCTTGATTTGAGCAATGGTTGGATTTGCTCTTAAGGGAGGTGGATCTGTCCCTGTTTCAACTACATCCCATAAGTCAAATGCTCTCAGATATGCTTTAATTTTTACTGCCCAAATAGGGTAGTTTTCTCTTGTAAACACAGGTGGTGATGAAGTTGCAAAGTTGCTAGAAGCCATGAAGCAAGTCAAGTGTTTTAGGTTTGGAGGAAAGAGGTCTTGCTGGTTCTTTCTATCTTTTTTTTTCTTTTTTAACTTATAGCCCTTAAGATCACTTTTAGAGCTCTGACACCATGTTGTAGTATGAGCTAAGGAATGAAAAAAAAACAGAAAAGTAGTGGAAGGCAAAGAGAAATATGCAGGAAAACCACTTGTTACATTCATTTCTGCTGAGTTTAT
The DNA here is from genome assembly GCA_032173925.1 of Heritiera fomes. Lineage (NCBI taxonomy): Eukaryota > Viridiplantae > Streptophyta > Magnoliopsida > Malvales > Malvaceae > Heritiera > Heritiera fomes. The sequence goes on along the minus strand of JAPDPM010000013.1, from coordinate 2,331,543 downwards.
ACAAAAAGTATTAGGTGTAGCAGTTAAGACATATCTCCTTGAAATAAGGAGTTTCACAAATTTGTACCTAAGTTAAGCTCAACACAATCACTGATACAAGCAAGTGGCAAAACAGAACACAAAATGATGTCCCTAAAGTACCACAGAAAAATCTTATTGTCTAACAGAAAATATAATTCGAGTTTTGGAGCGGCATTTCACGTGCTTCTCTTCTCCTTCTCGACTTGTAATGGAGTCTTATTGTTGTTCATCAAAAGGCAGTGTTTCACAATTTTAAGGGGACTTGGGGTTATTTTTTAGTGATATTTGAAATGATTTAATATCAAATTTGAATTTTTTTTAATTTCAAAACTTGATACTCAATATTCGATCTGATCTCAATTTGGCCTACAAGACTCAGTGACTTGCTCACCAAAATAAGCCCCATAAGCCACATCCAAGCCCCTAGCTCTCACTTTTTCTACTTCCTAAATCCACTCAATGAGATCTCTGCCTAAGAACACAAAGTGACCAAAAATCGAATTCCTAGAAAAATTTTAGGAGATCTCCTCCCTTTTAATCCTAATTTTATAAGGGCAGAACAATTTCACACATAGAGAGGAGTTTTTCTGGCGTCTTAAACCCCTTAGTCTCAAAAAGCACTGCAAACATCACCATAAAGCCTTTTCATACCCGAACCTGGGGTGAAATACATAAAACTTCTTATATAAAATAAGAAAGACGCAACCCACCCTCTTGTTTTAAAATGCTATTTTACTCCTTTGACTGTTAAACGGAGTTAATCAATATGCTAGTTTAATTACTATCAATGTCACATCAACTCAATTTTTTTAATCATTATTTATTTTTAATCTAACTTAATCATCAAATTAAAAAAAAAATAAAAATCTTTCTATTCTCAGCCAAGAACCATCTCTATCATGATTCAATCTTTTTACTTCAGTGTCAAAGGTAGATAACATGTATAAAAACCCCCAAAATCAAAGATAAATTTTCAACTTTGAATGTCATGAAAGAGAAACTCAAAATGCAAATCTTAAATCGTAGCAACAAAACAACTAAATTTAAAAACCTATAAAAATTTTAGAACCTTATAAGAAAGTTTGAAACCCCTAAATTAAAATCTAATCTTAAAATGTATAAATCCTTTAAATATCTTATTACATTGTTAGAAATACAAACAAAAACTAATACGATTGTTGATTGTCATAAAATCCATATTCCTTTAATCTTCAAGAAGAGGTATTTTGAAGGTAGGCTCATAAATTTTTGGTTGTGGTTTTTAATCACGAACTAGCAAGAGCTAGAATAATTGTTTAGATTGTATAGGAAATCAACAAATTTTTATCTTCATCGTGAACCAGCAAAAACCAAAGGTATGAAAAGAAAGATTGAATTGTGAGAGAGATCAGAGATGAAGGCTAACAAATTTTACGGCTTTTTTTATTTGTAATTTTAATGATTAAGTTAAATTAAAATAAATAATTGTTTTAATTTTAAAAACAAAAATTGAGTTGATGTGGCAAAATTTATTTGCTATGGCATTAGACTAATTAAACTAACAGTTTGACTAACTTCATTTGACACACAAAAGGGATAAAATAACATTTTAAAATAAGAAAGGTTTGTGTCCTTTTCTATTCTATATAGAGGGTTTTGTGTATTTCACCTCCCGCACCCCTAAACCAAAAATACAATTGTTGCAATGACACAAGTTTAGATATGTTAACAGGGTCTTGACTCTTGATCCAGAAAGAATAAAAAAAATAAAGAAAAAGAAATCCATCTATACAACTTTTTACTTGTTTGATTGCCAGCCCATACAAACTGCCATAGATTCTGAGCATACAGCAGCCCCATTTGTTTTAGAACGTTTGGCTGCGGAAGATCATTAAATGGTATAGAGTGCTGATGCAGTTAACACAAAGAAAAAGCTTGGGAACATAAAAAAACACAGAATACATAGATTTTGCGGTTTTCGCGCTTATAATTAGATGTAAATTATCACAAGCTTCGTAAGCTTCATCTGAAGCCTGAAAGATTCATAGAAACTAATCCTTCATAACATATCTTCTGACCCTTCTTACCTGCATTTTGCAGCATGAATTGAACCAATTAGTTTATAGTTTTTCTAGAGGTTTTTTTTTTTTTTATAGAAGACCGCAACTTAGGGATAATGGAAACAAATCCCAGGGGCTGAGATTTGAACTTCAGACATATTAGTATGAACCAACTGAGCTAAGTCTCTGGTTCTTTCCGGATATTTTTATTATCATGCCAAAATAATATATTGTGATGGTAAATTAGACTTACTAGAGATAGCCTCTTTCCTTGCAGCACTTAATAGCTCCATCAAACATGTCCTCAACCCCATATTTAAATTTGAAACCAGCATCCAAGAGTTTCTTTGATGACAAACCAGGTGTTTTTATGCCTTTGATTTCTGCTAAGGAACTGCCAAGGAAAATAACAAGTTAGCGAAAATATGCAGTTAGTCCATGATAGTACTGAAGTATTGAGAAAAATGCAAAGGAAAACTACTTCACTCACTCTGCTGTTGGAATTGGGAACTCCGGATACTTGGCAGAAAGGATTTCAGCCATCTTTAGAAGACTTATCGTGTCCGAAGAACAATTGTATCTCCCTTTTGCATCAGGATACTCAAGCAGGAAAATATGTGCCATTACAGCATCATCAACATGAACCATCGGTGTGTTAATAAGATTACAATATTCATGCTGGTTCCCTGTACAAACATTCAATGTAATCAAGCATGTTCCATTACTTGATTAAAAACATAACCAACTGAAGAAAACAATTGTGCCTGAAGCAAATTAAAATGGGAAGAGTAAGACAACTAACTAGCGCGTACCTAAGATCAAAGCCAATGACGTACGCACTGAGCCAGGAAACTTAGGGCAGATGAAAGGACCGACAACAAAAGAAGGAAGCACAGTCACCAAATCCAATCCATGTTCTGCTGCAAATTCAAGAGCTGCTCTTTCTGTCAAAGTCTTGGAAATCATGTAAGAATGTAAGTTTGGGTGTAATTTTTCTCTAACAAAATCCACATCAGTCCAAAAACTCTCATCCATCATGTCCACATCTTTGTTGTTGAGCACAACGGTGCCTGCACTGGAAGTATAGATAACTCTCTTCACAGTTTTTGATTTTACGCATGCTTTCAAGATGCCTAGTGTTCCACTGATTGCCCTTTTAGTTACTACTTCCTCAGGTTCTTTGTTTTCGAAATCCATAGGGGTGGCAACATGGAGAACCCCTTTACATCCTACAATGGCTGCATCGAAACTGTCAGGATCACCAAGATCTGCACTGAAGATTTTAAGCTTTTCGGCTGCCCCTGGCAGACTGGTGAGGAAACTAATGTCTCTTTTGTTCTCTGGTCATATGTCACAGATTAGAAAAATCAACAATACAGTATGTTTTACTAATATAGACAACTGTTGCCTTGTTGTGGGGAATAAAAGAAACATAAACCTACCCTGAACCAAAGCAACACCATCTTTTAGAAACATAACTGAAGGAAAACACAACACAACTAAATATATCTCAGAAACCAGCAAAAGGAAAGAAAATGGGCATGGGGGTTATGTTTTTTCCTGCTAAATTCCAGCAGGAAAGCTCAATTAATTCAGGATAAATTTGTTATTCAGTTGTCTTCAAGCTTATCAACTTTACTCTTACCTGGATCAGGTCTAACAGTGGTATTGACACAGTAACCATCTTCAAGAAGCCTCTTGATCAGCCCTGAAGCTATGAACCCAGTACCCCCCGTCACACACACGGTTCCTTTATCTCCTTCCATTTTCCTTGACTCTCACATATCAATTGTGATATGTTAATATATAATCATGATTTTTCCTTGTGATTTCGATATACACAATGCATCTTTCCGGTTGTCCTTCATTATACATGTGTACCGCTTTAGTTAATGGTAGTTTAAAGGCAAATTACTCATCCCTCTTCTGCCATTCTTTCGCGCGTCTTATTCATAGAGACAAACATCTTGTATTTATTATTTGCCAATTGACATAATGTTTTCTTCTTTTTGTTCTCTAAGAAACGTACAAGTCGAGCCTGAATTGTGAATGCGTGTGCAACTACTCTGTTATCATCGCATGGCTAAAACAAGAAAAATTAAAGCCGGCTAGATCCTGTTCTAAATTATGCCTGTTTATTAGGCTCTAGTAAGTCCAACAAAAAGGTCTATGTCATAGGGATATTAGAATAGTCATAGAAATACTTGAATTCGGGCCCAAAGATAAGATGGATGAAATGAGAGGTTAAGCAAAGAGCGCAAGTCAATTCACTTGCTTCCTTTCTTTACTTTTTTTTTTAAATCTTCCCATTCTTTCTGATTTTTATCTTCTGAATACATGTATAAAAGATAAGATGTTGAAAAAGCTCGCAAGTCAATTCATTCTCTCTTTCTCAAGTTCCTAGTTTTCTCTAAGAATCCTTTGTTTTTTTCATTCGAATAAATGTTTGATTTTAACGTCTAGTGCTCATTGGAATCTAAACTCCAACGATTTTAATTTTTCTTTTTTTTCTTTTAATTGGTCAGACTAACTCGCCTAAAGAATCACGTGGAGACTCGCCCAACCAGCACCAACAAGACAGCAATGTTAAATTTATTTGCATTTTTTGGAACTACTATTTATGAACCTAAAACTTGATTTACTAATAATGCTCAATTCGGGCCAAAAAAAAAATACTAATAATGCTGAATCCCTTAAACCAGAGTTCTGCACATTTTAGGAATAAGTATATAATAAAACTAAAAATTATATCAATTAATTGAAAATTAAACTAATAAACAAATAAAGCAAGTCCCAAAACTTAAACAAAATTATCCCCAGAACAAAATACTACAATGAAGTCCATACTTCATGAAAATACAAGCATCCAAACATGAAATACAGCAGAATTAAAATACATCAATTTTCCTGTTATTAGACCACAACACATCAATTTTAGAATCCTAAAATCTTCAAAGGAAGTACTGCATTATCATCCCTAAACTGGTTGGATCATGCATACCATCGATCACTTGGAATCTCTGTAATCTACCAAATGCCTTTCAAGAGAATAAGTGATTTTTTTTTGAATACTTTTGAAGTAAGAAAATTCTTTTAAGTTTTATTGAAAGTGTTGGAAAAGACCAGAGAAAGTATTCAACTGTTGAGTAATAAATAAAATAATAAAAATAAGAGATAGAATAATATGTGATTAATTGATATTGTCCATTGACGGGCATTGTAAGATGCTAATATCTTATTCACATGTAATTGTATTCTCAAACCTAATTTTGGGTACATAGATTAAGTTTTATTCTTAGAGTCAAATAAGTGGTCAATCACACCTAAATAAAAAAGATTGGTGGTAACTCCATAAATTTTATGCCTAGCAACTAGGTCCATGAACCTAAACTTTATGACAATATTTTAATGTATGCAAATCAAATCTTAGGTTTTATATGGAAACCTTAAATGAGCTTAAAAAACCAATTTTTAACTAAAAATAACTTAGAAATTGAAAATAATTTCACATTTGTAAATTCATTAAAAGTTATTTTCTTATGTTTGGTATTCATGGAAATACTCAAATTTTTATAGTTTTCACACCCAAAATTTCACCATTCAAATTTTACTCGAGTTACTCAAAATTTGAACAGTAAGGCATTTCTAGATTTTATCTAATACATTTTTCTTTGAACTAACTAATACATCTAGATTTATCTGCAATGAATCTCACAAGTTTATAGAAAATTATTTTCTCACTATCCATCTCTTGAAACAACAAAAACAAAAAAAAATACGAACAATCTCTCTTGGCCATGTGTCAAGATACGTTGCTCTATTAATTTCAATTCAACATACCAATATAAATTTAAACTAGATAATACAAGTTTAATTATATATATTCTCTAGTTAATTAGACTTTTTCTTTTAATAATTAAGAAGGGATTGAAATTGTTTATATTCAAAACTAAACTTTAACATACCACTATTCTTCTTTAATCATGCTCTAGTTAATTAAAAACTTGAATCTACCTCACTCGATAAAATGGACTGCAGTCACCCTAATTCCCAGATATAAGATAATACAATTGTTGCAATGACACTAGATATGTTAACAAGGTTTTTACTCATGATCCAAAATGAAGAAAAAAAATAAAGAAAAGGAAACCCATCTCTAGAACTTTTTACTTGTTTGATTGCCAGCCCTTCTTACATTTACTGATGCAAAATGCCATAGATTCTGAGCATCCAGCAGTACCATAAAAATTTATCTTGAAGCTATTTGTTTTAGAACGTTTGACAGCGTAATATCATTGACACTATATGGTATATATAATGCTGATGTAGTTAACACCTAAGAACAAGTCTGGAAACAGAAAAAAAAAAAGAAGCACAAATACATGGATTTTGTGGTTTCCAAGCTTATAATTAGATGCAAATTATCACAAGCTTCGAGAGCCTCATCCGAACCCCACAGATTCATATGAACTAATTCTTCATCATTCTGAATTTGATTCAACGTATCTTCCGACCCTTGTTCCCTGCTTTTTTGCAACATGAATTGAACAAATTTGGGTCACAACTTAGGGATAGCGGAAATATATATATATATATATATTTATATATTTATATATATATATATATATATGTATATATGGATATGTTGAACTAAGTCTCGAGTTCTTTCTGGAAATTTTTATTATTAAGCCAAAATAATATATTGTGGAGGTGGTAAATTAGACTTACTAGAGATAGCCTCTTTCCTTGCAGCACTTAATAGCTCCATCAAACATATCCTCAACGCCATATTTAAATTTGAAACCAGCATCCAAAAGTTTCTTTGATGACAAACCAGGTCTTTTTAGACCTTTGATTTCTGCTAAGGAACTGCAAAAAAAAAAAAACAAGACAAGTTAGCGAAAATCTGCAGTTAGTCCATGATAGTTTTGAAGAAAGTTCCAATCATTGAGAAAAATGCAAAGGGAAACTAATTCACTCACGCCGCTGTCGGACTTGGTAACTCTGGATACTTGGCAGAAAGGATTTCAGTCATCTTTAGAACACTTATCGTGTTCGAAGAACAATTGTATCTCCCTTTTGCATCAGGATACTCAAGCAGGAAAATATGTGCCATTGCAACATCATCAACATTTACCATCGATGTGTTTATAAGCTCACAATATTCATGCTGGTTCCCTGTACAAACATTCAATGTAATAAAGCTTGTTCCATTACTTGATTAAAAACCTAAACAACTGAAGAAAAAAATTATGCCTGAAGCAAATTAAAATGGGAAGAGTAAGACAAGTAACAAGCATGTACCTAAGACCAAAGCCAATGACGTACACACTGAACCAGGGAACTTGGGGCAGATAAAAGGACCAACAACAATAGGAGGAATCACAGTCACCAAATCCAATCCATGTTCCTTTGCGAATTCAAGAGCTGCCTTTTCTGTCAAAGTCTTGGAAATTATGTGAGAATGCCAGTTTGGGCCTAATTTTTCTCTAACAAAATCCACATCAGTCCAAAAACTCTCATCCATCATGTCCACGTTCTTGTTGTTGTTCACAACAGTGGATGCACTCGAAGTGTAGACAACTCTCTTCACAGTTTTTGACTTTATGCATGCTTTCAAGATGCCTAGTGTTCCACTGATTGCCCTTTTAATTACTACTTCCTCAGGTTCTTTGTTTTTGAAATCGACAGGGGTGGCAACATGGAAGACCCCTTTGCATCCTAGAATGGCTTCATCAAAACTGTCAGGATGACTAAGGTCTGCACAGAAGATTTTGAGCTTTTCGGCTGCCCCCGGCAGACTGGTAAGGAAACTAATGTCTCTTTTGTTCTCTGGTCATATGTCACAGATTAGAAAAATCAACAATACAGTATGTTTTACTAATATAGACAACTGTTGAAGGAAACTGAAACAACACGCAGCGGAATTTAAATCATTCGGCCTCCACCAGGATCGATTCGAAGAGTTGCCTGATTAGGGTTTCGAAATTTTACCTAACGTTTTCTCTGATTTCTGTCGTTGGTCGAGTCACAAGCAACAACTTTTCGTTCCTGCCTCTATGGTATCCACACGAACGGATCTCACGACTCTTGAACGTCTCACGATCAGAAGCCTTAAAGAGCGTTTTTTTTATTCCTTATAATCGAATTGCTAGCTCCGATTATAAGAATACCTTTTCTGTTTTTTTTTAATTATACGGCTCTGTTTTAGTAAATTTTACCCTAAAATTTATTGCCAAACAGAACTCTAATCCTACTTAGAATAGGATTAGCTATATCCTTAATCCAATTCAGAATAGGACTAGATATATCCTTAATCCAATTCAGAATAGGATTAATTAAGCTCCTCATTGATCCGTTCTAAGTGTGCGACCCAATAGGTTCTTAAAGCAATGGCAATGACAAAATTGTCATAGGCAATGAGCGGTATCTAGAAACACATTATTGCTACCCATGTAACGAGAATGTCAATGACTCGACATAACATTACTCGTGATAGATGTTACCGTGTAGTCTAATCCCTTTATCCTTTGATGTCTTGATTAGACACAAGTCATGGAATGTGTCACACTTGTATAGTCTAATTAGCGTTTCTTGATTCCTGAGTAGACTAATTAATCAAATAAAATCAATATCTCATATTGACTTATTCGAGCACGGCCATGCATTTCTTAGTCTCACTCTATCAAAGGGCCCAAGACATCACTCTTGTTATATAAGAGGGATAAATCCTATCTTGATCACTCAACATCCCTCTACATAGATCAAGGCATACCCAATTACTACTTTTATAGTTCATCCTGTTACGAATGACATCTAGCAGCATTAAAGTATGCAATTCTCTATGTTGGGATCTCTGATGATCTCAAGTCAAAGGATCACATACACCATCATCACTATGAGAATCGCTTATGACACTTATATAACAATCCATGTAGCGTTCTCATGGCGGGTCGATCTAGTACATAGTTCTCTAACATGTACCTATGTGATGACTTGATATCCTATATCCATGACAATGGTCATCAGTCAACCACATACTAGTCTTATCGTACATTGTTATCCTTGTTCACAATAATACTTGACTAGGGATATTTTAAGAATAGTGTGTTATTACTTTTCTAAGGACATTATCATGTAAGATTACATTACGCAGTTATAAGACAAATATAATAATGAGCTATAATAAAATATCATGATACATAAAAATGCTAAAGTCAATCATCTAATGAATGGTTCTAAGGGCATAATCCAACAACTGTTGCCTTCTTGTGGGGAATAAAAGAAACATAAACCTACCCTGAACCAAACCAACACCATCTATTAGAAACATAACTGAAGGAAAACACAACACAATTAAATAGATCTCAGACACCAGGAAAAGGAAATAAATGGGTATGGTGGGTTAAGTTTTTTCCTGCTAAATTCCAGCAAGAAAGCTCAATTAATTCAGGATAAATCAAAATAGTTCCTTTGTTATTCAGTTGCCTTTAATCTTATCAACTTCACTCTTACCTGGATCAGGTCTAACAGTGGTATTGACAGAGTAACCCTCTTCAAGAAGCCTCTTGATCAGCCATGAAGCTATAAACCCAGTACCTCCTGTCACACACACGGACCCTTTATCTCCTTCCATATTCCTTTACTTTCTCTTCTTTTACAGTACTCTCTACGAGGATTTGCAATCATATATCAGTTGTGAAACGTCAATTATAAACATGATTTTTTCTTGTCCTCTTGATATTCACTGTGTACATTTTTTGTGGTCCATTTCCCGTGTGCACTTCATTGGTTGGTGGTAGTTTGAAGACAATAAGAATTATTGTTCCCTCTTTTGCCAGTCGTTCTCGGGTCTTAATCATAGAGACAAACATCTTGTGTTTATTAGTTGCCATAATGGTTTTCTTTACTTTTTAAGCTCACGCGCATTATTTTTTTTTAAATGACGTGTATTTTCATTCATTTTAATAATTTAAAATTATTTTTCCTTAAAATTTCTTTACAATTAAAGTTTCTTATCCACTCCACAAAGCTCACGGCGCACTACTGCTAACTTAGGAGAAACGTACATTTCGAGCCTTAATTGTGGATGGGTGTGCAATAAGGCTGCTATAATCGTATGGATAAAACAAGGAAAATATATCCGATTATATCCAGATTTTGGCTCAATTAAGCCCAATATAGAGCCCAGGCACAGGGGTAATGGCATAGAAATTCTAGTACTCAGTGCAAAGATAAGATGTCATCAAAATAGGCAAATCAATGTTGACGAGGTCTTAGTTTGATGGTAAGGAAGAAGTTTTGAGATTTTGAGGTCTCAAGTTTGAGTTTCACTAAATGTGATATTTGTTTAGTTTGTTATTGTTTAGTTAGTTTGTTAAATATTATTATTGTATTTACCAGTTCATTAAATTACTTGTTCATCGAATGTTATATCTGATTATGATTCTGACTTTGAATGAGATGTATCATTTCAAAAAAAAAAGAGGCAAATCAATCATTCACCCTTTCTCAAACTCCTCTTACCTCTCAAAATCTTTTCATTCTCTTTGTTTTCTATCTTCAGAATACAATGTATAAGGGATAAGATGTTGGAAAAACTCGCAAGCCAATTCATTCACTCCTTTTTACTGCTTTTCTTCTCAATCCTCTCAATATACATGTTAAATGGGTAGGATCTTGAAAAAACTTGTAAGCCAATTCATTTTCATTCACTCTTCTTCTTGAACAAAAAAAAAATCATTCACTCTTCCTCAAGTTCCTCCTACTTCTCAGATTACTCTCATTCATTTTGATTTCCATCTTCAGAAACCCGTATATTCAGGATACAAGTACAAAAAGTATGATATTAAAAAAACACGAAAACTAACTCATTTTCTCTTCTTCAAGCTCCTTCTACCTCTCTTCTCAAAATCCACTCCTTGTTTCATTTACATTTTAAAAACATTTATTTTAAAGTCTATCTCATCCAACCAATCCAAAAAGACATTAATAATGCTAAAGTTATTTGCTTTTTCTTGGAATTGCTATTTATGAACATAAAACTTGATTTACAAATAACGGTAAATCCCTTAAACAGAGTTCTTCACATTTTAGGAATTAAGTATGTGGTAAAACTAAAAAGTATATCAATTAATTGAAACTTAATCGTATAAACAAATAAGGCAAGTCCCCAAACTTAAACAAAATTATTCCCTAAACAAAATACTAAAATGAAGTCCATACTTCATGAAAACACAAGCATCCAAACATGAAATACAGCAGAAAATACATCAATTTCCCTGTTATTAGGCCAAAATGGATATCTTCCTTCTTTAGAATCCAAAAATCTTCACGTTGGATTCTGCAATGTTACCAAATTGAAACAATCAGTTAACATGTTCCTCTAGATTTCGTACCATGGTGTCAAAGCAAATGCTTACCCGAGAAAGCCTTTTTCCTTGCAGCACTTGATAGCTCCATCATACATATCCTTACCCCCATAGTTAAACTTGAAACCTAATCTAGGAGTTCCTTTGATGACAAATCAGGCAATTTCAAATTGAATCATCTGAATTTCATACTAAACAGTTTTGACTTGATTGGATTATACTCAGAAAAAAATTGTAAAGAGAGGAACAGAGTGCAAAAGTTATGCAAATTATTGCACTTTCAGTATTAATAATATTATTTGAATATAATTAAATTATTTTTTCACGCATGCAAATCAAATTTTAGGTTTCATTTGCTAACACAAAATGAGCTCTGAAAAACAAATTTTTTTAATGAAAAATAGCTTCACAAATGGAAAATAATTTCTGATGCATATAAAGTTATTAAAAGTTGTTCTTATGTTCGATATTCAACTAAAATATTCAAAAATTTTATATTTTTCACACCCAAAATTTCACAATTCAGATTTCAAGTAGCCAAATACTTGACTTGCATATTCAAATTTTGAATGGTAAAATATTTTTAGACTTCGAATACATCTTCTCTTCGATTAATCCAAATATAATTATCTACATCGAACCTTAAAAATTATTTCCCCACAATTTTACAAAACTTCGAACTTGAAACAATGGGACAAAAAATACTCCCATGTTCTTGAGTCAACATGTGTTGCTATATTAATTTCAATTCAACATACCAATATAAATTTAAAACCAGATAGTGCAAGTTCAATTATACATTCTCTTTTAATCAAAAATTTGAATCTACCACATTCAATAAAATGGACTGCAGTCATTCTAATTCCCAGATATAAGATAATACAATTGTTGCAATGACCAAAGTTTAGATATGTTGGCCTTGACTCTTGATCAAAAAGAAGATTAAAAAAGAAAAAAGGAAATCCATCTCTACAACATTTTACGTGTTTGATTGCCACCCTTCTTACTTTTACTCATGCAAACTGCTATAGATTCTGAACATCCAGCAGCCCCATAAGAGTTTATCTTGAAGCCATTTGTTTAGAACGTTTGGTTGCGTAATATCATTGAAACTATATAGTATATATTGTTGGTTTTGAAGATTAAAGGTGAATTTGACAAGAACAAATGAAAATTTAGCAAAGTATGAGTAAGCAAAGAATATGACAAAAGAAAGAATATTGGCTGAGAATTCAAAGGATCTTCTACATTCATAAAAACTCAATTTGCAACACTATAAATAAATGAACTAAAATGAAAGCCACACCCCCATGTTCTCACGTCATGGGATGATATTCACCCACTAAGTACACAAACATAAAGTGGGTTAGTGGGAACTTAACTCCTAAAATCTAGAAACCACTCTTCCATGTTATACACATAGTGGAAGACTTATCCAACATAAACTAATAACTGTTTGCATTGGTTTTTAACATCCCCCTTGATGCAAAATCTGCAACTCCAAGTGATAATCGAAACTTTGCAAACTTTGAATAACTAAGTCCCTTAGTAAAACCATCAGCAATTTGTTCATTTGTTGAGCAGTACTTCATCACGATCAATCTTTCAGCAACAGCATCTCGAATAAAGTGGTGGTGAAGCTCAATGTGCTTTGGCCTTCCATGGAACATTGGATTTTTGGTCATTAAAATGGTTACTTTGATATCACAAAAAATCTCAGTTGCCTTTCCTTGAACTTGATGCAATTCCTCCACGATTCTTCTCATCCAAATTGCTTGACAAGCAGCAGATGTAGCGGCAATATACTCGGCTCACCACAAAAAATATGATTTTTATTGGCACTTTTACTCTGGCAGTTTGAAAAACCGCCTGCAATTTCATTCTTTTAATTGACTTTTTTCGGCTTAAAGAGAAGCGTCGTTGTTTACATTGCTTTAAACGACACTAAACACTATCACCCAGCTATTTTAGTCTTAATAAATTACTATATTCATTGATTGCTCAAAGTAAGGTACAACTGTGACATCCTCATCACTCACAAATATCACTTTAACTTTTTCTTCACGTAAGGTTTGGTTAGGCTCATTCGTCAATGTCGTCCTTTTTTCTTCTTCTTATATACTTTATGCGTTATTACTTATGACATGATATAAATTTTTTTCACATGAAATGTATTTTTCATAATTACACATAAGTCAAATACATCAGGATCTCATATACTTACATAACCTATATCCCCAAATGATCTAATATACATTACTGTAATATTGTACTGTACAATAGCCGAAGTATATGGCCAACTGATTATACCTTTAAGGAATAATTGGGAAGCGTGTCTCAAAGGTATACTAGAACATCCCAAAAGTAAGCTCCTCTATCTGGAGAGGGAATCACTTCAAGTAATCTGGATAAAAATTTGTAAAGGAATGAGTTTACGCTCAGTAAGAAATATATATAAAAGAGCGTACTATATCACTATATGCTGGTTTCCTACTTGGCTATATAATGTCATGTGGAAACCTTTTAAAACAAATATCAAGTATCATGCAGATAAATAATCAAATCTTATAAATCATTTTCATATAGTCGGATAAGTTAAATAACAGATATTCTGGTAAATCAAATAATGGCATATGCATCATCATATAATTCTCTTACATATATTCAAGTAATTCAAATACTTGCATATGCCTTAAATCACTTGAAATTACTTGTACAGATATCTTTCAAATCAAGTGGAGACTATTAACCTTCCAATTCAATCATGCACCAGATAATATCCCGTGAGGGAAAGTGGCGTATCCAAGTAAGGGCCAGGAATCCTCCTTTAGCCAAACATACAACAGAGACAATTGGCCAATGTTGATAAGCCACAATGAACACTAGTCAAGTGACATCTGTGGCACTGAGGACCGAACTAGGGTTCTTCAACCAAGTACAGATACAGATACTGAGGACTTGATCAGAGTCCCACGCCAGATACAGATAATGCATGATCATCAAGTAGTCTATAGTCTCAAAACATTCGTCATATACTTCTTTGTTAATACAAATGTACTTATTTAAAATAGGCCTTAAAACCTCATTTACAAACAGGGCAGTCGACTGGTTCCCATATATCATTTTATTAAATTCAATTTCCTTTAAAATTCAATATTTCAAAATCCGAAAACACATGGGGGCAGTTGACTGGTCCCATATAGCAGTTGACTAGTTTTGAAACAGAATGCTTTTCGAAAAAAGTAGTCGACTGGCTCATTGGCAGTCGACTAGTTTTGCAAACAGAATGCTTCTGAAAACAGGGCAGTCGACTGGTCATATAGCACTCAACTGGTTTTGAAACAGAATGCTTTCTGGAAAATAACAGACGACTGGTTTGAATCGATTTTCAAAAAATTTACGCTTTGGCTATCTCTAGGCAGTAAACTGCTACTTAAGGCAGTCGGCTGCTCCTAGCAAATTGGTAACTAGGAGGAAAACCCGAAATGTAAACTTCCTGCACTTCAATAAAATTTTGCTTCACCCCAAAACATTTAAAACATGCAGACATAGTCACCCTACGTCCGTTATATATATTCCTTACCTCAAATAGCTAAGATCCAATAGCTTGGTTGCACCAACACTTGTCCTTTTCTTCTTTAAAGTTGCAAACCATCATGACTCAAAACTTCAATAAACCTCTACAATTAATTTCATTCCATTTCAAGACCATAAACGGTTTATACCAACTCGACACAACTCCAAACTATGGACAGAATTAAATGAAACCACTTCATCTCTTACCTTTGTGAGTAGCCAAAATAACAGCAACTAGATCTCCTCAAATCCTTTGATTTAGCCCACCAAATTACACATATAGCTAGAGCTAATGATGAGGATCAATTTTCGTTAAGTGAGCTTAACGATTCGATGACAAGAGCTTGGTGTTTGTCAAGGTGAGTGAAATGGAAACTTGAAGGAAACGAGAGGAAGAGCAAAGATGGCTACCGACTTTGGTGATGGAGAAGGTGACAAATCCATTTAATTCTTATTTAATGCATCTTCAGCCCTTATCATCTCATCTCAGCCATTGACCCTTTGACTATATTAATTTCTCTTCTTCCATTCATATGCCACATGTCCTTAATTGTCAAAATCCGATATTAAATTTTTCTCATACTCCAAATATTCTTAAATTATATAAGTCCACTCTTTGGCCATTTGACTATCAATCTCATTATTCCTTCCATGTCCCATATCTCATTTACACATCAAAATTTCATATTTATTTACATCATTCAAGCTGGACATATTACACAATTATGGGATTTTACATGAAATTGGGGATTTCACAACAACTCCCTTTCTCGTAGGCTAAATAGCACAATATCCTCTGGGTTAAAAATCTCTCTTCATCTCAAACTAAATTTCCCCTAATTTGAGTAACAAATCCTAGCCTTTCCTCTCTTCGTCCTCATTATTAGCCATATTCTCCTTTTCTCTCCATCAGTCATTTCAGTTCTCACTTTCCCCTTTTTTTAATTTTTGTTTCTTGTTCTTTTCTCGACTTGTCTCTTCTTTTAATCTATGTCAATTACATTGATCTCCACTTCATCGGTTCCAAATATCAGGTGATATTTTTTATGATAATTTTTTTTATATTCTTCGGTTTTCTCTTTGTTTTGTAAATGCTAAATGCTTGCTTGGGTTATTGATTTTCTGTGCATTGTTTTCATTATTGAATTTGATACTTCGTCTTTTAAGATCTGCTTCAATTCAGATTGTAAGGAGTTAAAATCGGAAAGAGTGAGGAAAGGATGGCGATTTGGAACGAGAGAGTTAGCTAAGCTTTGTGACCAATGTGTGTGAGTGTCATTTTTTTTAATTTTCTATTGATTTGTTTTTAGTCGTTTCTTTTTTGTTATTTTTTTTCTTTTTGTTTGTTTTGATTTTGTTTTAATTTAGCCTAAGGCTTAGTTTCTCTTCTTTTATAGTTTGTTGGCTAATCAAAGCTTTGCTTGTGAACTTGATATTTAAAGGTTTTATTTAAGTTCTTGAAGTCGTACCTTGCAAAAATCTTATTTCTTAGGTGTCCCTACTAGCTGAATAATTAGAAAAATGGGAGAAAGATGATCAAGCGGCACTTATTCTAATCAAGGTCATTGTTGTGATTCATTAAAACTTGGCATATTTCTTTCTATGCAGGGAGCCAGGTGTGCTTTTTCTGCTAGTGGGGATTTAAAAAATGTTCTATGAGGGAAGGAAATCAAGTAAATGCCTTATCCTAAATTTGAACTTTTGTTTAGATACTATTCTGTTTTAAATTCTACTACTTCCACCACAACACCTATATTTATGACTGTGCTCAGACGCATGGAAAGCAGTATGAATTTTCACTTGTAATGAATTAATCTTCTGACAAAGGATTCATGCCTTTAAGTGTTCTATTGAATGTATTGGCTTTGCTATCACACTCATACCTATAAGAAAACCCAGGTTATTTTCTACACTGTATTCTTATAGCATTGCCGAAGTAAATTCATTGAATGTGGGATCTGCATCATGGTGGAATGAACCAAGCAACTTTTTTTGTGTTTGACAGGTTGCTCTTATTCAAGGAATTACAATATACCTAAGCTTTCATGAAGGGACACTATTCTTGTCCCACCTTCAATGCATATAGTAAATATACTACTTGCAAATTAAGTCTCTATTTTAGACTTTGCAAATTAAAAAAAAAAAGGTTTTCCACTTTTTCAATCCTAATCACTGATGAGGATCTCATTGTTACTTCTGCAGATAGTTTAAGACTGCTAATGTTACATGCCATACGCAATGCTCTACTTTTAAGTTGTAATCTTTTGGTGTCTATGTACCTGTAGGTGCTTACATCAAGGGCTGTTTCTCCATGGAATGCAATGCTATGGAGTGTAATTATATCCTTACTGTAGGTATCTAATCATGGAATGCTGTTTGGCAAGCTTTGAGCATATCTGTATGTTTGTCAGGCTTTGAGCATATCCTTATAGTAGGTTTTACTCAAATGTTTCTTTTGCTCTGCCCATAATATTAGTTCCCCTTTCTAATTTTTCAAAATTCGGTAAAATTTTAAACAATTTATAATTTGTATCTAATTCTTGCATGCTTTTTTTTTTTAAAATTTGATTCTTTCTTAATCAGGATTAGGACATAATTTTAATGTACTTGATTTGATGGTTCTTTCAACAGGGAGCTTGTGCGTAGAACATCTTGGATTTTGTCCTTTCAGCTTTATTAGATGATAAAAATAGAAAATTTGTCTACGTTGAGATGGCAAATTTATTTTCCTTTTTTGAAATCTTTCCTTTTTGAAGAGTTTTTTGTTCTAAGTTTCGACTTACTTTCCCCATGTTTGTATGATTGGTTTATGATTTGGATTACATTGTTTTATTATCCTTTTCAGGCTTTCTTTCAAAGGTAGTTGAGATAGCAGAGTAATGCTAAAGTGAATAATAGATGCTGGATGAACTGTGTTACAATTATGCCTTTAAATTTTACTTTCATACATACTGCTTTTGTTGCATAAATTGTTCCTCATTAATTAATTATTACATTAGCTGTGGACTATATTTCAATATATATCTGGTTGTTTCTTTATATTACCCCTTTCTCTACTGTCAATGAAGGACTAGAGAGGTGGTAGCGCTTCTTCCTGTAATATCCTTCCAGCGGCTGCCAAGGTGTATATCCATCCTAGATTTTCACATGCTAGTTATTCTATTTGCCTTTGAATAATGAGTGATTATGAGCATGCTATCTTTTTGATTGCTAAATAGTTGTTGGAATTGAAGTTTTATGGTTATTACGGTGGTTATCTTACAATTGTATAGACTATTGGCAAAGTGTTGCCATCATTGAATGGCAAGCTAACTGGAATGGCTTTCTGTGTTCCCACTGTTCATGTCTTTATGGTTGACCCATGGTGAAGCTTGAGAAGAAGGCTTCTTATGAAGATATTAAGGCTGCTATTTTGAACTTTAAGATGCATGCCTAAGCTGTTCGTAAGATGTCCAGAGTATAGATAATTTTTATAATGGCACTTAACTTCTTTTCTGTCCTTTTTTTTGTAGAGTGGAATCTGAAACCTATCATTATTCTTGGTTCATGGTTCAGGGAGGTTTATTATTGGGATTCTTACTAGGTCATAAGGTTAGTCTCTTATTCCCTTACCTTTCTGCTTCATCGTAATGTTTTTGTTGTATTAAAGTTATAGAGATTTAATAGTTTATTTAAGATCGTTTGAGAAAGGATCAAAAGATTAAGATTCAATGCAGTAATTAAGGTTGAAACATCTAATTTGGCCTAATGGTATGATGCTAATCAAGATAGCATTTTCTGTGTCTTTGCAAAATTGCACCCTTGTGCCTTCGCAAATGCTAAAATTATTTAGTAATCAAAATATATTAGTTTAATGGTTCTTAAAATTATACAATTAATTCTTCTGATAACTATTCTTCTTTAAGCCTCTCTCTATATGTGTATGTGCACGTGTTGCCTTTAGCTTCTATATCTAGATTCAACTTGACATATTAGTTACTTTGTATTTAAATAGCTATTTATTTGTGATCAAACCTAATCATTGTTAATTTATATATGTACAGGGTTTAGTGAAGAAGATTTTTCGCTTTCGAACTACTATTTTTCAAGTAGGTGGGACAGATCATTTCTTGTTCTTTGTTAGAGTAGTCCTTGTGCAATGTAGCAGCACTGATTCAAGGCCTACAGATGTTGCTTGTAGCTTATAGGGAGGTCTAATACTATTGCCGCATGGTTGCCTAGATCGAAAGGCTAAGGAATCGTTGATGTTCTTTTTGGAGACTATGGGTTCACTGGGAAACTACCACGCAACTGGTTCAAGACTGTAGATTAGCTCCCAATGAATGTTGGTGATCCTCATTACGACCCTCTATTCCCCTTTGGCTTTGGCCTCACCACCTAGCTTGTCAAGCCAACAAACTAGTTTCAGCTGTCTTGTCTTAATGGTCGTCGTGCTTAGTTTTGTTTTGTTTCTTGATTCTCTTTTCTTAATCGTTTAATGGTTTTATTTTGATATTTATTGTAGTTAATCATGTTTAGACTAATTAGATTGCAAGATAGTCTCACTCCCCTAAAAAAACCATCATTGCCACAAGGAAAAATGCAAAACCTGCCAACTGTTGGGAGCTAGGTGAGGCTAATTGAAAATATATCATAAGGAACTCATCCACAGTTGCAACCCTCCACTTTGGCAAGTCAATAAATCAAGGGAGTATTTCTTATATTGACTTTTATTTTTATAGGACATTGAGTATTTTAAGTTTAGGGAGAATTTTGACATTTAAGCAGTCAAATTTTAATATTTTGTTAAATTGTAGTATATTGTATTTAAGTAGTCAAAAGCAAACATCACTATGCATCTTACTTTTTAAATTTAAAGTAATTTTAAAGCTTTATTTGAAAAAAAAAAGAAAGAAGCTAGAATAAAAAACTTATTAATTTAATAAGAGGGATGCTAGCTGCAGGCGTTTCAATAGTCGCCCACTAACACTCGCCCTTCAGTAAAATCACGTCTTTATAATTTTTTAATTCAAAATCGGTTACCTGCTATACCCATTCCCAAAACTTCTCAAACTTTGTAATTTGTAACTTGAGTGAAACAAATAGAAGTTGAATGATGAATGAAAAGAAAATAATAAAATAGAAATCATAATAAAAAAAGAAATTCTAATTATACATTCTTAAAATTATTAAATAAAAAATTATTATATTTAACTTAAATTTATAATTTTTTTTATTCTTGAGTGTTTCAATAATTAAAATAAACCATAACATAATGAAAATAAAACGAAATATTAACACTAATATCATATGAAAGAGAGATCAGACTAAACAAAGAAAAAGAAGAAAACCCAAAGAAGATTTTGCATAAAATTAAACAATCAGAAGAAATTAATTGTAAAAAGAACCCTGGTTAACATATAATGCACTAAAGTAGGATTAACGAATTGGGGTTCAGATAAGATCTATCTATGAAAATTGAAAGAAAATGAAATTGAATGCAAGAGAAGAGTTTTACGTGAGAAAAGTCGTCGCACAGAGATCCTCTGAAAGCTTGAAAAGCTTACGTGAGAAGCTTTTACTTATACAAAGTTTGAGAAGTTTTGGGAATGGGTATAGCAAGTAACCGGTTTTGAATTAAAAAAGTACAAAAACGTGGCTTTACTTAAGGGCGAGTGTTAGTGGGCGAGTGTTGAAACGCCTGCAGCTAGCATCCCTAATTTAATAATTAAGTTCTAAACATTTTAAATTTAAAATTAAATTCAATAAATACAAAAATTTAAAATTTAAAACAACACTTTTAAGTGCCGGTAAAAGCTTTTAAATTTAAATTAAAATTCAATAAATTTTAAATTTTAAATAAACTTTTATAGGCACTTTAAAGTGCCGGTAAAAGCTTTTTACTTTTAACAGCATTTAAAAGCGTCGAGAAAAGTCATGCCAGCATTTGCAAAACTTGTACCGGTGTCGGAGTACATGACCGCCAGCAAACTTTTACCGACAATCAGCCGACGATCAACAAACCGTCGGTAAGGTTTTTACCAGCGGATGATATGTCTTTTACCGGCACTTGTAAAAGTCAATTATCTTGTAGTGGCTTCTAAAGACGACAAAGCTGTGCTCGCGTGTTTCTTTGAGCTCCATGACACAGCACTTGAACCAAAGCTAAAAATTGAAACCACTTGCGCTTTTTCTATCATCTACACAACCTGTCCAATCACTATCAATAAAACCAAACAATTTAAAGTTAGGAACATGGTTGTACCAAATCCCAAAGTTACTTCTAGCTCGAATATAGTGAAGAATTCGTTTTGCTGCCCTACGATGATGCAAAGAGGGATTATGCATGAACCTTGAGACCAAACTGACAGGAAACATGATATTTGGATGGGTATGAGTCAAATACATCAACCCACCAACCAAGCTTCTGAAATACTTGTCATTTGCCCTTGGTGTTCCATCATTCATTGTCAACTTCTCATTTATATTCATTGGAGTAGAAAATGTCTTACAATTCTACATGTTAAACCTCTTCAACAATTTTAAAGCATATTTTTCCTGTGAAACAAAACACCGTAATCAGTTTGAGAAATTTGTAAGCCAAGAAAATAATGCAACAACCCTTAATCTGACATATTAAATTCATCAGTCATGCTCTTCTTGAATTCTGTAATAAGAACTTCAGAAGAACTAGTATAGATAATGTCATCCACATAAACACAAACAATAAGAACATCATCACCTTTTTCCTTTACATACAAAGTGGGCTTACTACTACTACGATGGAAACCATTTTCAAACAAGTAAGAATCAAGCCTACCATACCAAACTTGTGGTGCTTGTTTGAGTCCATAAAGGGCCTTCTTGAGCTTGTACACCTTATCTTCTTTGCTTTCAACAACAAATCCTTATGGCTACTCAATATAAACCTCTTCATCCAAAAAACCATTTAAAAAGGCAGATTTGACATCAAATTGATAAACCTTCCACCTTATTTGAGCTGCCAATGCCAACAAAAATCTAACAATTTCAAATCTAGCAACAGGAGAGAAGATTTCAAAGAAATCTTTACCATACTCTTGCATATATCCTTTAGCAACCAACCTTGGCTTGAATTTTTGGACACTTCCATTTGCATTAAACTTGACCTTGTAAACCCACTTTAAACTAATTGTATCTTTTTCTTGCGACTTGTCTACTAGCTCCCAAGTATCATCCTTCTCAATGGAAGCAATCTCCTCTTCCATGGCATGTTCCTATTCATCTTTTCCACATGCTTCATTAAAACTCATGGGTTCTGTTACTAAAAGAGCAAACATATTAGATTTATAAACTTCTTCCCAAGGTTTTACCTTTCTTGGAAGAGCCCCGGACATACTTCTAGTAAGCATCCTTGAAGGTTAAGGAGTTGGTGAAGCTTGTGGTGACAACCTTGAAGGACTAGGTGTAGGGGAAGCCTATCGAGCCACTTCGTTCTTGTCATCTTGTGACTCAATTAATTCATTTTCTTCACAAGACAAGTGCTGATTTTTTTTTGCATTCCACTCCCAAAAGTTGTTCTCTTCAAAAATAACATCTCTACGAATGATTAGCTTCTTAGTAATAGGATTATACAATCTATATCCCTTTGTCTCATCACTATACCCAACGAAAATACATTTCTCACTCTTCTTGTCCATCTTTGTATGATCATTAGAAGCTAACATGGCATAAGCAATACAACCAAAAATCTTCAAGGCACTTACATTAGGCTTGTGGTTCCACCAAGCTTCATAAGGAGTCGTACCACACACCGTCTTCATTGGAGAAATGTTAGAGGTGAACCACTGTAGCTACTGCTTCAGCCCAAAAATCTTTTGCAAGCCTTTTCTTATTCAACATACTCCTTGCCATCTCCACTACTATTCGATTCTTCCTTTCGACGACTCCAATATGCTCTGGCGTTCTTCTCACTGTTAGTTGCCTATTGATTCCATTTTGCTTGAAAAACAAAGTAAACTCATTAGATAAAAATTCTCCTCCCCTATCAGTTCGAAGTGTTGACACCTAATTTTGTCTCATTTTTGTTATTATTACTATTATTATTATTTTTATTACTTTTATTATTATTATTATTATTATTATTATTATTATTATTATCATCATCATTATTTGTTTATATTTTTATTATTATTTGTTTTATTATTATTATTATTATTATTATTATTATTATTATTATTATTATTATTATTATTATTATTATTTTGTTTTTTGTCCAATCCATCAATCACCATCCCATCGCCGGCCAGCTAGTCTGCCAACCACCTATAGTCCTTCCCCTCAGTTGTCTCGTCTGTCACCATCCTCGCCATACCCAAGCTTCAAAGCCCCATTCCATTTCCCCTCTAAAAACCCTCATCCGGTCACAATCAAGTGGGGGGGGGGGGGGGGGGGAAAGAGTCGGAACCAAAAAAAAAATCCCGACCCCAGACAATATCCTACTCACTACCTCTGCCTCTGGCGAGAGCCCTCGAACTCTCTCCCATTCGACCACTGCCGGTACCACCCGAAGTAACCAGGAACCGAGATCCCTTACTGCCAAGCCCCATCATTCGACCTCATCATTCGCCACCGTAGCCATCACCATTTTCCCTTCGCCACCCGAGCCATTATCCCTGTTCAACCACCAACTACCATCGGTCCCTCACCGCCATCCTCTTAAGACACTAATCACCACCGCCTCTACCTATCATTAACCCGAAAACCACAGCCTTAAATCCCAGATCTGAAAACCCCAAATCCCAGATCTGAAACCTCACCGAATCTCAACAAACCTAGATCTAAGCCATCACCTGCAAAAAGAAACAAACCACACACACACACCAACAACCATCATCACCACCAAAACATCCGAA
Source organism: Heritiera fomes (assembly GCA_032173925.1). Lineage (NCBI taxonomy): Eukaryota > Viridiplantae > Streptophyta > Magnoliopsida > Malvales > Malvaceae > Heritiera > Heritiera fomes. The sequence continues at coordinate 2,307,663 of JAPDPM010000013.1, read as the reverse complement.
ACCATCAACCAAAAAGAAAAAAAAATAACAAAAAAAACAAAAGGGGGAGTTTCGGTTTTGGTCAGATTCGTGGGGTTAGGAAGTTCTTTTGGTGAATCGGAGCTCGGAATCGAAGAGAAGAGGCGGAGGAGCTTCAGAAAGTTGAAGGCTTTTGGCCGTTAGTCGCCGACGAACGGCAACCGGCGGCGGCGCACGGCGGTCTGGGGTGGCCGAAAATCGCCTGGCCAGGATTTTCAAAAGCTCTTGGATTTTTTTGTGTAAAGGAAAGAAGAAATGAAGAGATAAAAAAAAGAGGGAGGGTTTTTATAGCAGAAAAAGCAAAGAACCGCCCGCCCGAGCGAGCAAAGATCCGTGAGCTTGCCCGCCCGAAGAGAAGCAGGATCTATAAGCTCGACCACCCGAGAAGATAGAAAATCATGTGAGCTCGCCCGCTCGAGGAGAAACATCGTCCGTGAGCTCGCCCGCCTCGCCAAAAAGAAGAAGCGTGCTCGCCCGCCCTCCAATAGGGGTGCTCGCCCGGCCGCCAGAAGGAAGAAGAAGAACCGCCCGCCTCTGACAAGCCAGCTCGACCCACTACTCCTCACCCAGATCCAACCGGTGCCAGCCAATCAGCAGCCCTTAAGCCCACTTCTATTTGGATTTTGGCCAATTTATGGTATATTTTGTTATTAAATTGATGTTTCATTTATTATTATTTCTCATGCATGTTTATAAAAATAAAAGGAAAATAAATGAAATTCTTCCGAGGATGGGATGTCATGAGACTCACAAGTAGTGATTTCTTGATTGATCCCTAGGTGAGAGGAATTAGCTAAATGTTACTAGAGTATTGGGATATTTAGTTAAATTTTTCAATATTAAGAGTTTCAATATAAAGTTTTTTATAAATTCCACACGCATAAATATTAATTAGAAATAAATGGAATTCTTCCGAGGATGGGATGTCATGAGACTCACAAGTAGTGATTTCTTGACTGATCCCTAGGTGAGAGGAATTAACTAAATGTTACCAGAGTATTGGGATATTTAGTTAAAATTTTCAATATTAAGAATTTTATTAATAAAATCAAAAATTCATTTGCATCATTTATTTTCTGTTTGCATCATATGCATTCATAATAATTTTTGAAGCGAGTGTGAATCTTCCGAGGATGGGATGTCATGAGACTCACAAGTAGTGATTTCTTGACTGATTCCTAGGTGAGAGGGATTATTTCAAATGTTACCGGAGTATTGGGATATTTGATTTAATTTTTCAATACAAAAGGTTCACATTCACTTTTGAAAAATAAAATTTAACTTTTTAAAATAAAACAAAAATGATTTTTTATAAAAAATTGACTTTGAATAAAAAGAATAAAACTGATTGCAATGGAATAAGAATTATTTTTAAATATTAATTCAAGACTATTTTATTAAAATTAAAGGATAACACATGATTATTATGGTACCGTTTTTAACGGGCGTCGTGGGGGTACTAATCCTTCCCACACGTAACCGTACCCCCGAACCCAAGTTTTGTTTTCGCAGACCAAAAATTATCTTTTTAATAAAACTTAATTAATTTTGAGATTTTGTTAGAAAGATAAATATTTTAGGTGACCAATCACACCTAGACAAAAAAGATTGGTAGCGACTCCCACTTTTATTTTTAATCGTTTTCAAAATCATCGAGCGCGAAGCCGTTACGACAGCTTGGCGACTCCGCTGGGGACTTTTTTTGAGGGTCAAGCCATTCATTAATCACGTGTTATCCTAAGTTTTAATTTAAAGGTCTTAACTGATATTTAAATTTAATTTCTTTAATTTTGAAATAATTAGTTGCATTGTTTATTATTTTATAGCATTTTTTATTTGTATATATTATTGCTAATAAATTGTGGGGCATCTAGAATAAAGGTTATGGTTTGATAAATGTTCTCTCATACACACACTTACACTTGCATTTGCATAACATGAGCTCTATACCCGGGCTCCGTCCTTCTTAGGAGGGAGTAGAGTACCTTTGTTCTCGTGAGGTAATCACCTCCGCAATGGCAAGCGAAATACTTCCACTCAAATTAAATCTTACTAGTCCAGTGTGGATGACAGTGAGATATAATTTGGGAACCTTTAGATCTTCATATGCCAACCCAGCATGTAAAAGGTCCTAAGAAGCCAATCCTTAGGTAGAGCCATGTCCAATTTTTGTAGAAATTATCCCAAAATTAGGACACGAGGGAACATTATTTGACCCCACTTATTGCATCAATAATAAAGGTACTATGGGTTTTGATTTGAATTGTATATAATTTAAGTCATTTTAAAAAAAAAGAATTTCTGTAAAATAAAAGTAAAAAAATATTTTTGGAAAAGATCTTGTAAAAAAAAAACCTCTTATTTTTGAAAAAAATAAAGATGTGTGATAAAAACAATAGAATAAATGTGGCTTTCTTTAAGAAATGCAAATAATTCTTCATGTTTTTAAAAGAGAGAATTTTTTTTTGGAAATATAGGTTTATAAAAATAGGAACTAATAAAAATACATTCTCCGAAACAAGAGGAAGAAAAAGAGATTTATATATATTTGGTAATATAAAAGATGTTTTTATATTTACAAAAGCAAAAGAAAAAAGTTAGTTTCTTTCACCTTTTTTCTTTAAAAGAAAAATATGAAATGATAAAAGACACATAAAGTTTTCTTTTTATAATAAAAAAATGAAAAACATGAAATAATTTGTTAGAAAAATGGTTGTGAAAAATAAGTTTTTTGCCTCTTTCATTAGAGATAATAAGAAGAAATTCAATTAGGTTTTTTTAATTAAATTTTCTTTATTCTTTATTATTCTTCGAAAAACCTCTTGGGATAAAGGAAAAAAAAGGGTAAAAAGAAAAGGATTGAAAAAAGAGAATGTGTTATTTTTGTTTTTTTTTTTTAAAAAAGAGAGATAAAAAAAAAAAGAGAGAAGGGAGAATGGCATAAAAAATGAAAGAATGGCAAAAAAAATTGTAAAGTAAAAAAATCTTGATTTTAGGAGAGAATTCATTAGGTTAGAAGGAAGGAAAAAGAAAAGAAAAAAAAGAGAGTAGAAAAGATGTATTTTATAGAATATAAATTATAAAAAAAAGAAAAAAGAAAAAAAAGAAGAAAAAAAAAAGAGAAAAAAAAGGGTTAAGAGAGTTGCCTAGTGACAATAATGAGTGCAAATTGCAATCAAAAGAGAGGTGTCATTTTTTTTTGATAATCATTTGGGCAATGTGCATATGAGAATAAATTTAGTAAATATGTTTTGCATTTTATGTCATCTCACATCATTCATCATTGCATCCATGCATCCATTGACACGTATGCATTATGTTTGATTAGGCCTATGTTCAAAAGAATCCAATAACCTTAACATTTTGTTAAATTCCCTTGGAAGGTTGATCCTTGTCTTTATAAAGTGGTTCAACATGGAAGATGATCAAGTAAACCGAATGGACAAAATGGAACAAGACCAAAATGAGATAAAGGAACAGCTCTCTCGAATGATGCAAGAAATTAAGGGTATCCTAGAAGTGAAGGAGACTATGAAAGGGAGTCTTGTGCAAGGAAACAATCAAGTTCAAGCGCATGACAACCCAAAAGGGAACTTCCAGGGGCAAAGCTCTGGTAATGTGAATTTTCAGTCAATTCTTGGTCGAAAGGCAAATTTTTCCAATCCTATTGGTGTCCTTGAGTTAAAAGCTTTAAATGAAAATCCATCAAAAGTGGCTTGGGGTCCAGTTACAGAAAGAAGGTATAACCTTTTGGAAGAAAGAATTCAAGCAATTGAAGGAAGGAATGAACTTTGTGATCTAAAGGAGTATTGCTTGGTGCCTGATGTGGTTATCCCACCAAAATTCAAAGTTCTAGAATTTGAAAAGTATGATGGAACCAAATGCCCTAAAATGCATTTAGCCACATATTGTCACAAGATGATTGGGCATGCTCATGATGAAAAGCTGCTTATTCACGTATTTCAAGATAGTTTGATTGGGGCAGCAGCTAATTGGTATTTTAAGTTGAAAAGAGGCCAAATTTATACATGGAGGGATCTGTCTCGAGCATTTTTAGAGCAATATAAACATTTGATGGAGATAGCTCCTGATCGTTTAACCCTCCAGAGCATGAGAAAGAACTTGAATGAAAGTTTCAAAGAAAATGCTCTTAGATGGAAAGAAATGGCATCACAAGTTCGACCACCACTTACGAATAGAGAAATGAACTCTCTGTTTGTAGATACTCTCCCTTCTCCATATTATGAAAAGTTGATTGGCAATGTTTTTTCAGATTTTGCGGATTTGTTGTTTTCTGTGGGTAGAATTGAAGATGGGATAAGAAAAGGGAAGATTGCAGATACTAGTACAAGGAATTATGGTGAGAAGGGATGGGACACCTTTAGTGAGCAAGTTCAAGAAGCAACAGTTGAACGATCCGACAAGAGGAAATTCAATGTGATGCAAGGACCCTTCAACAGTCATTCTCACCCTTTGCCACAATCCTTTTATCCTTACACTCCGGTATCCTATTCCCACAAGTTGTCACAGCCACGTTATCCTAACACCTCAGTCCCCTGTGCACAAGCCCCTCTGCCTCAAAAGCGCATTTTACCAAATGACCAGGATATTGATCTTGACCATCCTGAGACCAAGATGAGAAAAAGGGCTAAATTGTACCATTCAATCCCAATGTCCTATATAGACTTGTTCCCACTCCTTGTCCAAAGTTACAAGATTTCCACTGTTCATGCCAAACCTAGAAAGCCTCCTTACCCAAAATGGTATGACCCCAACACCAAATGTGACTACCATGATGGGATTGAAGGACATTCCATTGAAAATTGTACTGCGTTTAAGGATAAGGTGCAAGCTCTGATGACACAGATCCAACGAAATTCAAGGAACTTGTTTCTGGCTATCATCATCAAGGGAAAAAGACATAAGGATCAATGGTTCAAGGGATAACATGTCTTGCAATGGGAAACTTTTGTTTATGCTTTGTACATATTTTTCATTTCAACATCACTTCTAAGGATGTGAATTGGATTTGACCAAGTATTTCATGAATGGGTAAATATTCGCATTTGAAATTTTTGGATTTTTGTTAAATTGTGCTTTTAAGGTTAAAAAAAAAACAAAAACAAAAAATGAAAAATGGTAACTGGGCATTTCTTTTGAAAATAAGAGCCCTTATAATTGCCAACAAAAGAAAAATAAAAGAAGGGGACATAACAAAGTCTCTAGAGAATTGGTGATCATTATTTAAAGGAAACTTATTCCAGCAAATACATTCTCCTTGAACAATTTCTTTCCTTCAAAATCACAAGTTGGAACTTCATGGACCTTTATTTTTCACTTAGTCATGGTGATATTTTGAGGAAAGATGACCTTTATCTAGGCTAATAAAATGATTTGTTTGTTAAAACCTTTTTGTCAGGATTCCTTAATGATCAAATAAATGACACTCTTTTAGATTTGGACTTTGGTAGTTTAATAATTGTCAAGATTATGCTAAAATCATCCAAACTTCTTTGAAAAACCATGGGTCCTAAATTCCTTGGCTAGTCTTTTCGACTTGTTGCTTGAAGCACAAACAAGAGATATAGTAAACAAAGTACCTTAAGCCTTTAAAACATTCCAAATACCATAGTATTTCTTCCCTTTTCTCTCGGTGGAGATACTACGAGCAACATATGGTCAAAATGAAATCTTCCAACATGATATTCATTGGTCTATGAGGCATCATCTATGGATTTGCATCATTGCCATGGAAAGATTGATGCATGGGGTGCAAGACATTCTAAAAAAAAAGAAAAAAAGAAAAAAGGAAAAAGAAAAAAATAAAATAAAAAAAATTGATTGTGACATCATGCACTTAAGATATTCGGATAATTCCAAATAATAAAGAAAAATCCTTTCAAAAAAAAGGAGAGAAAAAGAAAAAAAAAGCAAAAAAAATCCATGAAACCCAATCCAAAAAAAAAAATGAAAAAAGAAAGCATAAAAATAAAGCTTTCTTTACCCTTTTGATTCAAGGAATAACTCTTCAATTTAAGTGGCCATGTTTGAAATGACAAATGGCCATCTTTCGTGATCCATTCAAAAAAAAATTTGAAAATTTATCCATTTGCTACCCCTTTTGAGCTTAATGAATTTTTTTTAATTAACCCTAATCAAGGATCACCCTCTACATTGAGGGGCAAGTGCAAAAAAACAAAAAAAGAAAAAAAAAGAAAGAAAGATCTTTTTGAAGAACATGAATGATCCAGCCCTGGTTTCTAGATGAAAAAAAAGAAGATTATTGTGATGAGGGGCAAGTTTGAATTAAATTGATCTGCAATAATTTTGGACAAACAAAAAGGGAAAAAAGAAAAATGGAGAAATAAAATGATGAAAGGTGAGACTTGATAGTGAAAAAAAGTCTTAAAGTGAATCCTTCAATCATATTAAATGATCCTTGGTTTGATTACCTTCAAACACATTTTTAGGCCTTTTTATCCATTCTTTCAAAACCCTGAACCTTGGCCTACATTACATACCTTAGAAAGTCCATTTTGATCAAACTTGGATACTTAAACTGAAGAGATTGTTCCTTGAAGAGTCATAAAACCTATGAGGCACTTATCTCATTTTTTGCCAATATTATCCTTCGAGAAGCCTTATACTCATTTCAAATGAATTTTGAATTCTTAAGTGCATGATAAAACAATCACCAAAAAAATAAATGAAAGAATGAGGCTCTAGGGTGAAAACCCCAAAAGGGGCAGTCTAGAGCAAAAGTGAGAATTCTTCAAGATCATTCATGGTGTTGTTAATGCCACAACAGAAACGGCATTAAGAAAGTCATTTTGAACCAACCAATGAGTATCCCAAACTATGAAGATATTCAAGAATGCCCTTTTGAGAGCCATTAAAAGGATTGGTACCAAGATTGAAGCTTTTGTCTCATCCCAAAATAACATGCCTAAAATTTGAACCCATCGTAGCTAGTCTTGACAAATATCAAAATACCTCATTTGAAAACTAAAAGAGTGTCATTTTTTATTGCACTTTAAAATGGATCTTTTCACAAAAAAAAAAAATCATTTCAAGGAATCTAGTATTTTTAAAATAATTTACACTTTCTTTTGTGAGCCTAGATGAAGGGACACCCAACCCTTTTTTTCATCAAATGGCAACTATCCTTCCCAAACCAAAACCTTAGTGTGTGAACTCACTCAATTGAGTTGACGAGAATAACTTACCATTTTCCTCCATATGCATCCAAATAGTAATCACCAATTTTTAAGAGAGTTGAATGTTAAATATATTGTATAATTGTGGGTCTTAGGTTCAACTTCCTTTAACTAGAGTGTGGGGTAATCTCTAAAATTGAAAAATTTTGACTAGATAAACATTTTTGGATAATGAAATCATCTATATCCCTCAAATGAAAAATGGAAGGGTTGTTTTACAGGAAATAATAAACTCCTTGTGATTTCTTTGGGGCAATTTTGTTCGATTTTTTAGTATTTCCAGTGAAAAATGAGGGAGAAATTTGATAATTAAGGTGGGGCAATAAACTTCTTGTGCATTCTTGGGGCAGTTCTCATTAAGGAAAATTTTGATAGTGTTTCAAAATAATAGTAAAAAGGAATGTGATGATTGGGGCAACTCTTGAAGAAGAATAGAAGTTCATGGAATAAAGAATTTTGTTGACAAAGGGATCAAATAGAAAATTCTTGGATCATTGTGTTTGCATCTTTATAGTGCAAATTGGCATTTTCATAAGACATTTGAATTTGCATTGGCATCACAATAGCTGATCATTCACTGAAATAAAATTGCATTTGCATCATCAATCATTGCATTTGTCAATGTTGAAAAAAAAAAGAGAAAGGGAAGATAGGAGTTTTGTATGAGAAGAAAATGAAAATTGAAAAAAGGAAAAGAAAAGTGTGTGAAAGAGAGGAGTTTCTTTTTAAAAATGACAAGAATATCAAAATGTAGCTTGGAAAAAAAAAGAAAAAAAGAAAAAAGAGAGATACTTCTTTTATTTTAAGAGAACAAAGGAAAGAACTAGCAAGGAGAATAAGAGTCAAACAAAAAAGAGAAAATGAGATGAGTTTAATGAGGTTTTGAGAATATGAGAGATAAAATGGAAAGTTTCAAAATTTTGAGAATTTGAAAAAAAAAAAACTTGAGATGAGATAGTAAAGAATTGATAAAGGAAACTACAGAATCATGAATCTTCAAAAAAATAATTGCAATCTTGATATTAGATGGGATTTAAGCCCAGTAAAGTTGGCACCCAAGATGAATTTAAGCCCAACGTGGCTGGCACCTAGATGAAGTTTAAGCCCGATATAGTTGGCACCGTTGTGTGGTCATAAGCCCAATGAAATCGGCACATAATTAGAGGAGATTGTTAAGCCCAGTAAAGTTGGCACCCAAGATGTTTAAGCCCAACGTAGCTGGCACCAAGATAAATTTAAGCCCGATGTAGTTGGCACCGTTGTGTGGTCATAAGCCCAATGAAATCGGCACATAATTAGAGGAGATTGTTAAGCCCAGTAAAGTTGGCACCCAAGATGTTTAAGGCCAACGTAGCTGGCACCAAGATAAATTTAAGCCCAACGTAGCTGGCACCAAGATAAATTTAAGCTCGATGTAGTTGGCACAGTCGTGTGGTATTAAGCCCAATGAAATCGGCATATAATTAGAGATGAAAGATTTAAGCCCAGTAAACTTGGCACCCAAGATGTTTAAGCCCAGTAAAGTTGGCACCCAAGATGAATTTAAGCCCAACGTAGCTGGCACCTAGATGATGTCTAAGCCCGATGTAGTTGGCACCGTTGTGTGGTATTAAACCCAATGAAATCGGCACATAATTAGAGAAGATTGTTAAGCCCAATAAAGTTGGCACCCAAGATGAATTTAAGCCCAACGTTGTTGGCACCTAGATGATATCTAAGCCCGATGTAGTTGGCACTGTTGTATGGTATTAAGCCCAGTGAAATCGGCACATTATGAGATGAGATTTTAAGCCCAGTTCAACTGGCACTAAAATTTTGAACCTAACCAAGTGGATGCATGATTTTCAAGGTAGGAAATCCCAAGACCTTCGAGCAAAATTTCCAAGTCCTCTAGACAAAATTTCAGAAGATTTTAAAGTTTCATTGCCTCTGCTGCAAGAGGAGCACATTTCAAAAATTTTAAAGTTTCATCGCCTCTGCTACAAGAGGAGCACATCTCTAGGAAAAGAATTTTAAGTTTCATTGCCTCTACTGCAAGAGGAGCATATTCTAGGAAAATTTAAAGTTTCATCGCCTCTGCTGCAAGAGGAGCACATTTGAAAAAGAAAATTTTAAGTTTCATTGCCTCTGCTGCAAGGGGAGCACATTTCTAGGAAAAGAATTTAAAGTTTCATTGCCTCTGCTGCAAGGGGAGCACATTTCTAGGAAAAGAATTTAAAGTTTCATTGCCTCTGCTGCAAGAGGAGCACATTTCAAAAAGAAAATAAAGTTTCATCGCCTCTGCTGCAAGAGGAGCACATCTCTAGGAAAAGAATTTAAAGTTTCATTGCCTCTGCTGCAAGAGGAGCTTCTTGAAAAAAAAATTTTAAAGTTTCATCGCCTCTGCTGCAAGAGGAGCACATTTCTAGGAAAAGAATTTAAAGTTTCGTTGCCTCTGCTGCAAAAGGAGCTTTCAAAAAAGAAAAAAGAAAAAAAAACCTTAAAGTTTCGTTGCCTTTGCTGCAAGAGGAGTTCATGCAAAAAAAAAGAAAAAAAAGGAAAAGAAAAGAAAAAAAAAGAAGAAAGAGAAGAAAAAAAAAGAAATGAGTCATAAGCCGGACAAAATTACTGTCAATTGTCTTTGCTCTATTCCTGATCCTCAGCAATGAGCAAAGAGGGGCAGCTGTTGACACCTAATTTTGTCCCATTTTTGTTATTATTACTATTATTATTATTTTTATTACTTTTATTATTATTATTATTATTATTATTATTATTATCATCATCATTATTTGTTTATATTTTTATTATTATTTGTTTATTATTATTATTATTATTATTATTATTATTATTATTATTATTATTATTTTGTTTTTTGTCCAATCCATCAATCACCATCCCATCGCCGGCCAGCTAGTCTGCCAACCACCCATAGCCCTTCCCCTCAGTTGTCTCGTCTGTCACCATCTTCGCCATACCCAAGCTTCAAAGCCCCATTCCATTTCCCCTCTAAAAACCCTCATCCGGTCACAATCAAGTGGGGGGGGGGGGGGGGGAAGTCGGAACCAAAAAAAAAAATCCCGACCCCAGACAATATCCTACTCACTACCTCTGCCTCTGGCGAGAGCCCCCGAACTCTCTCCCATTCGACCACTGCCGGTACCACCCGAAGTAACCAGGAACCGAGATCCCTTACTGCCAAGCCCCATCATTCGACCTCATCATTCGCCACCGTAGCCATCACCATTTTCCTTTCGCCACCCGAGCCATTATCCCTGTTCAACCACCAACTACCATCGGTCCCTCACCGCCATCCTCTTAAGACACTAATCACCACCGCCTCTACCTATCATTAACCCGAAAACCACAGCCTTAAATCCCATATTTGAAAACCCCAAATCCCAGATCTGAAACCTCACCGAATCTCAACAAACCTAGATCTAAGCCATCACCTGCAAAAAGAAACAAACCACACACACACACCAACAACCATCATCACCACCAAAACATCCGAAACCATCAACCAAAAAGAAAAAAAACAACAAAAAAAAACAAAAGGGGGAGTTTCGGTTTTGGTCAGATTCGTGGGGTTAGGAAGTTCTTTTGGTGAATCAGAGCTCGGAATCGAAGAGAAGAGGCGGAGGAGCTTCAGAAAGTTGAAGGCTTTTGGCCGTTAGTCGCCGACGAACGGCAACCGGCGGCGGCGCACGGCGGTCTGGGGTGGCCGAAAATCGCATGGCCGGGATTTTCAAAAGCTCTGGGATTTTTTTGTGTAAAGGAAAGAAGAAATGAAGAGATAAAAAAAGGGGGAGGGTTTTTATAGCAGAAAAAGCAAAGAACCGCCCGCCCGAGCGAGCAAAGATCCGTGAGCTCGCCCGCCCGAAGAGAAGCAGGATCTATAAGCTCGACCGCCCGAGAAGATAGAAAATCATTGAGCTCGCCCGCTCGAGGAGAAACATCGTCCGTGAGCTCGCCCGCTCGAGGAGAAACATCGTCCGTGAGCTCGCCCGCCTCGCCAAAAAGAAGAAGCGTGCTCGCCCGCCCTCCAATAGGGGTGCTCGCCCGGCCGCCAGAAGGAAGAAGAAGAACCGCCCGCCTCTGACAAGCCAGCTCGACCCGCTGCTCCTCACCCAGATCCAACCGGTGCCAGCCAATCAGCAGCCCTCAAGCCCACTTCTATTTGGATTTTGGTCCAATTTATGGTATATTTTGTTATTAAATTGATGTTTCATTTATTATTATTTCTCATGCATGTTTATAAAAATAAAAGGAAAATAAATGAAATTCTTCCGAGGATGGGATGTCATGAGACTCACAAGTAGTGATTTCTTGACTGATCCCTAGGTGAGAGGAATTAGCTAAATGTTACCAGAGTATTGGGATATTTAGTTAAATTTTTCAATATTAAGAGTTTCAATATAAAGTTTTTTATAAATTCCACACGCATAAATATTAATTAGAAATAAATGGAATTCTTCCGAGGATGGGATGTCATGAGACTCACAAGTAGTGATTTCTTGACTGATCCCTAGGTGAGAGGAATTAGCTAAATGTTACCAGAGTATTGGGATATTTAGTTAAATTTTTCAATATTAAGAATTTTATTAATAAAATCAAAAATTCATTTGCATCATTTATTTTCTGTTTGCATCATATGCATTCATAATAATTTTTGAAGCGAGTGTGAATCTTCCGAGGATGGGATGTCATGAGACTCACAAGTAGTGATTTCTTGACTGATCCCTAGGTGAGAGGGATTATTTCAAATGTTACCAGAGTATTGGGATATTTGATTTAATTTTTCAATACAAAAGGTTCACATTCACTTTTGAAAAATAAAATTTAACTTTTTAAAATAAAACAAAAATGATTTTTTATAAAAAATTGACTTTGAATAAAAAGAATAAAACTGATTGCAATGGAATAAGAATTATTTTTAAATATTAATTCAAAACTATTTTATTAAAATTAAAGGATAACACATAATTATTATGGTACCGTTTTTAACGGGCGTCGTGGGGGTGCTAATCCTTCCCCACACGTAACCGTACCCCCGAACCCAAGTTTTGTTTTCGCAGACCAAAAATTATCTTTTTAATAAAACTTAATTAATTTTGAGATTTTGTTAGAAAGATAAATATTTTAGGTGACCAATCACACCTAGACAAAAAAGATTGGTGGCGACTCCCACTTTTATTTTTAATCGTTTTCAAAATCGTCGAGCGCGAAACCGTTATGACACGAAGAATTTTTAATTGATGACCAGATTCTTTTTTTGCAAAGGCCTTGAACTCCCAAAACTTATCAAGTGCTTCTGATTTTTGAACAAGAAAAAACACCCAACTCATCCAAGTAAAATCATTACTAAACAACAAAAAATATCTACTCTTGTTCAAGGACAGTGTATTCATTAGCCTACAAATGTCTGCATGCACCAACTCCAAAGGCTTTTTTGCTCTCCATGCTTTCCCAACCAGAAATAACTGTCTATGTTGTTTCTCATAAATACAACTTTCACACAAATCATTAGCAAAAGCAATAGTAGGCAAACCATGAACCATATTTTTTTGACACAATAACTTCAACCTATTAAAATGCAAGTGCCCATATCTCAAATGCCATAACCACAAATCACTTTTAACATTAGCAACAAGTGCACAATCATCCAAACAAGAAATCTCAAACGGAAACATCTTATTTTCAGCCATGTGAATTTTTACAAACAACATATCAAATTTTTTACCCTTAATTTCACAGACACCATCATGAAATAAAACTTAATATCCCTTTTTTTACTAATTGTCCCACACTGAGTAAATTATGTGCCAAGCTAGGAATGTAGTAAACATTATGAATCAACCTCTCATTACTTGACTTGGTCCTTACTGCTATTGTTCCCTTGCCTTCAAACTGTACTTTTTTGTCATTCCCAAGACGGACTTGCAACTTTACTGATTCATCTATACTTTGAAAAAGACTTCTAACACTTGTCATGTGATTGCTACATCCACTAGCCAAAACCAAAGATGACTATTACTTTCCTTTGAATTCATAAAAGTGAGAAACAAGTTATCATCCTCTTCTTGTTCAACGAAATTTGCCTGCTGCTTAGCCTTTTCCAACAATTCGCCTTAATGTGCCCCATCTTTTTGCAAAAGTAACACTGCTTGTCCTTATGGTTTTGCTTTTGATTTTCTTTATCACCACTCTTAGTTTCTTGGCGACTTGAATTTGATCTACCACGACCTCTACCACGACCACGGTAGCCACCTTTACCTCTTCCTCTACATCTACCTACAAAACCATTGTCATTGCTTTTCTCCTTGCTACAGATATCTTTGTCTGAAATGCCTGCTCCATACTCTTCTCTGCAGACTGTTCATCCTTTCTTCATGTGCTAAGAGTGAACCCATTAGCTCATTAAGAGAATACTTAGAAAGATTCTTTGATTCTTCAATAACAGTAACAACATGATCAAATTTAGGAGGTAAACTCCTCAAAACTTTTTCTACATTTGTTTGATCTTTAATTTTCTCTCTATAAGTTCTCAATTGATTCATAATGAGAGAAACTCTGCCAATATAATCTTGAACTAACTCACTACTTTTCATACACAAGTTCTCAAATTCTCTACGAAGAGTTTGGAGTTTCACAATAGTTACCTCGTTATCTCCATAAAACCCTTTTTGTAGAATGGTCCAAGCTTCATTCGATTTTGCTGCATTCGCAATTCGAGGAAAAATTGAGTCTTTCATTACTTGCTGCAATACGAGCAACGCCTTTGCATCCTTTTTCTGAAACTCCTTCATCTCTGCTGCCTTCTTTGCCTTGTCAGATTTTGTATACCCATTTTCTACAAGATCTCACAAATCTTGAAAAATGAAAAACGTCTTCATTTTAATGCTCCAAAAAGCATAACTTTCTCCATTGAAGATGGGCATCAATGATTGAGAAACATTCAAAGTATTCATACCATTAGACATGATGAATACAAACTAAAGATCACTTGCTTCAGTAAAGATCACCACAATAGAATAACACCCAGTTTAATCGAACCTGGCTCGGATACCAAAAATGTTAGTTTTGAAGATTAAAGGTGAATTTGACAAGAACAAACGAAAATTGAGCAAAGTATGAGTAAGCAAAGAATAGGACAAAAGAAAGAACATCGATTGAGAATTCAAAGGATCTTCTACATTCATAAAAACTCAATTTGCAACACTATAAATAGATGAATTGAAATGAAAGCCACACCCTCATGTTCTCACTTCATGGGATGATATTCACCCACAAGTACACAAACATAAAGTGGGTTAGAGGGAACTTAACTCCTAAAATCTAGAAACCATTCTTCCATGTTATACACATAGTGGAAGACTTATCCAACTTAAACTGATAACTGTTTGCATCAGTTTTTAACATATATAATGCTGATGCAATTAACAATTAATTCACAAGAACAAGTTTGAAAAAAAAATAGCACAGAATACATAGATTTTGTGGTTTTCAAGCTTATAATCAGATGTCCATTATCACAAGCTTCGTGAGCCTGATCTGAACCCTGAAAGATTCATAGCAACTAATCCTTTATAACATTTCTTCTGACCCTTCTTCCCTGCATTTTTGCAGTATGAATTGAACCAACTAGTTTATGCATTTTCTGGAGGTTTTTTTTAACAGAAGACCACAACTTAGGGATGGAGGAAGAGATTGCCGCTGTTGGAATTTGACCTTCAAGACTTACTAGTATGGACCAACTGAGCTAATCTTGGGTTCTTTCTGAAGATTTTTATTATTATGCCAAAATAATATATTATGGAGGTGGTAAATTGGAGTTACTAGAGACAGCCTCTTTCCTTACTGCACTTAATAGCTCCATCAAAAACATGTCCTCAACCCTATATTTAAGTTTGAAACCAGCATCTAAGAAACGTACAATTCGAGCCTGAATTGTGAATGCGTGTGCAACTACTCTTGTAATAACGTTTCCCAGACCTAAGCTACTAGACATTAAATATATGGAGTCACCACCAATCTTTTTTAACCTAGGTGTGATTGGCTATCTAAATGACTCAAGGACTGGTCTATATTTTAAAGTTTAGGGTTCCGGAGTTCGGTTACGCATGAGGAAGGATTAGCACCCCTATGATGCCCATCTTAAACGATACCAATTAGTTTGTGATTTTTAGAGTTTTAATTTAATGGTCTTTGATTGAATTTTTTATTTAAATATTAGACAAATTCTTAAGTGCTATCCATTATTCTGGCAGAACTCTTAAGAACTTTTCCCTCACCTCAGAAGTATCCAAAAATCTCATTCGTCTTTCTGGAAAGGCTCCATCATCAAATTCATTAAATATTTCTTTCAAGATTTATTTTTATTAGCTATATTTTCCTAAACTTTAGTACTGTAATTAATATTTTTTATTTAATGTAATCTAGTTTTTATTTTATTTTATTTTTATTACTATTATGTTTTTTATAAATATATTGAACAACTACCTTTAGATATTCCATCATTTTGGCAAAACCTAAAAAAGTCATTCTCACCTAGGAATTTCAAAAATATCAACTGTTCTGACACTTTGAATTCCATCATCAGAATAATCTTAATTTATTAAATAATTAAAATCTTATAATAATTAAATTTTAGAAATATATATTTTGATATTTTTTAATATTGAACATCTTCCATGAATCTTCCATCATTCTGATGAAGCTCATGGAAAATACTCTCACCTAGGAAATCTGAAATGTGAACCATTCGTGACACCTCAGAGTTCCATCATCGGGACAATTTCAATTCTATTAAACAATTATAATTTTATAATAATTAAATTTTTAGATATATATTTTAATATATTTTTAATATTGAATATCTTCCATGAATTTTTCATCATTTTGGCAAAACTCATAGAAAATATCCTCACTTAGGAAATTTGAAATGTCAACCATTCGTGACATCTCAGAATTCCATCATCGGAATTATTCTTTGTTTATTACTATCTCATTTTTATTTATTAGACAATTTTCAAAAGAATTTATGAAATATTACAAATTTAAATTTATAAATAATCTTAATTTTATTTTCTCGCTTGTGATTTATTTTATAAAAATAACTAATTCTAACAGTGTAACTAATCTTTTTTTTTTTATATTAATCGAACTAATGAAAATATTATTCAAGCTATGCAATCTTATTAATCAAACTAAGCAGGATAATCAAACTAAATATATTATTAAACTAATCCCATAATAACTTAAACTAAAATTACTTTTACCTATTAGATGAATGAAAGACATTATTTAAAAACATTAAATATAGTTACAGATTAACAAATAAAATAAATAGACTAAGTAAAGAGTTTGTATATGATGCATTGATAGTGTATAGTTTCTATACACTGTCAATACATCAAAGGTTGACACCTCATCAATAGGCCCTTATGGGCAAATTAAAAAAATTTATTTATATTTGCATATAAGGGCCTATTGATGAAGTGTCAACCTCTGGTGCATTGACAGTGTATAGAAACTATACACTGTCAGTGCGTCATATATAAATCCATAAGTAAAACAAAAAAAACAAGTGAATAACGTTACATTACCAGTGCACTTGTTGCAATCATGGCCGAGCTTTCAGCTTTCTTTCTTAATCTTTTTCAAAGTGGCATTGGGTTGCCTCCTCCTCTTTACATAGCTGCTTCACCATTTCTATTCAGTATCAAACTTGCAGTAGCGAATTGAAGACCACAACGATAGCAGCAGCTCTTCCTTTTCCTCGTAACAGCAGATCACTCGCAGCCACAGTTTTTGGTTTGTAAAACAAAACTCTCCAACAGCAGAAAGATCCCTCTGTTAGGTACTCAAGCCCAAAGAGAGAGCCTAGCCCAAAAGATCGGTCTAATAGGTAGGAGAACCCCTCAAGTTTAAATACTCCTCCACAATTGCTTGTGGAGTCGATGTGGGATCGTAACATTGCCCACCCCTTGAGAAGCCGACGTCCACGGCGGCCCACTCTGGATGGCTTTCACTCCAGACTCTTCTCGACACCAGGTAGCCCTTTTCTAGGTCTCCCCTTCCACTTCACAGTGGCCCACTCTAGATGGCTTCACTCCGGACCTTATCAAGCACCAGGTAGCCCTTTTCTAGGTCGCCCCCTCCGCTATGTCGACTCTCAATGAAAGCACCAATGTTAGGTACTCAAGCCCAAAGAGAGAGCCTAGCCCAAAAGACCAGTCTAGTAAGTAGGAGAACCCCTCAAGCTTAAATACTCCTCCACAATTGCTTGTGGAGTCAATGTGGGATCGTAACACCTTCCCGCGATCAAAACTTCATTCTTGCTACTGCCTATCTTCCTGGGCTCATTGATCACTATCTTTCCAAAAAAATTCCCTCCTCCTTCCTTGTATTTAATCTCTAATAGTTGTCTATATATTCTCTCTGTGCTCTATATTCACTTTGTGTAGTTCCTCCCAGTTGCTATGTATTTGCTCTCTCCGTGCCTTTTTCCCTTTTGTAATTGTTCTGTCTCATTTATAATTTTTAAATTGTGCTAATCTGATTTTGTTTTGAATTTTGAATCTTGATTTATCATATTGGGCTTGAGTTGATTTGCTCTTTATCTCTTATTATCCCTTCCTAATTTATCATCATTATTTATCTATTTATTTGAAAAGAAATAGAAAGATAATTTAACAAATATAAATAGATAAAATAATAAGAAATCAATTGAAGATGAATAAAAAGAAAATAACAAGCAAATCATTAAATCTTTGAGTTCAAGGTGTTTTAAGCTCATCATTCAAAATCCAATTGCAATTATGGCTCGATTCCAATTCAAGTCTATTTACTGAGATCCAATTACATTTCTATTCGACTAGCCTTTAAGCCCAAATTATTAAATAACTTCAGTCTTCAAGATAATTCGGATAAAATATGGTGTCTAAAACTCTGTTATCATCGCATGGTTAAAACGAGAAAAATTAAAGCCGGCTATATCCTGTTCTAAATTATGCCTGTTTATTAGGCTCAAGTAAGTCCAATAAAAAGGTCTATGTCATAGGGATATTAGAAGAGTCATAGAAATACTTGAATTCGGGTCCAAAGATAAGATGGATGAAATGAGAGGCTAAGCAAATCGTGCAAGTCAATTCACTTGCTTCCTTTCTTTCTTTCTTTTTTTTTAATTTTCTCATTCTTTCTGATTTTTATCTTCTGAATACATGTATAAAAAATAAGATGTTGAAAAAGCACGCAAGTCAATTCTTTCACTCTTTCTCAAGCTCTTACTTTTCTCTCATAATCCTCTGTTTTTTTCATTCAAATAAATATTTGAGTTTAACGTCTAGTGCTCATTGGAATCTAAGCTCCGATGATTTTAATTTTTCTTTTAAGGCTAAAATATTAAAAAAGCATTTAAATTTTGTTACTTTATTTAAATAAGTCATTGTACTTTTATTATATCTAGATAAGCCATTAACTTTTTATTTGAGTTCGAATAAGCCCTTAAACTTTAATTTGTATTTAGATTAAACCTTTAACCTTTCATTTATATTTAAATGAGCCATTAACATAAATCAATCTTTTATATGACTGAGTAATCGACTTTTTTGGTTGGGTTTAAAACTTAACTTCCTACATAAAAAAGGTTGGTTAGATAAAATATATTATAAAATATTTAATTATGTATACTTTTTAAAAAAATCAAATTAATTCAGTCGGTTTAATTCGTTATTTTAGACATCAACTTAATCAAATAAACTAGCTTATAAAACTTAATTTAAATCCAAAAGTGACTTAATCGAATCGAATTAATTGAATTTTGATTGGTTGAATCAGTTTGAAACAATTTTTATACATACGTACTCTTTTTATTTGAAATAAGAGTTTATTTAAGTACAAATCAAAATATAAGAACTTATTTAAATACAATAATAATATAAAGACTTATTTAAATAAAGTAATAAAGCTCAAGGACTTTTTTAATTTTTTAACCTTCTTTTAATTGGTCAGACTAACTCGCTTAAAGAATCATGTGGAGACTCGCCCAACCAGCACCAACAAGAGAGCAATGTTAAATTAATTTGGATTTTTTGGAACTACTATTTATGAACCTAAAACTTGATTTACTAATAATGCTGAATGCAGGCCAAAAAAAAAATACTAATAATGCTGAATCCCTTAAAGCAGAGTACTGCACATTTTAGGAATAAATATATAATAAAACTAAAAATTATATCAATTAATTGAAAATTAAACTAATAAACAAATAAAGCAAGTCCCAAAACTTAAACAAAATTATCCCCAGAACAAAATACTACAATGAAGTCCATACTTCATGAAAATACAAGCATCCAAACATGAAATACAGCAGAATTAAAATACATCAATTTTCCTGTTATTAGACCACAATACATCAATAGAATCCTAAAATCTTCAAAGGAAGTACTGCATCACCATCCCTCAACTGGTTGGATCATGCATACCGTCGATCCATTGGAATCTCCGTAACCTACCAAATGTTTTTCAAGAGTATAAGTGATTTTTTGAATACTCTGAAATAAGAAAATTCTTTTAAGTTATATCGAAAGTGTTGGAAAGGACTCAAGAAAGTTTTCAATTGTTAAGTAACAAATAAAATAATAAAAATAAAAGATAAGATAACATGCGATTAATTGGTATTGTCTATTGTCGGGCGTTGTAAGATGCTAATATCTTCCTCACAAGTAATCATATTCTCGAACCTAATTTTGGATATGTAGACTAAGTTTTATTCTTAGAGTCAAATAGGTAGTCAATCATGCATAAATAAAAAAGATTGATGGCAACTCCATAAATTTTATGTCTAGCAACTAGGTCTCTGAACCTAAACTTTATGACAATATTTTAATGTATACAAATTAAATCTTAGGTCTTAAAAGGTAACCCGAAATGAGCTTACAAAAAACAATTTTTAACTAAAAATAACTTAGAAATTGAAAATAATTTCACATTTGTAAATTCATTAAAAGTTATTTTCTTATGTTTGGTATTCATGGAAATACTCAAATTTTTATAATTTTGTGACATCCTTGTCACTAACCAAATAACAACTAACTTTTATCTCAAATAACAAATAAATCGATTAGTTTATCCGATGTCAATCTCCCTTACTCTTATGCTTTAGGCATTTCTATCAGAGTATAATATTCATTTTCACATGCATAAAATTTTTCATTTATAAACATGTGTCATATACATCAGGATCTCAAATATTCATACACCCTAATCCCCAACATATACAAAACTGTAGCATTGTACTGTACATTAGCCGAAGTAACGGCCGACTAAATATACCTTCAAAGGATAAATAGGAAGCGTGCCTCGAAGGTATCTCAAAAATCCCAAAAGATGCTCCTCTATCCGGAGCGGAATTACTTCAAGTAATCTGTATGAAAAATAATTGTAAAAGAGTGAGTTTACGCTCAATAAGAAACTCATGTAAAAGAGCGTACTATATCACTATATGCAGTTTTCCTGCTTGGCTCTATAATGTCATGTAAAATCATTATAAAGCATAGTGCTTATATTTCTTTCGCAAATATCAAATACAAGTAAATCATGCTTTCAAATATTTCCACGGATCTCAAATCACGTGAAATCAAGTAGGCAAATATAATTATTTTCAAATAGATGGGAGACAATTTATATCCAACAGAATCATGCACCAAGTAATTTCTCACCATGGATACCGCAAATATATCCCGTAAGGGATAATCCAGAGAGATAATGGATACAACAAATATATCCCATAAGGGATAATCCAATATGAAGATCTCATGAGGATACAGCAAATATATCCCGTAAGGGATAATCCTGAGAGATATCAAATAAATGGCGTACCCACATATGGGCCAGGGATCCTCCCCAAAGCTGAATTAAATAAAAGACTCATGGCCATTGTCTATAGCCCACAGTTTCACTAGTCAGGTGCCGTACTGCGGGTCTGAGGGCTGGACTAGAGCTCCTCAGTCAAGTACAAGTAACAAATAATGTGCATGCTCTTTTGAGAGATTCATAGTCTCCAAAACCTTGTTCATATAGGTTTTAAACAAGTATGAATATCCTTTCTTAAAACAGGTTCTCAAAACCTTTCTTTCAAATAGGCAGTCGACTGGTCATATATAGCAGTCGACTGCTACCCCATGTTTTACCTTATTGAATTTCTTTCCCTTTTTGAAATTCAATTATTATATTTTTCAAAATACAAATAGGGCAGTCGACTGGTCCCAAATGGCAGTCGACTGGTTTTAAAACAGAATGTTTCCCGAGAATTAGCAGTCAACTGGCCCCCTTGGCAGTCGACTGGTTTTGAAACAGAATGCTTCTGGACAGATAGCAGTCGACTGGCTCCCCCTGGCAGTCGACTAGTTTGAAACAGAATGGTTTCTAGAAAAATGGCAGTCGACTGGCTCCCTTGGCAGTCGACTGGTTTGAGTCGGTTTTCGAAAAACGACGTTTTAGATGTCCTTAGGCAGTCGGCTGCTACTTAAGGCAGTCGGCTGCTCCTAACCTAATTGGTACTAGGAAACAAGTCCGAAAATGTCATTTTCCTGCAAAGAAACAGCTGGTACTTCTCTCCAAATCACATCAAAACATGATAAAACATGCGGACATAGTCACCCTACGTCCGTTACATAAATTCCTTACCTCAATTAGCAATTAATCCACAAGTTGGTTGCACCAACACTTGTCCTTTTTCTTTACTCTTCAAGCTGTAAACATCATAATAATTAAAAACTCAATAAACCTACTATATCAACTTCATATAATCCCAAACCATCAAAATTATCAACATAAACCATATCTTCTCTTACCTTTGCTATTCACCAACTTTTAAGATTTTAAGATCTCTTCAATCACTTGGATCTAGCCTTTCATATTAAAGGCATAAGTTAAGCTATCGATAAGGATCGTTTTTCTTTAGAGGAGCTTAACGAATCGATGGCCTGAAATGGTGGTTTGTCAAGGTGAGAATTTGAACACTTAGAGGAAAATATGGAAGCAACGAGAGGGAGAGGAAGATGGGCTGGTGTCGTGGGGTGCAAGAGATGATGATGATGAGTCATGTTAGTTCATTTAATGCCCATTAATGCATGCTCATCATCTCAGCCATTGACCACCTCCTTTGACTCTTTGACCTTTGATTGTTTGACCATCAATTGCCTTAATTCCCTTTATGTCCCATGCATCATATATATATCAGAAATTCATATTTATTCCATTAATTCAAGTTGAAAAACTATACAAGCATGGAAAATTTACAGAATTTTGGAGATTTCACATTCTCCCCACCTTAGAGAATTTGGTCCTCCAAATTCAAGTAAGGTTATGTTTTAAAACAATTCCGGGTATCTCTCTCTCATCAAGTTCTCTAGTTCCCAAGTAGCTTCTTCTGTCGTATGGTACTGCTAGAGAACTTTAACCAATGGAATCGTCTTTGATCTTAACACCTTATCTTTCCTATCCAAAATCCGAATCGGTTTCTCCACATAACTCATGTCTTCTTGAATCTCCAAGGGTTCATATTCAATGACATGAGATGGATCCGGATTGTACTTCCGAAGCATCGATACATGAAAGACATTGTGTACTCCCGATAACTCTGGAGGTAGTGCCAACACGATCTAGGATCTCAAATGGTCCGATATAACGAGGACTTAACTTACCTCATCGGCCAAATCTCATAATCCCTTTGGATGGAGAGACTTTCAAAAACACATAGTCTCCAACCAAAAACTCAAGTGGCCTCCGTCGAACATCTGCATAGCTCTTTTGTCGATTCTGAGCTGTCTTAAGTCTTTGACAAATCAGTTTAACATTCTCAGAGGCTTGCTCGACTAACTCTGGAGTCAATAACCTACGCTCGCCCACTTCTTCCCACCCAATCGGTGATCGACACCGTCTTCCATACAAAGCCTCGTATGGTGCCATCCCGATGCTTGCATGATAGCTATTATTATAAGCAAACTCAGCCAATGGCAGATGGTCGTCCCATGAGCCTTTAAAATCTAGAGCACAAGCTCTCAACATATCCTCGAGCGTCTGAATAGTGCGCTCGGACTGCCCATCAGTCTGCGGATGAAAAGCTGTGCTAAAATTCAGCTGAGATCCCATGGCTTCCTGAAAATGTTCCCAAAAGTGAGAAGTAAACCTGGAATCTCTATCCGATGTGATGCTCACTGGAACACCGTGTAGTCTGACGACTTCTCTCACGTATAAGTCTGCCAAAGCGCTAAGTGTATCTGTAGACTTCATAGGTAGGAAGTGAGCTGACTTTGTCAATCTATCCACTATCACCCAAATACCATCATGATTCCTCTTGGTTCTGGGCAATCCCATAATAAAGTCCATCGTAATGTGTTCCCACTTCCACATAGGTATAGGCAGAGGGTGCAGTAATCCTGCTGGCTTTTGATGTTCTACCTTAACCTGTTGACATGTAAGACATTTCGCCACAAAATCAGCTATGTCTTTCTTCATGCCCTTCCACCAATACACCTTGCGAAGATTATGATACATCTTCGTGTTCCCCGGGTGTAATGTGTACTTAGTGGAATGTGCTTCCGTCAAAATTAGCTTCCTCAATTCATTATCCTTGGGAACACAAATACGGTTATTAAACCTTAAAATTTCATCCTCACCCATATGGAATTCTGAGGTCATACCCGATTGAATTTCCTCTATAGCCTCAATACACTGGACATTCTTTTTCTGAGCAGCCCGAATCCTGTCCATCAATTTTGGCTCAATTCTCAAACTAGCCATTATACCAAATTGCTCAAGAGGTGTAACACTTAAATTGAGGCTTGCAAACTGCTCAATCAGTTCGTATTCTTTTATCATCATATATGCTATCATACTTACATGCTTCCGGCTCAGAGCATCTGCTACCACATTGGCCTTTCCCGGGTGGTACATGATCTCACAATCATAATCCTTCAGAAGCTCTAGCCACCTTCTTTGCCTCATGTTCAACTCTTTCTGGGAGAACAAGTATTTCAGACTTTTATGATCCGTAAAAATCTGAAATTTCTCACCATACAAGTAATGTCTCCATATTTTCAGGGCAAATACTACTGCAGCTAACTCCAAATCATGAGTCGGGTAGTTCTTCTCATGGTCCTTTAACTGTCTAGAACCATAGGCCACTACCTTACCATGCTGCATTAACACACATCCCAAACCTTGCCCTGAGGCATCACTATATATTGCAAATCCTCCTGAACCACTAGGAATGGTAAGGATAGGTGCAGTCGTTAACCTGCGCTTCAACTCTTGGAAACTTTGCTCACAAGCTTCATTTCATTCATACTTCACCTCTTTGCGCGTCAGTCTCGTCAATGGAGAAGCTAGCTTTGAGAAACCCTCTACAAATCTTCTATAGTAGCCAGCTAAACCTAAGAAACTCCTAATCTCCGTCACAGTCTTCGGTCTTTCCCATTGAACCACCGCTTCAATCTTCGACGGATCAATTGAGACTCCATCTTTACTGATCACATGACCTAAAAAGGAGATTTGGTTTAACTAGAATTCACACTTATTTAGCTTGGCATACAATCCTCTATCTCTGAGGGTTTCCAAAACAATCCTCAAATGTTGCTCATGCTCTTCCCGTGACCTCGAGTACACCAAGATGTCATCGATGAAGACAATGACAAACTGGTCCAAGTATTGCTTAAACACATCATTCATCAAGTTCATAAATGCTGCGGGTGCATTGGTTAATCCAAACGGCATCACCAAGAATTCATAATGGTCATACCGTGTCCTGAATGCAATCTTAGGGATATCTTCATCTCGGATCTTCAACTGATGATATCCCGATCTCAAGTCTATCTTGGAGAAGACTTGTGCACCCTTTAGCTGATCAAAGAGGTCATCTATCCTGGGAAGAGGATACTTATTCTTGATTGTCACTTTATTCAACCACCGGTAGTCGATGCACAACCTCATACTACCGTCCTTCTTCTTGACAAAAAGCACAGGAGCACCCCAAGGGGATACGCTGGGTCGTATGAATCCCTTGTCTAGCAACTCCTGAAGCTGCTTCTTAAGTTCTTCCAATTCTACCAAAGCCATCCGGTAGGGAGCTCTTGATATAGGCTCAGTCCCCGGCACCAATTTGATCGTGAACTCTACTTCCCTATCCAGAGGAAGTCCTGGAAGATCATCCGAAAATACTTCGGAAAATTCCTTAACTACTAGAATTTCGTGAAGTGTGGGACGTTTCTGATCTACGTCCACCACGTGTGCTACAAACCCTTCACATCACAAATATATTCTATCAATTAAATCTCAATTAAACCAAACAAGTAATTATGCTTTTGCATTACATATTTGCAAAATTTACAACATAGCTAATGGGAGAGGAGAAAATCACACTCTTAGCATGACAATCTATCATCACATGATTTTCAGCTAACCAATCCATTCCTAATATAACATCAAATCCAGACATATTTAATAGGATTAGGTCAGCTATCGACTCTCTTTCTCCTACCCGTAGCTTACAATTACGATACACTATGTCCGTCATTTGGGATTCTTTAAATAGAGTAATTATTTGTAACATACCTCCTAACTGCTCAGGCTCAATATTTAATCTCCTAATAGCCATAGGGGAAATAAAAGAGTGCGTAGAGCCTGGATCAAATAAAGCAAGGACATATGTATCATTAAGGTAAATCTTACCCTGAATCATCTTCGATGAAGCATCAGCGGACTCCTTATCAATGGCAAATACCCTTCCCTGAGTCACTGGCGCCTTTCCTTTCTCTGCCGCTGTGGCCTTACGCTGG
Source organism: Heritiera fomes (assembly GCA_032173925.1). Classification (NCBI taxonomy): domain Eukaryota; kingdom Viridiplantae; phylum Streptophyta; class Magnoliopsida; order Malvales; family Malvaceae; genus Heritiera; species Heritiera fomes. The sequence goes on along the minus strand of JAPDPM010000013.1, from coordinate 2,281,607 downwards.
GGTTGTGTGGTCTTAGATTGTGGTTGAGGGGTCTTTTCTGACTCTTCGGGTGCCCTCTGATTTATCTTGGGACAATCTTTAATTCTATGTCCCTGTTCACCACACCAATAGCACGCCCCACTTGCCAACCGGCAAGGCTGTGTTCCATGAAATTTCCCGCATTGCACACACCTCGGCATCGTACTCATCGGTGAGCTAGCGGTACTACCAACTGGATGTTGTGATCTTTCATCACCTATTTTGATCCCGGTGGATCTAAGAGTTCCTGTATCATAATCATCATAACTCCTATTTAACATAATTCCATATAATTATTCAATTAAGACACTTTATTTTCGTATAATGGACTTGTTTACCTGTCGAGGCTTTATCATAAGGCCGATTCCTCCTAGATGGATATCTATCCCTCGAGGCCTTCTCATCTGACTTCCGCTTCATAGGTTCTTTACCCTTATTCCTTGCTCGGAAGTCTGCCTGATGAAACTCATAGTCCTGCTCACATAGTTGAGCCTTACGGACTGCCTCTCCATAGGTAGTGATGTCCAATGGATATAACTTAGACCTGATGGAAGGTCTCAATCCCTCCATGAATCTGTAGGTCTTATGATCCTCTCTTCTCAGTACTTCAGGATCAAATCTGCTCAGTGTAATGAACTTCGACTCATATTGGCTAACCGTCATACTTCCCTGAGTCAAGTTCAAAAACTCAACCTGTAACCTCCTCTGAGCAGTACGTGGGACATATTGTTCATTAAAAGCTTCCACAAATCTATCCCACGTCACTTCAGTATGCTTAGCCTCTAATACTGTCTGAGTAGCCTGCCACTATGGTTCGGCCTCATCCATTAGCAAGTAGGCGGCCAATCCTACTTTTTCTTTCTCTGTGCAAGCCAAGTACCCAAATGCCTTGGTAACTGCTTTCATCCAATTTTCCGCGGCCAATGGGTCACTGTCCCCTTTAAACTTTGGCGGATCCAGCTTCTTAAACTCCTTTATCAGTGCCACACTGCAGTAAGCTGTAGAATCTTGCCTCTCATTAGCTGGGACTGGTAGGGGTTGTACCACCGGAGTAGGAGGTACTGTAGGGGTAACTGCCGGTGCATTAGCGGCCACGTCCGGAAATTTAGCCATAAACTGGGTGAACATTGCGGCCATGTTTTTCATATGTTTCTCCATTTTAGCTAGCCTCGTATTCGGGCTATGCGGTGGAGATGGAGGAGAAGGCTGTGTTGGGGGCGGTTCATCACGACCCCGTCCTCGTCCTCGTCTAGTATCCCTCCTTCGAGTACTCATTCTGTTAAGATCATGATCAAATAACATCATTTAGTATAACCTTAAGCCGTTATACTACTTAAAATCAAGTAAGCTAGTACAGTACATTGGGGAATTACTCTAATTCTAGCTTATTGACATCGACAAACTTCAATCGAATCTGCTCTGATACCAATCTGTGACATCCTTGTCACTAACCAAATAACAATTAACTTTTATCTCAAATAACAAATAAATCGACTAGTTTATCCGATGTCAATCTCCCTTACTCTTATGCTTTAGGCATTTCTATCAGAGTATAATATTCATTTTCACATGCATAAAATTTTTCATTTATAAACATGTGCCATATACATCAGGATCTCAAATATTCATACACCCTAATCCCCAACATATACAAAACTGTAGCATTGTACTGTACATTGGCCGAAGTAACGACCGACTAAATATACCTTCAAAGGATAAATAGGAAGCGTGCCTCGAAGGTATCTCAAAAATCCCAAAAGATGCTCCTCTATCCGGAGCGGAATTACTTCAAGTAATCTGTATGAAAAATAATTGTAAAAGAGTGAGTTTACGCTCAGTAAGAAACTCATGTAAAAGAGCGTACTATATCACTATATGCAGTTTTCCTGCTTGGCTCTATAATGTCATGTAAAATCATTATAAAGCATAGTGCTTATATTTCTTTCGCAAATATCAAATACAAGTAAATCATGCTTTCAAATATTTCCACGGATCTCAAATCACGTGAAATCAAGTAGGTAAATATAATTATTTTCAAATAGATGGGAGACAATTTATATCCAACAGAATCATGCACCAAGTAATTTCTCATCATGGATACCGCAAATATATCCCGTAAGGGATAATCCAGAGAGATAATGGATACAGCAAATATATCCCATAAGGGATAATCCAATATGAAGATATCATGAGGATACCGCAAATATATCCCGTAAGGGATAATCCTGAGAGATATCAAATAAATGGCATACCCACGTATGGGCCAGGGATTCTCCCCAAAGCCGAATCAAATAAAAGACTCATGGCCATTGTCTATAGCCCATAGTTTCACTAGTCAGGTGCCGTACTGCGGGTCTGAGGGCTGGACTAGAGCTCCTCAATCAAGTACAAGTAACAAATAATGTGCATGCTCTTTTGAGAGATTCATAGTCTCCAAAACCTTGTTCATATAGGTTCTAAACAAGTATGAATATCCTTTCTTAAAACAGGTTCTCAAAACCTTTCTTTCAAATAGGCAGTCGACTGGTCATATATAGCAGACCAGTCGACTGCTACCCCATGTTTTGCCTTATTGAATTTCTTTCCCTTTTTGAAATTCAATTATTATATTTTTCAAAATACAAATAGGGCAGTCGACTGGTCCCAAATAGCAGTCGACTGGTTTTAAAACAGAATGTTTCCCGAGAATTAACAGTAGACTGGCCCCCTTGGCAGTCGGCTGGTTTTGAAACAGAATGCTTTTGGACAGATAGCAGTCGACTGGCTCCCCCTGGCAGTCGACTAGTTTGAAACAGAATGGTTTCTGGAAAAATGGCAGTTGACTGGCTCCCTTGGCAGTCGACTGGTTTGAGTCGGTTTTCGAAAAACGACGTTTTAGATGTCCCTAGGCAGTCGGCTGCTACTTAAGGCAGTCAGCTGCTCCTAACCTAATTAGTACTAGGAAACAAGTCCGAAAATGTCATTTTCCTGCAAAGAAACAGCTGGTACTTCTCTCCAAATCACATCAAAACATGATAAAACATGCGGACATAGTCACCCTACGTCCGTTACATAAATTCCTTACCTCAATTAGCAATTAATCCACAAGTTGGTTGCACCAACACTTGTCCTTTTTCTTTACTCTTCAAGCTGTAAACATCATAATAATTAAAAACTCAATAAACCTACTATATCAACTTCATATAATCCCAAACCATCAAAATTATCAACATAAACCATATCTTCTCTTACCTTTGCTATTCACCAACTTTTAAGATTTTAAGATCTCTTCAATCACTTGGATCTAGCCTTTCATATTAAAGGCATAAGTTAAGCTATCAATAAGGATCGTTTTTCTTTAGAGGAGCTTAACGAATCGATGGCCTGAAATGGTGGTTTGTCAAGGTGAGAATTTGAACACTTAGAGGAAAATATGGAAGCAACGAGAGGGAGAGGAAGATGGGCTGGTGTCGTGGGGTGCAAGAGATGATGATGATGAGTCATGTTAGTTCATTTAATGCCCATTAATGCATGCTCATCATCTCAGCCATTGACCACCTCCTTTGACTCTTTGACCTTTGATTGTTTGACCATCAATTGCCTTAATTCCCTTTATGTCCCATGCATCATATATATATATCAGAAATTCATATTTATTCCATTAATTCAAGTTGAAAAACTATACAAGCATGGAAAATTTACAGAATTTTGGGGATTTCACAAATTTTCACACTCAAAATTTCACCATTCAAATTTTACTTGAGTTTAATACTCAAATTTTGAACAGTAAGGCATTTCTAGACTTTATCTAATACATTTTTTCTTTGAACTAATACATCTAGATTTATCTGCAATGAATCTCACAAATTTATGGAAAAATATTTTCTCACTATCCATATCTCAAAACAACAAAAACAAAAAAATACAAACAATCTCTCTTGTCCTTGAGTCAAGATACGTTGCTATATTAATTTCAATTCAACATACCGATATAAATTTGAACTAGATAATACAAGTTTAATTATATATATTCTCTAGTTAATTAGACTTTTTTTTAATAATTGAGAAGGAATTGAAATTGTTTGGATTCAAAACTAAACTTAACATGCCATGATTCTTCTTTAATCACTTTACTACAGCTCTAGTTAATTAAAAACTTGAATCTACCTCACTCAATAAAATGGACTGCAGTCACCCTAATTCCCAGATATAAGATAATACAATTGTTGCAATGACACTAGATATGTTAACAAGATCTTGACTCATGATCCAAAATGAAGAAAAAAAATAAAGAAAAGGAAACCCATCTCTAAAACTTTTTGCTTGTTTGATAGCCAGCCCTTCTTACTTTTACTCACTAGATTCTGAGCATCCAGCAGCCCCATAAAAATTTATCTTGAAGCTATTTGTTTTAGAACGTTTGACAGCATAATATCATTGAACTATATGGTATATATAATGCTGATGCAATAAACACTTAAGAACAAGTTAAAAAAAAAAAAAAGAGACGCACAAATACATGGATTTTGTGGTTTCCAAGCTTATAATTAGATGCAAATTATCATAAGCTTCGAGAGCCTCATCCGAACCCTCAAAGATTCATATGAACTAATTCTTCATCATTCTGAATTGATTCAACGTATCTTCCGACCCTTGTTCCCTGTTTTTTGCAGCATGAATTGAACCAAGTCTCGAGTTCTTTCTGCAAATTTTTATTATCAAGCCAAAATAATATATTGTGGAGGTGGTAAATTAGACTTACTAGAGATAACCTCTTTCCTTGCAGCACTTAATAGCTCCATCAAACATATCCTCAACCCCATATTTAAATTTGAAACCAGCATCCAAGAGTTTCTTTGATGACAAACCAGGTCTTTTTATACCTTTGATTTCTGCTAAGGAACTGCAAAAAAAAAAAAAGTTAGCGAAAATCTGCAGTTAGTCCATGATAGTTTTGAAGTAAGTTCCAATCATTGAGAAAAATGCAAAGGGAAACTAATTCACTCACTCTGCTGTTGGAATTGGGAACTCTGGATACTTGGCAGAAAGGATTTCAGCCATCTTTAGAACACTTATCGTGTCCGTAGAACAAATGTATCTCCCTTTTGCATCAGGATACTCAAGCAGGAAAATATGTGCCATTGCAACATCATCAACATGTACCATCGATATGTTTTTAAGCTCACAATATTCATGCTGGTTCCCTGTACAAACATTCAATGTAATAAAGCTTGTTCCATTACTTGATTAAAAACCAAACCAACTGAAGAAAACAATTGTGCCTGAAGCAAATTAAAATGGGAAGAGTAAGACAAGTAACTAGCATGTACCTAAGACCAGAGCCAATGACTTACGCACTGAACCAGGGAACTTGGGGCAGATGAAAGGACCAACAACAAAAGGAGGAATCAAAGTCACCAAATCCAATCCATGTTCTGCTACGAATTCAAGTGCTGCCTTTTCTGTCAATGTCTTGGAAATTATGTAAGAATGCCAGTTTGGGCCTAATTTTTCTCTAACAAAATCCACATCAGTCCAAAAACTCTCATCCATCATGTCCACGTTCTTGTTGTTGTTCTCAACAGTGGATGCGCTAGAAGTGTAGACAACTCTCTTCACAGTTTTTGACTTTAAGCATGCTTTCAAGATGCCTCGTGTTCCACTGATTGCCCTTTTAATTACTACTTCCTCAGGTTCTTTGTTTTCGAAATCGAGAGGGGTGGCAACATGGAAAACCCCTTTGCATCCTAGAATGGCTTCATCAAAACTGTCAGGATCACTAAGATCTGCACCGAAGATTTGGAGCCTTTCGGCTGCCCCTGGCAGACTGGTGAGGAAACTAATGTCTCTTTTGTTCTCTGCTCATATGTCACAGATTAGAAAAATCAACAATACAGTATGTTTTACTAATATAGACAACTGTTGCCTTCTTGTGCGGAATAAAAGAAAAATAAACCTACCCTGAACCAAACCAACATCATTTTTTGAGAAACATAACTGAAGGAAAACACAATACAATTAAATAGATCTCAGAAACCAGCAAAAGGAAAATAAATGGGTATGGTGGGTTATGTTTTTTCCTGCTAAATTCCAGCAGGAAAGCTCAATTAATGCAGGATAAATCAAAAGAGTTCCTTCTCTTTGTTTTTCAATTGTCTTTAATCTTATCAACTTTACTCTTACCTGGGTCAGGTCTAACAGTGGTATTGACAGAGTAACCATCTTCAAGAAGCCTCATGATCAGCCATGAAGCTATGAACCCAGTACCTCCTGTCACACACACGGTTCCTTTATCTCCTCCCATCTTCCTTTACTCTCTCTTCTTTCGGAGTACACTCAGAGTAGATATGCAATCACATATCAATTGAGAAATGTCAATTATAAACAATATTTTTCCTTGTAATTTAGATGTACACTGTGTATCATTTCGCTGGTCTTTCATTTTCCACGTGCACTGGTTCGGTTGGTGGTAGTTTAAAGGCCAATTACTCCCCCATCCTTTGCCAATCTTTCGCGTCTTAATCATAAAGACAATCATCTTGTATTTATTATTTGCCGTGAGGCGTCCCCTTTTTCTTCAATGTCGCAGCTCACTTCTTCTAACATTAGGTGAAACGTACATTTCGAGCCTGAATTGTGGATGGCTGTGCAATGACACTGCTATCACGTATAGCTAAAACAAGGAAAATATTGTAATAAAAAAAAAGGCAAATAGATCGACTATATCCGGATTTAGGCTCAAGTAAGCCCAATAGAAGGCCTACGTCAGAATAGAAATTCTTGTTCTAGACCTGATAGTACAGTACGTGTTCCTGTCATATAATATAACATTCATATTGTGTGAAATATAAAAATTTTATATCAAAATTTGTGTTAACATGCGAAAAAAATATTTTTTTTAGTTTTTATCATATTAAAAAATTGTGGTATTTGTAGAGGTGTAAGGAGGAAACAGCTATCCATGCTTTAAGGGACTGCAAATTTCCTAGGGAGGTTTGGAAACTTTTACTTCCCTCGAAGTTTTGGAATTTGGTTTTTAGTGATCCCTTGATAGATTGGATTGAGAATAATCTCAAACGCAATATTAGGATTGGAAGAGCATTAATTTTTGGAGTTGCCATATGCAGACTATGGACAGTAAGATGCAGGGTAGTTTTTAACAAAATGTACAGGAGAATTCATCTAAGTTTACAAAGTTTATTCAAATGGGAGCTAATGAAGTGCAGCAAGCTTTTAGGCAAAAGCAAAGAGAACAGAATGCTTTAGCTGTAATTTCATGGACTGCTCCACCGGTTAATGCTGTCAAACTTAATATGAATGGAGCTTCCAAAGGGCATCAAGGCATTTCTGGTGCAGGACGTTTAACCAGATCTCGTATGGGCGAATGGATCATGGGTTTTAATGTTCACCTTGGACTTGGTTATTGCTCTGACACAGTTGCGGAATTGCAGGCGGTCCGTATAGCCTTCTAGCGTGGCAGAATGGTTTCAACACAGTTTTATGTGAGCTTGGTGCCTTGGTGGTGATTGAGTTAATCAAGAATGCCGATAAATAGGTTCATCCGCAGGGAACCTTGTTGCTGATATTCGTCGAATATTACAAAGGCCATGCAATATGACTACACAGCATGTTTTCAGGGAGGGCAATTTCTGTGCTGATGTAACCAATTACTTCATACTTTTTCCGAAGTTTTTTTTTATTTTTATTGAAGGCCTCAACTCAGGGATAGTAGAAGAGATTGTCCGTGCTAGAATTTGAACTTTAGACTTACGAGAAGCAATTTTATAAAAAGCTACATGAACTCAGTCTATAGATAAGTAGTCCTACCTTCACTAAAATATAATCTTCCCTTCTTTTGGTTCTTGAGAACAGCAAAATTGAGTCTATAAAGAAAATTAAGGTCAAATTGACTTTCTAGACATCTGATGCATTGAAGTCTGTTCAATAATTTCTTCCTTTCTGATACTTCAGGTCGTGCTGTCTACAAATTCTTGAACTTTTATGTCGAATTAATAAGGCAACATCAATCGAAATGATTGTACACATATAGTATAGCAATTTTACCAACTGATTAGTGTCACGGTATATCATCTGTTGAGAATTCTCAAGTTTCTAACAGTAGATTGGTGGAGTGGACATTACAAATGGCCTTACCCATTGGTATGTACACGCTGCACAACGCATCAGAGGGTTCATTTGATCTATTTCTGCAGATTGCAAATTCTAATGCAAAATAAAATGATTCAACACTCGAATGGCAAACACAAAGACTATTGGTAACTAAAAACTTTTGCTTTGAAACATGTTAAACATGTTATTAATTTGTAATCAAGCTCTTGATTTAGTAGTTTAATTGCCTGTTTGTGCATAGAAATTTCTTATGAAACTCTATGTTAACCATATCTGTGTGTGGTTCAGAGGAGTCACAAAAGCTTGCCCTTGCTGAGATTACTGGTTTGGCTCAGCAGCAAATAAACAACTGGTTCATTAACCAAAGGAAAAGGCACTGGAAGCCATCTATTTCATGGACGATGTTTTGGCCAATCCCTTTCCCACGGATCTCTCTCCCACACTTCTCTAACATATATGTATGTATGTATGTATGTATATGGATATGTTGAACTAAACCTCGAGTTCTTTCTGGAAATTTTTATTACTATGCCAAAATAATATATTGTGGAGGTGGTAATTTAGACTTACTACAGATAGCCTCTTTCCTTGCAGCACTTAATAGCTCCCTCAAACATGTCCTCAACCCCATATTTAAATTTGAAACCAGCATCCAAGAGTTTCTTTGATGAGGAACCTGGTGTTTTTATACCTTTGATTTCTGGTAAGGAACTCATCATCATCATCATCAGAGCCTTTATCCCAATAAATTGGGGTAGGCTATATGAACCAATATCTAAAATCACGTTAGATCGTCCATATGTATTCTCTGCCTCCATAGATTCCTATTCAAGGTCATTTGCTCATCTAATTCTAAAACCTCCATGTCTTTCCAAACTACTTCCTTCCAAGTCTTTTTCGGTCTTCCTCTAGTCTTAACCCTTCTTTTAACATCCATAGCCTCTATTCTCCTAACTAGAACATCCATAGGTCTACGTCTTACATGTCCAAACCAACGTAAACGATTTTCACACATTTTATCTTCGATAGGTACCACTCCAATCATCTTACGAATATCATCATTTCTCATTCTATCCTTTCTTGTATATCCACATATCCACCGTAACATTCTCATTTCTGTTACACTCATTTTTTGTGTATGTAGCCTCTTAGTCGCCCAACATTCACTACCATATAACAATGTTGGTCTAACAACTGTCCTATAAAACTTGCCTTTCAACCATGTAAGAATTCCTTTATCGCACAACACACCTGTAACACTTCTCCACTTACTCCATCCAACCTGGATCCTATAAGTCACATCATCATCAATCTCTCCATCCATCTGTAGTATTGATCCCAAGTATCGAAAATGATCCCGCTTAGGTATCGCCACCCCATCTAACTTCACTACATCATGCTCTTTCAGTCGGTTAGAACTGAATTTACACTCCTTGTATTCAGTCTTCACTCTGCTTAGTTTAAATCCTTTTGATTCCAACGTTTGTCTCCATAATTCCAACTTTGTATTGATCTCCGCTCTAGTTTCCGCACATAGGACAATATCATCTGCAAACATCATACACCAAAGCACCTTATCCTGGATGGATTTTGTCAGTTCATCCATAACTACCGCAAACAAGAATTTCTGCTAAGGAACTACCAAACAAAATAACAAGTTAGCAAAAAACTGCAGTTAGTCCATAATAGCTTTCAAGTAAGTTCAAATTATTGACAAAATGCAGAGGAAACTAATTCACTCACTCTGCTATTGGAATTGGGAACTCTGGATACTCGACAGAAAGGATTTCAGCCATCATTAGAACACTTATCGTGTCCGAAGAACAATTGTATCTCCCTTTTGCATTAGGATACTCAAGCAGGAAAATATGTGCTATTGCAACATCATCAACATGTACCATCTATGTGTTTATAAGCTCACAATATTCATGATGGTTCCCTGTACAAACATTCAATGTAATAAAGCTTGTTCCGTTACTTGATTAAAAACCTAAACAACTGAAGAAAACAATTGTGCTTGAAGCAAATTAAAATGGGAAGAGTAAGACAAGTAACTAGCATGTACCTAAGACCAGAGCCAATGACGTACGCACTGAACTAGGGAACTTGGGGAAGATGAAAGGACAACAACAAAAGAAGGAATCACAATCACCAAATCCAATCCATGTTCTGCTGCGAATTCTAGAGCTGCCCTTTCTGTCAAAGTCTTGGAAATCATGTAAGAATGTAAGTTTGGGTGTAATTTTTCTCTAACAAAATCCACATCAGTCCAAAAACTCTCATCCATCATGTCCACATCTCTGTTGTTGAACACAACGGTGGATGCGCTAGAAGTGTAGACAACTCTCTTCACAGTTTTTGACTTTAAGCATGCTTTCAAGATGCCTAGTGTTCCACTAATTGCCCTTTTAATTACTACTTCCTCAGGTCCTTTGTTTTCAAAATCGACAGGGGTGGAAACATGGGAGACCCCTTTGCATCCTACAATGGCTGCATCGAAACTGTTGGGATCACTAAGATCTGCAATGAAGATTTTGAGCTTTTCGGCTGCCCCTGGAAGACTGGTGAGGAAACTAATGTTTCTTTTGTTTTCTGACATATGTCGCAGACTAGAAAAATCAACAACAATACAGTATGTTTTACGTAATACAGACAAAAGAAACTTAAAGCTACCCAGGACCAATCCAATACCACCCTTTAGAAATATAACTGAAGGAAAACACAACACAACTAAGTAGATCTCAGAAACCAGCAAAAGGAAAGAAAATGGGTATGGTGGGTTATGTTTATTCCTGCTAAATTCCAGCAGGAACGCTCAATTAATTCAGGATAAATCAAAAAAGTTCCTTCTCTTTGTTATTCAGTTGTCTTTAATCTTATCAACTATACTCTTACCTGGGTCAGGTCTAACAGTGGTATTGACAGAGTAACCCTTTTCAAGAAGCCTCTTGATCAGCCATGAAGTTATAAACCCAGTACCTCCTGTCACACACACGGTTCCTTTATCTCCTTCCATATCCCTTTACTCTCTCTTCCTTCACAGTACTCTTTACGAAGATTTGCAATCACATATCAATTGTGAAACATCAATTATAAACATGATTCAGAGCAAAAAAAATTATAAACATGATTTTTCCTTGTAATCTCGGGAAGTTCTATTTGTACTCCACTTATTGCTCTTTTTACCCCACTCAAACAAAAAAAATAAACAACCAAACGTAAAAACTAAATATACTCCATCTTCTTCCTATTTTAACCCTATAAATAAAAACTAAATAACAACTATTCCTAAACTCCCGCCAACGCCACATCTCAAAATCTTCAGATCCTGTCTTCCCATCTCCTGCCCATTTTGAATCTTCTCCAATGGTTGCTGGCGTGCCACAGGGTCTCGCGCAAGCAAGGTGCTCGCAGATCCACTGTCCGGCGTTGGGTGGATGTGGGTCGCGCAGGACAGTGGTTGAGTAGGTGTGGATCCCGCAAGACCACAAGTCTCACGCAAGTCGATTGTACGAGACCGATAGTCTCGCGCAAATCGACTTGTGCGAGACCGTCTGTCTTGCGCAAATCGGTTTGCGCGAGACTCAGTCTCTCGCGCAAGTCGACTTGCGCGAGATTAACAAATTTCCCTTATTCTAAATTATCTAGTTCAATTTCTTACAATGAGGTCAGAGTTAAACTTTTGAAAAATAAAAGCTGATGTTAGCTTACTTCTATGGCAAGAGTTAAACTTTTGAAAAATAAATGGCATGAAAAAGAACATAAAACACAACTAAAACTAAACCCAAGATACTATTATTGCATTCAACAAATGTGCATAAACCCAATCAAGACAAATATCAATTACTATTATTGCATCTTACTGAGTTTGAAGAAGAAAGCATGGAAAATAACCAGCCAGTTTCAAACAGAAACAGAGTTGCAAGCTAAGTTCATCATTACAATCAATCTAAAAAAAGAATCCTAGTATTCCAAGACAAATTTCGCGCATGTAGGTTTGCGCATTATTCATGTTTTTGCGCATACTGTTTTGCGCGTGTTACTTCATTTTGCGCAAGTTATCTTGCGCACTACACTAAAGAGAAAGACACACTTTTCATTTTCCCGCCATTTATTTTTTGCTCCTGGCGTATGTACAGGGTTAAAAAGGTCAAAATATTTTGAGTATATTTAGTTGTTTTTGGAGTGGGGTAAGAAGAGCAATAAGTGGAGTACAAATAGAACTTCCCTGTAATCTTGATGTACACTGTGTATCCTTTCGGTGGTCCATTTTCCCTGTGCACTTCTTTGGTTGGTGGTTGTTTGAAGACAATGTGAATTTATTCTTCCCTCTTTTGCCGGTCGTTCGCGGGTCTTAATCATAGAGACAAACATCATGTCCCGAATCTAAAACATAACAGACGTCGCACATTTATAAGATATAATATTACAAATATGTAAGATATTTATCATATTAAAATTCAATATTTTCAAGTATCTAAACTGAAAACATACCACTAATGATCAAAAGAAGTTTAAAAAACTTCAACTTATTGCTTAAAGCCACCAACAAGTGGTTAGAAGAAGTGGAAGTGGACTTTTTCTCTAAGTGCTTGGATATGGTTCGAGTCTTGGAGTCCCTACTGTTGGGAGGGTTTTTAAATCTCAATCTAATCACAAACTTAAAAGTCTTGAAATATGCCCTAAACTCCAAAACATCACTTCTTGATATTCCCATGGACATTATCGACACTAAAACCTGTAAAATGTTAAGGAAAAGGGATAAGTACAACCACTCAATAAGCAATAAAATGTTAATGAAAAGGAATAAGTACAACCATTCAATCAGCAATTGATATCTCAACAATTAAATTAGGCATGCCATAAAACATTAGGCTAAAATATCAATGTAAAGATTCAAAATCAACTTTAGGTAATCTTATATTCAATAATGTAATTTATTCAAATTCATATACTTAAATTTTAAAACTAAACAGAATTTCACAGATACCAAAATTGAACCAAAGTTTCACAAATCATAATTTTTCAAGTCTCCTGAAACATACCATAGCCACACTTAACCCTTGTGGCATAAGTCAAATTACAACAAAAACCACCAATTACCCTAGTGGCTCGGGTCAAAGATATCAGAAGTAACTAATAATTGCACAGAATAGAACAAAGATCCAGTATTCTTAAGAGGTGTTTAGGTTAGAAACTAGTTTCTTTTAATAGAATACATGTCAACATGACTAACATTTAATTCTATTCACAGGATCAGAGCATAGTCATACTAAGAGACAAAACAAAACATAGTTTCAGATTACTCAATATGCAAAGTAGTATTATAAATGTCGTAACATATTTCATACAAAGACAATTTCTTTAATCATTCCAAAGCAGTTTCATATTTCCAAAATATACACTACAAAATCCAAATATCAAAGGGATTAAAAATAAAACTCATGTACTTGAACAAAATCACATTCAAAATAAATTTTAATAATTTAATACAATTTGCATGCTTAACTTAATTAAAAAACCATAGGGCAAAAATATATTTGTACGTAGTATACGAAACATAACTCATATTAAAGTTGATTTTAAGGGTGCTAAAACTCTGAAGGATATCGAATCACTTACCTGAACTCACTAAATTGAAATCAAAATAAAGCCTTAAGATATCTTTGAGCCTATTATTTAAAAATATTTAATATGAGAAAATTGCAATATCAATTAGACATAAACTACGTTATCTGGCAGAAGTTGAAAACTTATACCGTACACTATCTGGCAGAAGCTAACAACTTATACGATATTTGCTAAAGACTATAACTCGATTGACTATAGACTATAGACTTAGCATGTGTTATGCTTCTCGTAACGTCTAGGCTCGGGGACTTGATCACTAGACTTATATTTTCAAAAGGGAAGGCAGTTGCCATCAATCTTTTTTATATAAGTGTGATTAGTCACCTATTTGACTTTAAAGGATAATGACTGATTTACATTGCAGAGATTAGATTCGCGAGTACGGTTACGCGTGAGAAAGGATTAGCACTCCCATGACGTCCGTCTGATGGACGGTACCATTTAATTTTGCGTTCTTCTAATATTGGTCATGATTATTGATATTTTATCTAATATTAAAGATTTTTCTTGATATTTCTTCACCATTCTGATGAAACACTAGTATGCCTCAAAAGTATTCAAAGAAAACTTTCCCTCTTCGAAGTGATTCCATCGTCGACGATTTGTATATTTAAAATTTTTTATCGTCCGCCATTTCGGACTTACTATTGTTGTTATCATAAATGTATATTTTTTTATGTTGATCTATTAGATTATTTAAAGTCCACCGTTTTGGATTAATATTCAAAGAAAATATTTTTAATTTTAAAATTTTTAATTGTCCGTCGTTTTAGACAATTATATTTTAAATATTAATTTAAATGTTAAAATTTTTAACTTTCCATCGTTTTGGACAAATAGATTTTAAATATTAAATTAAAATTTCTATTGTCTATTATTTAGGACAAAGAGTTTTTTTTTTAATTTTTATAAATTTATTTGTAAAAACATTTTATTGTTTCGGACAAAGCTTTAAGAAACTTAATAACTTACAAAACTTAGTTTGTCCCTCATTTCGAACAAAAATAAAATTTTAATTGTCCACCATTTTGGACTGATGGTTACAAAAGTAATTTTAGTTTTAAAATTTTTAACTGTCCATTGTTTTTGGGCAATTAATTTAAAATATTAATTTTCAACTATCCATTGTTTTGGACAATTAAATTTTAAATATTAATTAAAATTTCGATTGTCCACCATTTAGGACAAAGGGTTTTTAAAACATTATTTAGAATATTAAATTTACTTGTTATTTAAAACAAAGTTTTAATTTAATTAAGCTATTTACTAAATTTGTCCATCATTTTGAACAAATTTAAAAATGTTTATAAACTTGTTTATTTAATTTTACAAACTTTTACTGTCCATTATTTTAGACAAAAGTTATTTATTATTAATTAAATTTGTTCATCATTTTGGACAAATATTATTTAGAAAATTAGTTTATAATCTTAAATTTGTCTATCATTTAGGACAAAGTATTAAGTTTTTATTTATTTATTTATTTTGAAGATTCTTTGTATTGTCCAACATTTTGGACAATTTTTTTTAAAGACATTTTTATTTTGCACATTAAATTTGTATATTTGTCCACCGTTTTAGACAAAATCCATAAAATATATAGAAATCGTTTTGTATATGTTTCAAGAATTTATTAATATCATTGTTAAATAAGGTTAAATCAAAATAAAGCTATATCAAAACAAAACCAAAAAAAAAAAGATAATAATATAATGATATCAGTAGCTACAAAGTTACGAAACAAATAAAATTAAAATGAATAAATAAAAAATTTAAAAAAGGAATCATGTAAAAAAATGGTTGATGGGTGAGATAAATAAAGCATATCAATTACTGGATAGCAAATAAAAGCAAGATGAAACTTGTCCTCAAAACTTACATAGCTTCAACTCAACTAGATTATTACCTCTTCTTTCTCTTGTTGTCTTATTCTTTCTAATTTTTCTGCAGACGAAGCAGCCCTTATCTTCCTCTTCTTTTCAAAATTTCTTATTTCCTTTCCCATGGACAAAAGCAATCGGCCACCACTCTTAACCCAGCCACCGCTCGTACTTCTTCCGGCCTATTTACGTCATCGGTTGACACTCCTCCCTTTCCTTCTCCTTTAATAAAAATAATCCCACCCACTAAATTTATGGACTCAATCGTATTTTTTTTTGTTGTTTTTGGTTTGATAGTGTTCGGACTGAACTTTTATTTTTATTTTTTGAATTTATGGGTTGATTTTACTGATCTTGTGGACATGGCTGCTATTGTTATTGTATATGGGTTTGAGTAAGAGACTCACAGCTTTTCAGATAGGTGTGAGGCAATAGAGGTTCGGGTACGGGGTATTGGGTATGGTGGCGGTGTAGCAGGAAGGTATAGTGGGCGGCGAATAAGCCGATGGGTTCTGTTTGATGAGGAGATCTGGGTTTGGGATGGGAGGCAGAGAGGGTTTGTGTTTTTTTTACTGTCAGAGAGATTGAGTTGAAGCTTGGGGCTGTCAAAATTTGGTGGCTATGGCCTATGGTTGCTATTGACGTTGTTGGGTGTGGGAGTTGGTCAATGGTTTGGTGCTTTTGGGACTGGTAGGCAGAGGGGTCCTCCTCGTTGGCATCGGGTTGGCTATGGAGGCCGAAACTCTTGGTTTGTGGCTTTTGGTAGCTTATTTTGGGTGTTGTTTTTCTCCCCGTTGCCCCTCTATTAGCCTCCTGTTGGCCTCCAGCTCCTCCCTTTTGGTCCCTGTCCCCTGTGAACTCTGAGCACTGCGATTTATAGTGGTCAGATGTTGAATTTGATTGGATGATGGTGGTGGCATTGATTGTAGTTGGCAACTTGCCGAATCTTATTATTTTTATTTATTTATTTGTTTATTATTTTTACTTAATTTTACTAATCATTTTTTATTACAAAGAGTTAATGATAATATGACTTCTCAAACCCAAAAATTAAAACAAAAAACAAATTCAATTTTTATTTTTTTACTTGTCTTTTTTTAGAATTTTTATTATTTTTATATTTTATATTTTTTAATTTTCTTTTTTGTTGGTTTTTTAATTATATATTTATTTTTTATATTAAACTTAAATAATTATAAATAAATAAAAATATAATGAAAAATAAAGATTGAATAAAGTAAATGAAATACTTCAAAAAAAAATAAGTAAATGAAAAAAATGAGACCAATTGAAGGAGACCAATTGAAGAACGGACACATATTGAACTTTGGAGCTTTAGAGTGATTTTGATTTTTGCAATCTGAATCATAGTCAAATTCAATCAAAATAAGATAATTCAATTTTAAATTCATTTGAGAGATTCATTCAAATCAAAGTTCTAAGTTCAATAAGTATCCTACTTTTTTATGCATAATCAACATTTTGATCCGAATAAAATTAGATGTTTACAACGCTATTTGACAAAAGTTAAAAATATTTGTACTTTCTTTAAAATATAGATTTTTTCCAAATTCTCAATGTCATATTTTTTTCTCAAAACTCAATTCCTAACTATACGACGTAACCATAAAAATTAAAGAGAAATCTTTACTCACCTTGATTTTCTTCTTCCTCTAGATCTCACACTAGCCAAACAATTAATAACCTCTCTCTTTTTTTTTTTGGCTAGGCAAAGAATAGTCACTTTTGTCATAACGTCTAGGTCCGTGAACCTAACCGTTAGACTTTAAAATTCAAGGAGTCGCCACCAACCATTCAAACCTAAGGTGTGATTGGTCACCTATTCTTGTCTAGAGATAAGGCTTGGTCTACGTTCAAAGAATCTAAGGTTCGGGAGTACGGTTACGTGTGGGGAAGGATTAACACCCCCACAACGCCCATCCTAAAATGGTACCAACTATTTTATGTCATTCTAAATTTATCTTAATTTGAGTTAATTTCGATATGCTTAATATATTGAAAATTTACTTAAAATCCTTCCATCAATCTGGTTCAGATAATAAGTAAATCCCCTCACCTCAGGAGTATTCAAGTAGTACCAATTGACTTGCTCGAAGAGGCTCCGTCGTTGGATCATTTAAATACATTATGACAACCCTAATATTGACTCTATACCCAATAAATCATTCTAAATTTAATTTAAATTTAATTTCGATATGCTTAAAATATTGAAAATTTACTTAAAATCCTTTCATCAATCTGGTTCAGACAATAAGTAAATCTCCTCACCTTAGGAGTATTCAAGTAGTACCGATTGACTTGCTTGAAGAGGCTCCGTCGTCGGAATATATTATGAGAATCTTAATTTTGGTTCTATACCCAATTTTCTATTTTATTTTAAATGTGTCTATTATTTTTTGAATTCATATTACTTCAATATCCTATTTCTATTTTATTTTAATTGTCTTTATTATTATATTTTATTTATTTTTATTTTAGAAAATGAACACATATTATTGTATTGAAAATTTACTCTAAACCTTCCATCAATCTGGTTCAGTCTAGAGCAAACTCCTCACCTAGAAATTTCCAATGAGTACCATTCGACTTTCTTGGAATTTCATCATCGGATAATATGCATTCATCTTCATAATTTAATTATTCTTATCTTATCTTATTTATTTATTTATCTTATATCCATTTTTCTTAAAGATTCTTATGTCTCTATAATTTTATTTTAAAAGTTTTATTTTACATCCCATACAAACCAGTCATTTAGTTCTAATCATTCATGCAAACTAAGTCAGATTATCGGGCAAGCAAATCGTATTACATATATCATGCAAAAACATAATTTAATATATTACTAATATTATATACCAATCAAATTAATTAACATACAAATATATATATATATATATTCCTTTTAAATTATTAAATTAGATATTAGTATTATCATGCACTTACCAAAGTATTATATTTATCAAATCGTTATCACATCATTCATATGCTAAACCATTAACTATTAGTATAATTATTATATAAACAATTAATGCCCCATTATATACATATGCTAACTCAACAATCATAAACTACTCATTAAACATTAATTGAGCATTTTTTACTAACCTGCAGGGCTTGAAATCAAGCTTACTCCTTTATATTTCTTAGCTGCAACTCACGTTCTTTTCTTGCCTTAATTTCACGTGCATATGAAGATGACACGAGCAGCAATCGATGATGATGAGGCAAGGCGCGGATGGTGCGACGCGGGGCAGGAGCAGCAAGTAGTCTGGTGCGCAGCGATGGTTTGCAAAATAGTGAACTAGTAGCTGATGTACGGTGATGAGGGTGCGGTTCTTTCTCTTGTTTCTGTCTGCAAGTGATTGAATGTTTGGAGCAGTAACATATGTATGGGCTAGCTCTTGTTCAGAATCAGTGAGCAGTTGCGGTTGTAATGGAGACGACGGGTGGTGCAATGGTGGCCGGGTTGAATGCTTGATAGTGTATTTTTTGTCTGTCCCCTAAACCCTGAGCTTTAATCATTTTTATAGCCACAAATTAGTTAGAGTCCTAATACAACTATACTTATTCTAATAATTATCTCCCTTTTTTTTAATATTTTATCTACTTAATTCCTATATTAATCCTAATCCAACTCTATTAATCTAAATAATTATCCTAAAAATTTAATTATCCTAATTATCCTATACTAAAATTAATTTTATTTTCTTTTCTTATCTCTCTTTTTTTTAATTATTCCTAAATCCTATTTTAATTGTAATTTCTTAATTAATGTTAATTCTAAATCTAAAAATTCTAATTTAATTTTAGCCTAATTCTAAATTGTTAAATTAAAATACAATGTCACCCAACCTAATTAATTATTTTTACAAATAAGAACCCGGACAAAATAAGGTGTCTACAGTTGCCCCTCTTTGTGCATTTGCTGTGAAACAGTAATTGCACAAAGACATAGACACCTATTTTGTCTGACTTCATTTTTTTCTCTTTTTTTTCTTTTTCAAAAAGCTCTAAACAAAAAGGCAGTCAAACTTTAAAATCTTGTCTAAAAGCTTTGATTTTTTTTTGAAAATTTTAGGAAACTCCTCTAAAACTTTTCTTGTCAAAATTTGGAATCTTAGGAAACTCCTCTAAAATTCCTTTTCTTATCCAATTTTGAAATTTTGGGAAACCCCTCCAAAAAAAATTTTTTTGTCTAATTTTGAAATTTTAGGAAACCCCTCTAAAATTTCTTTACTTGTCAAATTTTGAATTTTAGGAAACCCCTCTAAAATTCTTTTCCTTGTCAAATTTTAAAATTTTGGGAAACCCCTCCAAAACATTTTTTTGTCAAATTTTGAATTTTAGGAAACCCCTCTAAAACTCGTTTTTTTGTCAAAATATGAAATCTTGGGAAACCCCTCCAAGACTTCTTTCCTTGTCTAATTTTGAAATTTTAGGAAACTCCTCTAAAATTTCTTTACTTGTCAAATTTTGAATTTTAGGAAACCCCTCTAAAATTCTTTTCCTTGTCAAATTTTAAAATTTTGGGAAACCCCTCCAAAAATTTTTTTCTTGTCAAATTTTGAATTTTAGGAAACCCCTCTAAAACTCTTTTTCTTGTCAAAATATGAAATCTTGGGAAACCCCTCTAAAACTTCTTTTTTGTCCAATTTCAGAGATTTTATGCAATTTATCCTATTCAAGCAATTCCAATTTATCCTCTCCATGTAATGCCATTTATGCAATTTATCCTATTCATGTAATATCATTCATGCAATCTATTCTATTCATGTAATGTCATTCATGCAATTTATCCTATTCATGTAATGTTTTCTTTGAAAATCATTTCATCCTTAATTGTAGCAACAACAAGGTTCTTCTTCATCAATCTATCTCATGCATTCTTCTCTTTTCAATTGTCATCCTATCTTTATTTTTCCTTTCCTTTTCTTTTCTCATTTTCCTTCTTCCATTTTTCTTTCCCAATGAAGCTCTTGTCTTTGTGCCCTCTTTATCTTATCTTATCCCTTATTTCTTTTTTTTACTTTCATTCACTCTTTCTTTTTCATTGGTTTTTCTTAATTTCCATTTTCTGTTCATCCATAAGTTTTCTTTTCTTTCATTTTCCTAAATAATATAGGAGTCTTTCACATATTTTGCCAAGCAAACATTCATTATCATTCTAATTTCAAAATCAATGCAATACAATTTCTCAATCCCTCAAGGTTAGGATATAGCAAAGAAATGATAGGTGAAATGAAAAGAGTGGTATTATTCAACATTTGGAAAGATTTAACAAGAAATTGTCAGGCTTAAAAGGAAAGTAGGCTTGAATGAAAAGCAAGAATTTTCAAGATTAAGTAATAGTATCCAAATAACAACAATTCAAACAATTCTGATTAATGAATACAAAATTCCCTTCAAAAGTCCATCTTGTCTGATATGTTGAGTTCATCAAAATATCCTCTTGCCTTAGTATCATTGACATCCAGTTTTTCTGGTATCTAAGCCGCCTTTTCAGGTTTTCAACTTAGATGTACTCCATTGATCCAAACCGCCCTTTTTGGGTTTTCGATCTGAATCCTTCATCATTTTTTTTCTTTCTTCTTTTTTTCTTCTTTTTCATTTTCTTTTCTTTCTCTTTTTTTTATTCATTTCTCTTCATTTTCAACTTCGTTGTCCTTGATAAAGCTTCTCTTATCTGTTCTCCATTTTGATTCATGCCCCAACATCAAATATTTCTTCATCCAATTTAATGCTCACATGGATCCAAGAGAGTCTTTGGAATCTCACTTCTTCCATCTAGATGAAATTTTTTTGCTTATCTTGATCTGCTTGTCCTAATTCCATCCAAAGGATCATCATCTCATAGTGTAAGTATGCCTTTATTCAACACATGATTCTTCAATAGGAGTACTCATATTTGATCAAAATGGACTTTTAAGGCACGTAACGTAGGCTCAGGTGAGGATTCATGAAAGAAAGGATAATGTAGGCTCAAAATAAGTGTTTCAGGGTTCATCAAACCAAGAATCATTTTTCATGAATCAATTAGGCATTTGACTTTTGCCCCATTCTAATTTGCTTTTCTCTCCTTTTTTATTCAAATATGACTAGGGTTTTCACTTTCTTGATTCAAATCCTTTTTCCTTCTTCATTCTCTTTTTCTTTTTCGTTCCCTTTTTTTTTTCACAAAAGGTTTTTTTTCTTTGCCCCACTGATATTTCATCTTCTATTCTCTTTGCCCCCCAATGTGGAGGGTGATTCTTGTTGGGTTATATCAAATAGGCTCAAAAGGGGTAATCAATGGATGATTTTACTCACACTTGAAAGGTAGTGAAAGAAGGCCATTTCTCATTTCAATATAAGTACTCACATTAAAGGTCATCTATTAAACAAAGACAAACTCATTAGAATTTCATGTAAAGACTCACATTTAATCGTAACATTCTATAGGTGAAGATTTTAGACAAATATCTTCTATTCTCTTCTTGCTTGAACAATCTTGGCAAATTGGAAATCCATCCAACCAAACAAAGTGGTTCTTTCAGAATTGAATTTTACACTCATTGCCATTATCATTATCATGTTCATTATTTGATACTTTTAAGCTTGGTAACAAAGTAGAGAATATGGGTAGTGGTGTTTTACATAAAAGAACAAGATTGGAATGAGAAATTGAGAAAAATGAATTGTACTAATCCTTTATTGAAATGAAAATGAATGAAAGCTGGCCCAATACATAAAAGAATTCTTAATGCCTTTGGGCTTAGGCACTCCTATATTACCTAAGAAACTGAAATGTCCTAAGATGAATGAAATTAGAAACAAAGAAACAACCATTATCTTCAAAATGAATCAATCAATATCATTCACTTTCTTCCATAGCATTAACTGCTACCCCTTGTGTGATCTGGCAGAGGATTATCATTCACATTTGGATCATTCTTTGCCTCAAAACTCAAAATTCTAGCATTGACAAGTGCTTAGACCTTCCTCTTCAAGCTCATACAATTCTCAATAGAGTGACCAACATTGTCATTATGATAAGCACACTTTGCATTAGGATCATACCACTTTGGGTAGGGAGGCTTCAACGGCTCTACATAAATAGGGGCAATAAGGTGACCCCTTACCAACTGTGGGAATAACTCTGCGTATGTCATCGGAATAGGATCTATGGTGACATTTCGGCTAGCTCGAGTATTCTTTTGGTCATTAGGTGTAAAAGTAGGGGCTTGTGAATGGGAAATGGGCTGGTAAGCATTTTGATGATGAGTTTGTGGGTGGGGTTGAGAATAAGCGTAATTCACTTAAGGTGAATAAGAAGTATAGGAGCGATGTGAGTGATTAGAGACAGCTTGTGCATCTTCTTTCCTTCTTCTTTGAAAACTCATTCCTCTTGCTATCATTCATAGATGCTTCAATCTTACCACTCTTGAGGGCATTTTCAATAGCTTCACCAGTCAGTACCATGTCTGCAAAATTTTTAGTCACACTGCTAAGCATACGTTCATAGTAGGGTGCTTTGAGAGTGTTCAAAAAGAACATGGTGACTTCCTTTTCAGTTAAAGGAGGCTGAACTTGCGACGCCACGTCTCTCCACCGTTGGGCATATTCTTTAAAACTCTCGTCTTTCTTCTTTTCCATACCTTGAAGAGATAAGCGGTCAGGAGCTACATCAGAGACATGTCTATATTGAGCTATGAAAGCTTTGGCCAACTCAGACCAAGAGGTAACTCGGCTCCTTTCCAGTTGGTTATACCATTTAGCGGCTGACCCACTCAAGCTGTCTTGGAAAACATGAATTAATAGCTTGTCATCCCATGCATACGCTGCCATCTTTCTACAGTACATTGTAATATGGTCTTTTGGGCATGAAGTTCCATTAAATTTCTCAAATTCGGGTACCTTGAATTTTGGCGGAAGCACCACACCAAGAACCAAGCACAACCTTTGAGCATCAACCAATCCAAAATAGTCAACGCCTTCCATGACACTTAGTCTTTCCTCTATCAAGTTCAGCTGAGCTTTAGTACCACTATATTCTTCTTTATGCTTCAACTTTTCTAACTCTGTGGGATCATCTAAATTTGGCACCTCCACTGGGTTTTGAACTTGTATATGTAGAGAAGTTGGAGCTTTGACAGTACTTCCTTCGGGAACAAAAACGGGGTTGTCTTGCATGCTTTGTTGAGTCTCTTGGACAAACTCGTCTTGATTACCCATCTTCTCCTTTCCTTTAATCATGGCTTTTAGCAACTGAGTAATTTCGCTCAATTGCCCCTTCATCTCTACATTATCCCTTTCCAACTTTTCTATCCTGCTATTTTGATCCTCTTCCATTATGCGTGCTTGATATCTTGTATGGTATTTGTGGAGGGTGGACCGTCTAGTGGATGCAATTCTGATACCTTGAGTGCCACAATTAAGTTGAAATTATTTCATGTGGTGATATGTTTATGCACAAAAATGAATGCACATGGAATGCCCTTAGGTCTAGTAATCTTTCCTAACAATTAAAAGTGTGTTCATTCTCATGATAAGACAGGTGCAAACTTACATGAATGATATGTTATGTGATGCAAAATCAAACACAACTATGCATGACTTAATGATACAGACAAATTCTTTTTTTTTGTTTTTTACTTTTTTATTTTGAAGAATGGAAGAAAGAAAAACTATATTTTTTTTGATTTTTTTTTTAAAAACAATGTACAAAAGAGGAAGTAAAACTTATTCCTTCATGTGTCCTATCTTAGGTTTGAGTCTACACTCCAATCTAATATGGTTCCACCCTAAGGTTAAGCCTTATGTTTCATTACATGCTGGGTTTGGATAATTCAAGGTCCAAAGGTTCCCGAATTGTTCCTCACTATCATCCACACAGGACTAGTAAGGCACCCAATCCTCACCGATTATAGGTTACAAGCGGAAAGGTTCAATTTGAGTGGGAGTTTTTCGCCAGCCCATGCGGAGGTTACCACCTCACGAAGGCGTAGGTACTTTTCTCCCTCCTAACAAGGATAGAGCCCGGGTTGAAGGCTTATGCATGTATGCATGTGAAGTGTGTGCGTATGAAATTATTATTAAGCATTATGAAATCAACATTATTTCTAAGCAAATTTCTAATGACCTAAAATATATGTCGGCTTGACTCTCTAATGTCCCCAGCGGAGTCGCCAAACTGTCATAACGTCTAGGTTCGTGAACCTAACCGCTAGACTTTAAAATTCAAGGAGTCGCTACCAACCATTCAAACCTAAGGTGTGATTGGTCACCTATTCTTGTCTAGAGATAAGGCTTGGTCTACGTTCAAAGAATCTAAGGTTCGAGAGTACGGTTACGTGTGGGGAAAGATTAACACCCCCACAACGCCCATCCTAAAATGGTACCAACTATTTTAGGTCATTCTAAATTTATCTTAATTTGAGTTAATTTTGATATGCTTAATATATTGGAAATTTACTTAAAATCCTTCCATCAATCTGGTTCAGATAATAAGTAAATCCTCTCACCTCAGGAGTATTCAAGTAGTACCGATTGACTTGCTCGAAGAGGCTCCGTCGTTGGATCATTTAAATACATTATGACAACCCTAATATTGACTCTCTACCCAATAAATCATTCTAAATTTAATTTAAATTTAATTTCGATAAGCTTAAAATATTGAAAATTTACTTAAAATCCTTCCATCAATCTGGTTGAGACAATAAGTAAATCTCTCACCTCAGGAGTATTCAAGTAGTACCGATTGACTTGCTTGAAGAGGCTCCGTCGTCGGAATATATTATGAGAATCTTAATTTTTGGTTCTATACCCAATTTTCTATTTTATTTTAAATGTGTTTATTATTTTTTGAATTCATATTACTTCAATATCCTATTTCTATTTTATTTTAATTGTCTTTATTATTATATTTTATTTATTTTTATTTTAGAAAATGAACACATATTATTGTATTGAAAATTTACTCTAAACCTTCCATCAATCTGGTTCAGTCTAGAGCAAACTCCTCACCTAGAAATTTCCAAGGAGTACCATTCGACTTTCTTGGAATTTCATCATCAGATAATATGCATTCATCTTCATAATTTAATTATTCTTATCTTATCTTATTTATTTATTTATCTTATATCCATTTTTCTTAAAGATTCTTATGTTTCTATAATTTTATTTTAAAAGTTTTATTTTACATCCCATACAAACCAGTCATTTAGTTCTAATCATTCATGCAAACTAAGTCAGATTATCGGGCAAGCAAATCGTATTACATATATCATGCAAAAACATAATTTAATATATTACTAATATTATATACCAATCAAATTAATTAACATACAAATATATATATATATATATTCCTTTTAAATTATTAAATTAGATATTAGTATTATTATGCACTTACCAAAGTATTATATTTATCAAATCATTATCACATCATTCATATGCTAAACCATTAACTATTAGTATAATTATTATATAAACAATTAATGCCCCATTATATACATATGCTAACTCAACAATCATAAACTACTCATTAAACATTAATTGAGCATTTTTTACTAACCTGCAGGGCTTGAAATCAAGCTTACTCCTTTATATTTCTTAGCTGCAACTCACGTTCTTTTCTTGCCTTAATTTCACGTGCTTATGAAGATGACACGAGCAACAATCGATGATGATGAGGCAAGGCGCAGATGGTGCGACGCGGGGTAGGAGCAGCAAGTAGTCTGGTGCGCAGCGATGGTTTGCAAAACAGTGAACTAGTAGCTGATGTACGGTGATGAGGGTGCGGTTCTTTCTCTTGTTTCTATTTGCAAGTGATTGAATGTTTGGAGCAGTAACACACGTATGGGCTAGCTCTTGTTTAGAATCAGTGAGCAGTTGCGGTTGTAGTGGAGACGACGGGTGGTGCAATGGTGGCCGGGTTGAATGCTTGATAGTGTATTTTTTGTCTGTCCCCTAAACCCTGAGCTTTAATCATTTTTATAGCCACAAATTAGTTAGAGTCCTAATACAACTATACTTATTCTAATAATTATCTCCCTTTTTTTAATATTTTATCTACTTAATTCCTATATTAATCCTAATCCAACTCTATTAATCTAAATAATTATCCTAAAAATTTAATTATCCTATACTAAAATTAATTTTATTTTCTTTTCTTATCTCTCTTTTTTTTAATTATTCCTAAATCCTATTTTAATTGTAATTTCTTAATTAATGTTAATTCTAAATCTAAAAATTCTAATTTAATTTTAGCCTAATTCTAAATTGTTAAATTAAAATACAATGTCACCCAACCTAATTAATTATTTTTACAAGTAAGAACCCGGACAAAATAAGGTGTCTACAACTTTCATTTTTTTTCTCTTCTCTCGGTGGCGTCGCAAGGGCTACCTCACGTCACTCCTCTTCTTTTGCTACTTTCTTTTGATTCAGAGAGAATAGCTTCCATGCAATCCTTTATTATTTTTTTTCCATTCGGCAGACCATAGAGGCTGCCTTTCATTCATTTCTTATATGTGTTTGTGCCCTAACTGATTAAAACTAAAAGGGCTTTTGGGTTTGGCCCATGTGGGTCGGATGTTACATACTCCCCTATTTAGAAGAATTTAGTTCCCAAATTCAAATATCCATTGACTCAAAATTTTGAAAGTTCTCTGACAATTATCTTATTATTTTCCTCTTGAAGGATTTGTTTATATAGTATAAAACTATAGGAAAAAATTCCTCATGATTATCGTCCGATAATTAATCAATTCAACTGAATTTCGATTCCAATCAATTTAAATTGGCACATAAATCCTTAATGCAAACTTAAAAAAAAGCAGCAAATTCAAAATCCATAATCTCCAAATTTTGTCCATCTTACAATCAATCTAACATGTAGTTCTCCTCTTAAGGATCCAAGAAATTTTGTTTAATAAGCTTCAATCAAAGCTCCTAAAAATCATTTATCTAATAGCAAAATTGACAAAAATTCACTTCAAATTTTATATAGTCCAAGTAAATTACTTTCCAACTTTTCAATCTCTATTTTTGTTTCATATTCAAATATATTTATCTAAAATATCCGTCTCTTACAATTTCCTTTCGCACCAAAACATACATAAAACATAAATCTAATTCATAGCTAAACAACTTCATCTTAATTTAACTTTGTTTCATTCCTTTGATTCCTTACTAGCAAAAGCATCCATGGCAAAGTATTATACATCTTGTGTTTATTAGTTGCCATAATGAATTTCTTTATTCTTTAAGCTCACGACGCATTACTGCTTAGGAGAAATAGTGGCGGAGCCAAAGATTTTATTCACCGGGGGGCTTGATTCAAATATAATAAATTATAAAAAAAATAACAACAGTAATAATGATAAGTAAACAAAAATCTAAAATATTCATATCCACTCATAATAATTAAAAATTTTACAATTGTCCTTGACGCGGTTTCATATTTTGAAAACGTTGCACAGTAGCTTCGTTATCAATACTTTTGAACACATCTTTTTCAATGTACACAACTAAACTATCATTCAACCACTGATCTCCCATTCGATTATGCAAACGAGTCTTCACGATGTTTATTGCAGAAAATGCTCTCTCTACAGTGGCAGTGGCAACTGATAGAATCAATGCTAGTGTCAACAACAAATAAACTAAAGGATACACTTTATCCTTTCCAGTCTCAACCATTTTTACAGCAAGCACGTCAATTCCTTTCAATCCTGAAAACTCAATGCTAGATTCGCATATCAATAATATAAGTTTGAAGTTGAACTTCAAGTGCTAAAAGTTCCACCGGAGAAAATTTTTTCGGATAAAATTTAGCAAAATTCACAACTTTTGTTTATCAAAAGAAGCAAATGAGTCATTTGGACTTAAACATGCCAAACAAAGTAACAATTCAGTGTTTGCCTCATTGAAATGATTGTTTAATTGTTGAAGTTTCATATCCAAAACATTGTAGAATAGCTCAACTTTGTAGTGATGCATGTTTGTGACCTTGGGAGCTTTGCGCTGTGATCTACCCCATGGAATGAACATATCATCCATGCTTGGAACGTCAATAAGATAATCATGACAAAAAGAAGAGACTTGAGCAAACAAAGAATCGCATCCACTATCATTCATCACTTGCAATTTCTGCTTACACACTTCAACTAATTTCATTACATTCACAATATCTTGATCTTTCCTTTGTAGTGCTTGTGACAATTCATTTGTCAAGCCATGTATCTCTTTCATCAAAAATAGACTAAAAAAAAAATCAAATGAGGACATGAACTCTAACAAATATTTCGATTGAAATCTTTGCTCACTAGAGTTTAACACATCTTTTGCAACCACTTCAAACAAATCAATTAAAGATGGAAACAAAGAGATTATGTTCAATAACGTACCATAATGTGAGCCCCAATGTGTATCACCAAAACGCTTCAAATTACTCTTTTGATTTTGGCCTTGTCCACTTGAAAGTTCACCATTATCTAATTTTTCAGTAATGAAATCATAATGTTTTTCTCGAAGAATATCACGCCTTTTTGGTGATGCCCCAACAATATTAACCACATTAGCAACCATATTAAAAAATGAATTCATCTCATCATGTTTTTTTGCCACAGCCACAATCGCCAACTGCAGTTGATGTGCAAAACAATGAATAAAGTATGCACATTTATTCTCCCCAAAATGAGTGTTTTAAGACCATTCAATTCTCCTTGCATATTACTAGCCCCATCATACCCTTGTCCACGCACTCTAGACATACTCAATCCATGCAAAGAAAGTAAGTCATCAAGAGCTTCTTCAATGAGAGAGAAGTGGTACTAGTAACATGTTTAACGGTTATAAACCGTTCAATTACATGTCCTTTCTTATTCATATAACGAAACACAATAGCCATTTGCTCTGTCGAAGATATGTCACGAGATTCATTAATCAAAATAGAAAAAAGAGCATCACCCATTTCCTTAATAATTGCATTAGTAGTTTCAATGGAACATGCATTCACAATATCTTTTTGAATATCATGCGATGTCAATTTCAGATTTTTAGGAGCATTCACCAAAGTAACCGCTTTAATACTTTTATTATGATCACTAAGAAATTCTAAAAGCTGAAGAAAGTTACCTGGATTACTTGAATTCTCAAATTCATCATGACCTCGAAATGGAAGTCTTTGCTCTAGAAGAAATCGTACACAATCAATAGATGCAATCAAGCAAGTCCAGTATTCCTTTCGAGCTACATCAGATTGTCTGTCAAAAAATGTCTGAACATGTTGTTCTTGCTTCAATAAAGCATTATACTTATTCACAGCATTGGTGTGAGCACTATTATGGTCTCCAGCATGATCACCCAATCTTTCAGCTTTCTTCCAATTTGTAAATCCCGTTCCAATAAATGCATCACCTCCACCTTGTTTACCAATATTCGGCTTGAAGAGATAACAACAATGACAAAAAACAGCTTTTTTTGATATATTGTATTCCAACCAATTTCCATATCGACTAAACCAAGCGGGATTGAATCGTCTCATTTGTTTTCCAAACTTCTTGTATTCAAAGTCGTGGTCTTTAGGTTGGCAACGACTCCTTTGTGCATATGCTCTTCTAATTTCATCTTGAATGTCAGGATGATAATCAGAAATTGGAGGTCGTAAACCAGGATCTGTGGGAAGATCAGATACATCAAACTCTACTTTTCCTTTCTTTGAACCCTCATCATCCATATTTGAAGGTGTTGCTTTTGATAATTTTATCAAATATTCCTCCATCACCAAGATTCAAAAAAAAAAAACTCATTCAAAAAGTCAAATTTTCAATTATACTGTTGCAAAGCTTTGTGTGCATTGCCGCCCCACCCAAAAAGAAAAAGCTTTGTATGCCGCCGTTTCCATTTGTTGCTTTACCGTGCATATAAGTAAATAGAAAAGGTTCTGTAGCCATCAGTTTCAACAGCCCTAGTTTTTTTTAATTCAATATCTTTAAAATAAATATATTATATATACTTTTTATTTTAATATCTTTAAAATAAATATATTATTCATACTTTATTTGTTGACTACTGTACGGTAAAAATAAAACAGTAAATTATAACTCAAAAGTTAAAAAAAATATTAAAACTCAAAGACTCAAAAGTAAAAAATTTAAGCCCAATTTTTGAGAAAAAAAATTAAGTCCAGTGGGGGCTAAACAAACTGTAAAATATAATACAATATATTTAATATTGGCCAAACATCAGCAAAAGAACTTAAAATTTTAGGCTCAGTAGGGGCTTGAGCCCCCACTGGGCTCTATGCACCTTCGCCGCTGAGGAGAAACATACATTTCGAGCCTTAATTGTGGATGTGTGTGCAATAACGCTACTATCATCATCTATATAATAAAAGTTGTTGAGAATGATGAAACCTTATGCAGCCACGTTTTTAGCCACCAACTTTTCACTGTTTATCCTTCATTTTCGCTTTTCCTTTTTATTTGTTTATGGCCGAATTGGTAATTTCAAAAGGAAATGAGTGCCATCCTTGATTTGGCGCGTGTCCCTTTCTTATTCTGTTTCCTCAGCCACCGCTGCCATTTCCTATTTTCTTTTTTGTGTAGATTTTACTGTTCATTTACTTAGCTCTTTATTTGATATTATCACAAAAAAAAATCCTCTTTATTTGATATATACACAGCATGTAGGATTTGTTATGTAAAGTTTTGCAAAAACAGAAGACAGAAGAGGTAAGTTTTGTTATTGATTTATGTTTACAAGTTGTTATTAATATATGGGTTTTTATGGTTATTGATTTTATATAATAAAAAGGTGGTGGCAAAAGACTGAACTTTTTCCCAAGTCTACATTGCTGTTGTAACTTAAGCGTGCTTATATTTATTCTTAACATTTTATAAGTGTTTGTATTGACCTACTATCACATTGTTGACAAATTTGAATTATTATGAATTTTCTTAATCGATATGCAATTAATTTAGGTTTAGGCTATTAGGCTAGAGATTTTGCAAGTTTGAAAATATTAAAAATATTAAAGAATTTTAGAATGTCATATTGTCTGACTATAATAGCAAGAGGGATAGGGTCAAATAATGTTCAAAAGCATAGTAGCGAATCTGATTGGTTAGTATCACCAAAACTTTATTCTTGGTAATATGATAAACTTTGCTATTGCCAAAACAGCAAATAAGTTTTTGAACTTTGAAATATAAAATCATCAATTTCATTAAAAACATAAAAAAAATAAAAAAAATATATGCTCGCAGCATCGCGGTAAACATTCTAGCATGGATAAAAGAAGGAAAATATATCAGATTATACAGATTTAAGCTCAAGTAAGCCCAATATAGAGCCCATGTCACAGGGGCGATAGCATAGAAATACTTGAACTCAGTCCAATGATAAGATGTTATCAAAATAAGCAAATCAATCATTCACTCTTTCTCAAACTCCTCTCAAAATCTTTTCATTCTCTTTGTTTTCTATCTTCAGAATACTATATGTATAAGAAATAAGATGTTGGAAAAACTCGCAAGCCAATTTATTCACTTCTTTTACTACTTTTCTTCTCAATCCTCTCAATATACGCATGAAATAGGTAGACTCTTGAAAATCCTTGTAAGCCAATTCATTCACTCTTCCTCAAGTTCCTCCTGTTTCTCTTCTCAGATTAGTCTCATTCATTTTGATTTCTGTCTTCAGAAACTCGTATATTCCGGACACAAGTATAAAAAGTAGGATATTAAAAAAACACGAAAACTAACTCATTTTTTCTTCCTCAAGCTCCTTCTACCTCTCTTCTCTGAATCCACTCCTTTTTCATTTCAATTTTAAAAACATTTATTTTAAAGTCAAACTCATCCAACCAATCCAAAAAGAAATTAATAATGCTAAAGTTGTTTGCTTTTTCTTGGAATTGCTATTTATGAACATAAAACTTGATTTACTGATAATGGTAAATCCCTTAAGTAGAGTTCTTCACATTTTAGGAATTAAGTAAATGGTAAAACTAAAAAGTATATCAATTAATTGAAACTTAATCGTATAAACAAATAAAGCAAGTCCCCAAACTTAAACAAAATTACCCCCCGAACAAAATACTAAAATTAAGTCCATACTTCATGAAAACACAAGCATCTAAACATGAAATACAGCAGAAACTACATCAATTTCCCTGTTATTAGACCAAAATGGATATCTTCCTTCTTTAGAATCCAAAAATCTTCACGTTGGATTCTGCAATGTTACCAAATTGAAACAATCAGTTAACATGTTCCTCTAGATTTCGTACCATGGTGTCAAAGCAAATGCTTACCAGAGAGCCTTTTTCCTTGCAGCACTTGATAGCTCCATCATACATATCCTTAACCCCATAGTTAAATTTGAAACCTAATCCAGGAGTTTCTTTGATGACAAATCAGGCAATTTCAAACTGAATCATTTGAATTTCATACTAAACAGTTTTGACTTGATTGGATTATACTCAGAAAAAAATTGAAAAAGAGAGGAAGAGAGTGCAAAAGTTATGCAAATTATTGCACTTTCAATATTAATAATATTATTTGAATATAATTAAATTATTTTTTCACGCATGCAAATCAAATTTTAGATTTCATTTGATAACACAAAATGAGCTCTGAAAAACAAATTTTTTAATGAAAAATAGCTTCACAAATGGAAAATAATTTCAGATGCATATAACGTTATTAAAAGTTGTTCTTATGTTTGATATTCAACTAAAATATTCAAAAAAAACTTTGTTTTCACACCCGAAATTTCACAATTCTGATTTTGCTTTGAATACATCTTTTCTTCGATTAATCCAAATATAATTATCTACATCGAACATTAATAATTATTTTCCCACAATTTTACAAAAAATTCAAACTTGAAAAAATGGGAAAAAATATACTCCATGTCCTTGAGTCAACATGTGTTGCTATATTAATTTCAATTCAACATACCAAGATAAATTTAAAACCAGATATTGCAAGTTCAATTATAATTCTCTTTTAATCAAAATTTTGAATCTACCACATTCAATAAAATGGACTGCAGTCATCCTATTTCCTAGATATAAGATAATACAATTGTTGCAATGACCAAAGTTTAGATATGTTAACAAGGCCTTGACTCTTGATCAAAAAGAAGACAAAAAAAAAGAAAAGGAAATCCATCTCTACAACATTTTACGTATTTGATTGGCACCCTTCTTTCTTTTACTCATGCAAACTGCTATAGATTCTGAGCATCCAGCAGCCCCATAAGAGTTTATCTTGAAGCCATTTGTTTAGAACGTTTGGTTGCGTAATATCATTGAAACTATATAGTATATATAATGGCGATGCAGTTGACAATTAATTCACAAGAACAAGTTTGAAAAAAAAAAACCAGCACAGAGTACATACATTTTGTGGTTTTCAAGCTTATAATTAGATGTACATTATCACAAGCTTCGAGAGCCTGATCTGAACCCTGAAAGATTCATAGCAACCAATCCTTCATAACATTTCTTCTGACCCTTCTTCCCCGCATTTTGCAGCATGAATTGAACCAACTAGTTCATGCATTTTCTGGAAGTGTTTTTTTTTAACAGAAGACCACAACTTGGGGATAGAGGAAGAGATTGCCGCTGTTGGAATTTGACCTTCAAGACTTACTAGCATGGACCAACTGAGCTAATCTTGGGTTCTTTCTGGAGATTTTTATTATTATGCCAAAATGATATATTGTGGAGGTGGTAAATTGGACATACTAGAGATAGCCCCTTTCCTTGCAGCACTTAATAGCTCCATCAAACATGTCCTCAACCCCATATTTAAGTTTGAAACCAGCGTCTAAGAGTTTCTTTGATGACAAACCAGGTGTTTTTATACCTTTGATTTCTGCTAAGGATCTGCCAAAGGAAATAACAAGTTAGCGAAAATCTGCAGTTAGTCCATGATAGCTTTGAAGCAATTCCAATCATTGAGAAAAATACAGAGGGAGAAACTAATTCACTCACACTGCTGTTGGAATTGGGAACTCTGGATACTTGGCAGAAAGGATTTCGGCCATCTTTAGAAGACTTATCGTGTCCGACGAACAATTGTATCTCCCTTTTGCATCAGGATACTCAAGCAGGAAAATATGTGCCATTGCAACATCATCAACATGTACCACCGATGGGTTTATAAGATGAAAATATTCATGCTGGTTCCCTGTACAAACATTCAATGTAATAAAGCTGGTTCCATTACTTGATTAAAAACCTCACCAACTGAAGAAAACAATTGTGCCTCAAGCAAATTAAAATGGGAAAAGTAAGACAAGTAACTAGCATGTACCTAAGACCAGAGCCAATGATATACGCACTGAGCCAGGGAACTTGGGGCAGATGAAAGGACCAACAACAATAGAAGGAAGCACAGTCACCAAATCCAATCCATGCTCTGCTGCGAATTCAAGAGCTTTCTTTTCTGTCATAGTCTTGGAAATAATGTAAGAATGTAAGTTTGGGTGTAATTTTTCTCTAACAAAATCCACATCAGTCCAAAAACTCTCATCCATCATGTCCACATCCTTGTTGTTGTACACAACAGTGTGTGCACTAGAAGTGTGGACAACCCTCTTCACCGTTTTTGATTTTAGGCATGCCTTCAAGACGCCTATTGTTCCACTGATTGCCTTTTTAGTTACTACTTCCTCAGGTTCTTTGAATTCAAAATCCACAGGGGTGGCAACATGGAGGACTGCTTTGCATCCTTCAATGGCTGCATCGAAACTGTCAGGATCACTGAGATCTGCACTGAAGATTTTGAGCCTTTCCGCTGCCCCTGGCAGACTGGTGAGGAAAGTAATGTCTCTTTTATTTTCTGGGCATATGTCACAGATTGTAAAAATCAACAACAATACAGTATGCTTTACTAATACAGACAACCTGTCATCTTGTGGGGAATAAAGGAAACATAAATCTATATAGAACCAACACCACCATTTAGAAACATAACTGAAGAAAATACAACACAACCAAATAGATCTCAGAAACCATCGAATGGAAAGAAAATGGGTATGGTGGGTTATGTTTTTCCTGCTAAACTCCAGCAGGAAAGCTCAATTTTTTTTTTTTGCTCAGCCAAGAAAGGTGGAGTTTATTAACGTAATGCAGCCAAAAAACTGCAATAGAAACAGGGAAATACAGACGAAACAAAGCCAACGCCAAACTCAGAAAAAACGCCAAAAGCAGGAAAGCTCAATTAATTCAGTATAAATCAGAAGATTTCCTACTCTTTGTTATTCAATTGTCTTTAATCTGATCAACTTTACTCTTACCTGGGTCAGGTCTAATAGTGGTATTGACAGAGTAACCATCTTCAAGAAGCCTCTTTGTCAGCCATGAAGCTATGAACCCAGTACCTCCTGTCACACACACGGTTCCTTTATCTCCTTCCATCTCCCTTCACTATCTCTTCTTTCAAAGTACCCCGTCAGAAGATTTGCACTCACATCTCAACTACAAATGTCAATACATAATCATGATTTTTCCTTGTGATTTCTGTATACAATGTGTATCTGTCCGGTGGTCCTTCATTTTCCATGTCCACTTCTTTGGTTGGTGGTAATTTAAATACTTATTACTTTTCCATTTTTTTGCCCGTCTTTGTTGCGTCTTGATCGAATAGACAAACATCATTGTGTTCATTATTGGCCAATTGACATAATGGTTTTCTTCTTTTTGTTCTTTAAGAAAAAAATACGTACCTTTCGAGACTGAGTTGTGATTGCGTGTGCAATTACGTTGTTATCATTGCATGGTTAAAGTAAGAAAAATCTGAGCCGACAATATCCTTAGACCTTAACTCCATGGTTAAAGTTGAAGCCTAAATCTAGGAGTTTCTTTGATGACAAATCAGGCAATTTCAAAACGAATTATGTGAATTTAATACTAAATCATTTTGACTTTATTTGATTATACTTAGAAAAAGATTGAAAAGAGAGGAAGAGATTGTAAAAGTTATGCAAATTATTGCACTTTTAGAATTAAGAATATTATTTAAATATAATTAAATTATTGATATGACAAAGCCCACTTCGTTAGGTTAAGACCCAAAAATCAGAGAAACTGCCATGTGGCATAAAACTACTAAACCATGTGGCAACTAGCGAGAGATGTCACAAAAGCCCTCGTAGTGGCATAGGCGATAGACCCCTTCCGTCAATAGGTGAAACTCTGTCCCTTGCGACAGAATAGCTAACGGTCATCTGCGTGCATCCTGTCGCCCAACGTGCATGACTTCCGTCTATAGTCTCTCGCCGAGCGACATATCTCTGCCACTCCCGAGACTGGTGGTGTTTGTGTTGTACTAAGGAACAGACTCTTCCAAAGGAGGACGGAATTGCCTTCCATGTGATTTCTACAACATAGGTAAAATATTTGCCTATAAATGGGTTACATGTATTATCTTATTCTCTAATTTTAGACTTCAGGTTTTTACGTTTCCCGATACACAAGAACCTTTTGCTGACTTTAGTATCGGAATGTCTACGCAGAGAACCAACCCTTGCGTTCCTCTGACTTTTCTTGTTTTTTACAGAAGCTTTCTTGAGACACTTGGAGAGAAGAGACAGCGACTACGTCAATAATCATTTATTATTGTTTTGTGCAACAACAATTATATTTTCACGCATGTAAATCAAATTTTAGGTTTCATTTTATAACGCGAAATGAGCTTTGAAAAACAAATTTTTTAATGAAAAATAGCTTCAGAAATAGAAAATAATTTCAGATGCATGTAAAGTTATTAAAAGTTGTTTCTTATGTTTGATATTCAACGAAAATATTCAAACATTTTATAGTTTTCACACCCGAAATTTCACAATTCAGATTTCAAGTAGCCAAATACATGACTTTCATATTCAAAGTTTGAATAGTAAAATATTCTTAGACTTCGAATACATCTTTTCTTCGATTAATCCAAATATAAGTATCTAAACTGAACCTTAAAAATTATAAATATATATATATATATATATATATATATATATATTTCCCACAATTTTACGGAAAATTTCGACCTTGAAACAATGGAAAGAAAAATGAAACTTCAAGTATACGTTCTCTTTTAATTAGAAATTCGAGTCTACCACATTCAATAAAATGGACTGCAGTCATCCTAATTCCCAGATATAAGATAATACAATTGTTCCAATGACCAAAGTTTAGATACGTTAACAATGCGTTGACTCTTAGAAGCCATTTGGTAAAAGGGATTTAAAGACCTTTGCAGTGCAATTTAATGGACTTTTTACCGTGTTTGGTGTACACTAGTTACTGCAATGTAACTTTACGGCCATAAACACATTGCTGTTGGGAGCTACATTGTGATTGCAGTCCCCCCACTGTTAAGTTAGATTGCAGAGTGATTTTACCGAGCCATTTGCCAATTTATCCAGCTTTTTCTTCCTTTTGCAAAACCAAAAGCTCTCAACGGAACCTTTCCTCTCCACAAAACCTCTCTCCCCTCTCCCTGTCTTCTTCGCCCTTGATTTGGTTTGTCCGTCTTGCAGTTCCGGTCTTCATAGAGGTGAGTGAAATTCTGGCTTTGGTCTTCACTTGTATTGTTCCGTACTTTCACTGGTAAAGCAAAGAGTTTGTATGTTGAGAGTAAATACTTTTTGTGGGTTTAGAAAGTAACAGTTGACCATTTCAGAATTTTGCTGTAATTTGGCTATGATTTTGGTTTCTATACCATTTGTATTTGCTTTATGGCGAATTTTACAATGCAAAAACAAAAGTAATAATCAACTTGGCCTTGATGAATATGGTCTTAGTTTAACTGTCCACTCACTTTGCTTTTATATTGTTAATATACCGGTCTAGATTTATTATATTTTGGATGCTTAGGTCATATTTGGTGCATAGGATGATGGATAGGATAGGATGATAATTATCTTATCTTATGTTTGGTGCACACATTAAGGGAAGGATTGGATTGCAAGGAGGATTAGTCATCCTCCTAGTATAGGATAACTCAATCCTCTCCAAAAGGTAAGGATTATTTTTAATCCCATAGGATTAGAAATAAATACTCATATTTTATTATTTTATCCTTAACATTTATATTTAAAAATTAACTTAAGCAAAAAAATTATAAATTTAAATTATGTTACTTTAAAAAAGAGTACTTAAAAAAATCATTTTATATTATTTTTAATTTTACACATAATAAATATTATGAAAGACATAAAAAATTATCCTATCCTATTCTTAATCTTTATACACACCAAACATAAGATAGGACGATTTAATATAATCTTATCCTATCCATAATCTTATATTATCTTATCCTATCCTCATCCTATGTACCAAACATGACCTTAATGTTATATACAAAAAATGCATTGGAGGCTGCAATTAGGGATGGCAATGGGTACCCTATAAACGGGTACCCGGTGCTACCCGACCCGTTTAAGTAGGATTAGGGTAGTGTATAATCGGGCTCGGGTAGGGTTCAGGTACTGAAATTACTACCCGTCACGGGTTAGGGTAGGGTTCGGGTAGTTACCTTAGGGTACCCGCTACCCGAACCTGATTATAAATAATAATTAATTAATACAATATTTATATTTTTTATATATCAATTATTTATTATTAATGTTTTATTTAATTAAATTAAATCATTATATATTATAATTATAATTTTTAACGTTAATTTATTTTTATGAGTTAAATTAAATTTATTAATATAATGTTTTAATTAAGTTATTCTAAAATTAATTTTAATTTTAAATTTAAAAATCAAACTTTGACTTAATAAACGGGTAGTTAAACGGGTTCAGGTAGTTAAACGGGTATTTATATTTTACAGGATTAGGGTTCGGGTAGCATAAATAAAAATAATCGGGTAGTTAATCGGGTTAGGGTATTATTAAGGTTAATCGGGTTCGGGTTCGGGTATCCCAAATCTAGCGGGTACCTGACCCGTTTACATCCCTAGCTGCAATGGATGACTTGAATAGTTCATTTGGAAAAGAAAGTGTTATGAGACTGGGGAGTACAGGTGGAGCACTGGTGTATGTTTTCTAACCAACCATAATATTGTATTTTTTTGTTAACGAGTTAGTCATTTACTGCAATATGTTTTGTTTACGTCAAAATGGTTTGATGCATTTTTTTAATTATTTACATTTTAATGTAGTAATTAAATTTTAAATTAATAATATATAACTTTGGTATTAAAAATGATGATTACATTTTTAATTAATTCCATCATATCAAATTTGTTTTTACAATTAAGGATATTTTTGAAATTTGTCATTACATTTTTAGCAAAGTGAATGATTACCGAACACTGCAATTTTACTTTCTCTACAATTTAAACAGAACTTTACATTGCAT
Source organism: Heritiera fomes (assembly GCA_032173925.1). NCBI lineage: Eukaryota > Viridiplantae > Streptophyta > Magnoliopsida > Malvales > Malvaceae > Heritiera > Heritiera fomes. The sequence goes on along the minus strand of JAPDPM010000013.1, from coordinate 2,241,584 downwards.
ACCAAACACTACAATATTACATTCTCAGTAATCACTTTTCTAGCAATCACTTTTTCAGTAATCACTTTACATGTAATATACCAAACGATACCTTAATTCAAAAGGAAAAAAAAAAGGAAATCCATCTCTACGGCATTTTACTTGTTTGATTGTCAGTCCTTACTTGTTGTAAGATCCAATTCTACACCACTGTAGACTCTAAATTACATAAAAATGGATAATGGAAATTAAATAAATAATGAATGTTAATTTCCAAAAGCGTGAAAAGCTCCATAACTTGAAGTATGAAAGGAGCAATTTATGTGAAATACTCGACGGGCGAGAACTACATTAGGACAGCTCGCCAATGGGCGTGCAAATGTATGATCGCCAATGTTTAATGGTGAGTTGATGACGGCGAGATAGTGTAATTGCTGATTTCGTGAAGAGGTAAGTTCGCCATGATTGTTAATTTAGATGAAGCCTGGCAGGCACGAGAAGCAGCAAGGTACTCGCCAAAGTTATAAAGCCAAATGTGATCGCCCAATTCTCAATGTAATCGCAAATTGACTTTGTAAGTCATACGGTCGAAGACAATAAATTGAGAAATAATAAAGTCAACAAAAGGAAGTAATCTTATTGGTTGAGGAATAAGACAAATGGTGTAATAAGTCAAGAAAAGAGGCTGTGGACTTCACGCCATTGGCTTCTCAGTTTAGACAATTAATGGCAAGTGAAGTAAGTCAAATTGTGCAGAGTATAGCTTCTCATAGCCGTTGCTTTTGCGGCAATTTTTCTTCAAGCGTTAAATGCATGAAAGACGTGCAAATGATGAAAGAAACAGGATAAGGGATAGGCGGTAGCTTTGGATTGGTTTAGCATAGCTATATAGGAAGAAATACTGGAGGAAGACCGGCTTAGCAAACTTCATCTTTCTCCCGAGAGCTATACAACTGCAATGTTTATGTTCTGATTTTCTCTAATTTCTACCATGCCCGATTTACAAAACTTCACTTTTAGGTTGGCTAAACACATAAACCTGCTTGCAAACCTTTCCTCCTTAGTTTAAAGAGTTAAAGGGATAAGCAAAGGAAGGCCAACGTGAGACAAAAAGCAATCTGCTCTGGAAGTGCAGGTGGTTGAGGTGAGTTTCATACTTCTGAGGAGTCCTTGATATTCGATGGTAGATTTATATGTTTACAACATAATAAACATAGAACGTAACCTTGTTTTAATTAGATCCTTAGAGAATATGAAAACAAGGAAGATAATGGAATAAGTGACGAAAATGGCGACTATTGTGATCGCCAATGATGAAAATTAGTAATCGCCAATGAGGCGAGTAGATAATAATGAACTCGCCAAGGTAAAGTCTGTGTTCACAGGGTGAGAACGCCCAACTCTAATGAAGTGAATTAATGGGCGAGCTCAAATGAATAGGCATTGGGCGAGTAGAGTTTTGGCTAGCTCTCACTTTTAAGCCAATGTTGGTCTGACGAGTTGGATGTTGGACGACCTCTAAATATATTAATGGCGAGAAATGGCGGGCGAGCTCGGTTAGGCGAGCTAGTAAGAATACTTGTGGGCGAGATAGTTGAATATTAAGTCTCGCCAAAGTGTTGGAAATAGTTGAAAAAGAAATATTAATGGAAATTATATATTATTTGCAGCCGGGAATTGGGAATGGTTATTGACGAGCAGGAAGCAAGGCGAAGCAAGACTTCGTAATATCAGGTAAGGGAGATTGTATGTGAAGTAAAATGCATGCCCTGTGGAGTAGAATATTATAAAAATATTAAGAAATTAGTTTTGGTTTATGGCATGCATTTATTTGATAAACTGTTTGACTTGGGCGAGCTACAAAGATAGCCAACCCCTTTGATTGTTGAATGAACTGATAAGGGCGGGCGAGCCAAACCTTTTATGATTTTGGGCGAAGAATCCCTTTTATTTGCCTTTGGGCGAGCAACCATGTTTTATTAAAATCCGGGCGAGCCATTGGATGGCGAACCCTTTTATTATGTTGTGGGCGAGCGACCCATGTTTTATATAACTGGGTGAGTTGACCATGGAAGTGTCGTAGTTGAGCGAACTGATCATGGCAATGCCGTTGTGGGCGAACTTTTAATGGGCGAGCCACTTAGGGCTAGCCAGTTTTACAAGTTGTTTTAAAAAAGACACAAATGTTTGCGGGCGAACACAAGTTCACCGAAAATGGGCGAGTTGACCAATGGGCGAGTTGACTAATTGTCGAGCTGACCATGGGCGAGCCAGCTCAACCCGTGCCTTTCTCACACGAAAAAATGTTGAGAATGCGGGCTGTTTTACTATTTTATAAACCTTTTGGAAATAAAATCATTTTGTGGAAATGATAACATGAGTGAAATAATTCCTTAAAGGTTTTCATGAGATATAAAAGTGATTTTTGAGACTTTAGGCCCTAGTTCATGCAGTATTATTTATGTAGTTGCGTGACCTGCCTGGGGCGGTGGCTCGGTCGATGGACCAACGAGTGCACCTCAGGGCGTCACAGGGCTGATGGATCCGCCAAGTCATCAGCGGTCTCGAGGTCACTTCGCAAGTGGACCCAAGGACCATCTATAGGTTATGGCCATAGATCTAGCTGAGATAGCCGTGAGGGGCGGTGGCCTACGGGTGCACCCCAAAGCGGACGAATTATGTTCCTGGGGGAACCGAGCATGATTTAATTATTGCCTAGTCTCAACTTGTTGATTTCTGTTTACTGAAAGGATTTATTGAATCCTGTTTACTGTTTACTACATTTTAAAGTAAACTGTTTAGCTAGTGTTTTGACTGGCGTATCGAAAGTGTTGGTAACTATATTCACTGTTTTCCGATTTGATGTGATTTTTGGAAAACAAATAAATTGTGAAATATGGTTTTGGTTTCATAAAACAGCATATGTCTCCTTTACTGAGCGTATGAATCGCTCACCCCTTTGTTTTAACTCTACAGATAAAAGACACGGAGTTAGAGAAGTAGCTCTAAGATGGATGATTAACATTACAGGTACAGTCCCTTCTCTTCTACATTTCAGACATGAGTATACAGTACTACTTTAGTGAAACAAAGTCAGTAAGGGATGTTAGATGTAAGGAAATAAAGAAAAGAATTTTATATTTCGTAATTGTTAATAAATGTTTATCATTTATTATTGTCACTGTCGAATGTTAATGGCATCGCAGATAGCCAAACCGGTAAAGTTATATAGAAATTTGTGAAAAGGGTGGTAACGGGATATTACAGATTTAATGGTATCAGTGTTGTGGTTGGTCTGATGTCTGTTGATGCCTTTAGCACAGAAAGTGTTGAAAAATATTAACATCCCCTGTAGTACTGTATAGTCTGAAAGTGTAGAGGAGTCAAGTGACTGTAAATTGAGTTAAGTGTTTAAAAGTGGTGAAAATTGATGAATTAAGGATTACAAATAGAAATTGTAATCCAGGAATTTTGCATGAGATAAGCGATCTTATCATCAGAATGTTAGGTCTATTCGATAAGGTACAGTGAGGAACTCGGTGAGGGCCCCACTAGGACTTCTTTGTCCATATCGAATTAAGATCCTGAAATGATGATATTGAAATGTTTTATCTAAGTCATGAATGACTAAATCGATTTAAAATAGTATTTGATGGTGAAATGGTATGTGGTGGTGTAAAAGATGATCCCTACTGTGGACCCCACGGATATATTGATAAGTAAGGCGACCCAGAGTACAGGCTATGAGAGGTCGCGAGATAGTCAGCCCTGTTGTGGATTTTAAGGTCTGAATTTAAAGTGAAAATATGGATTATATTGATGAGAAATTATTGAATACTATGAAAAGTAATATACTTATAGAGTGAGAACCAAAAGGTGAATTGTGTGAAAAAGAATGTAAAATCCATGATGTTAATATTGGTTCTAGACACTCCTTATGTATTAGGAGAGTAAATAAAAGTAGTGACTTGACATTTGAGGAAGTCAAGTGTTAGAGTCACGGCGGACACGAAAGAAAACCTTGAGGTAGGCGAACTCGAGCACGGTTGGAAGGACCGGAGCGACGAGGCTTTCGCCAAAGAGGACAGTATGGATAAGTAGCATTGTTACAGCAATCGTTGTCGATGGGCCCAAAAAGGGGGTTGCCATGGCCGGTTGGGCTGGTCCGTTACGATATCTATAGAACCGAAATATTATGAAATACATGTGAAATGACTTGAAAATCGATATATATGTGTTTGGAGGATATATATATTTATATATATGGTGGATCCATTGGATGTAAATAACGAGATATTCAAGATGATAATAGTTTGTGAATTAGAATTTATGGGATGAAAATTTAAGTAAACTTTTGGAATAACGTGGATTCGAGAGATTGTTGACTCGATTCACAACATAGAAATCTGTTTGTAAGCTTTTACCAGTGAATCAGAAGAGCTTGAGAAATTACTTAAGAGATTGATGAGTAGAGAACTAAACTGTTTTGATATAATTGGTGAAAACGAAAATTATATCGTTTTGAAGAACAATGAGACTTGTACTCTCTACAGTTGCTTTTAGGTTCCGGAACAAGTATGGTATTCTAAAATACCTATCATATTCTATCTGGATCCCTAGCCGACTGTAGTATCCTTCCTATTTGTGTGCCTGGAGCCAACTAGGATGATTTTAAAGAGAATAAATATGTATATTGATATAGGCAATATTATTGAATAAGGTATGGAAAACCTTATTGTTAAGTCAGTGACCATTGGTTGCTAATTGAACTATATATATTAGAGACGTGAGATCTCAACTGATTAAGTGGACATTAAAATTGTCTAAGTAAAAGATTTTACTACTTAAGTGAGGTTAAAGTGTGCTTATTGGGGTATAAAATTTATGAGTTTTACCCGTATAGCACAAATGAATTGTTGAAGAGTTTGTGAAACTTGCTACCCTATTGATGCAATACTTATTGGTGGAAAAAAGTGAAAGTAAATGGGTATGTATGAATAAAGTATTCGAAAATGTTACGAGATTGTAACAGTAAAGTACTATATTAAGTGGAAAAACAACTGTGGTGATGAATGTAAAAGAATGAAATTGTCTTGAGAGACAAGTCATATGATGACTAGGGAACACGAGTTATGAGGTAGTTCCCAAGTATAAGAATAAATGTGATTTCCTCTGATCATTATGTAGTTATGGCTAGAATTAATGACAAGCCAGAATCGGACAGATGAAATTTTTATACTCAGGAGAATCGATACAAGAAGTATTGACAATCCTAAAAGGGATATACATGAGTATATATATATATATATATATATATATATATATATATATATTAGAAATGTGAAATTGTATAAGTAAAGTGGTGATGAAATCTGAATGATAATAAATTTAAATTTCAGAAATTGATGTGAGGAAATTATACTCTTAAGTATATTCTCCAAGTAATGACATTACATGTACTAGGAGAATAAGAGATAGAATGATCACTTGATATAAGAGAAGTGATCGAGGGGAAAATGATTAACTGAGACGTAATCAATGGTTAGTATTAAAGTTGCCAAAAAAAGGGCAGTTATAGTTTAATCGTGAAATAAGCATTGTGAGATGGTGGAGAATCCGGAAGAACCATGAGTATGGATTGAGTAACCAAAATAATTCACTTCATCATTATGTTTCAAGATGTCTTGAATGCCTTAGTCGATACATATCAGTGAAACAGAGAGAACGTATGTGAAGTTCCAGTGAGTGGGTACTTGTGATAGGGATCCCTGATTTGCCATATGCTTTGAGAGAATAGCAAGAGGCTTGGGATTCCCAATTTTGCTATTAGCACCGCCTTTGATTGATATAGATATCCGAGCGCATTGTGTGGACGCTCCGGGATATATTGAGAGCGAGTGCGTTGTATTTGAGAGACTACTGGAACAATTACATACAAATGATTAAAATTATCTACATGATAGTTATCAAATTATTATCGACTTAGCACCAAATGAGATGATAAGTGATAAATAGTATAGATGAGTTACTAACTCCCAACGATGATAAAAGACTTGAGGGAGTGTAGATTGGTTTTGAGAGAAAAAGCCCGAGTTCTTCAGGATCCTTGAATAAAATCTGGGATGACGACCCATGAGTGGGGCGATCACTTAATAGCGGATAATAGATGTGAGATATGGGCGAACTGTGTGGTCGCCGACTCACTTAAAAGAGAAATCAGGGGCGCAGGAGAACCCCAAAGAGAGGATGGTTGATGGCCTGAAGAGACGGGCAGGACTTTTAAAGACAATATAGAGTATAAAGAGATATTCGTGGCCTCATATTAGAGACGAGAATTAATAAAAGTTAAAAATGTGATAAGGAAGAAAGATACCTATGTTGGTGGTACTTCCTATAGTAAGTGAAAAATTGAAAAGAGTAAAATGCTATCTGGATAGTTGTGGATATATTGAATAAGTCTGCTTATTCCTTGATTATGAAATTTATTGAGCTAATTAATGCCTTGGACAAGTTATATGTCAGGGAAATGGTGAGGTTTTACAGTATTCCAGGAAGCATTACATTTGATAGGGAGTCCCGCTTCGTATCTCAGTGTTGAGAGAGATCTCAGAAAGCTATGGGATCCCGATTGAGTTTTACACCGCAGTTTATCCGCAGACTGAGAGACAGTCTGAGTGTATGATGGACGCTCGAGGATATGGTGTGAGTGTGTGCAGTTGATTTTATAGACTCCTGGGATAATCCTCTACCCTGGCAAAGTTTGCTTATGATAATGGCCAAAGGAGAGTATAGGCATAGCACTTGAAAAGGGGTTTATTTAGCAGACGATATAATCCACAATAGCATGAGAAAATGGGAGACCGAGAACTATTCTCGACTTGGTCGAACAGATTTTTTGAGATATACAAGAAGTTGTGTATATAAGGTCTCACCATTTAGAAGCATAATGAAAGGGAAATTGAGTTCTCGACGCATTAGATCGTTGGAGATCGTGTGAGAGATGTGCACTACCTCCCGAGTTGTCAAGAGTGCATAACATTTTCCATGTCTCAATGATGAGAAAGTACTATCCATGTCCTTCTCACGTGATTCGACATGAGTCCTAGAGATTTGAGAGGACATGAGTTATGTTGAGAAATCGGTACAGATTTTGGATATGAAAGATAAAGTTTTGTGATAAAGTGTAGTGATCAAAGATTAATTCTTGATAGGATTCTCTGGCAATATGAGGCTACTTGAGAATTTGAAAGCCTCATGCATAATAAATATCCAGAGCCTTATCTTTGATAGATCTGGTTGAAATTTGGAGGACCAAATTTCTTAAGGTGGGGAGAAAATGTAAGATCCAATTCTACACCACTGTAGACTCTAAATTACATAAAAATGGAAAATGGAAATTAAATAAATAATGAATGTTAATTTCCAAAAGGGTGAAAAGCTCCATAACTTGAAGTATGAAAGGAGCAATTTATGTGAAATACTCGACGGGAGAGAACTACATTGGGACAGCTCGCCAATGGGCGTGCAAATGTATGATCGCCAATGTTTAATGGTGAGTTGATGATGGCGAGATAGTGTAATTGCTGATTTCGCGAAGAGGTAAGTTCGCCATGATTGTTAATTTAGATGAAGCCTGGTAGGCACGAGAAGCAACAAGGTACTCGCCAAAGTTATAAAGCCAAATGTGATCGCCCAATTCTCAATGTAATTGCCCAGGGAAAGTAATCAGCCAAAATTGACTTTGTAAGTCATACGGTCGAAGACAATAAATTGAGAAATAATAAAGTCAACAAAAGGAAGTAATCTTATTGGTTGAGGAATAAGACAAATGGTGTAATAAATCAAGAAAAGAGGCTGTGGACTTCACGCCATTGGCTTCTCGGTTTAGACAATTAATGGCAAGTGAAGTAAGTCAAATTGTGCAGAGTATAGCTTCTCATAGCCGTTGCTTTTGCGGTAATTTTTCTTCATGCGTTAAATGCATAAAAGACGTGCAAATGATGAAAGAAACAGGATAAGGGACAAGCGGTAGCTTTGGATTGGTTTAGCATGGCTATATAAGAAGAAATACTGGAGGAAGATCGGCTTAGCAAACTTCATCTTTCTCCCGAGAGCTATGCAACTGCAATGTTTATGTTCTGATTTTCTCTCATTTCTACCATGCCCGATTTACAAAACTTCACTTTTAGGTTGGCTAAACACATAAACCTGCTTGCAAACCTTTCCTCCTTAGTTTAAAGAGTTAAAGGGATAAGCAAAGGAAGGCCAACGTGAGACAGAAACCAATCTGCTCTGGAAGTGCAGGTGGTTGAGGTGAGTTTCATACTTATGAGGAGTCCTTGATATTCGATGGTAGATTTATATGTTTACAACATAATAAACATAGAACGTAACCTTGTTTTAATTAGATCCTTAGAGAATATGAAAACAAGGAAGATAATGGAATAAGTGACGAAAATGGCGACTATTGTGATCGCCAATGATGAAAATTAGTAATCGCCAATGAGGCGAGTAGATAATAATGAACTCGCCAAGGTAAAGTCTGTGTTCACAGGGCGAGAATGCCCAACTCTAATGAAGTGAATTAATGGGCGAGCTCAAATGAATAGGCATTGGGCGAGTAGAATTTTGGCGAGCTCCCACTTCTAAGCCAATGTTGGTCTGACGAGTTGGATGTTGGACGAACTCTAAATATATTAATAGCGAGAAATGGCGGGCGAGCTCTCAAAATATAAGCTATTTGATGAATGGCAAGCTCGGTTGGGCGAGCTAGTAAGAATACTTGTGGGCGAGATAGTTGAATATTAAGTCTCGCCAAAGTGTTGGAAATAGTTGAAAAAGAAATATTAATGGAAATTATATATTATTTGCAGCCGGGAATTGGGAATGGCTATTGGCGAGCAGGAAGCAAGGCGAATTCGTAATATCAGGTAAAGGAGATTGTATGTGAAGTAAAATGCATGCCCTGTGGAGTATAATATTATAAAAATATTAAGAAATTAGTTGTGGTTTATGGCATGCATTTATTTGATAAACTGTTTGACTTGGGCGAGCTACAAAGATAGCCAACCCCTTTGATTGTTGAATGAACTGATAAGGGCGGGCGAGCCAAACCTTTTATGATTTTGGGCGAAGAAACCCTTTTATTTGCCTTTGGGCGAGCAACCATGTTTTATTAAAATCCGGGCGAGCCATTGGATGGCGAACCCTTTTATTATGTTGTGGGCGGGCAACCCATGTTTTATAAAACTGGGCGAGTTGACCATGGAAGTGTCGCAGTTGGGCGAACTGATCATGGCAATGCCGTTGTGGGCGAACTGGTAATGGGCGAGCCACTTAGGGCTAGCCAGTTTTACAAGTTGTTTTAAAAAAGACACAAATGTTGGTGCGCGAACACAAGTTCACCGAATTGAGCAAGTTGACCATTGGGCGAGTTGACCAATGGGCGAGTTGACCAATTGGCAAGTTGACCATGGGCGAACTAGCCATGGGCGAGCCAGCTCAACCCGTGCCTTTCTCACACGGAAAAATGTTGAGAATGCGTGCTGTTTTACTATTTTATAAACCTTTTGGAAATCAAATCATTTTGTGGAAATGATAACATGAGTGAAATAATTCCTTAAAGGTTTTCATGAGATATAAAAGTGATTTTTGAGACTTTAGGCCCTAGTTCATGCAGTATTATTTATGTAATTGCGTGACCCGCCTAGGGCGGTGGCTCGATCGATGGACCAACGAGTGCACCTCAGGGCGTCACAGGGCTGATGGACCTGCCAAGTCATCAGCGGTCTCGAGGTCACTTGGCAAGTGGACCCGAGGACCATATATAGATTATGGCCATAGATCTAGCTGAGATAGCCATGAGGGGCGGTGGCCTATGGGTGCACCCCAAAGCGGACGAATTATTTTCCTGGGGGAACCGAGCATGATTTAATTATTGCCTAGTCTCAAGTTGTTGATTTCTGTTTACTGAAAGGATTTATTGAATCCTGTTTACTGTTTACTACATTTTAAAGTAAACTGTTTAGCTAGTGTTTTGACTAGTGTATCGAAAATGTTGGTAATTATATTCACTGTTTTCAGATTTGATGTGATTTTTGGAAAACAAATAAATTGTGAAATATGGTTTTGGTTTTCATAAAACAGCATATGTCTCCTTTTCTAAGCGTATGAATCGCTCACCCCTTTGTTTTAACTCTACAGATAAAAGACACGGAGTTAGAGAAGTAGCTCCAAGATGGATGATTAACATTACAGGTACAGTCCCTTCTCTTCTACATTTCAGACATGAGTATACAGTACTACTTTAGTGAAACAAAGTCAGTAGGGGATGTTAGATGTGAGGAAATAAATAAAAGAATTTTATATTTCGTAATTGTTAATAAATGTTTATCATTTATTATTGTCACTGTTGAATTTTAATGGTATCGCAAACAGTCCAACAGGTAAAGTTATATAAAATTCGTAAAAAAGGTGGTAACGAGATGTTACACTTGTACTCGTGCAAACTGCCATAGATTCTGAGAATCCAGCAGCCCTCTAAGAGTTTATCTTGAAGGCATTTGTTTAGAACGTTTGGTTGCGTAATATCACTGAAACTATATAGTATATATAATGCCGATGCAGTTAACAATTAATTCACAAGAACAAGTTTGGAAATTAAAAAAAAAAAAAACCAGCACAGAACACTCAGATTTTGTGGTTTTCAAGCTTATAATTAGATGTACATTATCACAGGCTTCGTGAGCCTGATCTGAACCCTGAAAGATTCATAGCAACTAATGCTTCATAACATTTCTTCTGACCGTTCTTCCCCGCATTTTTACAGCATGAATTGAACCAATTAGTTTATGCATTTTCTGGTGGTTTTTTTTTTGCAGAAGACCACAACTTGGATATAGATCGAAGGGATTGCCGGTGTTGGAATTTGCCCTTCAAGACTTACTAGTATGGACCAACTGAGCTAATCTTGGCTTCTTTCCGGAGATTTTTATTATTATGCCAAAACAATATATTGTGGAGGTGGTAATTTTGACTTACTAGAGTTTTTTTTTTTGGCCTCAATTACTAGAGATAGCCTCTTTCCTTGCAGCACTTAATAGCTCCATCAAACATGTCCTCAACCCCATATTTAAATTTGAAACCAGCATCTAAGAGTTTCTTTGATGACAAACCAGGTGTTTTTACACCTTTGATCTCTGCTAAGGAACTGCCAAAGAAAATAACAAGTTAGCGAAAATCTGCAGTTAGTCCATGATAGCTTTGAAGTAAGTTCGAATCATTGAGAAAAATGCTGAGGGAAACTAATTCACTCACTCTGCTGTTGGAATTGGGAACTCTGGATACTTGGCAGAAAGGATGTCAGCCATCTTTAGAAGGTTTATCGTGTCCAAAGAACAATTGTATCTCCCTTTTGCATCAGGATGCTCAAGCAGGAAAACATGTGCCATTGCAAGATCATCAACATGTACCACCGGTAAGTTTATAAGATCAAAATATTCATGCTGGTTCCCTGTACAAACATTCAATGTAATAAAGCTGGTTCTATTACTTGATTAAAAACCTCACCAACTGATGAAAACAATTGTGCCTGAAGCAAATTAAAATGGGAAGAGAAAGATAAGTAACTAGCATGTACCTAAGACCGGAGCCAATGATATACGCACTGAGCCAGGGAACTTGGGGCAGATGAAAGGACCAACAACAAAAGAAGGAAGCACAGTCACCAAATCCAATCCATGTTCTGCTGCGAATTCAAGAGCTGCCCTTTCTGTCAAAGTCTTGGAAATTATGTAAGAATGTAAGTTTGGGTGTAATTTTTCTCTAACAAAATCCACATCAGTCCAAAAACTCTCATCCATCATGTCCACATCCTTGTTGTTGTACACAACAGTGTATCCACTAGAAGTATGGACAACCCTCTTCACCGTTTTTGATTTTAGGCATGCCTTCAAGATGCCTATTGTTCCACTGATTGCCCTTTTAGTTACTACTTCCTCAGGTTCTTTGAATTCAAAATCCACAGGGGTGGCAACATGGAGGACTGCTCTGCATCCTTCAATGGCTGCATCGAAACTTTCAGGATCACTAAGATCTGCACTGAAGATTTTGAGCTTTTCGGCTGCCACTGGCAGACTGGTGAGGAAACTAATGTCTCTTTTGTTTTCTGGTCATACGTTAAAGATTAGAGAAATCAACAACAAAAGAGTATTTTTTACGTAATGCAGACAAAAGAAACTTAAACCTATCCAGGCCCAAACCAACACCACCCTTTAGAAACATTACTGAAGGAAAACACAACACAACAAAATGGATCTCAAAAACCAGCGAAAGGAAAGAAAATGGGTATGGTGGGTTATGTTTTTTCCTGCTAAACTCCAGCTGGAAAGTTCAATTAGTTCAATATAAATCAAAAGATTTCCTTGTCTTTGTTATTCAATTGTCTTTAATCTGATCATCTTTACTCTTACCTGGGTCAGGTCTAACAGTGGCATGGACAGAGTAACCATCTTCAAGAAGCCTCTTGATCAGCCATGAAGCTATGAACCCAGCACCTCCTGTCACGCATACGGTTCCTTTGTCTCCTTCCATCTCCCTTCACTTTCCTTCTTCAAAGTACCCTATCAGAAGATTTGCACTTAGCTATCAACTGCAAATGTCAATACATAATCATGATTTTTCCTTGTGATTTCTATATACAATGTGTATCTTTCCGGTGGTCCTTCATTTTCCTTGTCCACTTCTTTGGTTGGTGGTAATTTAAATACTAATAATTACTTTTCCATTTTTTTGCCCGTCTTTGTGCGTTTGGATCGAAGAGACAAACATCATTGTGTTTATTATTTGCCAATTGACATAACGGGTTTCTTCCTTTTGTTCTTTAAGAAAAAAATATGTACTTTTCGAGACTGGATTGTGTTTATTATCATCGCATGACTAAAATAAGAAAAATCTGAGCCGACAATATCCTGATCTAGATTATGCCTGTTTATTAGGATCAAGTAAGTCCAATAAAGGGTCTATGTCATAGGGATATTAGAATAGTAGTAAAAATACTTGAATTCGGGTCCAAAGAAAGGATGAACGAAATGAGAGGTTAAAGAGTCCGGATGTTGACAAAATGCGTCAACCAATTCATTTACTCCTTTCTGATTTTTATTTTCAGAATACATGTATCAGAGATAAGATGTTTGAAAAACACGCAAGCCAACTCATTTATTCATTCTTAACTCCTCTCACTTTTGTCTCAGAATCCTTTCCTTCTTTAGTTTGAATAAACATTTGATTTTAACGCCAAGTGGTCATTGGAAACTAAACTCCGGCGATTTTAATTTTTCTTTTTTCTTTTAATTGGTCAGACTGATAGGATGATATTTTATAAATTTTATATGCTAATATGTTTACTTTATTGATGTTTTATGCCTAAAAGAGCTTACTAATGTTTATTTTATGTTTCAGGTATTAAATATCAAAGTTGGAATAAAAAGAAGCTAAAAAGAGCAAAGTGCAGTATTTTCTATTCAGCTTGAAAGATTGACGTTTTTGACCAATTTAACGACCTGATCTCAAAAAGTGGCCTTCATGGAAGTTGTAGAGGACTTCTCAAGATTTCCAGAATGTCCAAGATCGCAAAAATTGGAGTTCATTGGATGGGTCAAACGTCTGGACAAAATCAGTATGAAATTATGGGCAGAAAAACGAGATTGAGAAGAAATTCCAACAAAACAAGTTCAATACCAGATTTTGTTGAGAGAAGATAATTTCTTAATTTTATTTTGTCTTAGATCTGTAATTAATTAATAAAAATAGGCCTTAGAAATTTTACTTAGAAAATAATTGTAAAAAAATGATGAGATAAAGGTAAGAGTTGACTAGTCAAATTACTTGTTTTTCAAGTAAACTCTTATCTAAATCCTACATTGCTTAAGAAAGTCTTTTAAACTGTTCTTTAGGCCTATATAAAGAGCACAAGGCTCTCATAAATAACATCCCTCTCCTCCCTCTTCTCTTTTAGTCTTGTAGGATTTTCTTTAGGGTTTTTAATAAAAATTTTATTTTTCTTTATTTTTAATTAGTTGCTGATTTCTTATTATTGTTTTATAAAATTATTTTCTTTTTATTTTTTTTAGATTTTGTGATTTCTTTTTTTGTTAAAATCTTATTAGATCATAATCTTGATTATAGATTTCTTGTTTCATAGTATTAAAGATTGATAGTTTAATTGTTTATTGCATGATAATTGTCTTCTTTATAATATTAAACTTGAATTTTATGATCTTGAATATGTCTAGTGATTAGTTTTCTTATTCAGTTATGAGGTAAATTAATTATTCTTGGGAAAAGCATGTTGTGAGATTCTTGAACCTATTATATAATTGTTGATTAAATATCCAAGATTCTTTGAGCACATTATAATGATTGTTTGTTTGATTAGATAGGGTGCACACTATTTAGTTAAATTAAATAATCTACCGCCAGATTAAAACATAAGTCCGTAATTGCTTGTGGAGCTAATCACTAGGGATGGAGGAGAATTAAGGTTTAGATTAAATAAATCGAGCTTATGTGTTTGTTATCTAATATCAACCCATATCTTTCTTGTTGTTAATGCTGCTACAACTTATATCTAGAGAGCTTGTTCTAGGTAGGTTAAGTAGTTAGAGATTAGTTAAAGAGCTTGTTTTAACTAACGACTCAGTAAGGAAAGATGGTGTAACAGAGCTTGTTGTTATGCTACGGTTGACTATTTAATTGACAATAATATTTTGTAATCAATTATCAACATCAAAATCCAAGAATGATTGATTGCCTCGTAACTGAAGCTTTTCGCTATTTGTTTTTTATATTTAATAATTCTTGTTTTCTTTATTTTAGAATAGTTTACAAAACCCCAAAATTTCTTCTTCTTTCCCTAAACCCTAAAATTAGATTTTTAATTTAGTAATTAACTTAAATAATTCAGTTTCTGTGGATTCGACCCTTGCTCCGCTATCTACATAGTAGAGTTAGGAAATTTTATTTTGGTGACTCACGACACTCATCAAATTTTGGCGTTGTTGCCAGGGACTGAAATTTGTTTAGGTTAATTATTTTAATTTTGTTGTTACACAAAACAACAATGAAGATATGCTGACGTAATCTGTCTCCACGTGTCCTCCTTTAGCTTCTGTAAAATAGTAAAAAGTCAGAGGGACGCAGGGGTGGTTCCCTGCGTAGACACTCCGATGCTTAAGTCAGCCCTCAGTTCTTAGGTATTGGGAAACGTAAAAGCCAGTCGTCAGAAAAAAGTTCCGAATAGAATTATACCTGGGGCCTATTTATAGGCGAATATTCAAGATTTGATACCAAGAGTTTGTTTCCCAATAGGATGCATCTTCCGTGGATCTCGGAGTCGACACGAGCCTGTCGCCGGCGAGAGACCCTATGGCGCGACACCTTTTCGGGCGGCAAAGGCCTCTCGCCAGGCGAGAGGCGAGTGGCCACGTACCGCCTTCGCGATAGAAGTAGTCTGTCGCCTGCGACAGATGGTTTGTCGCAAGCTAGCTTCTCTCGCCGTAGGCCGCGTGTCCCAATGACCGTGTGCCGCGTGGGGCCTCCAATGATCTTTGGGCTTGGCCCAGTGTAGATGGACTTTTGCCATATCAATTGCTCCCCAGTCTCTTGTTGGATTATTCCAATCAAGAGAGTATAAATATGTGTCCTTGGGCCTTTATCCACTATGAATAGTTTTTCTGGTTTTTGTGATTTTTCTTTGGTATATACTTTTTTCTTTTCTTGTAGGTGAAAAGCTCTATTCTGCGGGAGGCGTGATCTACCGAGACGTTTGGCCTTCTCTGTCGCAACTATATAAAGCCGCTAGGGGCCACCGAAAAGGGCTAAGAGAAAACCTCTGAAACAGCAGTCTGTCGCCGATTTCCGACTCTCTCGCTAAAACAGTCTATCGCCAGCAGAAGTCTTTCGCTCCTCGAAGTGTTAGTAAGTATTCATCTGTCGTTTACCTTGTCTCCCGCGCGGTCTTTATGTCTTCCGCAGGTGTTTCACCTATAGGTCTGTCGTATTTGGTCTGTCGCCAATAAGTCTGCCGCAGGTCCCTGTTAGTAGGTCTGCCGCAGGTCCTTTGCCAATAGGTCTGCCGCAGGTTGTCTGCCGCCCCTCTTCATTATTTATCCTTTCTTTTATTATGTCTTCACAGCGTCCGGGTAAATTTCTTAGGAAAGGCGGTGTTGAATGCACACTGATGAATGCGGACTTAGAGGATTTCAATACTCGTTTTCCTCTTCCCTCTGGTTACAGTTATAGACTTCCAGCTAGTGGGGAATTTTCACCCGATCTAGTTAGGGATGGAGTAGCGGTGCATAAAGCGTCTTTACTTTTCGGTTTCCGTTTTCCGTTGCCCGAGTTTGGTATAGCGTTCCTTAGATACAAAGATATAGTTCCTTGCCAACTTCATCCTCATGCATGGGCTCAGATAGTAGGATTTTCGGTGGTTTGCCATAGCTTAGGTATTATTCCTACTGTCCCCCTTTTGAGTGCTTTTTTCAGAGTTCGTGGTTTGCAAGGACTAATAACTTTTTCCCTCCAACGGTTAACGGTTGACGATTTTCCCGATAACAAGATCTTTTCTGACCTTCCAAATAAGTTGCGAAATTTTGACAGTGAGTGGGTCGTCGTCCAAATTCCAAACGATCTGCGAATCCGCACTGCATGGAACCGTGATACTAGCGACCACTTGAGGCGCTCAGAAAGGTTTAAAGTAGAGATCCTAAAAGACCAGTTTAGTGAACCTATACGACGAATTTGTTCTATCGGGGAACGTAATCTATTTTCCCTTTTGACCTCAGAGAACATTATAGCGGCTGGTTGAGGAGTAAGCCGAGCTGTTCCCGGGACTTCGACTGTCCCCTCTAGCCTTCCAATTGGGTTGTGTGTGCCCGATGCCGGTCCTAGTCAACCGACCAGTATTCCTACAGCTGAGACCTCTAACCCTTTAGGTCGCCCTGTGGATGAGTCTTCTCCGGATTCGAGAGACGAAACACCTGAGGTTGAGGGTACCAGTGGTCCATTAGAGGAGGATCTTGAATGGGCTCAGGGCATCGTTTTTGGGAGCCCTTTTGTTGATTTCCCGGCGGATCCTAATTTGGATAACTTAGAGGATCTTGGTGATCTTATAGGTTTCCTTTTTTCTATACTTTATATATCCATGTGTGTGGTATTTTGGGTTTTAGGTTCGTTAATTGTTTCTCCTGGTATTATGCAGGTATGGACTTTCGTGGTGCTATGAGCAGAAGGGAAGCCAATGCTTCTGCCCGAACGACTCCTCCTCCTCAGCAACAGCCACAGGTCGAGGCTTCAGCTTCCAGACATCCTCGTATGTCTACCCCTCCTCCTCCTACCGGCGGACCTAGCCACACTGTGCAAGAGGCTGGGAGGAACAAGCGAAAGAGGCCCCTTGTCCGCGACCGTAGCTCAGACGATCAAGGGAGCTCTTGGTCACAGAGGAGCGAGTCGGCCCGACGAGAAGGTGCTTCTCATGCCAGCGAGGATCGGCCGGCCCCCCGTCAGCCTAGGCGCAAATTTAGGAAGAAATTGATTATTGAGGCCTCGATGCCCTCAAGACCGATATTGCCCAAGGTAGCTAATCCCATTTTGAAGCGCTACGTGGTCGATAGTGGAGTTGTCGTAGATGGCGAGGACTTCCAGACCTATCCCGGGGTAAATGATAATGACAGCATTGAGGAGCCTGGGATAGCGTCTCGTCTGGTATGGAGCACCATTCTTCCTCGTGACGAGGCAGCGCTGTTTCCTAATTTGACGGAAGCCGAGAACAACTCTGACTATCTTGCGATGAAGGTGATAGCATCGTGTTTATGTGTTAGTTATATTTTTCTTTTTCCTTTGTCGGGTTTTTAAGTTATTTTTGTTCTCCTGTTTTTTCAGTCGGCTCAGCAAACCGCGGCTGTTAATGCTCGTCATAGGGCTCTCAGGGAGAAGGCTGAAAAAGAAATTGGTGAGCTCCGAGAGACGAAGATGGTGCTTCAGAACGAGGTCATTCAATTGCGTCCCTATGTTGGTAAGGTTGAGGGATTGGAGAGGAAGAATGCGGAACTTGAGCTCAGGTTGAAGGAGGAACAGGCTAAGGTGGCCTCCCTTCAGGGATTTCAAGACGCCTATGACAAGGCGATGGAGGATCGGGACGCCATGAGGAGGGAACGGGATGAGACCGCCGATGAGCTGCACGATTTGTTGGACCGACAAAAAGAGGTTCGGGCCGAGGCTGTTCGCGAATACCGCCTGTCTCAGCACTGCTATGAAAAGAAAGAAATGCTTGTGGCGGGGTTCATCAAGTACGGCTTCTACTTAGCCCGTTCTTGGTTAGAGAAGAACCGTCCTAATGAGTCTTTTCCCGAACTTCTTTTTACTGAAGAGGCCCAGTATTATGAAGCTCCCTCCTGGACCAAATACGAACCCGACTCATTAAGTCCGGAGGATTATATAGAGATGGGAGCTACAGATAACCTGGATAATCTCGAGGGTCCATGGCCTCCTCGACGGCCACGTAGCCATCCTGAGCCTACTGGGCTACGCGACCAATCCGGGCCGTCAGTGACGCATGATGAGCCCGAACCGACCGAGGCGGGCGACCAACCTGAGTCCATCGAAGCGTTGGTAGGGCTGGACGGCGACGACTTCCAAATTTCAGACTCTGCAGCCGCTGATCCTGTGTCAGATAGTGTGGCTGTGATTGATCCTTTAAGTGGTGCCCCCTCTCTCGGGATGGCCTCTTCAGTTCCTCAAGAGCTTGATTCCTCGATTCTTCTCACTTCTGATCCTCCGGTTGTTGGAGACTCTTAGCTGGACGACCTTGTCCTTAACCTAGATTAGGGTGTTTTGCATTTCCTTTTGTTTGTTTTACTCAATGTAAAGATTCGTTATTCAATGAAAAGTACAGTTGCTTTCTGTGGTTTATATATATATATATATATATCACAAAACTTGACAGAACAACATTAAGGTGTCAGTAATTAGTAACAAAACTTGACAGAACAACATTAAGGTGTCAGTAATTAGTAAGCGTTATTTTACACCATACTGCTCCCCAAGTTTTGTTTCGAGACGGTGTTATAGTCCAAGGTTGAACTTTGTCTTGGGCATTTTGCGCACCCTTAAATTTGATCAGCAAATAAGCAAAAATATACATATTTAATTATAGAACAGATGTATTGTAACATACCTCTTAACGGCATTTTCGCGTGTCCATTTTGTCTTATCGTTCAAGGACTTATTTCTGCCGCTTTCGCGTTTTTGCCGCTTATGGTTTTATTTGTGCTTTTTTCGCGTATTCTTCTCGCTCAGGGACTTATGTCTGCCGGGTTTACGGTCTTATTTGTGCCCATTTCGCGTATTCTTCTCGCTCAGGGACTTATTTCTGCCGGGTTTACGGTCTTATTTATGCCTATTTCGCGTATTATTCTCGCTCAAGGACTTATTTCTGCCGGGTTTACGGTCTTATTTATGCCCATTTCGCGTATTCTTCTCGCTCAGGGACTTATTTCTGCCGGGTTTACGGTCTTATTTATGCCCATTTCGCGTATTCTTCTCGCTCAGGGACTTATTTCTGCCGGGTTTACGGTCTTATTTATGCCCATTTCGCGTATTCTTCTCGCTCAGGGACTTATTTCTGCCGGGTTTACGGTCTTATTTATGCCCATTTCGCGTATTCTTCTCGCTCAGGGACTTATTTCTGCCGGGTTTACGGTCTTATTTATGCCCATTTTGCGTATGCTTATCACTCCAATTCCTGTTACTACATAGACTGTCTAACAAGTTGAATTAGAAGATATAGGAAGCAAATAATTGACTTTATTCAGGAATCATATGATCTTAAAACAAGAATACTTTGCGAAGTAATAAAGTAATAGATGGGAAATAAATATAAATCTTATGGAAAGTGTACAACTTTTTACTGCCAGTATGGCTTAAGGTGGTTGGCATTCCAAGTTTTCGAGATCTTCTTTCCCTGCAAGGTTTCCAAGATGCTTGTGCTAGGCCCGATCATCTTCCTGATTCTGTAAGGTCCTTCCCAATTAGCTCGGAGTTTCCCATCTTCCCTATGGGCGTTTGTAATCGCTGACTTTCTCAGTACCAGGTCTCCTTCTTGCAGTTCTCTGTTCTTAACTCGTGCGTTGTAATAGGCGGCTATTCTTTGCTGGTATGCAGCCAATCTCATTTTTGCCGTGTCTCGCAACTCATTGATTAGGTTTAGATTCTCCTTTAGTCCCTGGGAGTTAACCTCTTCGATGTAAGGGACCAATCTAGGTGACTCGGCTCCAATCTCAACCGGGATGAGGGCTTCAGTCCCATATACCAAATTGAATGGTGTTTCCCCTGTTGATACTTTGCTTGTCGTTCTGTAGGCCCATAGGACACTAGGGAGTTCATCTACCCATGCTTCCTTCGCCTTATCCAGTCTGGTCTTCAGACCATGCAGTATGGTTCGGTTACTCACTTCGGCTTGTCCATTAGCTTGAGGATAAGATACAGAGGAGATTCTCAACTGGATGCCCAGTCCTTCACAAAATGTTCGAAATGCGTCACAATCGAACTGTTTCCCATGGTCCGCGTTAAGCACTCGGGGGATCCCAAAACGGCAAATAATCTCCCTCCAAACCATTGCTTCCACCTTTTTTTTCAGAAATCGTAGCCAAAGGTTCCGCCTCTATCACTTGGTGAAGTAGTCTGTGGCTACTAACAAATATTTCCTCTGTCCTGTACCCAAGGGAAAAGGTCCCAGGATGTCTAACCCCCATTGTGCGAATGGTGTCGGCTGAAGAGTACTTTGGAGGGTCGAGACTGGTGCAGTAACTATAGGGGCGAACTTTTGGCATTTTTCGCACTTTCGCACCTTGTCAGTGGCGTCCTTCTTAAGGGTAGGCCAATAAAATCCTGCACGCAATATTTTCGCGGCCAAAGCTCGGGCCCCTAGGTGTTCACCGCATATCCCCTCATGAACTTCAGCTAGGGTGTACTTAGCCTGTTGCGGTCCTAGACACTTTAGCAAAGGCATGGTAAATCCACGTTTGTAGAGTTCTCCATTTACCACAGTAAATCTTGCACTTTGCAATTTCAACCGTCGTCTTTCATCTTTGTCAGTTGGGAGTGTGCCCCCCATTATGTAGTCTTTGATTGGGCCCCTCCAATCACCTCCGACCTCGACGTCGCAGACATCCTCTTCTTCGATACTTGGCCTAGCGAGTGATTCCACTTTGACCATACCGCCTTTTAGTCCCCTTGAGGAAGCCAACTTTGAGAGGGCATCCGCATGACTGTTTTCGGATCGGTTTATCTGGGTCAGTTGAAAGTTCTGAAACGATTGTGCTAATAATCGCACTTTCTGCAGATAGGGGACTAAAGTCGGCTCTCGTGCTTCGTACTCTCCCGAGAACTGGTTGACCACTAATTGTGAATCGCTATGGGCCATCAGATTACTAGCTTCTAGTTTCTCCGCCAGTTTCATTCTAGCTATTAAGGCTTCATATTCAGCTATATTGTTCGAGCTTGAGAAATTGAAACGCAGGGAATACTCATAGGTCTCCCCTTCGGGTGAAGTTAGCACGATTCCAGCTCCACTACCATCCATGTTGCGAGCTCCGTCAACATATAACTTCCACCAAGCTAATCCGGTATCTGCTTGAGTCTCCCGACCAGTGCATTCTACGATAAAGTCGGCTAGCGCCTGCCCTTTTATTGCTTGGCGAGGTTGGAAGTGTATGTCATATTCGCTTAATTCAATGGCCCATTTCGTTAAGCGTCCAGAATGTTCTGGTTTCTGTAGTATTTGTCGTAGGGGCTGATCTGTCAAGACATCCACTGAGTGGGCTTGGAAGTAAGGTCGTAACTTCCGAGTCGCCATCACCAAGGATAGAACTACTCTTTCGACTAAGGGGTATCTTGCTTCGGTATCTAGCAGAACTTTGCTCACACAATAGATGGGACAGTCCTTATCTCCTTCTCTTCTCAGTAAGACTGCACTTACGGCCTTCTCTCCTACGCCGAGATACATGAAGAGATGGTCTCCATTTTGTGGCCGAGACAATAGTGGCAACTCTTTCAAGTAATCCTTCAACTGCTCAAAAGCACTATTGCACTCTTCTGTCCATTTGAAGTCTTTTCCGGCTCTTATTGCTTTGAAGAATGGCAAGCTTCTTTCAGCTGATTTAGACAAGAAGCGATTCAAAGCAGCTATCCTCCCTGTCAACCTTTGAATCTCTTTAACAGTACTGGGTGGTCTCATGTCCAGGATGGCTTGGACCTTCTCGGGATTAGCTTCTATCCCTCGATTAGTGATCATGAATCCCAGGAATTTTTCGGATCTCACCCCAAATGAGCATTTATTGGGGTTCAATTCATTTCGTACTGCCGCAACACGTTAAACACCTTTGTCATTTTCTCGGCGTGAGACTCTTCCCTTTGGCTTTTTATAATCATGTCATCAACATAAGCCTCCATGGTGTTGCCCAAAAGGTCTTTGAATACCTTGTTCACCATGCGTTGATAGGTTGCCCCTGCGTTTTTCAGACCGAACGGCATTACCCGATAGCAATATGTTCCACTATCGGTAATGAATGAGGTTTTCCCCTCATCTTCTAGATGCATCATGATCTGGTGGTATCCTGAAAAGGCATCTAAGAAGCTAAGCAATTCATATCCACAAGTTTCGTCTACCATCTTGTCGATTCGAGGTAGCGGATATGAATCCTTGGGGCAAGCCTTGTTCAAATCTGTGAAGTCTACGCACATCCTCCATTTTCCGTTGGCTTTCCTCACCATTACAACATTAGCCAACCATTCGGGATAATTCACTTCTCTGATAAATCCTGCCTGCAATAACTTTGAGATTTCTTCATTTATGATCCGCTGTCTTTCCGGAGCAAAATTCCTCTTCTTTTGCTTGATTGGTTTTGCTCCTGAGACTATGTTTAACCGGTGACAAGCGACATTGGGATTAATCCAGGGCATATCCGCGGGGGTCCATGCGAAAACATCAGCATTTTCCTTCAGGCACTGAATTATTTCTTCTTTTGCTTTTTCAGACAGATGACTCCCCACATACACCACCTTAGTTTCATCTTCTCTATCTACTTGAACTGGTTCCATCTTTTCATCAGGTTCTGGTTTAGGCGGTTTTTCAATCGTAAGGGTTTCCTTCCTTTGAATCCCTTTACATGTGGTGGACGCGATATTACATGTCCTAGCCTTCTTTTGATCTCCTCTCACTTGTCCGACACCACGGGGGGTTGGGAATTTCATTAACAGATAGCATGGATGTACGACCGCTCTCATATCATTCAACAATGGTCGTCCGAATATCATGTTATATACTACCGACGTTGCCTTTACCACCATAAATAACACCTGTCGAGTGACACATTTCGGGCTTTCCCCCAATGTCACAGGCAGCTGAACTGCGCCTTCGACCTTCACTTTTTCTCCTGAGAAGCCATACAATGGTGTAGGAACTGGCTTCAGTCTATCATTTGAGATGTTCATTTTCTCAAAGCAACTCCAGTATATCAAATTCACCGAACTTCCATTATCAACCAGGATACGACTTACTGGATGCTTTGCTATCACTGCCGAAATCACCATTGGGTCATCATGGGGGATCATTACATCTTCTCTATCGGCTGGCGTAAAAGTGATGGGCTCCTCATCATGCTTTTCTTCCATTACCGAGTTAACTTGATAAGCTTGCCGAGCGTAAGACTTTCGAGACGAGGAAGATGAACCAGCCAACGATTCACCCCCGGATATCACATTAATAGCAGGCCCTGTGGGTTCATTGTCCTCTTCTCTATCCCTTCTATCTGTTCTCCTGTTATTTTCTCTCCTGTTACCATCATCCCGCCTTGCAGTTCCCCTATTTCCACCTCTTCTGTCTCTAGAGTTGTCTCTAAAGTAATTTCCTCTGCCTCGTGTAGGATAAGTGTTCCTGTTGCTTTTCCACACAAACTGATTTATCTTTCCATCACGTGCTAGCTGCTCCAGCTGATTCATTAAATCCCTACATTTTTCCGTCGGATGCCCATGTGTGGAATGGTAGTTACAGTAAGAGTCTGTGTCACGGCCCAGAACCCCGGATGCTTTCCTTGGGAACCGTATAAGACCTGATCCCTCAATAGCAGCTAATACGAAAGTTCGAGACTCAGTAAGCGGGGTATAAGCGGTATACTTCATTGTAGAGGTTTTGTTAACCCTCCTCGACTGACTAGAGGATGCTTCGGGGACTTCTCTTCCTCGTTTCCTTCCTTCCTTAGATTCTCCATTACCCACCATTTTCATTACTTCTTCTTGGGTGACGTATTTATTGGCTCGGGAAAGTAGGTCTGAAATTGTAATGGGCTGGTCTAATGACAGGGACTCTTGCAGTTTTTCAGACCTTGTCCCTTGTAACATGGCTGCCACAGCTATACCAACTTGTAAGTCTCGCACTTCCAGAGTAGCGTCTCTAAATCGATCGACGTAACTCTTCAATGACTCCTTAACTCCTTGCTTGAGAGTAAGCAAATAGGTTGGTTCTTTCCTTCTCTGACTATTCACTGCGAACGCCTTAAGAAACTCATTTCGGAGTTGGTCAAAAAGAGACAATAGACCCCTCAGTCAGGTTATTAAACCACTTCATTGCATGCCCGGTTAAAGTTAGAGAAAAGGCCCTGCACATTATTTCATCTTCCCATCCATGTAGTAACATCAATGCTTCATAATTCTGCATATAATCATAGGGGTCTGTCTTTCCTGTGTAGGTAGCCATCTGTGGCATCTTGAATTTTGGCGGTAAAGGTTTCTGCAAGATGGTCGTGCAAAACGGTACTCTTCTCCTCTGGCTCTCCTCTGCGGACACCAATTTTTTCTCTTCGAGCACCTGTTCTATCATTTTCTTCATATCAATTGGGGGAGTGATTTGATTTCTGGCGTGAGATGAATCGGGCAGGTCCTCGACAACTATTTCCTTTCCCTTTCCTTGAGGCGCTTCAGTTCGAGCCATTTGTGTACACCAAGTGGGATCAAATTCTGATCCGGCTCCCCAAATGCTTAGATCATCGTCACCGTTCCTTCCGGCACCTCCGATACCAGCAGTATTTGTCAAATCATGGTGGTGAGCGGAAGACCCTGCCGCCCGGTCGAAACCCTGTCGCCATGGTGCCTGCCGCGCAACACCAGACTCCTGTCGCCTGACATTCGGCACCTGCCGCCCGACACCAGACACCTGTCGCCTGACCCCTTCCGCGGGTCCGAGATTTACGGCCTCATCAGCCTCCCGCTGGGTCCCTGCGACAGGCACTCCGCTCCCCAGTCCTGCCGCATCCTGGTGTATGTCATTCTCTTCTACGAGAAGGTTCTCCTGTCGCAGCGGAGGATTCACCGCTGTCGCATCCTCCTGTCGCCCATCAGCACGGGGCGGAGCCCCTCGACTTGTTTCTCCCACCAAATTCTGTACAGCCGGCGGCAGACCCAATGTCGGGAGAACCTCTTTGAATAAGTCTACCATGGCCTTCAACGCATGGGTCGTTTCTTCACTCTGCCGCCTTAGGGCCTCGAATTCGGCTATAGATACAGTCATCCTCTCATCTTCTCTGTTCACCTGATTTCTATGGCGTATTGGCTGTTCAGGGGAACTCACGGAATTCTCATCACTGCCTGTTCTCACGTTAGTAGATCTAGTTCTCACCATCTTAAGAAGTTTGATTGGCTTTTATACGTTTCCCACAGACGGCGCCAATTGTTGTTACACAAAACAACAATGAAGATATGCTGACGTAATCTGTCTCCACGTGTCCTCCTTTAGCTTCTGTAAAATAGTAAAAAGTCAGAGGGACGCAGGGGTGGTTCCCTGCGTAGACACTCCGATGCTTAAGTCGGCCCTCAGTTCTTAGGTATTGGGAAACGTAAAAGCCAGTTGTCAGAAAAAAGTTCCGAATAGAATTATACTTGGGGCCTATTTATAGGCGAATATTCAAGATTTGATACCAAGAGTTTGTTTCCCAATAGGATGCATCTTCCGTGGATCTCGGAGTCGACACGAGCCTGTCGCCGGAGAGAGACCCTATGGCGCGACACCTTTTCGGGCGGCAGAGGCCTCTCACCAGGCGAGAGGCGAGTGGCCACGTACCGCCTTCGCGATAGAAGTAGTCTGTCGCCTGCGACAGATGGTCTGTCGCAGGCTAGCTTCTCTCGCCGTAGGCCGCGTGTCCCAATGACCGTGTGCCGCGTGGGGCCTCCAATGATCTTTGGGCTTGGCCCAGTGTAGATGGACTTTTGCCATATCAAATTTAAAGTCTAATTTATTTTTCTTTTCCTTTTCTTTTCTTTTTCAGGGATTGCTTGTCTGACAAGGATTCTAGTCACAAACTTTAAAAGATTAGGGACTATATACAAGCAACCCAAAGCGCATTGCCACAAGCACCACAACATCCACCACCACTACCTCCCAAGACGAGAAGTGAGAGGACTCCATGGAGCAAGCTTATGAACCACACTACGATAACTACTATCAAGGATGGTGGCATCATTCTAATTTTAGTTATCGGAATCAATATGAGGTTTACAATGTGTCATTCCAAGATACATATCAAGCTCCACCTCAAGACTCAGGTATGCTTCCACCTCAAGAATCAGGTATGTCTCTTGAAGATATTGTTAAGACTCTTGAGATTAAAACTTTACAATTTTTACAAGAAGTTGATGTTTATATTAAGAATATTGATCACCATGTGAGTCAAATAATGAATTCTTTAAGTAACATTGAAGCTATGACCTCTCAACCTGTGGAGAATCTAAGAGATAATGTTACTAACATCACCTTGAAAAGTGAAAGGGAAATTGAATCCAAGGAAAGTGCACATGAAGATGTCAACAACTTTATAGAAAGGGAAGATGAATCCAATTTCTATATTAAAGGTGGAGTTGTTGACATGCACAATGTAAAAGGGAGAGAGAATTTCGACAATTTTATAAAGCACTATGAGGATGTTGAAATCAAGGAATTCAAAGCTGAGGTAAGTGATAAACAAATTGCTTTTAATTCTTCTACTTACCCTCCTCCTTTTCCTAGTAGGTTTGCAAGAGCTACAAACGAATAGCAAGACAAGGAGACATTGAAGACATTTAGGAAAATGGAAGTTCATATTCCTCTCCTTGATGAAATTAATGATCAAGTGCCTTGTGATGCCAAGTTTTTAAGGGAACTATGCACTTCCAAGAGGAAATTAAAAGGTGATGAAAAGCAGGTTCTTAAAGATGAGCTAAAAATAGCCACAAGTAAAAATCTTGAGAATGAGGAACTCGAGAGACCGATAAAAAAGTTGAGGTTTGGGATTGGATGATGGAAGGTGGAGCGGTCGAGCTAATGACATTAAACAAAAGCGCTACTTGGGAGGCAACCCAATGATGTAAAAAAAAAAGGAGTATTTCTTTCCTTACTTGTATTACCATTTAATTTTTGAGTTTTTATTGTTCTTTTTTTGTATGCTAGACTTACTTTGAGGACAAAGTAAGATTTAAGTGTGGGGGGGAATATTGGTTTATGAGTCTATAAAGTTTTTTTTTTTAGGAAGTGGAAATTAAAAAAAAACGTCAAATTTTTTAGAGTTTTAAAGATCATGATATGTTTTTTTTCTTTTCAAGATTGATTCTAAACTAAAACAAAGTTTTATAGGAAAGTTGAGAGTATTTTGATTGTTATTATTATTGAAGTGAGTACTTTCTAAAGATTTTATGTGAGTTCATGATTAAATATGATTGCTCATATGATATTGATAATGTGATTAGTTCATTGAAGTTGGTAAAAGCAAAGGATAAATAGACAATAACAAAAAAAAACATAAAAAGAGAAGAAAAATAGAGGTTGAAAGCTTTAAATTCTACTCCAATGTTTTGAGTTACTCAATCTTATTGATTAAATTCTTGAAGTGACTTAAAATATGAGTATGCAAAGCACTCTAAAATATGAGTAACCGGGTGTTGGTATCACCAATATTAACATTCACGTAAAAAGGCAAGTAAGTACTTAGGGAAACCATTATTGAAACCTCAAAAGAAAAAAAAACAAAAAAAAAAGTTCTTGATCTATTGACTTTCTTTGTAGGGCTGTTCATTATTCGGTTCTAACCGAATTAACCGACCAACCGAATTGATTTCAGTTAAACGGTCGGCCACCAAAATTATTTCGGTCGGTTAACGAAAATAATTTTTTTGAAATTTTGATTATCGGTTAATTCGGTTCGAAAGACGAAATTAACCGATTAACCAATTACTTAACCGAAATATTCTAAGCCCTCCTACAGTCAATACACTGCATTTCATAATGCCATAAGTCATGACTAAACGCTGTCGTTGCCTCACTCTTGCCTGCAGTTAACCTAATTTCCCTCATTTTTTCCCAGCGTCTCGACATTTCCTCTTTGCCTCTATCGACCTAATCCGAATACCCTAATTTTTCCCTGCCCCTGGCCCCCTCCGCTCCGCTCGACATTTCGTTGGTGGCTCTCCGGCTCTGCCTTCTCCCTTTCATTTCCTCTTTGCTTCTAGACCTAATCCTAATTTTTCCAAGCCCCTTCGCTCGACATTTCGCCAGTAGCTCTCTGCCTCTCCCTTTCATCAGTCTCGACTCTTGACAATCTCAATCTCTCACATCCCTGCACCATCGGCGTCAACTATCCTACAGGCACTGATGATGAGTATCTCAGGCAGTGACAGGGGTTCCTTTCCAGTCATCATGGTAAAAATTAGACAAAAAATCATAATCTTCTTTAGATCTCTTTGGTTTCTTTGTTTTTTTTTCTCTTCCTTGATTTCCTAACACTTTTGGGTTGATTGTTTTTTTATGGTGGGTTTTGTTTAAAGAGACACAAAAATGGCACCAGGAGTTAATAGGAAAATATCAGCTGCATCAGTAAGAGCCCATACCAGAAGAGCCAAGCAAAACAGTTCCTTCAAGCTTCCTTCGGGTGGGTTTTCTTTTTTTCTTTTTTAAATTAAAAGTTATGCCTGTTATTTGATCTAATTTTTGTTATATCCTTATTGTAGAATTCCAAAATTTTCTTTTATCTGGGTTACTTTGTTTTTCTGTTGCTTTGCTTTTATGCTTAGAAAGCATAAGAAAGTTGAAATATTTGGACCTTAGATTTTTCTTATCTTGTAGATTCTTTAACTATTGACTGAATTTGTTGTAGTGTCTATTCATTGCATTCACTGTGTCTTTGGGTCAAGAGTTGAACTTCAAGCATAACTTGATATTGAAATGAGTATTTTTCTTATAGAAAGGAGTGAGTGTGAGTTGAATTTTGTCATTTTGTAAAGAGGGCTTTTACATAATTTAAAGGTAAAAGAAGGCTTTCTGTTACCTTCAAGTTCAATATTGTTTGATGAAATGCTAATACTGCTTTATATTATTGAAAAAGTAAATGATGCTTTTTCATAACAAATTTAGAACAAATTAGATTAAGCTTAGGAAACTTTTAAATTTAGTTTTGCATAACAATTTTAGTTTATGAAAATTTTAATTTGCTTTCAGTTTTCTACTCAAGCTTTAAGTCTCCGGTTTCTCTCTTTTTGGCTTTTCTTTTTTAGCATCTCTGCTGTGTTTGTTTGTATCTTTCTCATTCTTTTATAGTTTTATTAGCTTTGGTTGGGTAAGCAAAAGGGAGAGAGAAGATTGGTGAGCACTAAGCAAAGCAGAATAACAGGATCTGTAGAATGCACTTTTATTATCATGATTTTCTTCTCTATTTCTGTGTTATCTATAAGAATGTTATACGGTATCTATAAGAATGTTATACATTATCTATAAGAATTATTAATATATATTTTGTATGCCTTTATAATTACTATAAGTCTCTAACATCAGTTTCTTCATCACGTTTTGCAGCTGTCAGCTAATATGGAAGACTCTCTTAATAATCCTAGCCCTAATCCTAACTATGTGGATGAGTCTGGAAGTTCTCATCCTGTACCTGATGTTGCAAATACAAGTCGACCTGTCCAAACTGGGAGTTCAAGAAGAGGAAGAGGGGTGAAAAGGAAATCCGTTAAACCCAAGTCAGAAATTTGGACTCATTTTACTAAGTTTATTAATAGTGAGGGTTTGCCAAAGTGTAAATGCAACTATTGTGATAAGGATTTTTGTTGTGATGGAAAGAGAAATGGTACTGGATCATTGTTATATCACATGAAAACTTGTAGCAAAAATCCTTCTAACAGTAGTAAAAATGATAGTGCACAACGCCAACTAGTTTTACAAAGTAAGGGTGAGGGGGAGGGAAATGTCACCACTTGGAAATTTGATCAAGAGGCAATTAGAAAGTGTAAGACCCGAATTTTATTATACTATATACCATATTTGTAAATTGTTGATAGTGCAAATAAATTATTTAATGGAATTATATGATTAAATTTGATTGGTGGAATATATGAAAAGAGGTGGAAAGCAAGTCCAAACTATGTAGCAAAAATAAATTGCATTTCAAGTCAACTTTTGCTGCTGTGTATCTCACGGCTAATGCAAATTGAAGAGCAAAATTTTAAGGTATAAACTACAAGAGAAATAAGACTTAGAGGAAAAGAATGTTAAAGTCTAACATAGGATGAATTTGGTTGGCTAGAATATTCAACAACAACTGTAAAAGAGGTCAATAACGTGTAAGGAAAGAATGTGCTGTTGGCGTACCATTTTGGCTGGAATTTCTTCACCATTTAATGACAGTAGAAAAATTTCACCACGCCATTGCCATATTTTCTTCACCATTTAATGAGCTATAAGACAAGGTAATGATGAAAGAAAATGGGACAAGAACAAGTGGTAGATTTTGAGGGGATTTGAGTGATTATATAAGAAGACTTCATGAGGAAAAACCGATTGAAGCAAACTTCATCTTCTTCAAAATCCTTCTCGCCCATTTTGATTTTACTGCAAGCTCAATTTCGTTTCCTCCATTCCTCTTATACATGAGTCATGAAACTTCATCCTTAGTTAGCTAACCATTTATCCAGCGTGTGAAGAGCTGAGGAATAAGCAAAGGAAAGCTAAGTGAGGCAAGAAAGCACTCTGTTCTGGAAGTGCAACTTAGTTAAGGTGAGTTCCATATTTCTATGGTTCTCTTGATATTCAATACTAGAATTCTATGTTTTACAACGTAATAAACATAGATATAGCCTGGTTTTAGTTAAATATTGTTGAATATATAAGCAACTAGATGAAAAATAATTAAGAATGAATAAGGAAACACGAGGGGCGAACGGCGAACAGAATTACTTAACTGCTTGCCAAATAGTTGAGTACTCGCCCAAAGTTGAGGCGAGCTCAAGAGATGTATGAGTCGGCGGCATACGTGTTCGCCAACTCTTTGGATAATTAAAACAATTTCCGAATAGGCGAGGGCGAATGGCGAGGGCTATGATAGCCCAAAATGTATGAAATTGATGATCGCCAAAAGGGTGAGAATGGCGACTATTGTGATCGCCCATGTAAAATGTTAGTGATCGCCAATGAGGCGAGTAGGAAATTGTAAGATCCGATTCTACACTACTGTAGAGTCTAATTTCATAAAAGTGAGAATGGAAATTAAATAAATAAAGAGTATTGATTTCCACTTAGTTGAAAAGCTCCTTATCATGAGATGAGAATGGAGCAATTTCAGTGAAATAATGTATGGGCGAGAATATAGAATAGCTCGCCAACGAGTGAGCAAGAAAGGATGTTCGCCAATGGGCGAGCCGATCGCCAATGGTGATGGCGAGTTGGATGGTATCAAAGGCGAATAGGTGAGTTCGCCATGTCTCTTGGATAAGATGATCGCCCGAATGGGCGAGGACTTGTGATCGCCCAAGGCATGTATTGGGCGAGTAAGGTGATCCCCCATATAGAGGTGAAGATGATAGCTTTGTTGGCGAGAAAGGCAATAGCTACTCGCCAAATCACAATGTGGTTGCCAAGAAGAGGGAAATTCTCGTAATTGCCAAATCTCAAGGTTGACGAACTAAAATAGAGATTAGCGAACTGGAGTGACACTTGTAGACAAATTGAAAATAGATTTAAACCAATTTGCAGCCAAAATTGACTTGTAAGTCGTACGGTTGAAGATAATGAATGGAGAAGATGTTAAAGTCAGTAAGGAATTAGCCTTATTGGTTGAGAAAAGAAACGAGTCAATAGCAGAGGAAAAGGCGTGTGAAAGGGAGACTTTCACGCTATTGTCAGTGCAATTTTTCCTTCATGCATTTAAGGCATGAAAGACGTGAAATAAATGAAGAAACAGGATAAGGGACAAGCGGTAGCTTTGGATTGGATGGCACGGCTATAAAAGAAGAAACAATTGAAGATAACAGAGTTAGCCAACTCCAGCTTCTTCACGAGAGCCATTTCTCTGTTTCTTCCATTTCACTGCCATGCTTGATTTACTAGACTTCAACCTTAAGTTGGCCAAACACACAAACCAGCTTGCAAACCTTTCCTCCTTAGTGTGATGAGCAGAAGGAATAAGCAAAAGGAGGCCAACATGAGATGGAAAGCAAGCTGTTCTGGAAGTACAGTTGGTTGAGGTGAGTTTCATACTTTCTGGGGTGTTCTTGATGCTCAATGATAGATTTCTATGTTTTATGAAGTAATAAACATAGAATACAACATTGTTTTAGTTAGATCTTTAAAAAATATGGAAACAAGGAAAATAATGGAATAAGTGGCGACAATGGCGACTATAGTGATCGCCCATGTTGGAAGTCAGAAGTCGCTAATAAGGCGAGTAGATAATAAGTAACTCGCCAAGGTAAAGTCTGTGTTTAAAGGGCGAGAACGCCCAATTCTAGTGAAGTGAATTAATGGGCGAGCTCAAATGCATAAGGCATTGGGCGAGTAGACCTATGGGCGAACTCCCACATTTATGCCAGTAAGGGCTTGGCAAGTTGAATGCAGGGCGAGCTCCCACATGTAAGCCATTTGAGGAGTGGTGAGCTTGGTCGGGCGAGCTAGTTAGAGCTCTGTTGGGCGAGTAGTCATTTGATTTATCTCACTCTCGCCAAATGATATGAAATGAAAATATTAATAGCATTTATACATTATTTGCAGCCAATAATTGGGAATGGCTATTGGCGAGCAGGAAGCAGGGGGAAGCAAGGCTTCGTAATCAGGTAAGGGAGATGTGTGTGAAGTGATGCATGTCCTGTGGAGTAAATTTTATGAAAACATGAAGTTAAATGTTTTGTTTTCTGACATGCATTGTTTGAGGAATTTATTTGATAATTGTTTTAATTTGGGCGAGCTAAAGGCCGATCCCTATGTTGTTTGTTAAGCAAACTGGTAATGGCGGGCGAGCCAAACTTTTCTGATGTTTTGGGCGAATAATTTTTTTTATGATATCTTCTGGACGAATTGGTTAAAGGCGGGCGAGCCGTTTTGTGTTTGTTTTGGGGCGAGTAACCCCGATTTTAATAGAAATTCAGGCAAGCCACTGATGGGCGAACCCTTTATAATGTTTAGTTGGGGCGGGCGACCCCTTCGTTGATAAAGTCTTGGGCGAGCCAGTTTCTTGTTTAAATGTAGAAAGTGGCGGTTGAATACTTATTCCTGCACTGATGATTGACCATGGGCGAGCCAACAAGGGCGAGCTGACCATGGCGAACAGATTTCGATGGTATTTTCTTAAATAAAAACGAGCCATTTTAATATCTTTGAAAATAGAAATATGAACCCTTTTGGGCAATGAACTAATGGGCGAGCCATTGAGGGCGAGTCAGTTTTGCTTTCTGTTTTTAAAAGCAAGTGTTGGCGGGCGAGCACAAGTTCACCTCACTGGGCGAGCTACCATGGGCGAGCCAATTAGGTGAGCTGACCATGGGCGAGCAGTTTTAAAGGTTGAGATTTTGGAAATGTTTTCAAGGGTTTTGTAAACAGAAAACCTAAACCTTTATGGGAATTAGATCATTTGAGTAAATGATAATGTGGGTGAAATAATCCCTTAAAGGTTGTCATAAGATATGAAAATGATTTTGAGACTTTAGGCCTTGAATTCATGCATTATTATTCATATAGTTGCGTGACCTACCTAGGGCGGTGGCTCGGTCAATGGACCAATGAGTGCACCTCAGGGCGTCACAGGGCTGATGGACCCGCCAAGTCATCAACGGTCTCAAGGTCACTTGGCAAGTAGACCCGAGGACCACTATAGATTATGGCCATATATCAGAGATAGCCGTAAGGGGCGATGGCCTACGGGTACACCCCAAAAGCAGCAGATTTCGTTCTCGCAAGGGGAAGGGGGAACGAGGATAGCATGATTTATTTTGTTGCCTAGTCTCAACTTACCAATTTCTGTTTATTGATAAGATATATTGAATCCTATGTATTGTTTACTGCATTTTAAAGTAAACTGTTTAGCCATTGATTAAGTGGTGTATTGAGAATGCTGTTTACTATATCCACTGTTTTCATATTCGATATGATTTTGGGATAATCAAATATGTTGTGGTATATAGTTTTGGTTTTATAAAGCAGCATATATCTCCTTTACTGAGCGTATGAATCGCTCACCCCTTTGTTTTAACTCCACAGATAAAAGACACGGAGTTAGAGAAGTAGCTCCAAGATGGGTGTTAAACATGACAGGTACAGTCTCTTCTCTTTTACATTTCAGACATACGTATACAGTACTACTTTATTGAAATAAAAACAATAGGGGATGTCAGATGTAAGGAAATATGAAAAAGAAATTTCATATCCTGTTGTTATTAAATAAATGTTATTTTGAATGTTAATGGTATCGCAGACAGCCCAACCGGTAAAGTTATATGGAAATAAGTGAAAAATGTGGTAACGGGATGTTACAGAAATAAAGAGGTCGACAAGTGTTAATTCAATTCATGGGCGAGCCCATCTTTGAATAAAAGCCCTGAATGGCGAACTGAAATTCATGAACATGGCGAGTTGAATTGTCGGGCGAGCTCTCAAGTTGGGCGAACTCCCATGAATAAGCCAATAGGAATGGCGAACTCTGTTGGGCGAATGGCAAGCTGTAGAGTAGTCACAGAATCTCGCCAAAGTGTTAGAAATATTAATAGTTTTAGAAAATATTCGAAAAGAAAATATTAATGGTATTAATATTTTACTTTGCAGCCGGGAAGTGAGAATTGATAAGGCAGGCGGGAAGCAAGGCTTCATCAAACGAGGTAAGGGAGATGTGTGTGAAGTGAATGCATGTCCTGTGGAGTTAAATTTTATGAAAATATTGAAAAAATGCTTGGGTTTATGACATGCATTTTGTTGATAATTGTTTTGACTTGGGCGAGCTAAGAACCCGACCTTTTGTGATGTTTTGGCGGGCGACCTGTTTTTTTTAACAAACTTCGGGCGAGCCAATTATTGGCACCCTTTTGATATTTTGGACAAGCGAACTATGCTTTAATAAACTCGGGCAAGCTACAAAGCTGACTCAATTATGTGGTTTTGGGCGAATTGATAAAGGCGAGCGAGCCAAAGATGGGCGAACCCTTTTATAATGTTTTGGGGGTGGGCGATCCCTTTTGTTGAGAAAATTATAGGCGAGTCAAAGAAAATAAACTATGTTTTTAATAAACTGGGCGAGTTGACCTTATTGGGCGAGTTGACCATGGTAGTGCCGCATTGGGTGAGTTGACCATGGGAACAGCCTAATGGGCGAACTGGCATGGGCGAGCCAGTTTGGGCAAGCCAGTTTAAATTGTTTTGTTAATACTAAGGTTGGCGGGTGAACACTAGTTCACCGCAATGGGCGAGCTGACCATGGGCGAGCCGTAATTGGCGAGCTGACCATGGGCGAGCAGATTTTAATAAATTTTTATACAAAAATTTATGAGAATTTTAGGCTGTTTTACTTATAAAACCTTTTTGGAATTTAAATCATTTTGAGAAAATGATAATAAAGGTGAAATAATTCCATGAAGGTTTTCATAAGATATAAAAGTGATTTTTGAGACTTTAGGCCCTGAGTTCATGCATTACTATTCATGTAATTGAGTGACCCGCTTGGGGTGATGGCTCGGGTCGATGGACCAACGGGTGCACCTCAGGGCGTCACAGGACTGATGGACCCGCCAAGTCATTAGCGATCTCGAGGTCACTTGGCAAGTGGACCCGAGGACCACCTATAGATTATGGCCATAGATCTAGCTAAGATAGCCGTGAGGGGCGATGACCTACGGGTGCACCCCAAAAGCGGACGACTTGTGTTCCTGGGGAAACAATGAGAGCATGATGTATATGTTGCCTAGTCTCAACTTACTGATTTCTATTTACTGAAAGGATCTATTGAATCCTGTTTAATGATAACTATATCCATTGTTTTCCTAATGGTTTTGATTGTTAGGACAAATAAGACGTTTGGAGGATTAAGTTTTTGGTTTTATAAAGCAGTATACGCCTTCCTTACTGAGCACGTTGTCGCTCACTCCTTTTTTTTCACTCCACAGATTATTGATTTGGACTAAGAGAATTACCTTCCGGAGATTTGATATCGAAGGTAAGTTGTATTTCTTTTATATATTCAATAAAATTGTGCAGTACTACTTTATATAGAAGGGAATGTATATACATCTTAGGGAAAGAATTTAATAATTCATATTTCCATATTAGTATGAGGAATAAAAGTATTAATTCTTATTAAAGTGTTAGGAGTTGTTAAGCATCACAGACAGCCCAACCGTTAAGTAAGTGTGATTTGTAACTGAATATCATGTTACACTGTGGATTTGGGATGTTACAGAAAGAGACTAGCTAGTATGATTGTGATTGATGAACTGCCTTTTAGGTTTGTAGAAAGTGAAGGTTTTAGGGAATTTATGTCTACTGCATGCCCTAGGTTTCGTGTTCCTTCACGATCTACCATTGCTAGGGATATTAATCAACTTTATTTGGATGAGAAGCAGAAATTAAGACAAGTTTTAAGGAAGTCATGTAAAAGAATTTGTATAACTACGGACACATGGACATCTTTGCAAAGATTTAATTATTTGTGTCTGACAGCTCACTATATTGATAATGATTGAAAATTGAACAAAAAAATCTTAAACTTTTGTCCAATTTCTAGTCATAGAGGTGAGGCTATAGGTAAGCTCATTGAGAAATGCTTGCTTAGTTGGGGGATTAAAAAATTATTCACTGTCACAGTTGATAATGCAAGTGCAAATGATGTTGCTATTAGATATTTGAGGAAAAAATTTGAGAATCGAGGGGGCTGCATTTTAAATGGACAGTACATTCATATGAGATGCATAGCTCATATAGTAAATTTAATTGTAACTGAGGGGTTGAAAGAAATGAATCAATCTGTTGCTCGTGTTAGGAGTGTAGTGAGATATGTGAGGTAATCTCCATCTAGATTACAAAATTCAAAGAGTGTGTTGACATTGAAAATATAGAGAGCAATAGTTTATTATGTCTTGATGTTTGTACTAGATGGAACTCCACCTATTTAATGTTGGATAGTGCTCAAAAGTTTGAAAGAGCTTTTGAGAGATTTGAGGAGCAAGATAGCAACTTTAGGGCTGAACTTGAGTTGGGAGAGGGTTTTCCTAATGAGGATGACTGGACCATTGTTAGAAGCTTAGGTCAGTTTTTAGAGCACTTTTATGAACTTACATTACGAGTTTCAGGCACTTTGTATGTCACATCCAACATTTTCTTTGATGAACTTGTTGAAATGAGTTGTCTTTTGAATGAAGCCCAAAATGATAGTAATGTTGAGTTTGGTGTGATGGCAATGAGGATGAAAGACAAATATGATAAGTATTGGGGTAATTTTGAGAAGATGAACATGCTGATTTTTGTGGATGTTGTCCTTGATCCTAGGCACAAATTAAATTATATGGAATTTGTTCTTAAAAATTTGTAAATGCTGATGTTGATAAAGGTTTGTCAGTACTGAAAAAAGTGAAGGATGTTCTTTATGAATTGTATCATGCATATCAACCTTCACTTCCAAGTGCTAGTACCGCCCAATCAAGTAGCGTTATGAGTGAGAGTAATGTAGGCGAGCCACAACTAAGGAAAAAGCGTATGAAGTCTTGGTATAGGATGCACATGATTGAATCGGGTGGTGTGAATCAAAAATCAGAACTGGATAAGTACCTTAATGAGGTTGTTGAGAATGACAGTGAAGATTTAGATATTTTAGGGTGGTGGAAAGTGAACAGCCCTAGATTTCCTATCCTTTCCCAATTAGCCCGAGATGTCTTAGCTATTCCTATTTCTACTGTGGCTTCTGAGTCTGCATTTAGTACCGGAGGAAGTGTTCTTGATCCATTTAGGAGTTCTTTAACTCCTATAATGGTAGAAGCCCTTGGGTGTACTCAAGATTGGATTCGGGAACCGACAAACCTATCAGACATGGTGGAAGAGCTAGAAGAGCTTGGAAATGTTGAAAATGGTATAAATATATTTTTCTTTTGTTTATTGTCCTATTATTTTATGAATTAAAAACAGCATATGAATTTTAATCTTGCTTTGTTTTCTTTTTTGTCTAGATTTCCTTTTGGATGGATCTAATTCTGTACCCACTCCCACTGAGTTTTGAGCTTGTGTATGGAGCTATTGTTTTAGCTTGAATTATGCTACCATTTTAGTTTGGATTATGCTACTGTTTCAGACTTTTAGCATGGTGTTTTAGTTTTGATTTTATTACTTTTATAATTGTTTGAATGGATGGATATTGATGATGGAGTGCAAATGCAATTTGCTGTTTGCTGGGGAATTGGTTTGTAATGATTTTATTTGGTTGTTGGAATTGGTTGGAGATGAATTTGTTGGAATATTGGTTTTGTAATGGTTCTGTTTGGTTGTTAAATGTTTTATTTAGTTGTTATCTTGCTCTTGTTAATTTGAGACTGTAAATGACTAAATGCAATCTGTTTTGGTGTTGTAATGGTGTTATAATGGTTGTAACTTGTAAATACAATATGTTGAATTGTTGATTGCTGAGTGCTAGACTGCCAGGACTGGAATTAATGTTTTGGACCTTTTGGTGCAATTTGTTTTGATGCTATAAAGGTGTTATTATTGGTGTTTTAATGGTTGCAAATTGCTGGACTGGAATTATTGTTTTGGTGCAGTCTGTTTTGGTGTTATAAAGGTGTTATTTTTGGTGTTTTGATGGTTGCAAATTGCTGGACTGGAATTGATGTTTTGGTGCAATCTGTTTTGGTGCTTAAGATGTTATTGTTGATGTTTTAATGGTTGCAAATTGCTGGATTGGAATTGTCACTGACACTAGGTGCCGAACTGTTTTGGTGTAAAAGAGAGTCTTTATACAATTTTGGTAGTGTTAGACTGTTTTGGTGTAAAAGAGACAATTTTGGTTAATCGGTTAATTAACCGATTAACCGAACGTTATTTTTGGTTCGGTTAATATGAAAGTATAAACTTCGGTTCAGTTAATGAAAATGAAAATGCAAACTTCGATTAATTTCGAAAATGTAAACTTCGGTTCGAAATTAACCGAACCGACCGATTGACCACCCCTATTTGTTTGTAGTAATGTAAATTGGATAATTGCAAAGTTGATATTATATGTTTCAATTGTGTTGATTGTGAATTTTGCATGAATTTATTTAGAAGTATGCATGAATATGAGAAGTAATGATTAGAATATGATTGAATTGATTATTTGACTCTTGTTGAAGTTATGAGTTAAGAATTGAAAGATTTGAAAATATGTTCATGATCTTAATCTTGTTTTAAGTCTTAATTTTTAAATTTTTCAGTCTTATTTTGAATTTTTAGGATTGAGTCTTAAGTAAAAGATTTTGTGGGTATATCTTTTGAAAGCCCTCACGAGAGACAACTCGTTCACTAGGGGTGACCTAGGGGTTTAAAGGCTTATTGCATATGCTAAATGTAATCGTGATTCCTACGAAAGTGAGATTTAGGATTTAGTTCTTTAGGAAGTTAGTTTAGGTTTTGCTAGAGGACTAGCAAAAGCTAAGTGTGGGGGAATTTGATAGGATTACATTTTGTGAATTTTATATGTGCTAATATATTTGCTTTATTTATGTTTTATGCCTAAAAGAGCTTACTAATGTTTATTTTATGTTTTAGGTATTAAATATCAAAGTTGGAATAAAAAGAAACTAAAAAGAGCAAAGTGCAATATTTTCTGTCCAGCTTGAAATATTGACGTTTTTGACCAATTTAACGACTTGATCTCAAGAGGTGGCCTTCATGGAAGTTGTAGAGGACTTCTCAAGGTTTCCAGAATGTCTAAGATCGCAAAAATCGGTGTTCATTTGATGGGTCAAACGTCTAGACAAAATCAGTACGAAATTTTGGGCAGAAAAACGAGATTGAGAAGAAATTCCAACAAAGCAAGTTCAAGACCAGATTTTGTTGAGAGAAGATAATTTCTTAATTTTATTTTGTCTTAGATCTGTAATTAATTAATAAAAATAGGCCTTAGGAATTTTACTTAGAAAATAATTGTAAAAAGATGATGAGATAAAGGTAAGAGTTTGACTAGTCAAATTACTTGTTTTCTAAGTAAACTCTTATCTAAATCCCACATTGCTTAGGAAAGTCTTTTAAACTCTTCCTTAGGCCTATATAAAGAGCACAAGGCTCTCATAAACAACATCCTTCTCCTCCCTCTTCTCTTTTAGTCTTGTAGGATTTTCTTTAGGGTTTTTAATAAAAATTTTATTTTTCTTTATTTTTAATTAGTTGCTGATTTCTTATTATTGTTTTATAAAATTATTTTCTTTTTATTTTTTTTAGATTTTGTGATTTCTTTTTTTGTTAAAATCTTATTAGATCATAATCTTGATTATAGATTTCTTGTTTGATATTATTAAAAATTGATAGTTTAATTGTTTATTGCATGATAAGTGTCTTCTTTATAATATTAAACTTGAATTTTATGATCTTGAATATGTCTAGTGAGTAGTTTTCTTATTCAGTTATGAGGTAAATTGATTATTCTTGGGAAAAGCATGTTGTGAGATTCTTGAACCTATTATATAATTGTTGATTAAATATCCAAGATTCTTTGAGCACATTATAATGATTGTTTGTTTGATTAGATAGGGTGCACACTATTTAGTTAAATTAAATAATCTACCACCAGATTAAAAACATAAGTCCGTAATTACTTGTGGAGTTAATCACTAGGGATGGAGGAGAATTAAGGTTTAGATTAAATAAACCGAGCTTATGTGTTTGTTATCTAATGTCAACCCATATCTTTCTTGTTGTTAATGCTGCTACAACTTATATCTAGAGAGCTTATTCTAGGTAGGTTAAGTAGTTAGAGATTAGTTAAAGAGCTTGTTTTAACTAACGAATCAGTAAGGAAAGATGGTGTAATAGAGTTTGTTGTTATGCTACGTTGACTATTTAATTGACAATAATATTTTGTAATCAATGATCAACATCAAAATCCAAGAATGATTGATTGCCTCGTAACTGAAGCTTTTTGCTATTTGTTTTTTATATTTAATAATTCTTGTTTTCTTTATTTTAGAATAGTTTACAAAACCTCAAAATTTCTTCTTCTTTCCCTGAACCCTAAAATTAGATTTTTAATTTAGTAATTAACTTAAATAATTCAGTTTCTGTGGATTCGACTCTTGCTCCGCTATCTACATAGTAGAGTTAGGAAATTTTATTTTGGTGACTCACGACACTCATCACAGACTAACTCTTAAAGAATCACGTGGATACTCGCCCAACCATCACCAACAAGACAGCAATGTTAAATTTATTTGCATTTTTTGGAACTACTATTTATGAACCAAAATTATACCCAGAACAAAATACAACAATGAAGTCCATACTACTTCATGAAAATACAAACATCCAAACATGAAATATAGCAGAATTAAAACACATAAAATCTCCTGTTATTAGACCAAACTACATCAATTTTAGAATCCCAAATTCTGTAAAGAAGTACTGTGTCATCATCCTTCAACTGGTTGAATCATGTATA
Organism: Heritiera fomes; assembly: GCA_032173925.1. NCBI lineage: Eukaryota > Viridiplantae > Streptophyta > Magnoliopsida > Malvales > Malvaceae > Heritiera > Heritiera fomes. The sequence goes on along the minus strand of JAPDPM010000013.1, from coordinate 2,199,609 downwards.
TCGTCAATCCCTTGGATTCTCTGCAATGTACCAAATGCCTTTCAAGAGAATGAATGACTTTTTTAAATGTGAGAAATTTTCTTAAGTTATATCAAAAGTGTAGGAAAAGACACAAGAAACTTTTCAATTGTTAAATAATTAATAAAATAAAAGTAAAATAACCAAAAAAAAAGATCACTTTAGTTGAGACATTTGGGATAACATGCGATTAATTAATATTGTCCATCGGATGAGTATTGTGAAGTGCTAATATCTTTCCTACACGTAACCGTATTTTTAAACCTAATTTTGGGTATATAGACCAAGTTTTATCCTTATAGTCAAATAAGTGATCACTCACACTTAGATAAAAAATATTGATGACAACTTCATAAATTTTATTTCCAACAACCAGGCCCTAAACCTAAATTTTATGACAATATTTTAATGTATGCAAATCAAATCTTAGGTTTCATTCGGTAACTCGAAATGAGCTTCTAAAAAACAATTTTTAATTAAAAATATCTTAGAAATAGAAAATAGTTTCAAATTTGTGAATTCATTAAAAGTTATTTTTATATGTTTGAAATTCATGGAAATACTCAAATTTTTATAATTTTCACACCCAAAATTTCACAATTCAAATGATAAGTACCAAATACTTGAGTTTGATACCAAACACTACAAAAAAATAGAGCATTAGAGACGGAATTTGTGACCGAATTTCCGTTACAAATTTTCAATTTTCGTCACTAATTATAATTAGTGACGAATTTGAGATGAAATATTCCGTCTCAAATTCCGCCTCTAAATTTAAAGTAGCTAAAAGTCTAGTGACGAATTTAAGATGAAATATTCCGTCTCAAATTCCGCCTCTAAATTTAAAGTAGCTAAAAGTCTATCCGTCACAATTTTTTTTTTCCGTTGCAAAATCCATTACAAATTTGAGACGGATATTTGCGACTAAAATCCATTTCTAAATCTTTTTTTTCCTTCAGAAAAATTGTAATGAAACAAAAAAAAATTTAGTTTTTGCTACGCTTTTTACATCAGATTTTGTAACTAATTTTTTCCGTTGCAAATTTTTGTGACAGAAATTTCGATACAATTTCCCTCACAAATTGTGACGGAAATTCCGCTTCTAAAAGCTATTTCTGTCATAAAAAATTAATTTATTCAAATTAAAAAAAAATCAAATTCTACAGTTTGTGACGAAATATTGGTAGAAAATTCCGTCTCAAAATAAGTTGCAACGAAATTTGTAACTAAAAATTCCTCTGTAATTTCATTTTTTTGTCACAACAAATATATTATTAAAACAATATAAAAATTAAAATTAAAATTAAAATTTGTAACAAAATTCTGTCACAAATTCCGTAAGAAAACTATGACAAAAAAAATCAACATTTAAATTATTATTTCATAGCTATTGAAATTGTTGAATTTCATTAAAAAACAATTAATTTTGTAAGCTAAAATCTAATTTCCAAGTATACCTAAAATTGAATCCAATTAATTTACAATAAATATAGTTTAACAAAAAGATATACATTTAATATATACATAATTAAACCAAAACCTTAAATATACATCTAATATCCACAAAATATGTACCAAACATCCATGCATAAACATTATATTCAATTCAGAAATATATACTATATTGAATACAAAAGCATGAAGTCGTATAACATCGTAGCGCTTCATAAAGATGGTCTTTGCTTCAAAAAGTGATCGAACACCTATAACAAAATAAATTATTTTGTTATATACGATTTAACAAAAATTCATACAATTAATATATATTCTACTCACACACATACATAATCAATTAATATATATTCTACTCACACACATACATAATCAATTAATATATATTCTACTCAGTTTGGGCAAGTTACTCAGAATGGAATATTGATGGAATGTCTGAATAAAATTAACATTCTCAATCCTTTACAACAATTGATAATGGTTACCAATGCTTATAAAACTTGAGGAACCTCAGATTGTAGTCGCTATACCAATCCTAGGTTTCTCTAGACAACTTAAAGGTTGGTCAGATAACTACCTAACCTCCAACAACAACTAAATATATATTTTGAAGGCTGCTAAAACAGAAATGAAGGAAAACCAATCCTCAATGACAGATACCAAGAAATCAAAGATTATGTTGCAACGGTAATCTTCGTCATAACTAAAACGTTTTATAGGTGATCCTTGCTCAAAGACAAAAGCGCAAAACTTCTATCAAAACTAAAATGCAAAAAGGTCAATGATTATCTTACATTGTTTGACTTTAGTCATGAAGTCAATTTACAAATCAAGGTTGTTTGTACAGATTTGATGATTATCGTACGTTGTTTGTACCAATCGAAATTACCAAATCAATTTACAAAATCTTTACCATAAACAGTAGCACTAGAGCTCTCCACAAATATGGGTGAAAAGCTCAACATGGCTGTACTTAATGCAGTAAAAAACGAATTCTGTAAACTCAGAAAATCCTAACTATGCAAATCAGCAGTAATATCAGGGATAACATAGTTTCGTCAGGCATAATCACACCAATATTCTCTTAGCCCAGGCCCAAACTAAAAAAAAATTAATATAAACAACCAAGCAACATGATCTTCAAAGTGTTGATTCAGACTAAAGCGAAGGGCGAACAGAAAAAGCAACCAACAGGGAAGTGTCTGTACACACATATATGTTTGATAGACAATGAGGATGAGTCTGTACACACACACATATATATATATATATGTACTTGATAGACAATAAGGATGACTGCTATGACTTTTTTGCTTCTATCAGGCATTCAAAGAAGAAAAGACTTCTGCTATCTCAAAAACCTCAAATAATAGACAATGGAAATCATGGATCTTCAAAAGTATTATTCCATTAAGAGACAAGCACTTGCGGTAGGCAACCTAAAAAATAAAAGAGTAAAATTTCAAAAGTGGTAATAAATATAGCTCTCGTCCCTAAGTGGTGTAGTTGTAGTAAACGTGTGTATTTGAGGCATGATGAGGCCTATATTTATTAGAATAAAAAAAAGGAGAAAGAATCCACTTAACTGATTTAATTGTATATTTTTTTTACTTTTTATACTTAATTTACTAGTTGTGTATCATGCTTTATTTATGTAGATTATATATGTCGCATTTCGTGTTAATTAATATTTTTTATATAATTATTTTCGATCAATATGATAAAGATATCATATTGATTTAAAATTTTTTTTGCATGATAGATATGAATATATTATTAAACCTAAAGGTTTTTTTATAATATTAATCATACATAAATTATGAGTGTAAAACTAATTAATTTTATACCATGAGATTTGAACTTCCCTCAAGTATTTGTGTGCTTGTCAATATACATATCCAAATTCTAGTTAACATGGACAGCAGCCGGTGGTGCACCAGTGCACCAGCTGCAGGACAGCAGCTGGTGGTGCACCACCAGTTGCTGTCCCGTGGCAGCTAGTGCATCACCAGCTGCAGGACAGCAGCTAGTAGTGCACCAGCTGCAGGACAGCAGCTGGTGACCAGTTGCAATTTTTATTCATGATTAGCTTTTTTCTCATGTCAGTGACAAATAAAACTTCCTTTATTTTCTGCTAAAAATTTTCTCTAATGGCGACCTCCTCTATCAGACATGAAGAAAGTCCCACTTAGTGGGAGTTGGTGAGGCCCTTAGCTTCCTTAAGAAGCCATAATACTATTATAATGAAATATATTCACTATATATATTTATTATTTAATTTAACTTCCACAATTCAATTTATGTGTATGTTTTATAAAATGGATATTCACATGAGATATGTTTAAGTTTAATTTACAAACATTATATGGTTAATAAGATATTTTTCACTCTTATGGTGCACCACCAACCGCAGGATAGCAAATTCAACATAACAAATTCAACAAACTCTCTCTCCCTATTCTTCCTCTGTCTATCTTTTCTTCCTTTCTTCTTATACTATTCTGTTCTACATTTCCTGGAAATACCAGAATCTATTATCATCTGTTCATCTTTGAGATACCACTTAGCTTGTGATTCAACCCTTGGATTTTGGCTTGCATCAGGCAATTGGTTGCATTAGTTCTGTTTAGGGAATTTTTCTTTTCTTCTTCTTTCAATTATTGAGGAATTTGATCTCATAAAGTTTTGAATCTCTTTGATTCTGAGTTTTATGTTAAAGCTGATGATGATGTATATTTAAGGCCAGGCGACCTAATTTATTAACTCTTTTATGCATTTGTTGGGTCGTATTCCTTAACTTCATAATGCACTTCTATGTGGCTAGTTAACAACGTTGTTCTATTGATTTGCAGATCACCTATCACTTCTATTAGCAAAAGAATGTTCTCATGCTTAGACTTACCTTGGATGCATGAAATAGTATTTACTGATCCTAGGCTGAAATGTTTAGTATTGTTATTTATTATTTTAATGTAAGGTTTAGATATCTATATTAACTCCTTTTAGGCTTCATGTTTTGTGTGAATGTTTCTTTTTAGTTGACTGGAGTGCCTTTATTTGTATATTAGTATAGGAGATGATAGTTTGCTGTCTTTGATTGATGTTAGCAGTTCAGTCGAGAAGTAGAACAGAAGTAAAGGACTGGTTGAATGGCATCTACTAACATCACAATATTTAAGGAAAAGTCTGGAAAGCAGCAACTCTGGAAAGCAACAACTTGTGTTTGTTTTAAGGCCATGATACGATGTAAAAGACCATTTATAACTATTAAGAATTCAATATTGGAATAGCAAACTGGCTATAAATTTATTCTCACTGTCAAACTGGGCTAAATTCTTATTGGTTTTAAGGATATGATAGTAGGAAATTACCATATGGATCCATAAAGAATGAAAAACCAGATCAGTTAAACTAGGTGACAAATTTATTCTCACTATCAGTAAGCTTCCAAAAAGCTTACTGGTTGTAATAGTTTCTATTTCTTCAGTTACAGTCACATATAGATCTTTACTACAAGAGAGGCATAATTTTTGTTTATGCATAATAATTTGTGGCATCTACTACTAGAATAATAATACAGAAATAATTACCCAAGCTATTAAGGTTCCCTTCATCTTGAATTACCCATTAGAAAGGATGAATTTTTGTCTTGATAATTTTGCGTTGTAAGATCTATGCTGCCCTATACCTTCTGATGTATGGAGTATATACATGTATGCATGCATGCATGAATACATGGATAAAAAGCTTTAAAATCCTTTAGGCATTGCAAGAGTTAAGATGCATGACACTTGTTTCCACTATAAATAATTCATTTTGATGTTACCACTTTAATGTTAAGATATGATCATAGTTGGCTGGTGCACCACCAGCTGCTGTCCTGCAGCTGGTGGTGCACCAGCCGCCATAGGACAGCTTTCATCCTATTTAAACTAAGCAAGCAAGATTAAATTTTGTAAGGATAAGTGACAACAATTGGCTTCTACCAATTTATGATTGAGGTCTCATAGAGTTTGAATAAAAAGTCTATATAACCATAATTTACTATAGAGTAATTAAAAAGGTACTTATTAGAAGTTAACAAAAGCATGTCATTACTTATCTTGCAAATGCACTAAAACTTCACTTTGCATCTTGTTCTTTAGCTCAAGATTATAAGTATGATTGGTTGTCTGTTGTTAACTAAAATATGATGCCTTTTCTTAAAACCTCAAAAATTTTTAGCTAAATCCAATGAATTTGTAAACCTTTTCCACTTGCCTAACAAATTTTCAGAATACCCATGTTTCATGCATGCTTTGACAATCCAAAGAATGTACAAAGAGAAAATGCAAATCAACTCTATACATAGCAAAGTCACACAACCCAAATAAGATAAAAAGTAGCATTATCCATGTGACAAATAAACTTGAAATAAAAAATAATAGCATATTTAAATTATTTTCCATTGTCATTATAGTTAGCATAAGTAGATAAACAAAGCAAGTTAGATCTAATATAAAAAAATGAGCTGAGAAGATTAATTAAATAAGTAAACGTTATTATATATGAGACATACCTGAGTGTGAAGCTACCAATGTTACACTTATACCAGAAGTCTTTAGTTTCTTTACTTCTTCAGCAGCTTGTATGACACCAAAATATAATCCAGTTGCATGTCTTTAAAAAAAACAAAAAAACTTACATATGCTATCATCAACAATACCAAATTAAAGGAAAACTTATATGAAGACAGAGGGAATGAATGCATATGACAATAAACAAAACAGTCATTGCACCCTATTAAAAATGAGTAAGAAATTTATAATAACAAATATCAACAATATATGCACACATTTTAGGAGTTCATTTCAAAGCAATTATAAATCAAATTCCAATTCCTTCAGCTCTTTTTAAGCTCTTCTAAGCCAGTTCTGAGATTTGTTGCAGTTCGTACTTTGAACAAGGTTGGTTTCTTTGACTTTGCTCGATAGTATATCACACTATTCCATAGATATCTCTGTTGCTGATTTAAGGAAAATGAAAGCCGAGCACTTTAGTTAGAGGGCCTAGGGTAGTTTCTTCTGCAAATTACAGAAGTTCAAACACACTTGTGGAGTTTGTTAAAAGTTCTGTTACCATATTGTTTAGTAAACATTTCAATCATAAATGATTGGTGTTTCTTTCTAGTTCAGAGACATGTATTTTTCTGTGCATTCTGATTTCAGACTTTCAATTTTCAGGTTGCAATGACTCATCCCATGGTTGTCACTAACTGCAATATTGACATAGAGAGTTTAATTTCTGAGCAAAACAGAAGCACAATGTCTTAACATCAATTACAGCTGGCCTACCAATTCAATAACGACAATCAATTATTCTAAATTTTTAATACATATATATAAACAAACTTATTTAATTATAAACAAAATAATGTAAGAAAGATAGGATTTTGAATTTACCAACAATTTCAACAATGCAGAGGCACGGAAGGCAGAGGCACACAGTGGCGAGGCAGTGGGGAGGCACGCTGAGGGGAGATCGAGGCGGACGTGGTCTGGAGAGGCAAGACGCGCACACGGGAGAGGCCCACACGAGAGAGGAGAGGCGATGCACGAGCAGGGGAGGAGAGATGCGACAGGCGAGAAGCTTGCAAGAAGGAGGCGCATAGGGGAGAGGAGAGGCAAGGCGAGCAGGGTGGCTAGGCTAGACATTGACGCCAGTGCCGGCACCGGCTATGGTGTGGGCGAGCAGGGGAGAGGTCCATAGGGCAGAGGCGAGGCAAGGCAAGCAGGGCGGCTGGGCTAGATGTCAACACCAGTGCCGACACCGACGTGGTGTGGGTGAGGCGGTTGGGAGGAGTCGGGGTGAGGGAGAATTTTGGTTAGGTTTTTGTTCTTTTTTTTTAGCTAAGTAAAAGATAGGGGATGGGCGGTAAAATGTAAACAAGAAAAAGTTTCTGTTCAGCATGGGCGAGAAGAATTTTGAGACGGATTTGCGGTAGCAAAATCCGTCTAAAAAATTTAATATACTTCTTTATAAATAAATTTAATAATATTATTTCATAATTGTAATAATTTTAATATATTTTTATTTAAAATGATATTATTTATAATTTATACATTCTAAAAATTATTATATAACATTAAACTAAAAAATATTGTGATATTATAGTTTATATTATGTATACTTAATTGCTTTTTACAATTTTCAACTTTACTATATTATAATAAATATATTAATTTTAAACTACCTTTAATTAAAAACACAATTTATATTAAATTGTAAAAACAATTCAATATACATATACTAAAATATATTTTTTCATATTTTTTCAAAAATTAAAATATATTAATATATATTATATTTGTTATTATTAATAAAATCTATTAAATGTAAGGGTTTTGAGACAGAATTTTCGTTACAAAATCCATCTCAAAATTTAGAGACGGAATTTGCGACGGAAAATTCCGTCTCAAAACCCTTAAGAAAATAAAAAAAAAACTTTAAGGGGTTTTGAGACGGAATTTTCTGTTACAAAGTCCGTTTCCAAAATTTGAGACGGAATTTGTAACGAAAAATTCCGTCTCAAAACCTTTTCAAGAAATAAAAAAAGAATATAATGGTTTTGAGATGGAATTTGTGACAGAAAATTCCGTCTCAAAACTTTTATATTTGTTTGTAGGTTTTGAGATGGAATTTTCTGTCACAAATTCCGTCTCAAAACCTTTTCAAGAAATAACATAGGAATATAAAGGTTTTGAGACGGAATTTGAGACAGAAAATTCTGTCTCAAAACCTTTCCAAGAAATAACATAGGAATATAAAGTTTTGAGTCGGAATTTGAGACGAAAAATTCCGTCTCAAAACCTACAAACGAATATAAAGGTTTTGAGACGGAATTTGTAACGGAAAATTCCGTCTCAAAACCTTTCCAAGAAATAAAAAAGGAATATGAAAGTTTTAAGACGGAATTTGTGACGGAAAATTCCGTCTCAAAACCTACAAAAGAATATAAAGGTTTTGAGATGGAATTTTCCGTCTCAAATTTCGTCTCAAAACCTGTTCAAGAAATAAAAAAGGAATATAAAGGTTTTGAAATGGAATTTGTGACGGAAATTCCGTCTCAAAACCTGGAATATAAAGGTTTTGAGACAGAATTTGAGACGGAAAATTCCGTCTCAAAAGCTTTTCAAGAAATATATAAGGGTTTTGAGACGGAATTTGTGACGGAAAATTCCGTCTCAAAACCTACAAACGAATATAAAGATTTTGAGACAGAAAATTCCGCCTCAAAAGCTTTTCAAGAAATAAAAAAGGAATTTAAAGGTTTTGAGACGGAATTTGTGACAGAAAATTCCATCTAAAAACCTACAAATGAATATAAAGGTTTTGAGACGGAATTTGAGACGGAAAATTCCGTCTCAAAACCTTTTCAAGAAATATATAAGGGTTTTGAGATGAAATTTGTGACGGAAAATTCCATCTCAAAACCTATAAAGGAATATAAAGGTTTTGAGACGGAATTTGTGACGAAAAATTCCGTCTCAAAACCTTTTCAAGAAATATATAAGGGTTTTGAGACGGAATTTGTGACGGAAAATTCCGTCTCAAAACCTACAAACGAATATAAAGGTTTTGAGACGGAATTTGTGACGGAAAATTCCGTCTCAAAACCTTTTCAAGAAATATATAAAGGTTTTGAGACGGAATTTGTGACGGAAAATTCCGTCTCAAAACGTACAAACGAATATAAAGGTTTTGAGACGGAATTTGAGACAGAAAATTCCGTCTCAAAACCTTTTCAAGAAATATATAAAGGTTTTGAGACGGAATTTGTGACGGAAAATTCCGTCTTAAAACCCCTTGCTTTTTTTTATTTCTTGAGATATTTTGAGACGGAATTTTCTGTCGCAAATTCCGTCTCAAAATTTTAGAAACGGAATTTGCAACAAAAATTCCATCTCAAAATCCGTCAAAAATTTGGCGGGGATAAATACTATTTGCACGCGCCTTTTTAGCTTCAGAATTTGTGACGGATTTTATTCCGTTACAAATTTGCAACGATTCTTCGTAGAAAATCTGTAGCTAAACTTGTCACTAAAACTTTTCTTTGTTCCGTTGCAAATCTGCATGAACTTGTGACGGAAATTTCTGTCTCAAAAATTCCGTCACTGAAAGTACAATTTCTTGTAGTGAAATTTTGAACAGTAAGTAATTTTTAGACTTTACCTAATTCATTTTTTTCTTTGGAATAATACATCCAAACTTACTACAACGAATCTCACAAATTTATAGAAAATTATTTTCTCACGATCGATCTCTCAAAAAATTCAAACTCAAAACAACCAAAAAAAAAAAACTCTCCTGTCCTTGAGTCAACATCCGTTGCTATATTAATTTCAATTCAACAGACCAATATAAATTTAAACTAGATTGTACAAGTTCAATTATATATTATCTAGTTAATTAGAGATATATATATATATTGATAATTAGATATATTCCGTAGTTAACATATATATATATATATATATATATATTGATAATTGAGAGGGGGTTAAAGTTGTTTTTGTTCAAAACTAAACCTTAACATGTCACGATTATTCTTTAATCATTCTACCACAGCTCTAGTTAATTAAAATTTTAAATCTACTCATTCAATAAAATGGACTGCGGTCATCCTAATTCCCAGTTATAAGATAATTGTTGCAATGACATAAGTTTAGATATGTTAACAACTCTTGATCCAAAATGAAGAAAAAAAATAAAGAAGAGTAAACACATCCGAAACACATCTCTAAAACGTTTTACTTGTTTGATTGCCAGCCCTTCTTACTTTTCTCATGCAAACTGCCATGGATTCTGAGCATCCAGCAGTCCCATAAAAATTTATTTTGAAGCCATTTGTTTTAGAACGTTTGACGGCGTAATATAATTGAAACTATATGGTATACATAATGCTGATGCAGTCAACACTTACGAACAAGTTTGGGAACAGGAAAAAAAAAACACAAAACACGTAGATTTTGTGCCTGAAGAAAACAATTGTGCCTGAAGCAAATTAAAATGGGAAGAGTAAGACAAGTAACTAGCATATACCTAAGACCAGAGCCAATAACGTACGCACTGAGCCAGGGAACTTGGGGCAGATGAAAGGACCAACAACAAAAGAAGGAATCACAGTTACCATATCCATTCCATGTTCTGCTGCAAATTCAAGAGCTGCCCTTTCTGACAAAGTCTTGGAAATTGTAGATATTTGATTTTGGAAACTAATATTTGTTTCATGCTATAAGTGAAAGACAACCTTTTCTTAAAATAACTACTTCACAAGAATAACTTTTTTCTCAGAAGAGCTCTTCACAAGAACAATCTCTTATTAGAAGAATTCATTACTTCTTCTTAGAAGAGCTTATTTACATAATAGCTTTTCTCAGAACAGCTCTTCTCGGAACAACTCTTCACAGAATAACATGTTCACAAAACAACTCATTTATGGAACACTTTTAAGAAGAAATAAAGATAACTCTGGAATAGGGCAGGGTTCTTGAGTTAACTCCACTATTGAGATGTCCTGGAGAGTTTGGCTTGGTAGATCAGATATGGAAGTAGTTAAGAGTTCTTCTCTTAACCTTTCTCTGAAGTATGAGTGCTCTTCCTTATTTCTTTCAGTACACCTTCTCCCAAAAACGTAACTCCCACTAGACAAAGCATTAATGCTTTGTAACTGTCAATTCTCATTATTACGTTATTAATACCAAAGATATGTAACTCCTATTCTCTACTCCTATATATAGGGGTTCTTGTTATCATTGAAAGGGCTTTTGGCAAATCAGCTAATCCAGAAACTCTCTCAGAAATTCTCTCAAATCATCTCTACATTGTTTTCTCTCTTTAGCCTTGTTCTCAGCCTTGCTCAGCCTTCTACCGCCACCTGCCGTTGCACTCATTCTTCAGGATCTACTCCAGTCTTCCTCTCCGCTGCCTCCCGGCACACCCTATTCTACTGGTTTGCAACGTTTCCTCTCTACAGCAAATAACTCATCTACAGAAATCCTGTAAGATTGCCAATTTGGGCTTAATTTTTCTCTGACAAAATCCACATCAGTCCAAAAACTCTCATCCATCATGTCCACATCTTTGTTGTTGAACACAACGGTGAATGCACTAGTAGACTAGGAGTATAGACAACTCTATTCACAGTTCTTGATTTTAAGCATGCTTTCAAGATGCCTAGTGTTCCACTGATTGCCCTTTTAATTACTACTTCCTCAGGTTCTTTGTTTTTGAAATCCATAGGGCTGGCAACATGGAGGACTGCTTTGCATCCTTCAATGGCTGCATCGAAACTGTCGGGATCACTAAGATCTGCATTGAAGATTTTGAGCTTCTCGGCTGCCCCTGGCAGACTGGTGTGGAAACTAATGTCTCTTTTGTTTTCTGGTATATGTCACAGATTAGAAAAATAAACAACAATACAGTATGCTTTACGTAATACAGACAAAAGAAACAAGAACCTACCCAGGACAAAAAAAAAAAACCAACACCACCCTTTAGAAACATAACAGAAAGAAACATAACATAGTTTGGTTCATTAAAAATTATTTCTAAAAAACGTTTATGTTTTTTAGAAAATAAAAGATTTTTTATTGTTTAGCTGAGTCAATAGAAATTTTTTTTTTGTTTGATTATTTTTTAAAAAGCTCTATTTTCTTTTTTCTAATGATATTAATATAACTAATAAAATATTAAAAATTATTTATCACTAATTAATTAATTTATTAATATTAAAAACAATTATGCCATCAAAAAATTAAAAATAATTATACGTTGAAAATAATATATTTAATATTAAAAAATTATATTATTAAACATTTAAAAAAACTATTTATTATTATTTATATTAATATTTTTAGAAATTTGAAGTAATATTACTATTTTAATATATATAATGTTAATAATATATTAATATTTATTCTTTTTAAATATTAAAAATATTTATATTATTAAAATAATTATATTTTATACTGAAAGTATTTATTATTAAAATCATAACAAAAATATTATTTATTTATTTTTACTATCAAAATATTAATATAAAATATTTGAAAATAAAATATAAAAACATTATTCCTTAAACTAAAATATTAATAAATTATTAAAATAATTAATATATTATTTATTAAATTAGTATTTATTTATAACTAAAATAATAATATAATATTGTTTATTATTTAAATATTAAAAATATTTAAGATTAATAATATAAAAATATTTCTATTAATATAATAATATTTTATGTAGGTTTAAATTAAATCAAAGTTTAAAAAATTATATCTAAGGTCCAACCTGAGTAGAATTATATATAATAAGTTCCGGAAAATATCTTCCCTTTTCAAAATAGAGACATTTTCCAGAAAAATGACATAATTTTTCATCGATCAAAAAATCTTATTCCGTTGACCAATCAATTTTCTGTCAATCAAACACTAGAAAATGTTAAAATCATTTTCTGAAAAATAATTTCAGTGAACCAAAAAGAGCCAATTAATTCAGGAAAGAAACTAGCGAAAGGAAAGAAAATGAGTATGGGAGTTATGTTTTTTCCTGCTAAATTCCAGCAGGAAAGCTCAATTAATTCAGGAAAATCAAAAGAGTTCCTTCTTTTTGTTATTAAACTGTCTTTAATCTTATCAACTTTACTCTTACCTGGATCAGGTCTAACAGTGGTATTGACAGAGTAACCCTCCTCAAGAAGCCTCTTGATCAGCCTTGAAGCTATGAACCCAGTGCCTCCTGTCACATAAACGGTTCCCTTATCTCCTTCCATCTCCCTTTACTCTCTCTTCTTTCACATTACTCTCAGAAGATTTGCAATCACATATCAAGTGAGAAATGTCACTTACAATAACGATTTTTCCTTGTAATTTCGATATACACGGTGTATCTTTGGAACACTTTTTGACAAGGATCCATACCTACAGATAGTAACATTTATTTTTAAAGTTGTTGACTAAGACTTAGTTTGATCCAATTTAAGGTTTGGATTTATTCATATTAGGGATGATATTGAATCTATAAGATTGGATATTTAAAAGTTTTTATCTCCTTTGAGTTATGCAAATTTTTTTATTTTATGATAAGTATCTAAATTGCATAAAATAAATTCAAATCAATCTGCACATTTTTGATTCAGTTTGGACTAGTTTTTCAAGTTTTTTTATTTAGGTAATTTTAAAATTTTAACTTAAACTTTTAATTGAAATATAAAACTTGACTTTCGATTTCAAAAATACAAATTATAAAATATTAAACAAAAAAAATTCTATTATGATTCATATCCATTTTGACTTATATCCGAATTGATCCGAATATATACAATTCAATTATATGATTCATTTAAATTTGAATCAAATTTTTCATGACTCAAAATCAATCTAATCTCTCTATTTGAACCAATCTGAATCACTCTACCTTTATTTTATGTCTAATTTTCTTGAGGAGATATTACAACCATGACACACCATCAAAATTCAGAAGCATGTTTTACCGTCTAAATATGAATATGAATTTGAAGATGAAAATAATCATGCTTAGCTGGAGAAAATTGAAGGTCCCAACAACCAAAGGAGGAAGATTGGCAATTGTTTGCTTGACATTTCTAATCCATTGTCTTGGGAAATTCCCGAGCTAGTTAGCTACCTGTCTTTTCTAACATGGTATTCATGTACTTACAAAGCTAGAAGCCTTGTTGCTTCGACACAAATTCCATAATAAGTCTAAAGAATAATCCATAGCTTTAGATAGGTAAAATACATAAATCTCCTATTTTTATACCAAAAGAACATTAATATCTCTAGTTTCGAAATACCAAATTTTCTCTCCTTCCACTATCTTTAAATTCAAAAATCGTAAACACTAAATCCTAAATTCTAAATCCTAAAAATCATAAACTATAAACTATAACTCTTAAATTCTAGACTCCAAACCAAAAATCCCTACATTTTAAATCTTAAACATTATTAAAGAGAAAAAATTGGTATTTTAAAACTAGAGAGGGTTAGTATCCATTTAGTATAAGTATAGAGGGTTTATGTATTTCACTCGCCTTTAGACTTTTGTTTTACACAAATTTCCATAATAAAATCTCCTCTTGTGTTTAGGATTTCAAATATATTAAGGAAAAATAAGTTATTAAGATTACTTCAAATTTAAGTAAAATTGTTATATTAAGGAAAAATAAGTTATTAAGATTACTTCAAATTTAAGTAAAATTGTTCTCTATCCAATTCGTTTGATTTACTAAAAAAATATTTAAATATACAATTCAAAATTAATAATAAAGTTTTCAATTAGTATTCATGTAGTAAATTTGATAAATACTAGATATTAACAACATACAATTACTAATCATTATTATCATTTCAAAACTCATGATGATTAAGGATTTCTATTGATGTAGACGACAATGAGGTTAATAATAATAAATGTGAGATTGGTTGCTATAATAGTAAAATTAAAATCAGCGGTAAAATATGCATTTAGATGCAAACGATGATGAAATGAAATGAGAAAAAAAATGATTAATAAGCATATTTTAAAAATTTTAAATTATCATATTATGTAATTAATTATATGTATAAATATATTAATTTATGCATTTATTTAAAATTTTTGGTAGGTACTTAATTTTTTCCTTTGTAATTATATAAATTTATTTATCACTAATAAATAATTAAAAATCTTTCAAAGAGATAAAATTAAGGAGTAAAAAGGAAAAGAATGTTAGGAGAAATGTTTTTTTTACTGCATTCATAAAGAAGTCAATCAATGACAGCATGATGAAAATGACTTCACCATATCATATCCTAAATATTAGAACAAATCCAAAAATTGGTTCAACTATGAATTCATTGAAATTCAAATGAACAAAACGTAATCTGGATTTTTAATTTCATTAAGCCCATCAATTTCAACATATCATGATTAACACTAACATGAAAAAATTGAAACACTTGAGGATGGAATTATTTTATGATCATGTAAATCTAGAAGTACCTTCAAATGTCGCACCCAACTAATTGGTGGCCAAAAAACACTAGTAATTTATTCTATAAAAGGCGACTAGGCGCTCAAATTGACCTTTATGACATCTTGCAGTCATTCTGGTAGAAATGTGTAACTTCTAATGTAATTTGTACTAGGATAATTATTACATACACCGACAGTGAAATTTTTTTACTCCACAAGCAGCTTTAAAATCATGACATGTGTTTTATAAAAATATTAAAATAAATAAAACAGGACACATGTCATGATCTTAACGCTGCTTATAGAGTAAAAAAACTCCACTGTCAGTATATGTAATAATTATCCTTTGTACTATTACTAAGCTTACAAGTCATTCCTGAAGGTACAATTCCTAGATAGATCATAGAATAAATTTAAGGATAATTATTACATACACTGACAGTGGAGTTTTTTTACTTCACAAACAGCGTTAAGATCATGACATGTGTCTTATAAAAATATTAAAATAAATAAAATAGGACATGTGCTACGATCTTAACGCTGCTTTGTGGAGTAAAAAAACTCCACTGTCAGTGTATGTAACAATTATCCTAAATTTAAAAAGGTCCTTATAATTCTGGATTCTGTCAAATTTGATTGTGGATTTCTAGAAAATTAAACCCAACTTTAGAAAACTTTTTGACAAAGACTCCATACCCATAGATAGTAACAACTTTTTTTTAAAAGTTGTTGACTGAGGGTTTGTTTGATGACTTTAAGGTTTGGATGTATTCGCATTAAGAGTGACTTTGAATTAATCGGATTAGATATTTAAATGTTTTTACCCGATTTGATTTATATGAATTTTTTATTTTACGATCGGTAATTAAATTGCATAAAATAAATTCAAATCAATCTGCATAAATTCGATTAAGTTTGGTTTAGTTTTTGGAGTTTTTTTTATTTAGGTAATTTCTCTATTTGAACCAATCTGAACCACTTTACTTTTATTTCATGTCTAACTAATTTCCTTGAGGAGACATTATTAAAACCAAGACACACCATCAAAATTCAAAAGCATGTTTTACCGTCTAAATATGATCATGGATTTGAATATGAAAATTATAATGCTTAATTGGAGAAAATTGAAGGTCCCACCCAACAACAAAAGGAGGAAGATTAACAATTGTTTGCTTGACATTTCCAATCCATTGTTTTGGGAAATTCTCGAGCTAGTTAGCTACCTGTCTTTTCTAACATAGTCTTCACGTTCTTACAAAGCTAGAAGACCTGTTTCTTCGACACAAATTCCGTAATAAAGTCTAGAGAAAAATACATAGCTTTGGACTTTTGTTCTACACAAATTTCCATAATAAATTCTCCTATTTGTTTAGGATTTCAAATATATTATGGAAGAATAAGCAATTAACATTACTTAAAATTTAAGTAAAATTGTTCTCTATCAAATTCGTTTGATTCTTTACTATAAAATATATTTAAATATAAAAATCAAAATCAATAATAAAGTCTTAAATTAGTATCTATACAGTAAATCTGATGGATACTAGATATTAACAACATGCAATTACCGATGTCTTGGCTGTCACAGTTAAAACTATAACGCATGTAGTCCATCAATTCACAATGGAAACAAGTATTGGAACATAAAATATTGCACAAAATACATTACATTTCCAGTTATCAAACATAGATTTACACCATAACATAGTGAGCCTTTTGAAATTTACCACTTCCTTTTAGAACCTAATAAAAAAGCTTCCTAGGATTTGGATGTGTTGAGAGACTTTCAGATTCGGAGCTTGCTGGAAGTTCTCAACTTGTCTCATCAGACATTTCGCACGTAAAAAGAAAACCAAGTGTTGTCGGAGATAATATTATGAGACATGCTTCAACACTTGAATCGATTTATGTTTAAGTCGATAAGGTGAAAATAGAGATAGAAAGAGATTATGGACAAAGAAGAGAAAGGATACAGAAGAGGCAGGAGATGGTCAAGAGAAGGGAAGAAAATGTGCCCAGGGGATTGTGTTCGTGTTCTCTTTTTGCTACCATTTTTTTATCTTTCGTACTTTTATTACGAAAAGTTATCAAATATATCTTTCAAGTGTCGTACACATGACTCGTCTCTTGTCTTAAAAAAAATTAATACACATGACATGTGATTGCCGTATGCTTTAGTCAATAATTTATGGAATTCGGTTAACACGAACTTTATTTCAATTGATTTAGCTTTGATTTGATTTTGGTCGGAGAGTCTTCCACTCGTACTGAAAAAGCCTATAATGATCAAATCCAAATGATAACCTCAAGCCTGTAGTCTCTGCAATTTGCAAGAACGAATTAATTGAACCAATGATCAGCTAATATCCATCATCCTATAGATCTTCCACCATGACGCATCCTTGAATGGCTTCTTCAAAGCTGTCTAGCTGATTGAGAACTGGAGTCCTCTTAAGGAAAGGCCCAAGTTCAAACGCACTAATGAAGCAAATAGGGCCTACAACTTA
The DNA here is from genome assembly GCA_032173925.1 of Heritiera fomes. Classification (NCBI taxonomy): domain Eukaryota; kingdom Viridiplantae; phylum Streptophyta; class Magnoliopsida; order Malvales; family Malvaceae; genus Heritiera; species Heritiera fomes. The sequence goes on along the minus strand of JAPDPM010000013.1, from coordinate 2,181,619 downwards.
GGCAGCTTATGGACTGCAACGATGGATTATCACACTATGGTCCGAGTCTGTTTACAGATGAAGCCGGAATGAGGTGACCTATTATCACACTGTGGTCCGAGTCTGTTTACACTATGGTCGGATTATCACACTATGGACTGCAACGATGCTTCTCGATTATTCATTCTTTCCTGATAAATTTAATTTGCACGTCTCTAAAATTCCACTAAATACATCCCTCCACAATCCACATCACAAGGATATCAACAAAATGCAAAACAAATTAGCACAATGAATGCTCCTCTTAAATCTAGCATAGCACCTAAGTTGTTAAATAAATAATTAATCTTGGGAAACAATTATTATTATTATTTATATATTTATCATAGTATTTTAAAAAAATAGAGGTTGTTAAGAGAATTTTTATTTACTTTTACCATAAACAAAATCTTTGTAAAATATTAAAGGAAATATTGCAATAAAAAATATAAAAACGAAAATAAATAATAAAAATGGCAATAAAATGAGCCAATTTTAACCCAATAATCAAACTGCCAACACTATTTCTATATTGACTGGGTGTGCCACCTTCTAGAATTAAGAATATTTGCGTGTATGACCAAACAAAAGTCTTTCTAAATATATAAAGCAGGTGTCGTATTTAAAGTAACACAGACATCTTTGTTTATTATTGGTAATACGTGGCACTTATTTATTTTATGTTTATTTGGAATAGTTGTTAAATGTTCCTGTCATATATTGAATATTAAATAGTCTTGAATTTTTATATTTTTAATTAAATGATAAAAAAATTAGATTTCTTTTAGATTTGCAATTTATAAATTTGTGTTATATATATTTCATATAAAAAACGTTAAAAATATAAAATTTATTTTGTCATAAATAGTATTAAAATGTCAAACATGAAATATAATATTTTAATTTTGTCATATTTATATCTAAATTTTATTACAATTTTAATTTATATCATTTTTTATATTTTTATTGTTTTGACCATGTACTAGTATATTTATCTAAAATCATCAAATTTATATTTTGTTTTACTCATTTCTTTTTAAATCAATCCAATAAATTTATTCGGGAAATTTAATGATAAAATTGTCTTTTGTTAACTTTTGGCTAAAATGATAAAAAGACTTTTGAAAAAAAATAATTTTCACAATTAAACTCTTAATTTTTTTTCGTAATTAATTGAGTTTTTACATTTCAATTTTCACTTAATTGAGTTCTTTCATAGATGAAAACTATTAAATCCCTACGAAAACTATTAAATTCATATAGTACATGTGGCAAAAATAATATCAAACCTAATAGTTTCTATTTAAGTAAATGTTCAATAGAGTGAAATTGAAATTATAAGAACTCATTTGGTTTCAAAAAAAGATAAGAAACTCAATTAGGAAACCTTTTATTACTGGAAGGCTTTTTTTGCTCTTGTAGCCTTAACTTTTTTTATGCCTATTATATTAAATTGACACTCATTTTCATTTTAGAAATATCACAAATATATGAAAATAAGCGTAAAATTAGCTTCACTAAATACAAACGGATGATAATTAAAGTAAACATATAAAAATAAGTGTAAACTTAATGGTAGTAAACATATACTAGTATGCAAAAAAAAAAAACATAAGCACGTAAAAATAAGTCTAAACTTAGTGCCAATTAATGCAAACACATGATAAGCTTAAAAACATAAAATAAATATAAATTTAAGGTTAATAAGCATAAATAAATTAATCTTATCATAAAATCTATTTTACTATAAAATAATTTAAATTTATGCACAGCTTAACAAATACATGAAAAATTATTTTTCTCACAACTTGTAACGAATTTAAACTAAGACATTAAAAAAATAAATTAGTTTTTATTACAACTGGAATAAGGATGTAAACAGATACCCTATAAACGGTAACAAGTATCTTGTACTACCCAACCTAATTAAGTAGGATTAGGGTATTTAATAATTGGATTAGGATAGGGTTTGAATAGTAATTTTACTACCCGTCATGAGTTCTGCTAGTGATTTTAAGATACTCTACTATCTGAATCTGATTATAAATAATATTTTAAAAATGTTATTATATACATTTTATTTAATATAATACTTAATTAAATTAATTAATCAAGTATTTTAATTATGATTTTTAACATTATTTTATTTTTATGAGTTAATTTAAATATATTAATTTAATTTTTCTTAATAAAATGTATTAAAATTTATTTTAATTTTAAATTTAAAAATCAAATTTTGATTTAATAAAAGGTATTTAATAAGATTTGAATAATTAACAGATATTTCTTATATTAAATAAATAAGATTCAGATAATAAAAATTTAAATATTTAAATAATTAATCGAGTTTAAATAATTTAAAATATAATTAAATTTGAATACCTTAAAATTTATGAGTAGCTGTCTGGATGATATAGTCTCTTTAATATTTATTTAACTCTAATTACTTTTTTTTTTTGGTTACCGCATTAAACCATTTTTAGTTTGTTAAGAGAGGGAAAAATAGAAAAGAAAATAAAAAAATTATAAAAACAGAAAAAGAATTTCTCTGCTTTCTCTCTGATCTTCTGTCAAGATTCCACACCATGCCTGAAATCCCAAATCCCCGCCTGTATCAAATCCCATAAACCCTAGATTCACAATCCCTTTTTCAGAAAACATCGCAGGAAAAACAAAGGGTTCAGTATTTTCCTTAAAACCTCTTCTTTTTCTTGTCTCACTGACTGTTGTCAACACGAACACCTCAGATTTTTTCATTTTCCAAGTCATTGAGACGACTTTAATTAGTAATAATAGCTTTTAAGCAGTTGCAAGCACTGTCAGAAAAGAAAAGGATCAGATTTTCTTTTCCTGTGAGTTACTTGTTACCTGGGTATCATGCATAGATCTGGAGCAACGATGGCGTGGAACGTATTCAAGTTTTGTACGGCTCTGAAGGGTCTGGGCTCGATCATGATCCTGTTGGTTTTAGGGGTCGTGGGTGTCACTTACTACTCGGTCGTCTTTACCAATTATGGCCCATCTTTGTACGATGGTGGCCTTGATTCCCTAACTGCTGTTCTTGTCTTGATCTTATTTCATTGTTTGGTAAGTTCCAAAATCAGTCTTTTCTTTTTCTGGTGTTTCTTTCTGATGGGGTTTTGTTAGGTTTTAGATATTCTGCCTCTGGAATCTGGATTAGTTCTTCTTTTGTATTTGTAATTTGACTAAAAAAAATCAGCTGAATTGAAATTAAATTCAACTAATAAACTAAAATTGCTGTAAAAAATTCAAGCTTGAAATTTGTGTTTGTTTACTCATTAATTTGCTTGATATTTCTGGATCTTAATTTTCTTCCTTTTTGTCCTAAATGTTATGAATCGTTACATTTTCATATTTCTAGCTATTTTTTATATATCAGAGAAAAGAATGAACAAAATTGAAGTGTTAGTAAAACACAAGGTCTTGGACCTTTATCTATATTTAGTTTCAAAATTTCATACTAAAATAGTAAATTAAGTTTTGGGATTGTGATTAATATAATCAGTTAATCACATTGCTAAAAGAATGTAAAAACAATGGATGATTACGTTTACTGTGGAAACTGACTCTAAATGTGGAAAATTTAATGTGATTCTACAGTTGGTGATGCTGTTATGGAGTTACTTCTCTGTTGTTTTGACTGATCCGGGTAGTGTGCCACCTAATTGGCGGCCAGCCATGGATGAGGAGAGAGGCGAGGCTGACTCATTGAATGGTTCAGAGTTCAATGGGTTGCAGCCAGACCCATCAAATCAAAGAATTCGATATTGTCGGAAGTGCAACCAGCTGAAACCACCTCGCTGCCACCATTGTTCTGTTTGTGCGTTCTGCATACGCTAAATTTCTCCATTTCTTTTTCACGATTTGCTCATAGTAGTTATTATCGATTATCAGTTCCATCTCAAATTCGTTTTTCCAGGTGGGCGTTGTGTGCTGAAGATGGACCATCATTGTGTTTGGGTTGTCAACTGTGTTGGTGCACTAAATTACAAGTATTTCCTTCTTTTCTTGGTACGTATGCTTTGATTTTTGAATTAGTTTCTCATACATTTGATGCATTCTAGATCCTATTTGCTTTATTCATCTTAGCTTCAAGAAGTTCCTATTTTCGAATCTCTTGGGTGAGCATAAATTGAGTTGACTGTTTCTTTTCACAAAGACATTTTGTCCCATCTGTATTGATTATAGTAATACAGGTTATGATTGCAGTTCATTAGATGTTGATGGAGTAATGCTTCTGTTTTCTTGGCATTCCTTTTGACTATGATTTTATTCATAATCCAGTTTTACACATTCCTTGAGACGAGTCTCGTGACTGTGGCCTTATTGCCACATTTCATAGCATTCTTTAGTGATGTAGAAATTCCTGGAACTCCTGGCACCCTGGCGACCACTTTCCTTGGCTTTGGTATGGGCTGCTTGGACTTTTCTGCTGACCTATCTAACTTTTGTGACTATGTACTAATGTATGACTATATTCTCTTGTCACAGTTTTGAATCTGGCATTTGCATTGAGTGTCTTGGGGTTTTTGATCATGCACATATCATTGGTGGCTGCTAATACCACAACTATTGAGGTATTGTCTTCATCTTGAGTTTTAGCACCATGTAATACTAGTTGGTGTTTTCAGCGTTTATTATTATTCTTGTATAACTTTGGTTTGTGGGTGGGGGCATGATGTTCTATACATGCCATGAGACATGCTCGATTTCATGTGTGAAATTTTTTTTAGCACACCCCCCCCCCCCCCCCCCCCCTCCCAATTCCTGCCTATAAGAGTGGCCAAATGAAGTCCCCCTCTTGAAGATTAGAATGCAGTATAAATGGACTCAAATTTACTGACAAAATCTGTGATTGTCTGTTGAGCAGGCATATGAGAAGAAAACCACTTCAAAATGGCGTTATGACCTTGGCCGGAAGAAAAATTTTGAACAGGTTAACTGTATTAGTGTTTGCAATACGTTGATATTTTCCCTCTTGTGTCTCTACTTGTATTTCTTGCATAAAAATAGCTCTGATATCATGGTCCTTTGATGATTGTTCTGGTCAATATCAATTAAATACTTTCCTATGTCAGTTGGATTGTTCAGAATTTGTATTTAAAATGTTATGCTAGTAACTTTTGTCCAACAAGTCCTGACGGCATTTGCAACCCTTTTCTTTTTATGTCAAATTTTTGAAGATTTGCCAATTAATGGAGTTTGTGTTCTTATAGCTGGCTGTTCTGGCATGTTAAATGTGTCAGTTTACTCAAGTTTTGGTGTTTGTCAATATACAGGTGTTTGGAACAGACAAGCGATACTGGTTCATTCCAGCTTATTCTGAGGAGGATTTACGACGGATGCCAGCACTTCAGGGTCTTGAATATCCATCAAAGCCTGATTTCGATTCCCAGGAGTTCTAAAAAGTAAAAACCTCCTCCACGCCAGGAAATTTGGATAAGTTTCTTGTAATTATAGACACAGAAGCCTACATTGCCCCCTTGTATTCTAACAGGTATATCACTCTGCAGCTGATTTCGGGTTTTAACAGTTCATTCCTACAGGCATATTAGAGAGAGGGAGAGAATATCAGAGAAAGCAGCATATGCTTGAGAAAATGGTGGGTGGCTGATGGGCTGACAAAATAACTTGAATTTTTATTTTTTATTTTTATGTTATGTTCTAGTGGTATTTTGGAAGTTCTGGGAACAGTAGGCTTTAGGGTAATGTACCGTTTTCACGTTGTAGATTTGTTGTACTGATTTGGAACTATAAAGAGCGGCATTTGGATCATCAATTTTGTTTGTGAATGGAAAAATTATTATGTTCTTATTATTTTTTTATTCTTCTTCTACGGCATCAGCTTGCAGATTAGGTAAGTTGTAGCCTTGCCTGGGTTTTATTTTTGCTTTTTGTGGCTGAATAATATTGTTTAATTGAATGTATACCAGCTAGGTAAATGTAAGATCAAAGGAGAGATGCCCAAAACCACATGCATTTTCAATTATTGGTTATTTTCAAAGCATTATGATTGTTTATTCCGGGAAAAAGAAAATTTTTGAATAATTATTATTGAAAAAAAATTATTTTTAAGATATATTAAAAATAAAAAATAATTAATCAAAGTGAAACATGTAACAAACAAATTTGATTGTTTTTAAAGTGATTTTTTTTTGTTAATGGGGAGATAAAACGACGGAGATTAAAATTTTGGATTTAAATTTTTTGAGGTAAATTTCACATATGTTGTCGTCATCATCTTAGAATGTAAAGGAATTCAATTATTTAAGTTTGACTTAATAATTATTTAAATTTAATTTATTTATCTTCAAAACAAATTTCAACTCTAATTATTTGAATAATGAACCAAATAGAACTTAAAATTTTTCATGTTCTGCTTGAATGGTTCAAAAGCTTATTTAAGTTTTTCAATATATATTTTTAATATTTGGTTATTATATTTTATATTTATAAAATATTGTTAAAAAATAAAAAATTAAATTTATTGAATTGAGTTTGGGTTAAATTGGAACCAATGAATATTTTATTAATTCAAATTCAAATTTTAAAAATTAAATTTAATCAAGCTTGAATTATATTTTGCTTTTTAAATTGTTAAATTCAATTACACTCAAATAGTAAATGATTCCGACCAGTCTCCATTACAATACTAACCCATCAACGAAAACTCCGCTATAAAAAATATATATTTTTATGCGCTTTTTCTTAAAAAAGAAAAAAAAATGTAGAATTTAGATTGCTAGGAAAATAGTAAAAAAGAAATGAAAAATTCTCGGATGCTTGAATTTACTTTTGGTTGGGACCGTTGTCCTAAATAAGAACCGGAACATTCTAGCTTACACAAGAAAGTAGTTTTTACAGCGATACGTGTCGCCTTCTCAAAGATTCTTACTTCCCAATTTAAGTTCGGACGGGAGCAATCCTCGAATGTTCTCCGTTCTGGTTCCCTCTTTCCCACTTTGAAATCTTTCTTCTCTGATTCTTGCAATCCACCAGGTAATCATCAATGTATTTCTTATCCATTTTCGCCCCAACAATGTTACTGCTAAGAATTTGCATTTAGAGGTTATGCAATCAGGTTGATTATATCTATTCTGCAATTTCTTGTGGATTGCCTGAATTTGAATTTCGTTTCTTTTTCATCTGCGATCGTTTGAATTCCCCAGTTTATTAAGAAATTTTGTAAATAATGAAATGATTCTGTTTTTCCCACTTCCAATTTCCCTGTAGTTTTGTTATTAAAGGAATAAACAGTGCCTTTTAAAAAGATATGATGACTAACAGGTGACTATAAATTACTGGTAATCTTTTGCAGCCATTTGAGCAATCTTATATGGAAGAATTCCCTCTCTTTGATTGTTAGATGAGGATTGATGAATGGCCTATTGATCGAGTGATTAAAAAAGAGTTATGACGTGTTATGAGGCTTCGCTTTGAATTTAAGCAACCCCACTCTCAACCGTTAATTATCAAAAAAGACGATGGTTGATGGAGTTGGTCTCTGTTTATATTTTAAAAACTATAAAAACTATCCTCTCTGAATAATCTAGTAGGTAGAGAATGAAAGATGATCGTATTGAGTTTCTTATTTTGGTGTATCTCAAAATGTTTTAGTTTCAAACTTTCGATACTTAGGAATAGGATTGAAGAAGCCTTCTAATTAGAATCTTTTAACTACAATTACAGTGATCTTTCTATAATTGTGTAGATTTCGCTTTAACACTCTAGTTGTTCATTTGTAAGGTTTTCTCAGACTTCTTTGTTCGATTAGTTTCGATAAGCAGTGTTCTAATACTCATTATGCTGGTTTCAGACAGTGTATACAAAATGCAGAAGGAAAGAGAAGGCAAAAATGAACTCTTTGATATTGGCGAGCCATTCGATGCATTCCAACAATTTGGTAGCTTTGGATCCCGCAGAACTATGATGCCTAGCCTATTTGGAAGCAGAGATCCTTTTGATGACCCGTTCTTCACTCGCCCATTTGATAGCATGTTTGAATCTAGCATCTTTGATCAAAGTGCTACTACTCGTGAAACAGCAGAGAGCAACAGAGGAAAGGGAATAGTTATAGAAGAACTGGACTCTGATTATGAGGAAGACAACGGAAGAGATAAAGGCACGACTGAGCATGTCGGGTCAGGCCAGGAACCATCTATTGAGCACCCAGATGATGGTGCTAATGGTAAAAGGCAATTTGATTTTGGAAGAGTAGCGTAGCATGTATATAAGATCTTTGTTTTAGCTTTTCATTAATTATTTTTTTATGTCATAATGATTGCTGTTGTATGTCTATCAGACGGGAAGATTCAGAATGTGAATCATAGGAATGACCGTAACAGGGTGGAAGGAGCAAAGTCACAGGCTAGAAATTTTAGTTTTCAGACTTGCAAAGTTACTTATGGTGGTGTAGATGGAGCTTACTACACTTCTACAAAAAGTAGGAAGACAGGCAGTGATGGAGTAAGTGAACTTTTCGAGGAGTGCTCAATTATAAATTTTTTTATCTTGTTTTTAATGTCTGTGTTGGTATTTCAGGTGGTGATTGAGGAGAGAAAAGAAGCAGATACAAGAACTGGTCAAGCAACACATAGGATTTCTAGAGGAATTCATGATAAGGTAATTATTCCATTGGTGGTGTTACTAGACTTTCTATAGAACAATTAACAAACAGGCCCAAGCTATAGAATGCAGTTATGTATGTCAATCATTTTGTGAAAACGGCAAATTTGGGTGTGTTCTGAAGAGGACATATACTCCAAGAAACTTCACAATTTGTCATTGAATGTACAGTTTGTAATACCCATTCATCTACTTCATTGACATAATGATACTTAATTTTATGCTTTATTTTAGAAATTTGTGTTTTTGTATCTGATATATTTTCTTGCACTATTTGTTAGTTCTAACATGGGAAAACTGAAAACATTCAGTATGCCAGTTTAGAATCAGTTTAGCATCTAAACACTAGTCCTGGGAGTTCATTTTGCTTCTAGTGGTTTTCAGTTATTTGATCTTTTTCCTTTGTTGCCTTTCACTGTAACGAGATAGCTAAAAATGATAAAGGAAAAATGAAAATTTTACTGTTGCTTGCAGTAATTTGCGCATTTTGTTTTGCTAGGATTGAGAATATTCCTTTCCTCATGCAGGGCCATTCTGTTATGAGGAAGCTCAATTCAGACGGTAAGGTGGATACAACACAAACATTGCACAACTTGAATGAAGGTTTGTTCTCTGGCTGCTTGCTTTGAATTCAAGAACATTGTGCTTGGATAGAACTGATATTTTCATATTGGAATACCTCTTTCTTAGATGAGTTTACCGAATTTGAAGAGGCTTGGAAAGGTAATAGTCAGGGACATTTGACTGGCTGGAGTGATGGATTTAGCATACATGGAAATGCTGGTAAGCATTTCTTTTAACCTTTTTGCTTGGTTATTGCTAGAGATCTTTTTCTTTTCCTATATTTTAAGTATCATTTATTCTAGTATTACTAAAAATTTAGCTTTATATGTATAACTATGGACCAATGGTGTTCCGCAAAAAGAAAAATACTTGGAATGTTTCTTTTCTATTGATTACCTAAAGGTTCAACCTTCATTATCATGCCATTTGACGCCACTTCGTTCAATTTTTCATTATCAAGTTAGGATGCTGCAAATAGTAGATGCCTTTTAATTTTCGTTGTTCATCTCAACCTCTATCCAACGTGAATGCAGGATCCAGAACTGATGATCAGACGGGGAAGGACGTGTGGGACAGATGGAGACTTCCATTTAGAGAGCAGGCTCGAAACACCGGAGGTCAGGGAGCAGCTAGTGAAGCAAGAACTAATTCTGAGGGTAGAAACAAGAAGATTGTTAGGATTAATATAGAATGAACCAAGTATGACCAAATATAGGTCATGGCCGGTTTTGGTCCCTGCCCTAGTATTCATAGGGTTGTAGAAATAATACGAAAATATGGATCTTTTCTTTGTTTAGCCGAAGCAGGTGCTAACCTGCTAGATATGTTGGTGGTTTAGTGTTCTGGTGACGATTGAGTATTGTATGTTACAAACTCTACGTTGTAGAGTTGTTGACTTGTTTTGCATTAGTACTTGCAATGCAAGGGTGAAAAATGTAGAGTGAAAGAAAAGAAAGGACAGAACTTCATTGGGCCTAAATTTTATCCTTGCTGTTTTTGGTCTTGTGCAGGAAAGACTCATTTTATGTTTATATATTTATCCATGCTTAGATATTTGGTAAACAACATAACTTGACAGCCGAGAGGGGGTGTATTCATCCAAAAACAGAAGAATATTTACTCATTGACTTTATTGGATAATTTTGATTTGTTAATTTTTAATCACTATGTTATGTAATAAATAATAATCAAGTATTAAAAATCACACAAAAAAATTTAATTAAAATTGTGGGTCATTGTTGACGAGTTTTTGTTTAAAAGTTAAAGAAGAGTTTTAGCATTTTGTAAGTATTGAATTAAAAGAAAAGATAATTATTACATACATTGAAAGTGAAGTTTTTTTATTCCATAAGCAACATTAAAATTATGATATATGTCTTATTTTATTTATTTTAATATTTTTATAGGACACATATTATGATCTTAACGTTGCTTGTGGAATAAAAAAATTTCACTGTCAGTGTATGTAATAATTATCCTTAAAAAATAGCTTTATATCATATTTTCAATTATCAAAAAAGTTTGCGAACCATTCAAGTCATACATTAAAATAATTGAATTTATCTTGTTTTATTATTTTATTAATACAAATTTATTTTTAAATAGATAAATTAAAATTAAATAATAATAGAAACAAATTCAAATAATTCATAAAATGAAATAAAAAAAATAAAAGGATTAAAGGAAAATTCGTGCAGGTCTGTAAAGCTTCTTACACAGCAGACAAGACAACAAACTTAAAGGCAGAAAAGCAGAGCCAGAGAAACAGAGAAAAAACCTGCTTTCGAGAACATTAAAAGATCACGGGTGGGCTCTGATTGTCAATGCATTATGCACATGGGTGAGAGCAATGTGATCTAACTTAGATTCTAGTGTTGGCTATGGGTAAAAATTAGCGTTTACTTACCTTATTCTAGTGCTTTCCCTGTCAACTTGATTGGTCTTTGCACATAAACTTGCATCAAAGTCTGCAATTTTGGAGCATTTTTTCTTATTAGTAATATTATTTATTCGCTTGGCCGGTGAAGCAAATTCTTTATGTGGGAACTAGCAAGGAGTAATCTTTCAAGGGTTAGGTTAGATTCTTTTTGTAGAAGATTTAGACACTTCTAAAATTTCATCCGGTCATTAAGGTTCGTTCAACAGATTTTTTTGTTTTTCTTACCAAAAAAAATTCAGTAAAAAATTGAAGTAATTAAAAATTAAAATTTTTATAATCTTATATTCAATCATGTTATCCCTTTCATGTTTATTGAATTTTTTATGATTTTTTATTCCAATTAAGTCTATTCTCTCTCTCTCTTTTTCTTTTGGTATAAAAGAGATACAAGTTTGAAAATAAAAAGAAAAGATTGCAGATATTAGAATTTGAATTTAAACTAAATGTCATTTCTTAAGCTTGATTAAATGAATCATTTGCAAAAAGACTTAAATTTGGATCTCTTCGCTTTTTGATGCCTAAAAGTTAGGGGAGGCTTCCTCAATCCAGAGTCAGGGCATACTGTAGATCTCAATGAGGACCTAAATTGAATTTATAGATTGTCCACCAAAGATAATTGTTGGCAGCAAGAGTCGAATCTAAGCTTTACAAGTGAAGTGGACAGCCTTACCAACTCAGCCAACCTCCGTTGGCTTAATAGTTAAATATGTCATGAACTTTTTGCACAAAATGGATCTAAACCTTTAATGTTTTATTGTATGCAATAAAATGAATTCATAAACTTTTATTTTCTGTAAATAAATATCCAACAATTCAAAATCATTCAATTGTATCCAAATTTGTTAAATAACATTAACTTTTGTTTGTATTACACATGTGACATATCATATGATAACTCACAAAACTATAGGCAATGTAGGATGTCTGAACAATAGTTAGTATCATTTAATATACTTGGATTTAATTGGGTTATTTTAAAAGGTTGAAAATTTATTTACAAAAAACAAAAATTATGAACTAATTTACATGCAATAAAAAATAAAACGTTGATGATTTATATTTGTTTTGTGCAAAAAAATTAAAAATATATTTGAGTATTAACCAATTGATTTTAATTCAGATGTTTAACGAAAATGTATTAAGCTGTGGGTATAGCTTTTTTTGAGTGTAAACCACAAATATTATCATCCGTTTTAACAGTTTGAGACTAATTTTATTCAAGATTTAGTCACTGTTAAAGTTCTTCACCTTTTTTTTAAAAATATGTTTAGTGAAAATCGAATCCAAAAACTCTTTTTATAAGATCTGGCGTAGGAATAGCTAATTAATTGGTTTATATTGTCGAGGTTTGTTGGCTCTCTGCCTGACCGACCGTGGGCATTCCTTGCTGCCTATGTGCTCGCAAAAGCTTCTACATCTAAAGACGAGCTTCATTTAAAAACTTTCCTTGTGGCTCACAAACTATATTACATTACAGCTAATAAATGAATATTTTGGGAATGGCGTAAGCAGAAATCAAATTCGAATAGTTATCTGATCCAAATTTCTACAACCTGAGCTACATCAAGGAAGGTCACAGAATTATGAACAAAAGCCGGGGCGCACGAGTGGTGCCGGGAACTGCTCCTGGGACTCGTCGACAACATGTGGCCTGTGGGAGTCATCGGCTGCATGTTCGATCTCTGCAGTCCAGTCCATGCTTTTCTTCATTAATTTTTATTATGGGTCTTGATTTTCAGACAAAATTTAATTCAAGACTGTGGGCTGAGTGTGGTTTTTTGATCTATGTTAGCTGTCATTCTCCGTCGGATGATCCAAACACCAAAGGGGAAATGTTTTCCCTCAATTCTCTTCTGTTGCTCATAGGTGTAGGAAAATTAATGCAGATAAACATATCAGGATCTCATGTTCAATCATCAAGAAAAGATTAATACGGAAGCGTACCTGAATCCATTGGAATTGATTTTTTGAGGTTAGAGTCTTCCACGTCTAAATCTTTTGAGAGAATTTGTATCTCACTCAACGATGGGATATGTTGTGAGAATTAAGTTATGTTTAGACTGGGAACCATAACCTATTTATACTTGAAGTATATTTTATTTTATTTTGGCCCATCATGAAAATAAAATAAAATATTGGGTCTCTACACATTGCAAAGCCCATACTAATTGAGATGTCCTAAAGTCCAATAACTTAAACTTTATTTGATCACTTTTAAGTGGACTAAATAGATAGCCTGCAATGTACAATTAATTGATATATGTAGGCCCACTAAATAATTTCCCAACAATTTCCCAACAATCTCCCACTTGGGCCACATATGTCACCTGATAATTGTACATTTTAAAATAACTTTAAGAACTCTAAACTTGCTATCATCACAAGGCAACATCTCTAAACAATCTGGTCCATCAATTATACTAACATAGGATCAAAGCGATTTTCGTTACATATATTCCGTAACTAGACCCATCAATGGTCACGTATATTAATATAATCAACGACATAGATCAAGTATGGATGTGTAGCATGGAAATTACATGCAACGTGATCTCTTAAACATGTCTATTTCCAACTGGTCCTACTTTCAAAACTTTATGCTCAACTGCAATTTGAAAGAATAATACTTTATTTCAAAGTTTCAGTAATAACAACAATACTTTATTCTGATCAGAAAATGTCTCAATAAGAAATGAATATAAATGAAACAAACTCCCACTATACAAGCATATCATCAAAGTGGACCACACCCATATGAGCTACATGCTCATGAAACACCTTAGGTGGTACACCCTTAGTAAGCAGATCCGCAATCATGGAGTTCGTATTGATATATTCAATAGATATCTGAAGACTCTGAACTCTCTCCTTAACAACAAGAAGCTTGTATCAATATGCTTTGACTTCGACGAGCTTCTGTTGTTCTTAGAATATAATTCTGCGGCTTTATTATCACAATAAATCTTCAATGGCCTCTCAATGCCATTGACAACGCATAGCCCAGTGATAAAATTCCGCAACCATATTGTATGGTTCGATGCCTCATAGCAAGCTATAAACTTTGCTTCCATGGTGGAAGAAGCTATGAGTGACTGCTTTACACTCTTCCAAGACACAACTCCTCTAGCTAACATGAAAACATAACTAGAAGTAGATCTTCTGCTATCAAGGCAACCAGCAAAATCGGAGTCTAAATACCCAACGATCTCTAAATGATCTGACCTCCGATATGTGAGCATGTAATCTTTAGTTTTCTGTAAATACATCATAACCCTCTTTACTGCTTTCCAATGATCCATTCTAGGGTTACTTAAATATCTGCCAAGCATACCAATTATGTACGCAATGTCCGGACGCGTACAAACTTGAGCATACATGAGACTCCCTACTGCTGAAGCATAGGGAATCTTCTGCATCTCTTCCTTTTCAACATTATTTCTTGGGCATTGAAGCAAACAAAATTTATCACCCTTAGCAATGGGCGTGTCTCCTGATGCACAATTTTTCATGTCAAATCTGCTAAGTACCTTATCGATATAAGCCTTTTGTGATAAGCCAAGTATTCCTTGAGAACGATCTCGATGGATCTGTATGGCCAACACAAAAGATGCATTCCCAGGATCTTTCATCTCAAATTTATTTGAAAGAAATCTCTTGGTTTCATGCAATAAACCTATATCACTGCTTGCTAGCAGAATATCATCGACATATAACACCAGAAGAATAAACTTGCTCCCACTGATCTTGTGATAAATACATTGATCAACAGTGTTCTCCTTAAAACCAAAAGAGGTGATCACTTGATCAAATTTTCGATACCATTGACGGGATGCTTGCTTTAAGCCATAGATGGATTTCTTTAATTTGCACACTAGATGTTTCGATTCATCTAACAGAAAATCTTCCGGTTGCTCCATATAAATTGTTTCTTCAATGTCACCATTGAGAAATGCTGTCTTTATATCCATCTGATGTAGCTCCAAATCATAATGAGCTACAAGTGTCATAATGATTCTAAAAGAGTCTTTCGATGAAACAGGAGAGAAAGTCTCTTTATAATCAATGCCTTCCTTTTGAGTGAAACCTTTGGCAACTAGACGTGCTTTATATCTTTCGATATTGCCTTTCAAATCCCTCTTGGTTTTGAAAATCCATTTACAACCAATTGGTTTCGCTCCTTTAGGCAATTCGACAAGATTCCAAACGTCATTATCCTTCATTGATTTCATCTCATCTTTCATGGCCTCAATCCATTTATGAGAGTGAACACTTTGTTTGGCTTCACTAAAAGATTTTGGATCATCTTCTAATCCTATATCAAACTCGTGTTCTTGGAGATAAACGATAAAATCATCTGGAATCGCCGATCTCCTATCTCTCGAGGATCTCCTTAATGGCACTTCCAATTGAGTTTGTTGTTGCTCTTCAATATGATTAGGTGGTAACCCAGGAGTGTCTTGATAGTCTGAATTTGCATCTTGAATAATGTCAGACATAATTGTCTGATCATTCTCAATTGCAACTATAGGAACTGTAACATGTTCTTCCTCAAAGACAAAATTCCTGAGTTTGACACCCTCATCATATTCAACATCCTCATTAAACTCAGCATTCCCTGTTTCGAAAAAGGATCTATTTGAGGGATCATAAAACTTGAAACCCCTCGATCTTTCTGAGTATCCAACAAAGTAGCAGCTTACTGTTCTTGAGTCTAATTTCCTTTCGTTAGGCTTGTATGACCTAGTCTCAGCTGGATAACCCCAAATATGTAAGTGCCTAATACTAGGCTTCTTTCCTGTCCATAATTCATATGGGGTTTTAGCTACTACTTTGCTTGGAACTCGATTAAGAATATACATTGCAGTCTTTAAGGCTTCTCCCCAAAGTGAGTCTAGCAAAGAAGAATGACTAATCATACTTCTAACCATGTCCTTTAGGATCCGATTTCGTCTCTCAGCTACACCATTTTGACTTGGAGTCCCTAGCATGGTGTATTGAGGAACGATGCCATATTCTGCTAAATACTTTGCAAAAGGGCCTAGACGTTGTTCACCTGATCCGTCGTATCTACCGTAATATTCACCGCCACGGTCAGATTTAACGGCTTTAATTTTCCTACCAAGTTGATTTTCAACTTCAGCTTTATAGGTTTTGAAAATGTCCAATGCCTGAGACTTCTCATGAATCAAGTATAGGTACCTATAACGAGAATAATCGTCTATGAAAGTAATAAAATACTGTTGACCATTCCAAGAAGCTGTAGGGAATGGACCACAAATATCAGTATGAATTAAATCCAAGATGTTTAAACTCCTGTTAGTACCAGTTTTCTTGATATTTGTTTGTTTTCCCTTAATACATTCAACACAGATTTTGAAATCTGAAAAATCAAAGGAATCAAGAATTCCTTCTGACACAAGCCTCTTTATTCTTTGTTCAGAAATATGTGCTAAACGCCTGTGCCATAACATGGAAGAATTCTCATTAATTAATTTGCGCTTTGTACCACAATTATTTATATGCAAGGATTCATTAATGAGTGAGGCATAAAGATCCAATTTATATAGATTATCAACTAAAGAACATGTGCCAATAAGATTTGAATACTGAAAAAGACTAAATTTTTCATTTCCAAATGAACAAGAATATCCTAATTTGTCCAAAGAAGAAATAGAAATCAAATTCCATCTAAATGACGGTACATAAAAAGTCTCTTTCAAATCTAAATAGCAACCAGATTCTAACTTTAATCTAAATAAACAAATAACCTCAACAAGAGCTCTTTCGCCATTTCCTACATAGATGAATCTTTCAGCATCAATTGGCTTTCTGCTCCTTAGAAAACCCTGCATAGTCACACTTATGTGAGTAGTTGCACTTGTATCTATCCACCAAGTGTGATTGGGTACTAAAGCCAAATTAACTTCAGAACAAACAAAGTTAAGAAGTTTACCCTTTTTGGCAAGCCATTTAGCATACTTGGAACAATCCTTCTTCATATGACCACCTTTACGACAAAAGAAACAAGTGATCACCTTATCTTGTTTCTGTTGCCCCTTAGGCTGTGAAGTTCCAGTATTTGCAGTGCCTTTTCCTGTGTTCCTTTTTCTCCTTTTGTTGGCAGCAATGTCATTGGAAGAAGATGCTAAGTGAGCACTTTCTATCTTCTCTTGTTTCAACCTCTCTTTCTCTTGCACACACTGAGCAATGAGCTCATTAAGAGTCCATTTCTCCTTTTGAGTGTTATAACTTATTTTAAAAGGACTAAATTGTGCAGAAAGAGATATTAAGACCAAGTGCACAAGAATGTCCTCAGACAACTCTAACTTTAGTGCCTTTAGTCTTGTAACAAGATTAGACATTTCCATAATATATTCCCTTATGTTTCCTTTACCGCTATACCGAATTGAAACAAGCTTAGACAGGATGGTGCTTGTTTCGACTTTTTCATTTGCAGTGAACCTGTCTGCAATTCGTTGTAGGAAACTCTTAGCATTTTCTTCCTCAGGCATTGCGCCTCTGATGGTATCCGGAATTGAGTGCTTCATGATCATCAAACTCATGCGGTTTGAACGCTCCCATTTTTCATAAAGTGCCCTTTCCGTAGCTGTACTATCATCAGCAGGGGTGGGAGGTTTGTCAGACCTAATCGCATAGTCTAAATCCATACACCCAAGCACAATAGTAACATGCTCCTTCCATCTCTTGAAGTTAGTGCCGTTAAGCACCAGGATATTATTCAGATTGGCAGATATAGAAGAAACATTTACTATAAACAGAAAACAACAATAATAAGCTCACAATTAACAAACAATAATTTGGGCCATATAAGATACCAAGCACAACATTAAAATTTAGTCTTTGGACAGAAATTTTAATTTGTAAGTGGTACTCTTAAACTTTATTAGTAAATATTGATAACCAAATCCTTGCCAACAACATGCCTTCCTTTGGGCCGACATATTGCATGCATGGTAAAATATAATTTTATCACATATTTACTACCTTATTGTGTTTGCAATCCGGCCAAAAAATAACCTTCCTTTGGGCCGATTATTTTCCGTAGGGATTAAAAACACAGTCATTTAAATTCTTAAATGACAACTTTAATTTTCAAAATAAATAAATTAACATAAAAGAGGTCACTTTGGTGGCATTTTATATTAATTTAATTTATTTTGAATCTTTATTTTGCACCAAATATGCACGAGTGTATATACTAAGAGTACACAAATTTAGCAACAATACTAAGGCTATAATCCCAAAATAAGAATATCCTAGGATCCCCAAGAATATACCCAAATATTAAAATAATAAAATAAGTATTTTAGGGTATTCAATCCCAGCAGATATAAGCCCAATAAAAAACTAAAAATAAAGATACGGGGTTTAATACAATATTCAAATAAAGTTTTAATACCCCAAATTTCAGGATTCCAACAATTGGATAAAACATGACACACCAAATATATTCCAATACCTTAGGCTTTTGCCTAAAGCTCAGGGTTCCAACAATTAGCCTAAAACAAAGTTTAAACACTTTCAAAAGACTAATCATAAATATCTCAATTGTTGTACAAGTTTATCTTTGTAACCCAATTATGTTTTCTTAATTTCATTCAACCAAAAAAAAATCTCTTAAATTTGTAACTTAGATTCAACTATATAAGTTACAAAAAACATTTATCCTTCATCAATCTAAATCCAAACAAACAAAATATAATTATTTTGGTTGAATATTTAATTCGAGATTTAAAAAATTTAAAGATAAAATTACTTTAATCATGAAACAAAATTCCAAAATATTGTTCACATGATTTTAATACTTATTCTATTAGGAATAAAAGCCCTAATATTTTACACAATAATTTTTAATTCTCAATGATCAAACATGATAGGCTCTTGATACCACTTGTAGGAAAATTAATGCAGATAAACATACCAGGATCTCATGTTCAATCATCAAGAAAAGATTAATACGGAAGCGTACCTGAATCCATTGGAATTGATTTTTTGAGGTTAGAGTCTTCCACGTCTAAACCTTTTGAGAGAATCTGTATCTCACTCAACGATGGGATATGTTGTGAGAATTAAGTTATGTTTAGACTGGAGACCATAACCTATTTATACTTGAAGTATATTTTATTTTATTTTGGCCCATCATGAAAATAAAATAAAATATTGGGTCTCTACACATTGCAAAGCCCATACTAATTGAGATGTCCTAAAGTCCAATAACTTAAACTTTATTTGATCACTTTTAAGTGGACTAAATAGATAGCCTGCAATGTACAATTAATTGATATATGTAGGCCCACTAAATAATTTCCCAACAATAGGTGTTATTGCAAATCCCAGCATGCATAAAAAATATGGGATAATGATGCTAAACAGCTCACTTAAGTCTATTAATTTTGTTCGTTGAGCGGAAAAGAAGTGCTAAATATGTTAATCTAAGTGTCACCAAATTATTAACATCAAAATTGAAATGCAATAACATTGACTGGATGTAGGTAAAATTTCAATTTCGTTGCCGTAGTTGCTTCACGATTAAAACATTCTTTGAATAATTTTTGTTAATTGTTTCTAAATCTGCATATGAGAGAGAGAAAGAAAGAGAAACTCCCTTTAGTTAGCACAAATTAACTCGTCTCATAAAAATCTAAACATACAATAATATCAAGATCACATTTAATCGAAATCATATTATTCAATTCCGGAATATTATTATTGGTATTGCTAAAATATATATTAATTTGACATTAATAAAAATTAGATTAGGATCTGTCGAAGCACAAGATGGTCCTGAAAGAGAAATGAAGGAATCCGAGGTGAAGGAGTAGTTTTAGCCTCATTTTTCTCGGTGGGACGAATGGTATTTATAGGCGAGGACTGCCTAGGTGGCCAGATACGTGACCGAATAGTAATACGAGGAAAAGCTAACCTGTACCACAGGTCAGTTGAGCCATCCTTCTGCCAAAATGTTCATGCGTGCTTAGTCCCAAAGTTGAACCTCAGTCCCGAGGTAAACAATGGTGTTAAGCAAAGGCCAGCGCTTAAGGCGCTGACCTGAGTTGATGGGTCATTTCTGACGAGTCTAATCTGAATCGATGGATGCTTGTCTGGATCACGGATCTTCATGTTTCGTACCATGAGCCTCATTTTAATTGGGTAGATGTTTCAAGATGAAAGACTAAAATAGGCCTGATCCAAAATGTCCCACATCATTCATCAAAATTAATTTCACATTAAATGAGATAAATCTAACTATATATAATTAATAATGAACAAAAGAGAGCTTAGTCGGTATCATTATCTTATTAACAAAAAAATTTAGTTATGAAGTTAGATTGATTTAAAGCTTAAAAAATCACTGCAAGTTCCGGGAGAATAAATCTATATTGATTAAAATATGTACAGGACAAAATCTAAAAATCTCTACTTATAGAAAAATAGAAATAAGAGGGGAAAACCAACATAATACTACAGCCGACGCTCTTATTCTTTTCAGCAAGCGTAAAACAGGCTTTAACTTGTGGCTATTCTTTTTTAAGAAAAAATAGGTTTTAAAACAGGCTTTAACTTGTGGCTATTCTTTTTTAAGAAAAAATAGGTTTAAGTAGGTTGGATGATTTGTGTTTATCATGTCCTATAAAATCATGTTCTAAAACATTAAAACTTTTATCAAAATTTGTATGGACATATTTAATACAAAACATTCATTTTAATTTTTACTAAATTTTAATTTTCATCTTTTTTTCATAAATATTTTACCGTATCATCTTATCATGTTTAAAATGATCAAATTTGGATCCAAAGTTTGGTTCTCTTTTGGCCATTCTCCCTGTATTTACGGAAAAAACAACTCCGATGAATCTAATTAATGCGGCACACACCTCTCCCTCTCCCATACGTTCTTGTTTTTAGCTTATGTCCGTTACTTTGTGTTTCTAGGAACTTCGCTTCTACCTTTATCTCCACTAATGTCAAAGTTTTATCTGTAAACCCTTACTGTAATCTATGGCAACGTGGCATGCAAGACATTATGCCCATAGCAAAGACAGGACAACAGACTGAAACCTGCCCGAGATAACGATGTAAACGTCTGAGCTACCGACATTTTTCATTTTGTCCCATTTCTTGTAGGCCATGGGAATAATGGTTATTGCAAATGAAATATCCATGGTTCACTTTCTGTGCTTTGAATTTTTGTTCATTTCTCACTTCAAATCAGTGAAGTTTCTACAAGAATTGAGGACTTATTTTCCTAGAAAAATAGAGCTCTGCCAGATGTCATGGCAGAATCTCTTTGATCAATAAGAACCTACCTCAGTTTCTTGCATCGAAATATAATAATCAACTATAACACCAACTACCAAGGAGCCTGATGCCGGCCTGCCGGGCCTCCCCTCATATATAAAACCAATAGCAATCAGCAATCTCTCTCAACTGTCAAGAAAAGTTATATACTCACGAAACATACTTTCAAGTTTAAAGCAAGCGAAAATGGCTTGTTGGTCTGCTGAGAATGCCACCAAAGCTTATCTCCGAGCCATGAAAATGGTAAGTAAATTCTTTTGTACTACTTATAATAGTTTCTTTTCCAATGACAATCGGTGCCATAAGCTATGTATTTTGTCTGATTTGAGTGTATTCTGATGTAGGGAAAAAGAGGCAAAGAGCCTGACATAGCTGAGTTCATATCCGCCATTGCTGCTGGAAACAACGCACAGCTGATGGTGATGACATGTGCTGGCGTTGCTGGATCAACTGCCCTAGCCTTGGTCGCGGCGGCGCGTCAAACGGGTGGCCGAGTGGTGTGCATCTTAAACAGTCTCGACTGTCACAACGCATCAAAAAAAGCTCTAGGAAACTATGGAGATTGTGTCAACTTTGTCATTGGGGATGCCAAGAAGCTTCTGATTAATGATTACAGAAGCGCAGATTTTGTGCTTATCGACTGTAATATCAGTGATCACAAGGGAGTATTAAAGGCTGCACAGGAGGGTGCTGCAAAGCATGGAGGAGCCCTCATTGTAGGGTACAATGCCCTTCATAAGGGACCATGTTGGGGTAGTACTGATGAATTTAAGACCCACTTTCTGCCCATTGGAGAAGGCCTGCTGGTGATCAGAAAAGGTGCATCAAGCAAGGTTAACAATCATGGAGTTAGCTGCAGAAAAAGAAACCGTTGGGTTGTTACAATAGATAAATGGACTGGTGAGGAGCATGTTTTTAGGATCAGTTCACCAGAAAAGGTCAAAGTTTAAAACAAAGGTTTGGTTTTAGGAACTCCTTGCTAAGCTCTCAAGCTTTTTGTGTGAAAAATGTTGCTTCTTATGCTACTAATTTTCTAATCAAAGTTGTAGATAATTATTGGAGATATTGATGAATATGTAACACCCCATCTGGCTTTGTGTTTTGGAAGAAGTTGGATGTTCTGTACATGAATCCACTTATCCATCTTTTCTTTGGATAATATTATGTTAATGTAATTTAAGATATTTCTACAAAAAAATTATCAGTATTGATTCAAATGATCATATTGTCATCTATTTAATATAATATTCGAGTTTTAATACTCGCATCCTCCCTTCTACTTTGATTGAGTTACCAGATACCTCATTGGAAAAGGTCAATTTCCTTCCCATAAGAACAAATCTTTTTAGTACTTACAACAAGGTCAAGATAATATACTTTGGGGTCTTAAAACAAAATTTTGGTAATTTCCTTGGACTTTTTTTTTCTTTTCATAGTTTTGTTATGTTTGAAATAAATTCTCAGCATATTTTAAACAATTATATTATCATTACAATCAAGTTACTTAGATCTAAGTCCTCAAAGCTATTAAAAAAATGAAATATAAGCTCATAATATGAGCTAATTAAGAATCTTCATATATAAATATATATATATATATATTGTGTGTATATCTCATAACTTCATATTTCTTTGCATGAAACAATTATTTATTTTACATCATTCACATTTCACATATTCATATTATTAAAAAAACAATTTATTATGTATCATATGCGATAATCAAAAAGTAAATATTTATTTTAATAAATTTATTAATAATTTTGATAATAAATAATTAATTTTTTAATAATATAATTATGAAAAATTAGTTAATTGAAAATGATGTATATCAACATAGAATAACTTTTCATGCGATCATTTCTCTTCTCTTAATAATTCAAACTGATTTTGCCTACCAACTGAGCCAAAATGCCCACATAAATTCGGTTAAAAAAAAAAAAGGCGTCCCAAGTCAAGAAACAGGTGTGCTAGCTGTTGGACCTTACGTGTTAAGGACCAGATTTCAACCGAGAGTAGACCTTTTACCTATTCAGTATTTCTTTTTATTAATGACATAGCCCACTGGGCATCAACTTATTTTCAATCTGTCTTTTCGTCACTCTCTCACTCTGTCATGTTACTGTTCAAGGGGAAAAGAATCAGCCCAACAAAGCAAAGGCATTGATTGTCGGCTGCCGACTGCCATAAATGCATGTATCCCAATTCCCATGGCTCATTGTTAATTTGCTGTAATGAACAAAAAAAAAAATTGTTAATTTGCTGTGCATCTACAACTAGATTTTTTTTTTTATGGTTAGGATTTAGGAAGTCTTGGAAACAGTTTATTTGTGTGTTTTGAAATTAATTTTTCACTTAACGTATCTCACGTTGATTTGATACATTTAAAAAAAATAATTTTTTTGAGTATTGATTTTAATATTTGAATTTTAAATTTGACTTATAAAATGACACTTACTTGCTAATAGATTCATTTGTCACTTAAACTTATCATTAATGGTCAAATACATCTGTTAACCTGCCAATCCTAATACCACTGTCATCTGTAAAATTGAAACAATAGGTTTAAGATCTCGGTTGCCAACGAAGAACCATAAACCATAAAGCAAATCAAGTAAAGTCATACCGGGAAAATTCACTTAATCGGATTCAGTTTTAGAGCGTAAATGAGATGCTTGCATTCATAAATTATTTAGGTTTAACACGAATAAATTAAATTCAAATTTTAGCTTGATTATATCAAATAAGTCAAATTTAAATATTTTAATATTTGATTCAAATGGTTAAAGAATCTAATTAAGTTTTATTATTATTATTATTTGCAAAAAAATCTTATTTTGATAAATAAACTTAACCAAAAAAATTCAAATAATTTGATTTTGATCTTGAATCAAGCTTAAATTAAAAAAAAATTTAATCGAACTTGAATTGAATTTAATCCTAAAATTTGAGTTAAACTCATATTTCTTACTGTTAAAAATGAGATGAACAACCCAACATAACCTAAAAAGTCTCCTCAGTCCTAGAGGTCTGTAGGAGTTTTCTCTAAAGTCTTGTTTTGATACAAGAGAGTTTTGTCCTCCAAGAGCATCTACTAGGTTGGTCTTTGGGGTTCCGTTGAGTTTAGTTGGTTGATAGTGGTAAAGGTGAGGGTGGCAAAAGTTGGAAAAGGAGATGAGTCTGGATACAGTGGTAGAAGGCTTGTGGAGCAAGTTACACTTAACAGAAGATGAACTTGATGGCGTTAATCTGGGAGATGATGGCCTGCAAACAGCAGAGATTGAAGAACAACGTTGGATGGTGGGTAAAATACTCACCGAACGAGTATTCAATAAGGAGGCGATGATTAATACTTTTCGAGTCATCTGGAAATTGGCCAGGGACGTGGATATCGTGATTTTAGAGGAGAATTTGTTTCTTTTCAAATTTGCATCGGTGGCTGACAAAAATAGGGTTGTTGAGGGTTCGCCTTGGTCCTTTGATAAACACCTTTTGCTGCTGAAGGAGTATAAGGCAAATTTAAGACCAGAGGAGTATGTTTTTGATGATGCTTTATTTTGAGTTAGAATTTATGATTTGCCTCTTGGCATGAGAACCCAGGATGTGGCACAAAAAATTGGGATGAAGGTTGGAAAGTTAGTGCAGACAGAGGCGAGTCTGGAAACAGGTGGTTGGGCACGCTTCTTACGGATGCGAGTTGCGGTTGATATAACCAAGCCCCTACGTAGAGCAGTGATGATAGGAAACGGCGCTGGGAGAGGTGGTGTAAGAGGTCGAATTGCGTACGAAAGGTTGCCGTCATTCTGCTATTTTTGTGGATGTATTGGCCACATTGATGTTGATTGTGAGAAATTACCTCCTGAACAGCCAATGGAGGAAATTGAAAGGCAGTATGGGGGTTGGATGAGAGCCTCTCCGTTAAAGAAACAAAGAGGTCAATTTGGAAGTGCACAACGGGAGCAGCAGGTTCGAAAGGAAAAGAGAGAGGAGAAGTTGCCGGAAAAGGCGAGGAGAGGAGACCGACGGGATCCCGCGGCAAGGAAGGTGCTAAATTTGGAAACTGAAGTAATAGGGAAGGAAGGAGAATCATCAGAGAGGATATCGGGAAAATCTTCAGAGAGAATATCACGGGAGGTACATCAGGAGGAAGAATTTTCTGGCGCTAATTGTGGAAAAGAGGTCATTGGCATGGTAACTACAGAAAAGGTGGAAGATGTCGTTGGGGGAATTAATTTAATAAACGCAAAGATTGGAAAGGTAATTTTACAAGAGAAGAACCAGGCGGATAACTTGGGACAATGTGAAGATGATGGTTGCTGCGTGGGGACGTTGCATGGGGACAAAATAAATACTCTTCCTAGGTGTGGGAATGATGTGGCATCATTAGACCAGTCTGATGTAGCGGACGTGGAAAAAACGAAGGATGGTACGGAGCAGAGGCCCACAAGGGTGGTATCTAAAATGAAATGGAAGAAGATAGCTCGTTTAACCGGTAAAAAGGAGGAATGAGACTTGATCAATTTAGGAAAAAGGAAGAATAAAAGCCAGGTGGGTGAAGGGGATGTTATGGAAGTCGATATTGAGCCTAAACGCAGTAGGAGTATGGATGAGATGGGTCAAAACAACACAGTTGAAATGGCAGAGGCTGGCTTCCAGCCTCGCCGAGATCAATGAAGTGTATAGCATGGAACTGTCGTAGGCTTGGGAACCCATGGACAGTTCGAGCTCTTCAAAAGTTGGTGAAGAGAGAAGATCCCGATGTTGTGTTTTTAAGTGAAACTAAGTTACTTTCCTCGAAGCTTGATCAAATCCGAAGAAAATGCAACATGAATTATGTTTTTGGCGTTGATGCAGTTGGGCGAAGTGGGGGATTGGCAATGTTGTGGAACGACAGAATGAGACTGAATCTGTTAAGCTATTCTAGAAATCATATTGATATGGAAGTGGAGGATATTGTAAGAGGTAATTGGCGTCTAACTGGATTTTATGGTGAACCTAAAACGAGTTTGAGGCATGAATCTTGGGCACTTCTGAGAGAGTTAAGTAGCAAGATGAATGAACCGTGGCTGTGTCTCGGGGATTTTAATGAGATTCTCTGGGACGATGAAAAATGTAGAGGAGCTCTTAGATCCAGTAATCAAATGAAGGATTTTAAGGAAGCAATTGATGATGCAGACCTTGCGGATTTGGGTTTTAAGGGACTGTGGTATACATGGGAAAGAGGGAAAGATTTGCAAAGTTTGATTAGAGAGAGGCTTGACAGAGCACTAGGAAATAAAACTTGGATTGAGCTGTTTCCATCATTCATGGTACTAAATCAAGCAATCTCAGTGTCGGATCATCATCCAATTTTGGTTGCCACAGAGGGGAGTTCTAGGAAACAAAAAGGGAGGGGAAAGAGAAGATTTTATTTTGAGGCTATGTGGACAAAGGAGGAGGAGTGTGGAAAAATAATAAAGGAGAAGTGGGATAATGTGGACTGTAGGACAATAAAGGACAAAATTTGTATGGTGTCAAAGCACTTAAGTCAGTGGGGTAGAAGTACTTTCCGTGGGCTGCACTATAATATTAATAAATTAACAAAACAACTAGATGAAGTGAAGTCTTTGCAGCCAAGTCGTGAATCCTTAAAGCAAGAGGAGGATATTCGAACAGAGCTTAATACACTCTTGGAGAAGGAGGAGGTGTATTGGAAGCAGCGTTCTAGAATTTTGTGGTTGCGAGAGGGAGACAAAAATGCTGCTTTCTTTCATGCACAGGCTTCCAGTTGTAAAAGGGTGAATCATATTGTGGGGGTAGAGGACATAAGTGGAAGATGGGTAGATACGGAAGAAGAAATGGGGAGGGTGGTAATTGATTATTTCAAAGATATCTTTAAATCTCAAAGACCATCTGAGTTAGATGCTATCTTGAGGACTGTTAACAATCGTGTATCTGACGAGATGAATGAGTTGCTCCTTGCAGAGTTCCAACCTGAGGAGATCAAAGCAGCAATCAACCAAATGAACCCCAACAAAGCACCAGGATATGATGGTATGCCCCCTTTATTTTATCAAAAATATTGGAATGTTGTAGGGTCAGATGTGGTGAATTATTTTCTTTCTTTCTTGAATGGAAATGGGTCCTTGCAAGATATTAATAGTACTCTTATAGTTCTTATCCCAAAGATAGAGAATCCGAGGAAAGTGTCAAATTTTAGACCTATTAGTTTGTGTAATGTCTTGTATAAAATCATAGCAAAAACCCTAGCTAATAGGTTAAAAATTGTCCTTCCTGAGTGCATTAGTGAAAACCAAAGTGCTTTTGTACCGGGTAGGTTAATCTCGGACAATGTGTTGGTAGCGTATGAACTGTTACATTCTCTTAGGATGAAAAGGAGGGGAAGAGAGGGGCATGTAGCACTTAAATTAGATATGAGTAAGGCCTATGATAAAGTGGAGTGGGTGTTCTTAGAAGCTATGATGAGGAAATTGGGTTTTAATAACTGTTGGATCAGCCTTATCATGAATTGTGTTACTTCTGTGTCCTACTCAATTCTGTTGAATGGATCCTGCACTGACCGCTTCACTCCAGAAAGGGGTCTTAGACAAGGAGACCCCCTTTCTCCTTACTTGTTTTTGCTCTGTACAGAAGCATTCTCAGCATTGCTCACTAAAGCTCAAAGTGATGGCCTGATTCATGGAGCGCAGGCTAGTCGTAGTGGCCCTAGAATTACTCACCTATTTTTTGCAGATGACAGCATGCTTTTTATAAAGGCAAATCTCAGCGAATGTGAAAGGGTGAAGGACATGTTAAAGATATATGAGAAAAGTTCGGGGCAAGAAATCAACTTTGAGAAGTCGTCATTGATGTTTAGCAGCAATGTGTTAGGGACAAGGCGTGATTTGTTTAAACAAAGTCTAGGAATCCAAGTTCTTTCAACACCTGAGAAATACCTGGGTTTACCAACATTAGTGGGCAGAAATAAAAAGAAATCTTTTCGGGAGATCATCAATAGAGTGCAAGGGAGGATCCATCATTGGAGCAAAAGGACCTTATCTCAGGGTGGTAAGGAGATTTTTATCAAGTCAGTCCTGCAGGCAATTCCAGCATATGCAATGACTGTTTTCCTCTTCCCCAAGTCATTATGTAATGAAATTGGCAGAGTAATACGAAATTACTGGTGGAATTCGAAGCCGGAGGGAAAAGGTATACATTGGATTCGATAGAGAAAGCTGTGTCTGAGTAAGAAGGAAGGTGGTATGGGCTTTCGTGAGCTAGAATGTTTTAATCTTGCCATGTTGGGAAAACAGGGTTGGCGGCTCATTCATAATACTGATTCATTGATGTATAGGGTCTTAAGTGCTAAGTACTTTCCTAACTCTTCTTTTTTGGAGTCGATGTTGGGTTGTAATGCCTCGTATACATGGCAAAGTATTTGGAAAGCGAAAAGTGTTATCCAACTTGGGATACGATGGAGAGTGGGATGTGGTAGCCGGATTCGAATTTGGAGGGATAAATGGTTAGCCTCTAATAAGTTACTTAACCAACGGAGTGATACTGTACAGCTACCAGAGGATACACGGGTGAATTACCTGATCGATCTCCAGGAAAGGAAGTGGAAGACAGACCTTATTAAGGCCATGTTTACCGAAGAAGTGTCCAGGATGATTAGTACTATTCCTCTTAGTAGGAGTAATAAACCAGATGAACTGATTTGGGCGATGGAGAAAAATGGGCGTTACTCTGTTCGCAGTGCTTACTTTCTGTTAATAAAGGAAGGTCTGTTGGATGATCAAGAATCAATGCAAGACGGTGGAAATGGCAGTCAACTGTCAGAATCCATCTGGGAGAAAATTTGGGCTACCAAAGTTCCAAACAAAATCAAAGTGTTCTGTTGGAGATTGAATCATGGCATCCTCCCTGTTATGTGCAATTTAAAGAAAAGACAAATAGTAGAAGAGTCGAGATGCCCCAGATGCAACCAACAAGAGGAGACGGTTCCACATGCGATTAGTGATTGTAAGCAGTCTAAGGAGTTTTGGCAAAGGCTTAAATTGGAGAGTGCGTCGCAGAACATAATACAAGATAAAAATACAGATTGGCTGTCGACGTTGGTAAAAGAGAATGAGCAACGGAGTATGGAGGAAATAATGGTGGGAGCGTGGGTTATATGGTATGAGAGGAACTTAGTGATCAAAGGTCAGGTACCTAGAAATCCTGATATGCTGGCCCAGTTTGCTGTTAGTTACTTGCAGGAATATAGGTGTGCAAAAAGACCTCCAACTGGACCACGTGAGTCACTTCCTTGTAAATGGACAGCTCCACTTGCAGGTTATGTAAAAGTCAATTTTGATGGTGCATTGAGAGCTGAGGAAGATCTAGGTGGTATAGGAATTGTGATTCGTGATACTGAGGGTCTTCTATTAGCAGCGTCTTTTATGGTGATGGACAGAGTGAATGATCCTGCGATAATTGAAGCTCGAGCGGCTCTGAGAGCATTGGAGGTAGCACGAGACTTGGGTTTTATTTCAATCATGCTGGAAGGGGACTCAATGGAGGTGGTGAAGGCCATTTCATCGAGGGAGCATGATCTATCCGTAATTGGCAATTTGGTGGAAGAGGCTAGAATTTTACAAGATGGATTTACAAAAGTCATGGTACAGCACGTGGGAAGAGATGGAAACCAAGCAGCTCACTATTTAGCTAGATATGCCATTGTTTCAAGATCTGATTTTCATTGGATTGAGGAATGTCCAATTATAGAGGACATTATCCAGAAGGAATGTAATAAACAGTTGTTTTAAGTAATGAAGTATTAATTATTATCAAAAAAAAAAACTCATATTTCTTACTGTATAGGCCCCGGAGAAACAAAAATATCCACGCACGGCAAAACATTTAGTGATATATATATTACTATTTACATCGGATTGCCGATCTTCTATTCCCCCTAGAGCTCCGCAAACACATAAAATTTAGCCTCGAAAAACATGCTCCTCCCCTGATTGTTGATCGATGAGCTTGATCCAACGGCTATGACCCTTATTGAAGCCCACACCCCCACCTTTAGCCCCTATATAAGCAACATCTAATCCCTGCCCTACCGGCAAGAACACAGATCTCACGACACGTGTCCCTCCTTCAAGCAACCCTTGCCATCCAAACCCAGAGATGACTCTCTGATATGCATTCTTGCATGCCAAAACCGCACCCTTTTGGCCCAATTTAGCGAGCCTTAAAACCCTGGCGAAATCCTTCCGCTTTGAGTCCACAACGAGAAAATCAATACCGGCGAGCCCCTCCATCACTTCCTCCCCTTCTCCGACGAGAAGCACCGTCGACGACAACCCAGCTTCCTGCATGGACTTAACGTACCCTGATCTTGACCGCTCATCCGGGACTATGCAGACGTGCCGGCCGCACGTGTGATGGGCTGCTATGGCAAGGCCGACGCTGGTTGCTATGGAACCACCGCATGACCATGACTCGACGATCAGCTTTGAGTTCCAGCCTGCAGCCATGGCTGATAGGAACTCAGCTACGCCTGAAAATTCTTTGAAATTTCGACACTGCCATGCAATCACTATTAGAATATTATACATTAAAAAGATTATTTAAAAGCTCTGAAAAGGGAAGCGTACCGATTCAACAGTGTCTATATAAGCTTTTGAAGCTGTTTCTCGAGACCAAACGAGCTTCATGGTGCTCTGATCCTTTCGCAACAGAGTCTCGGTTCCTCCAACAGGTTTTTCCTATGTTGTTTTGCGTGGAGTTGAGAGAGAATATGGTAGTCAGAGTTAGGCGTTAGGGCGATGGCAAAGACTGAAGGCCGATGGCTTTTGTTAAACCGTCGAAAATATTGTGCTTGCATGAATAAGGTATATAAAAACGTATATGTTAATTAGCGAGGCTTACATCTCATGATAGAGCAGCACAATAGTAAATAACTAATAAACTATAATTTTCTTTATTAAATAATAATAAGAAGATGATTGAACTTTCTTCGTAGAAGATGTTATTAAAGGACTTTGAACATAGACTAAAATAATCATACTTTCGTGCAAAAGTTTTTACAAATCTGAAAATCGAAACTGATGGTATTTTCCATTTTCTTAGACCACAAACTTTTATTATAAAAAATTATTAATTAAAGTGACCATAGCATTTAGGTGAGAATTTTAAAGAAATAATACTAAATCACATTGATAAAATTATAATTATTTGATATGGTCTTCTCCTCATAATAAAAATACAATTTTTTTTATATAAAGAAGATCGAAATATGAAGATAGAATGTTACAACAATATTGAAATTTGAATTCTAAACCTTATTGAAAATGACCTATTCTAAGAATTAATAGTTGCATGAATTGGGATCCAAACCACTAATTCATACAATCCGATTTGGTCAACTCTGATCTTTGTCTTATTCCTCTCATTTTCTTCTTGCCTTATCATCTCGTCCTCTTGCTTTACTGGATACAACTAATTTTAAGGTAAATTTAATCACAGATTAAGTCTTTGTAATTATGTATTATTTTTGAATATTAATCAAATAGCTATAGCCAAAGTTTAGAAAAATTACTTTTGTTAACAGACAAGTGCTACAAAAAGACTGTTTAAAGCTGCTGATGAGTTTAAGTTACTAGAAAAGCTTCTTTGGTCTACGCTTCTGCTAGGATTGTTTATTTGTTTATATGGAAGCAAGACCAAGTTGATAGACAAGTTGGGAACTAATTAAAAGCCTTTTAATTATAAGTTCATTTTATTCGGTTGTTGGTTTGGTCATGCTGAGTACTGTTCAGTTTGATTTAATATAATTATCAGGAAAAGGTAGCTAGAAAACCGACATTTTGAATTTGAAATGTTAAATGAGATGACACAGAATTTATGACTAAATGTTGTAAATATCGACCTGTCTTTCTCGGAGCCGGTGAGGTGAATGCTGAATGGCTATTGATTTGTTTGATAAGACTCCTTGTAGGAAGAAAACTTAATTATTTCGAAGGAAAATGTTTAAAAGAAGTCACTTTTGATAATTATTTTTAATATTTTTAATTTTATTAAATCAAATTATTTTTTAATTTTATGTAAAAATAAATTATTTATATAAGAAATAAAAAATTAAAGTATATAAATGTTAAAAAATATTTTTCAAATAATCTATAATTATAAGTAATTGATTATCACGTAAAACTAAAAAATAATTGACCTAATAAAAATAAAAATATTAAAAGTGATTATCAAAAATGATTTTTTCGTATTATTTCTTTATTTCAAAATATGTTTTGATACTCAAATTAATTGACGGTAAAAGAAATGTTCAACAGAATCCACTAAGTCTTACAAAGAAAAACAGAAGTTTTGTCAAAGGTAGAAAAAATGAAATAGAAAGGATTTGCATTGTGGAAAAAGTTAAAGTGAGTGTAGAAAGTGTTTAATCTGATATTTCTTTATTGTGTTTCCTACCTTTTATACTTTTGCTAATTAGTTGGATTGTTAGGTCTTGAGAATATTAATACACGTGAATTTATTATCTATCACTTAATTGTTGATAATCGATATGATCACCTTAAATTTTGTATGGACTATGGACTTAAAAGCTAAGATTAGTTCCAATTGCTGAGCAAATCATCCTGCTTCAACTAGTTGTGGGTTATGAATAAATTATATATGATGTCACTTGACTTGCAAATTAATTAGGTTAATATTGCTCACAGCTAAGCTTCAAATAGTAGAGGGTTATTTTCACAAAAATAAAAATATGACCTATTTTTTTTTGAGAGCTTAATTATACATGTAGTTTTCAAGGATCAAATTGCCAGTATTAGATTGACACAAATGGTACATGCATGTCATGACTAACTGACTATGACTTTTCCTAGGTCAGTGCCTCCTCTTTTGCACTATGGAACGTCGAGTTTTTAAGAAAGAGAAGTAAAAGTTAGCTTTGGACTAATTTCTAATATTGTATTACAGCTATAAACAAAGATATCTTCGTTTTCTTCCTACTAAAAAAGGTTGCAAAAAGGTCAAAAATGGCGCTTTTGACTAAAATATATAAAAATTCAGAGTAGTTAAGATAAAATCACTTTGAATCAATTAAATAAACGTTGAAAGGAGAAAAGTAAATCTTTTCCAAAGTTTTTGTATACTATCTAGTTATTAACTACTACCCAAGCTTTTATAAGCATGTTTTTACCTATTATAGTTGAAATGAAAAGACTCAAAAATCAATAAGGTGGATAATATAAATTACACTTAATATGAAAGATAAAACGGTAATATTTGAATTACATCTGATATATTTTCAGTAAAAATATAAAAAATATATATATCAAGAAAAAGTTTGACGAGAATAAATATCACTCGATCACTTTTATTTATTTGCTTCTTTAACTATTGGTTTAAAAGTTAAAAAGCATTTTAAAATCTTAGTTTCAATATCTAATTAATGACAAATCTGATTAACTCACCAGCCAAACTTCCAACTAATCTCCTCTATCTGAAATTTTATATATATTTATATATATAATTTCAGTTTTATCTATCTATAACATAATCGAGCTAGATTACAAGAGCAAGATATTTTTCCTTCACCTGATAAATAAGGTTTGACTAAAAACATTCAAATGGTCAAGATTAAGTGAAGTTGTTTAACTAATGAAATCAAAACTTAAAATTAAAGAAAAATTACTTCGAACAAGTTGACATTGAAGAAATTATAAAGAAATCTTAACCTTTTGAAGTATGATTATAGGGCCAACGACGTCGGTTTAATATGGATGACATTGTTGACACATGGATTTCGAGTTTTGGCCGTTGAAAACCGTTAAAACGATAAAATCTCTGCACAGAAATATCTTAGAATAGATTGCAGTGCAGAATCTAATCCGGTGAACAGAGTTAATGCTTCTCTGTGCGAATCTAAACCAGCCTTGGAACTCAACGCTGCCGACTCTCGATCTTCTTCGAAAATGCAAAACTTCGGACGACGTAAACCAAATCCACTCCCGTTTAATAACAACCGGTTTCATCAAAAGCCCCACTCTCACCACCGAAATCATCCTCGCTTTCTCTGCTTCACCATTTTCTCCCTTGGTCGACTTTGCTCGCCATGTCTTCTTCATGCACCATGCTTTCCGTTCTCCCAGGCAAGACATGGACCCTTTTCTTTGGAATGCTGTAATAAAGTCGTATTCCCATGGGCGTGACCCGGAACAAGCTTTGCTCATGCTTTCTCTGATGCTTGAGTATGGGGTTTCTTTTGATGAGTTCTCGTTGTCATTGGTACTTAAAGCGTGTTCGCGGTTGGGTTTGATGAGGGAAGGAATGCAGGTTCATGGCTTGTTGAGAAAGCTGAATGTTGGGTCTGATTTATTTCTGCAAAATTGTTTGATTTCGTTGTATTTGCGCTGTGGGTTTATTGGATATGCGCGCCAATTGTTTGATAGCATGTCTAGGCGGGACTCTGTTTCATATAATTCGATGATTGATGGGTATATTAAAAGGGGGATGATTGATTCCGCAAGCGAGTTGATTGATTTTATGCCATTGGAGTTTAAGAATTTGATAACTTGGAATTGTCTGATTAGTGGTTACACCCAATTGGAAAATGGGATGGATTTGGCTTTGGAACTGTTTGAGAAAATGCCTGCTAGGGACTTGATTTCGTGGAACTCGATGATTAATGGGTTTGTAAAGTGGGGGAATATGGAAGATGCTCAGGCTTTGTTTGATAAGATGCCGAAAAGGGATGTTTTCGGTTGGGCTAATATGATCAATGGATATGCTAAAATAGGTGAGGTTGATCTAGCTAGGCGTTTGTTTGATGAAATGTTCGAAAGAGATATTGTCGTGTGTAATGCCATGATGGCTGGTTATGTCCAAAATGGATATTATGCAGAAGCTTTAGAGATATTTTATCATTTGCAGAGGAATGGTGATTTGCAACCTGATAACGCCACATTGTTGATTGTTCTTTCAGCACTTGCACAATTAGGGCACATCGATAAAGGGTTGGCAATACATCAGTATCTAGAGGAAAACAAGTTTTCTTTATGTGGAAAACTTGGTGCTGCTCTTATTGATATGTATTCGAAATGTGGCAGTGTAAAGAATGCTATGCTGGTTTTTGAGGGTATAGAAGATAAGACTGTTGATCATTGGAATGCAATGATTGGTGGATTAGCCATTCATGGCTTGGGTGAATTGGCTTTCAATTTGCTCATGAAGATGGAAAAGCTTTCTATAGAACCTGATGATATCACATATATTGGGGTGCTGAATGCTTGTGGCCATGCTGGTTTGGTGAAGGAAGGTCTGATTTGCTTTGATATCATGAGAAGAGTTCACAAAATGGTACCAAAGCTGCAACATTATGGATGCGTGGTTGATATCCTTGGCCGGGCAGGGCAGGTAGCAGAAGCAAGAAAATTCATTGAGGAAATGCCTATTGAAGCCAATGATGTGATTTGGAGGGCTTTGCTCAGTGCTTGCAAAAATCATGAAAACATTAATGTTGGAGAACCAGCGGCCAAGCATTTAATGACGCTGGACTCTTGTAATTCAAGTTCTTATGTACTTCTATCTAACATGTATGCCAGTCTCGGCATGTGGAATGCTGTTAGTAGGGTTAGGATGATGATGAAAGAGAGAAATCTGAAGAAAATTCCTGGTTGTAGTTGGATTGAACTAGAGGGAACTGTTCATGAGTTCTTTGTGCAAGATAAGTCCCATCCCCAAGTTATGGAGATCTATTCCTTGTTGGATAGTTTGTCAACATCCAATTCAGCGGTCACACCTTGCAGTCATCATGTTTAGGTCGGAAACTACAATCTGAACGCCTGCAAGTCAATTGTAGATAACAAGGGTCTTATTTCATGTACTATAGCAAGGAGACTTCTAGCTTCACCAACTTAACAAGCTGCCTTGTTTGAAATATTTTCAAACTTAACTGTATGCTATTCAAATTAATGTAACTGAAATTTCAATTAATCTTTTCCGACAACATATTAATGATATATTTCTTCTTTCTCTACCCTTTTGTTCGAGCTGGCTGCTGTTGACTTCTGGACTATCTACTATACAACAATAAGCTTTTTTCTTTCTTTCTAAATTATAATTCTTTATAACAGGACGAAGACTGAAGACAATACACAGGCTCTTTGAGATATTTGGTGAAAACCCGTGAGTTCCTTTTCCCTGCTTGGAGGGTTAAGACGGAAGAAGAACCTGGCCTTGTATGAACTCACTTCTTAAACCCCTAGTGGCATTGGCTAAAATTTCAGGGGAAAGCAGGACCCAGACTTAAGCTGATTAATTCAAAATGCAGAGACAGCAATACTCTGTTTCAGGAAGTGGGGTTGCTGTGTCTTTCTTTCCGCTTATCATTTGCCCGTAAGCTAGTAAGCCTTTCTGGTGTTGCTGCAACATTTCCCACCAAATTCTACTCTGACTTTGGGTCATCTTCCATGATTTCACGTGTTGGGCGTGCAACATGTTTCTCTCCTGGAAGGAAAGAAAGAGAACATTCATCCATTTTTCTTAGCAGCAACTCTTCAACCTGCCCAAGGATCGGATTTCACATCCAAGTCTGAAAGTCCGTTTAAAATTTAGATGAGTTTGAACAAAAATATCTAATGAAATAATTGGACTTTGGCAAAATTTTTAAATTCGTTTAAAAATCGGGCCGAACTAGAGCTTGACCTTTCAAAGCTCGAGCTCGACTCGACCTGACCCGAATTTATAATTTATAATTTTTTATATTTATTTTTTATATTAATTAAATTTTTTTATATATTTACTAAGTATAATATAATTTATGTATATAAAATATTATTGGTTAATAAACATGATTATAAATATTTAATATGAAAATTGTTAGATAAATTTTAATAAATTAAATTAAATTTTAAATAATATAAAATAATAATAAATAAATAAAAAATTAAAATATAAAAAATTATTTTTGAATCGGGATTTGCTTGTTACCTTTCGAACCTTAGTGTTATGTCGAAATGTGACAAGACACTCCTGTTCGAAAGTCTTTTCAAGAAAACAAGAGGAGACAGCGCCTCACAGGAGTGTCTTGTCACATTTCGACATAACACTAAGGTTCGAAAGGTAATATGCAGATCCCGAGATTCAAAAATTAGAGCTTTCCATGGTTACAAAAAATCCAACATTGTACATTTTCCCTTGATTGTCTTTTAACCTTATATTTCCCAGTCTTCTTAAATCTAGCTAATGAAGCAAAGAATAGAGAAAACTATGATTAGTCATCCGGAATACTGGATGAATTAAACATAGGAAAAATAGTGCTTAAAGCTGCCATAAATTTAGTGTTGCTACTACAGGAAACAGCCTTGTTTCATGACGTGAAATTAAACTGAAACTGTTACAAGGCAGGTTTCGGTTCATTCATATCCAGTTACAATGAAATAATGCATGCTTAACATTGACAAAGTTCAAGTCCTCTGGAAGGACACTGAGTTAGATTAGTCATGACATCAACTAGAGGTTAGTAATAGCCACATCCTGCCTCAGATCACTTGAAAATTGAGGCAATAACTCGAATTCTTCAAGAACTGCTCACTAATCCACTCAGTTCTTGTATCACATTGTCCATGGATGGCCTTCGGCTAGGAGATTCGTGGGTGCAAAGCAGAGCAATTGTACCAAGTTTAGTGGCCTCCGAATCTGAGTAATTTCCCTCCAGATTCATGTCAATAAAATCTTCAAGTTTGCAGGACTCAGCAGCATGGCGGATCAGTTGGGTGATTTTTGCTTTGCCACTTACTATCTGAAATACAATCATACCAAATGCATATACATCACTCTTTTCAGTGAAACGGCCAGTAGTAGTATACTCAGGAGCAAGGTATCCCTTTGCAGCACTAGCTTTGAGAGTGGAGAAGACAATGTCGTCTGCAAGGAGTTTGTGCAGGCCAGAATCTAAGAGCAAGGGATTGGAGCGGTTGTCTATAAGCACTTTCTCTGCTGATATATTTTGGTGAACAAGAGCAGGTTTGCTTCCTTTTCTTCCATGTAAATACCGAATACCTGGTAAGGAATATCAAATCCCAGTATGTATAAAATTGTCAGAAAGAAAAAGTTGAAAAACATTTAATCTCAGTGAGCATGGAGATAACTTACCTTTGGCAATACCATAAATGATAGAAACCCTGGTGGACCATTGAAGAACCTGCCCACTGCCCTGCTTTACATCAAGATACTGCAATAGATTTCCATTGTGGACAAAATCATAGATGAGAAAACACTCCCCCCTGCCCTTTGAGCAGCAAAAACCTCTCAATCTCACAATATTTTCATGTTTCAACGAGGTCAATAACTTCAAACCTTTCAGAAACTCAGATTCATCAGACTTGCAGCTTGTCTTGGCAATGCATTTTACTACTACACCAGAACCATCTCTTAGGAACCCCTTATACATGGCTGAGAAATTACTCTTCCCCAACAAATTCACTTCTGAGAAGCACTGAGTTGCACGCTCTACTTCTTCTAAATTGAACATAAAGCTCTCGAAACCTTCCTGAGAAAACCCATTCTCACTCCGACCTTTGTCTAAAGGGTCCCAACCATTAGAATACTCTAAACTAATTAAGGGCGAGGCACTTCTCCTGTTAACCTCCTTGACCTGGTCAGTGCTAAGCCGAGCAACTGAAGCATCAAAAGCACTCTCAATTTTCTGTTTTCTCCGTCGGTACCATGCAAATGTGAAAAGGGCTGCAACTGTCACCACAAGAACTCCAACAACGGCGGAGATTGTGCGTACTTGTGGACTTCCGGATGGCCTTGAACAGCTAGTTTTGCTGCAATCAGGTTTTACATCTGCGGACTCTGGGATATTCTTTCTGTTAAGGCCACTGGACTTGAATGGTTCAGGTCTGTTTCCATAAATCTTATCAGAATCTGCACAATCTTTCAGGTTAGAGAACCCAACACCACAGAGGCCAAGATTGTTTGCATACTGAAACCCAGAGTTCAGTCTCTTCAGAACTGCATTCCA
The DNA here is from genome assembly GCA_032173925.1 of Heritiera fomes. Classification (NCBI taxonomy): domain Eukaryota; kingdom Viridiplantae; phylum Streptophyta; class Magnoliopsida; order Malvales; family Malvaceae; genus Heritiera; species Heritiera fomes. Next base: position 2,142,119 of record JAPDPM010000013.1, on the reverse strand, counting down.
TCCACAAAAGATATAGAAGAGTAAGAAAACTTAGAATTTCTGCCATCTTAATAACAGTATGAAAGACAAGACACAACTGTATCACCTGGGGGTACATTGCCAGATAGAGAATTGTTGCGTATGTCTAACACTGTTAGCATGGGAGCATCGGCTAACTTCACTGGAACAGAACCAAACAGGCTATTAAAGCTCAAGTCCAGCCTCGTCAGCATCTCCAAATCCCCCAAACTTGCAGGGATTGCACCGGTTAGTCTATTATATTGCAAAGCAATGACAGTAAGCTTCTTTAGAGATCCTAACTGCGTTGGTATACTCCCAGTCAACTTATTGTAACACAGTTGAAGAACTGCAACCAAAATATCCAAATTTATTCTATAAAAATCCTTTTTTTCTATATGGAATCTATAAACAACTGATTGCTACATAAGCAAACAGATCTAGAGATGTTTACTTTACGTTTGAATCACAAAAAAGATTAGTACTTTACTTCAGAAATATAACCTTTTAGGCCATTAGAAAAGATAAGAACAGTTAATGAAGAAAATCCCATGAAATAAACCAAGAGTTAAACACATACCTTGAAGATTAGCCATATTGCCAATCTGAGAAGGAATCTCTCCGGACAAGTTATTGACATTGAGATACAAATCGCTGAGTTGACTCAGAGTCGCAATATCCTTAGGTATCTCCCCAGTCAAGGCATTAAAATGCAGGTACAACCCGGTCAAGCTCTTGAGTCCACCCAGAGCCGCCGGTATCCGCCCGGAGAGACCCTTCCCTTGCAGCGAAATGTTAGCCACATGGCCTTCTTCGTTGCATGCCACACCATCAAATGAGCCGCTGCTACAAGGGTCGGAATGAGGTGTCCAGGAGGACAAGAACCGGTTGTCTGGGTCCAATGAGGCCTTGATTTGGAGGAGAAGGTCACGTTCAGAAGATGAGGAGAGGGAGAATGGGAGGAGAGAGAAGAGGAAGAGAAGGAAAATGGGCATGATTGGTTGGAAGGAAAGAGGAGGAAAATGGAGGAAAAACAAGCTTGAGTTTGAGTTTAGAGCTGGCCTAGTTCTTGTAGTGCAGAAAAGGCAGATTGGCTGCTGTTTCGTTAGGTAGGGATTTGAAAAGATTGGAGCCCGCAGCAGCCAACACTTATGACTTGACAGTGTGATTATGGCATGACAGTGGTTATCTTGAAAACAAATATCCTCCATTATTGCATTATACAATTCCTCCAAGTATATTTAAAGTTTTTCATAATTGGATTCGAATATTAAAATTATTATTTTGTCACAGATTTGAATAGTACTTTTAAAGTATTCATCACTCAAAATTGATGGTAAATAATATTTTTTTAACATTATATTTATATCTTTGTTGTTTATAAAATTTTATTAAATATTCTACAACAATTTTGTATTAAATTTTTCAAAAGCTCAATTAATTTTTCTCAACAACATTTTTCAGAACAACTGTACTTGAACAATATTTTTTATAAAATTTTCGGCTCAGCCAAACACACCCTTAGCACATTCAAGTAATTAATCAATATTCATTGTACCATATGATTACAGATCAAGTAACACCAAAAATTTAAGTAATTATGAGATCTGAATATCATGAATTATATTTGAATGCGTGTACGAATACCTTAAAAACAAGAGATGTTCTATTTATTACCATCCATGTCGTGATTAAGTGTATTTATGTTTTTCCTCACAGAAAAAAAGTGAATAATTTCATCATTTTGAAAATGAATTATGAAATTGGCGACTGTAGACCTGGCCTGCTACAAAAATGGGCTCCACAAAACATTATACTCTCAAATTAAAGCATAATTTGCAACTTAATAAGAAGAAAAAAAAACAAAGGAGGACAACAATTTTCCAGGTGTTGAGGATGACTCAGCGAACTTGAGTACAGCAACATTGGACCATTTGGGCCACCGGCAAGCTTGAGTAAGAGACTTCTACTCTTCAAGTGTCGTGATTAGTTAGTAATGTTTGCTTAAATGGCAAATGAAGATGATTTCTATTAGCTGTTAACAGAGATGAAAAGAAACGTAGAGATCTTTTACTCATTGAAAAAGGGATTTGGTAAGTTAGGAGATAGTCATTTTCAAGAAAATATGATCCCAATCCTTGAAAATTGTTCTCTTGAAAGTGATCATGATCCTGCTTTCTTTACCCAACTTTTGCCAAGAATGGAATAAGCATGGACTGAACTGCTATTCTGGGAAAGCTAAAGCTGGCGGCCAGTATTTGGGTTTAAATTTTCAAATATAATACAATACGAAAACAATTAAAAAACCTAGTTTAACAGTTAAATATACTTTCAACTATTTTATGATTTGCATAAAATAGATATAACCACTTAATATTTTATCATATGTAAATTAATTCATAAATTTTTATTTTACTGTAATTAAATTTCTCAATTTTTTAAAATCATGTAATTAAATTCAAATATATTAAATGATTTTAACTGCAAATTGGATATTCTATGTGACATTTGACGTGAATAATTTTGTAAATTATCACGTGACATATTACATGTATAATACAAATAGAAGTTAGTGTAATTTAACATATTTAAATTTAATTACATGATTTTAAAAAGGTTGGAAGTTTATTTACAGTAAAATAAAAGTTTATGGACTGATTTATATACAACAAAACGTTAAGGGTTTATATCCATTTTATACAAAAATATTGAAGGTATATTTGGTTATTAAATTAAAAAGATTAAAACAGGATACATATTAAAGTTTTGTTAGAAATTGTATTTGACTTTGTAGAAAAAAAAAAACCAAAAAAATTTGTTTTGTGTAGATATATCGAGACAAATTATGATACATGTATTATATTATACAAAATAAAATCGATACATAAGAATTGTCAAAGCTAATATCAAGACTACACCTATTAGAGCATATTGAATTCCCTATTCCAAACTACAAAGTATGGCTTGATTCACTGCTTGACATGGCTTCTTTGTCTCCTTTCCCTTTTAGCGGGAGTTTGATGCTGAATTAGATGGGCAACAATGATTAAGGGACCATTGTTCAGGTTTCATGTGAACTTCAAAATTAATGTATCTTTGTCCCTTACTACTTTATGACCACAGGTCTCCTGTCATCCAAGCCCGTGACCTGTTAAACCCCAATAATTAAACACTAGTCTGAGAAAATGGAATTGGACGGATTTGTAGGGGTTCTCCGCTCTCCATATTGTCTGTAATAATCGAGTTCAAACGATTTAGTGTTTGATTCGATTAAAAAATTTGAGATTTAATATTTGGTTCAAACTCAATTAATTTTTGTTTTTAGAACTCAAATTCGATTCGATAAAATAGTAATATCATTTGAATTTGATTTATTAAATTTGATTTATCATTTTTAATCATATATTATGAGAGTAATATAATAAATTAATGATAAAATATAATATAAATTAAAAAATATTTGATTAAGCTCTTGAATTGTTCGAACTTAATATTAAAATTTTTGAATTCAATTCGACACGATATGTAAATAAATCAAGCAGAAGTTTAATTTAAAAAACAAACAAAACAAATTTAAATAATTTAGGAATAATTTGACTTGTTTAACCCCTAATTTATACTTTGCCAGTCTGCGGCGGGAGTGAGGGACCATGACCTCCTCCTGCTCACCTCAGTGTTGAGACCAAAATTGCATTCCTTTCTTTTGTCCAAATTCTTTCCAATGCACTTATGCTGCCATCATTTCATCTGCCGGAAACAAAGATATGGGATTTGCTATTTGCCAATCATGATGGAATTTGCGACTTGGCTGGTAAGATATGCGTCGAAATCATGGCATTTTCATTCACTTCTGCATTTTCCATTCCCGATCCTCTCCAATCTATGTCGCCATTAAAGAAACTCCGCAACAGTCTCAATCCCTTGCTGGATTTCTCCTGTTTACTCCAGCTTTTCAGCATTTTATAGTAGTCTCTCTGTCTTTTCCTCTAACTTTTGAACAAGACAGGGATAAGTAATAAAAATGGCAGAAACTGCATGTGAAAATTGATGACTGCTTTCGGGGCAGACGGGCTTTGATTCCCTTTGAGCAAACAATGCATGGGAACGAGACACGCGAAGGAGACAAGTTAAACTTTAAAAACTTGTAATTTTCGAACAATGCAACGCGGCGGTTAAAGCAGATAATGTTAAGACAAGAAATGGTTCGTCTTTATCTTCTCTATTGTACTTTACCCATGCAACATTCTCGTCTTCTGATGTAAGCCTTGGAATTCCAGAGCCTCACCTTTTTTTTTTTGTAGAGCCTCACTGTTTAAAGCATGAAGCAATAGGGAATTGGAATTTTGGAAATAAGTCTGCCTTTTCAACCCACTTTAAACCATCTTTTGTCTAAATTAAATCCAATATTATTTTGCGGTCAAAGGCACTGTTGTAAACCAACCTAGTTATTTGTTAATTATTTAAATTTGATTTGATAATTATTTAAATTTAAGTTATTTAATTTTTAACTAAATTTGAATTATTCGAATAATGAATATGAATTGAGTTGAATTCAATAATTTGATTCACAAACTCATAAGTTTAATAAAAAAATTTTAAATATATATTTTTTAATATTTTCT